>CM077083.1:124975304-125632357 GCA_039513925.1 Platanthera zijinensis
GCATAATAAAACATATCACGGCACAAGCACGCAGGAAGATCACAGCCACATAGACAACACAAGAATTTTTATAGTGGTTCCCCAAATTTGGGTACATCCACTCTTCTACCACCCTAGATAGGAATCCACTACAGGTTTTGATCAGGTGACTGCCACCAATGAGCTTTTGATCAGGTGCTCAAAAACCAACCCAAGTCTTTTGGAAGGAGACTTATAACCAGAATAATTTTGAAGGGAATTAAAACCCTGTACAGAGGTGGGGAAGAGAGATTGATGGAAGTCTTCTTTTCTCAAGTCAAAATAAGAAGACTATGTTGATTTTGTGGTGTTGTCAAAGCTACCCCTTAAATCTTGAATGGTTCAGGAGTTGAAGCTTTGCTAAGTGTGAGTAGGCCTTCTGCTATATGATCAACTCTCCAGAGATCCTTTGACTGATTTGAATATTTTTGTCACTTGTAATCCCTGAAAACAAAGAAGGTGAAGAAGAAGTACTCTTGATTGTGATTGGTGTTCTTTCTTTTTCATTTGAGAGCAGTTGATTTCCTGAGAACTGTATGCACTGCACTTCTTGTTAATCTCAAAAAGTTTTTATTTGTATTGACTTCTTTCTGGCAGGGAGATAATCAGATTGATAACTGCCTCAAGGTCGAATTCAAAAACCTGTAATAAATGCTTAGCCGAAATCTGGGAATTGAAAATGGCAAGTATGCTTTCATATATTCTTTTCTATGTCTGTCCCGATATATAAGCAATAAATTCCATGGAGGATATTTGTAATCAATGCTGCCAGTAACGGCTCGATTCAAAGGATATGAGTGCATTGATTATCCAGGGAATTAACGGCCTATAAAGGATATAAAATAAGGAGACAGGAATGGAAAGAATAAATAACAATATGTCTTACTATTTTCGCCGACCAGAGATCAGCTTTTATCGACTTGAGATCAGCTTTCGTCGACATGAGATCAGCTTTCGTCGACCTGAGATCAGCTTTTGTCGACCTGTGATCTGCGAAAAACTGCACTGAATAACCTGACGGATACTGTGCTCTAAGTTCGTCGACCTGAGAATGTGTAATTAGTCGACCTTAGAACTTGGTCAAACTGACGGCGTTGAGATAATAGCACATCTAGCGTTGATTCGTTTTGAGTGTGTTGAGTCATTTATAGAATTGAGAGCGTTGAGTGATCTTTGGCTCTCAGTAAGCTTTGGCTTTGAGTGAATTATGGCACGGAGTTAATTATGGCACTGAGTAATCTTTGGCGCTGAGTAAGCTTTGGCTTTGAGTGAATTATGGCACTGAGGGTTGAAGTGTTAGTCGACCTGAGAACAGAGTTCGTCGAGCTAAGCTCAGGGAATTTTATCTCTGAGTTAGTCGAGCTGAGCACGACTATCGTCAACGGAGATCGACGAACGTGGACCTCCTGTTTCTAAAACTTGAATTCTCTTAGTCTTGAGTCTTGGGTAGTGTTGGAGGCTGGTCTCCTTTGTACTGTTGACTCTAAGGACTTCACCTAGACTCTAGAAACACATAAACCTTGACCCTTCTATACAATATGGGTCACAACCTAAGAAGAGAACCTAGCCCAAATCACCTAGGGGTTCCAACAATCTCCCCCTATTTGGGTGAGGTTACTCCAAATAGAAATAGAGAAAAAATTATAGGACAAAATGAAGTAGACATAGCATAAAACTGAGATAGCTGATATAGTAAATAAGCTATCAGTAACTTTATAAAGCTATGCACCCAAATTATTCACAATAAATGTAGAGAATGAAAATAAATAACCTAAATGTCCTTGGGAGAATCAGAAGGTTTAGCAAATATAATTACTCTGTTAGGATCATGTGCTTGCTTCAGTGTCATAGTCATATCTGCATCACCAAGTGTCTTCTGAGAAGTAGTTCTAGGAACAATAGCTTTAGGATGTAGATGCATGTATTTTTCAGCATCAAACAACTTTCCAACTTGATATCTTTCAAATTCCTTTTTCCTGTAGCTTGACATTGTTGAAAATTGAGAAGGATCCTGACCCTTTTCTATGGCTTGCCTTATCTTAGAGAGAGCCACAGATTCTTGGAATCTAGCCATTCTGGTAGTTAGGCTAGTCTCAGGATTATAGGCTGGAATTGGAGGTCTTTCAGGGCTGTTTGCTTTGCCAGGAGATGAAGGAGGAGAGAATGTTTGCTTGGGGGAAAATTGTTGAGCACTGGATGAACTTCTAGAGGAGAGCTGATGTGTGTGTTGGTACTGACTGTCTCTAGAAGATTGAGAAGGTCTTCCTTATCTCTGATAGGTTTTGGTGAATGTAGGCTTGGGAATTGCATCTGAGCTTTGAGAGATGGTTCCTGAAGCACCTGCAGCTGGAGGAGGAGGAGGAGGGTCCCTTCTGTATCTATGAGCTTGGGGAGGACAGTATCTGCTTCTTTTCTTCCTTGCCTCCTGTTCATTTTTGGATAGCCACATCCATGCTGGCATACCCTTATATGGAGTTATATTGTGCATAATATAGTAGGGAGTGTCATTTGTTGGGTTGAGTTTTGGAGCAGGAGGAGGAGCTTTTCTTTTCTTGGAAATTTTATTCCTCTTTGGATCCTTATCAGAGTCATCATCATCAGAAGATTGGGGATTGTCATACATATAATCAATCTGGCTTATTACATCCTTGGGGATATCTTTATTGACTTGAGTGGGAACAATTTCAACATAAGCTACTTTAGTTTCCATGGCAAAGTGTTGAGCCATAATGTCATCCAGATTGGCGAGAGGGATAGAATCCATGATATAGGATGGCCCAGGTGGGCTAGATCTCTGAGCAGACAATATTTCTGGAGGAGTTGTCAAAATTTTCTTTACAATGTCTAACACCTCTTAGCTGACAGGAGAAGTGTAGCACACTATTGCTCTTGATGATAGAATGGGAAAGGTAAAATAAATATAGGATCCAAATATTTTTAGCAAAGCTGCTAGATTTGCTTTGGGATTGATAATATAGACCCTTCCAGGCAAAATTTCTGGCAGAATAACCTCTTGAGAATTTGATACTACAATATCTGTACAATAAACATCTGTCTCCATGTCTGATTCAAGAGAATTTAAGACATTTATTTCCATAGCAGCTTCTGTTCCTGCTGCTGGTACAACTGCTATTTATTCTGTTGTTGCTTCTGCTGCTTCTGCTTCTATATCCATTGCAACTAGTTTTGCTGTATCTGAGACCTGTACAACTAGTTCTATTACTGCTGCTGCTACTTCTTCATGAAGTATCTCCCCCTACCTAGTTTCAGTAGATATTGAAGCCAGGCCCCTTTCTGAAGAGAGAGCAGTGGTGAGAGTAGAAACTTGGGCAAACAGAGTGGAAATGGATGCAGCAAGAGGGGAAATTGCCTCTTATAAGATGGTCAGGAAGAGTAGTTTGAGAAGTTGAAGAAGGGATTGTAGGATGGAGGGATCTAAGATTGTAGAGGTAGAGGTTGTGGCAGAGTGTGGCTGAATAGGGATAGAGGTAGAGATAGTAGTAGCTGGTGGAGTGAGAGGTGGAGCATCTGGCATAGAAGTGTCTAGAGGGGAGTAATGTTGAGGAGAGGGAGTGTTCAGTGGAGATGATAATAAATTTAAGGAGGGGAGATCAGCAAGATGAGATGGAAGAGGGGATTGGAGAGGTTTAGGCATTGGTGTATCTTGTTGGGGGAAAGGTGTAGAGGAGGAAATATGTGTTGGAGATTGATGAATTGGGGATAATGAACATAGGGGAGTAGAGACTGGAACATGAGTTGAAGATGGGGTGTGTTGTGTTGCTGGCAGGGACAAAGATTGGAGAGATGGAGATTAAGGAGTGGCTGGGGTAATGTTGGATGGAATGATGGTGGATGGGATCTCTTTAGAAGGGTGGGAAGTGGCTGAAACAGCCCTTGTACTTTCAGAAGCTTGGGTGGCTGAGGATGAAGCCTTAGAGGGCTTTGTGACTGTCCTTTCCCACCTTCCAAATAAGGCACATGTGAGCCTTTTGCTGGCATTGATGAATGTGGTCTGGGATACCAGTGATTAAGCAGCCTTCTTTGTCAAGAAGATCCCTAGGATCCTTCCAAAGTTTACTTCCTTCTTACTGTTCCTTTTCCTGATGAGATCAAAGATGATCTGTGCCCTGTTCACCTGCCTCTTATTTACCACTGCACACATAACCAGAAATTGATGTCTGGTTATATAATCATGTGTAGTGTGCTTGCCCAGCAAGACTTTCCCAACAATATCTGCGAGAAATTTGAACTCGGTAGATAGGTGCTTTTTCAGCAGTTTATTTGGGTTATCTCCAGAGTAACCCATCAGACTTAACATCATGTCATATTCCTCATTATCAATTTCTAAATCTTCTTCTCCATTATCTAATCCAAAGATTTCAGTTAATACCGCGGGAGAGAGATATGACATTACCCGCTATTGATCTGGTCATCGTGTTGTCCTCGGTTGTAGATGCAGTATAGACCCACTCTCTGATTTCTGTGCTTGGTAATTTGATTCTAATGGACAACAGACTTTTCAATTTTTGGTCTTCCAGCAGTTGCAGAATGTGAAGGAATATTGGATCGAAGTGTTGGAAGGAGTCGAAATTGACGTCGAATCCGGTATCAAACTTCATTGCCGCAAGGGCGCCTGCTGGAATCTCCATGAATGCACCTGCAAGAGAGAAAAAGAAGATCAAGTGCAAAGAGAACTGAAAGCGCCTGACGGAGGTCAAAGAAACCCTAAATATAAGGTTTTCCGGAATATGAAACAACAAACTCCAGTCCACGAAAAATAAAAAAATCTTCGTTCTGAGGTCGACGAAATAATTTAGAGTTAAGTAGTTCGTCGAACTCAGTCTGAAGGTTTGAAGACATTTCGTCGATCTTCTATCGATGAAATGTTTCAGAAGTAAGTTCGTCGATCTCAGGTCGACGAAAAATACTTCACTAAGAGATTTCGTCGATCTTAGGTCAACGAAAAATCTCAAGAACAGTTATCAGTTCGTCGATTTAAGGTCGACGAATAGAGACAATTCTTTGACCATAGACAGAGCATTAGATTAAATCCTGACCATTTATTATGCCAAGCTGATTGACAAAGAACAGATGCTTGGATGAGTTTAATGGCTTTGTGAATATATCTGCTCTTTGCAAATCAGTAGAGATAAATTCCAGTTTAATCTTTTGTTTGTCAACACAATCTCTAATGAAGTGATGTCTAATGTCTATATGCTTGGTTCTAGAATGTTATACTGGATTTTGTGCAATTGAAATAGAACTTGTATTATAACATAGAATAGTTGAATTATTTAGGTTTACACCATAATCCAGTAGTTGGTTTTGTATCCACAAGATCTGTGAACAGCAACTGCCTGCAGCTATATATTCAGCTTCAACAGTGGATGTTGAAACAGATGTTTGCTTTCTACAGAACAAAGATACAAGTCGGTCACCAAGGAACTGACAAGTTCCAGAGGTGCTTTTCCTGTCTACTCTGCATCCAGTATAATCAGCATCAGAAAATCCAGTTAACACAAATGTCGATTCTGTTGAATACAAGAGGCCTAGATATGGACAACCTTTTATATATCTTAAAATCCTTTTTAAGAAAATAAGGTGAGATTCTTTAGGGTTCACCTGGAACCTAGCACAAAGACATGTGACAAACATAATATTTGGTCTGCTTTCTATTAAATATAGTAGGGATCTAACAATGGCCCTATACCTGGTCTGATCAATTGGTTTTCCAGATTCATCAGCATCTACAATAGCATTGACAGCTATGGGAGTTTTCATGGCTGAGGCATCATTCATCCCAAACTTTTTAATAAGCTCTTTAGCATATTTAGACTGAGTGATAAAGATCCCATCAGGGGTTTGTTTCACTTGGAGACCAAGGAAATATGATTACTTACACATGCTACTCATCTCAAATATTGAGTGCATTAAATCAGAAATTTTTTTGCACAGATTGGGATCAGTAGAACCAAAAATTATGTCATCCACATATATTTGTACTAAGAGAATTTTATCATGATGCAACTTTGTAAAAAGGGTTCTATCTACCATGGCTCTTGAAAAACCATGCTCTAAAAGAAAGCTGGCTAAGGTCTCATACCAAGCTCTTGGAGCATGCTTTAAACCATAGAGAGCCTTATGCAATTTAAAAACATAAGAGGGATGAGATGGAGAGATAAAACCTTGAGTTTGTTCAACATACACCTCTTCTTTGAGTTCTCCATTTAGGAATGCACTTTTCACATCCATCTGGTAGACTTTAAACTTTTTGAATGCTGCATAAGCTAGGAAAATCCTTATAGCTTCAAGTCTGGCAACTGGAGCAAAGGTTTGATCATAATCAATCCCTTCCTCTTTCTTTTATCCTTGAGCAACAAGCCTTGCCTTGTTCCTCACTATCACACCTTGGGCATTAAGTTTGTTTCTGAATACCCACTTAGTCCCAATTACTGGATAGCCCCTAGTCCTTGGAACTAAGTCCCAAACTTTATACCTCTCAAACTGGTTGAGTTCCTCTTGCATTGCAGTGATCCAGTTGTGATCTTGCTCTTCATCAGATATGGATTGAGACTAAATTTGAGAGAGAAAAAAGGCAAGCATCACATCAGGGTTAAGTTGATGCCTTGTCTGCACTCCTACAGATATGTCTCCAATTACTTGAGATCTAGGGTGATCCCTAAGTGTGACAAGATCATTAGGTGGAGTTAGTTCAGTGAAAATTATTTGATTTAATTCCTCTTGTGGAATTGTATCAACTGTTGGAGAAATTTGAACTATTTCCATAGTCTCTTCTTCACTTTCAGCTTCTGATATAGTTTGTGGAGAGGGATGTGATTCAACCCTTAAGGTAAGGTTTAGATCATCCAAGCTCTCACACAAATTTTATACCAGCAGATTATTGTTGGTAGAGATGTCTCTCTCCTTGTAAAACATATTAGATTCATCAAATGTTACATGCATAGATTCCTCAATTTTTAATGTTGATTTATTAAGCACCCTATATGCCTTGCTGACTTGGGAATATCCTAGGAAAATTCTCATTGCAGCCTTAGCTTCAAACTTTCTAAGTTGTTTCTTGTCATTATTGTGAATATAGCATATACATCCAAATACTTTAAAATAGGTTATTATAGGTTTATTCCCTTTGAGTAGTTCATAGGGAGTCTTAAGCTTTAGTTTATGTATTAGGCTTCCTTTCAGGACATAATTTGATGTGCTTACTGCCTCTGCCCAATAGAAAAGAGACATGTAAGCATCTACAAGCAATGTACCTGCAACTTCAATGAGTGTCCTATTCTTCCTTTCAACTACCCCATTTTATTGAGGAGTTCTTGAAGTTGAGAAACAATGTCTGATACCTTCCTTCTCACAGAATTCTAGCATAAGAAGAGATTCAAACTCAGTTCCATGATAACTTCTGATCAATGCAACTTGAGTAAAGTACTCAATCTGTATGTTCTTGAGAAAATATATGAGAACCTTAAAAGTATCTGACTTAGTTCTCAAAAAGAAAACCCATGTGAATCTGGAAAAATCATCTACAATAACTAATGTATAAGACTTTTCTCCTAGACTTTGTACTTCAATAGGGCCAAAAAGGTCCATATGGAGCAAGTACAAAATTCTAGGTGAATCACTCTTATTAATGGATTTAAAACTAGATTTAGTTTGCTTGCCTAGTTGACAAGGCCTACAAAGGCCTTCCTTCTTGTAGGGACCAGAAGGTAAACCTCTAACAAGATTGTCCTTAGATAACCTAGCTATATTTTTATGGTTTACATGTCTTAGTCTTTTGTACCATAAGCAAGTTTAAATGCTGACAGAATTGAATAAGCAAATTTCAGATTTAGCTGATTCAAAATTTACTAAATAAATGTTACCTTGTCTAATTCCTGTTAAAACGGTTGTGTTGTTTAAAGAAATAAGACATAAAGAGCTAGTGAAGCTTACTTGATAACCTGTATTACATAGTCGTCTTACTGATATCAGGTTATGCTTAAGACCATTTACATAGGTCACCTTCTTGAATGCGACAGCTCCACAGTTGAAATCTCCATAGCCTTCTATCAGTCCAAAGCCTGAGTCCCAAAAGATTACTTTAGGTCCAGTCTTGGCTTTATAGTTGATTAGGCATTCCTTGCAACCTGTCATATGTTTAGAGAAACCACTGTCCAGGTACCACTTGTTTTGAGTGACATGGTTCTCTTCTATCTGCAATGAGGATTAGAAGTTTTTGACCCAGATTACCTTGGGTCCTTGTATTTTAACATAACTAAAACTTGAAATAAATGAACATTCAGGTTGATCCTTATAACCTAAAGGATGATACATTCTAGGAGGTATGACCGACTGACTAAAGGGATTAATGGATTTATCAGTTTTTTGGTTACTCTGGTTATGAACTTAGTTTGACAAATTTGAGTATGTTCGTTGACCTGAGCTCGACGATCTGGGTTGAGTTCTTCGATCTCTGCTCGAAGAATGGAGGTATCCATTCTCAGAGCCCCAGAAACGTTGATCTCTGGTCGATGAACCACACTGGTTTCGTCGATCCTAGTTCGAAGAATAGTTTACATTATTATTTGCATTCAGGGTTCGTCGTTCTGAGGTCGACGAACTATACCCATTTCGTCGTTCTGAGTTCGACGAAATATGCTGAACATAGTTATGTTGTTTATTTTTATTTTTCTGATTTGTTTTCTTAAGTTCTAACTGTTTAAGAACTTCATTAACCTTCTCTACCTGTTCAGTATTTTTCTTACCATTTTCAGAGATGAAGTTAATAGGTTTTGATAATTGATTTTTCTTAATTAGGATTGGTTCACTAGATGTGGCTCCTAATCCTAGTTTATTATTGTTAGATCTTGTATTAACTGTGCTAGTTATATCTAATAATTGTAAACTTCTACCATTCAAGAAATCTTCTAGTTCCTTAGTCTTACTTTATTCAGATTTCTGAAAAACTATTTGTTGATTGGCTAAGATTAATTTTTCAGTTAACTTTTCATTTTCAGCAAAGATTTTGTCTTGTTCTACAAGTTTTCCCTGAGAAGTTTTGTTGGGTATTGTATCCACAATTACCTGGATTTGAGGAAGCCACCTGTCAAGCTAAGATGAATTCACAATGTATTTGATGAACTATTTTTTAGTTGTGCTTGCAGTTATTCCATGTTAAGTACACACCAATGTCAGGGTACAGTGGGTCAATATACACGGGTTTGTGCAACGTAATCCCTCGTTGAGCAGATCAGTGTGTTGGCCTACGTGTACTCTCTCTATTGGGGTGTACTTAATTTCAAGTATAGGGTTATAATAAAGCAAGAGCAGACAAGGAGCAAGGATGGGCCAAAGACCAGCTCACGGGACGAAAGACGAAAATCGTCTAAGTGTAATTCGTCGAGAATCACTAGGTGATTCTCGCCGACTCGTCTACGACTCGTCGAGAATCACTAGTTGATTCTCGCCGGGTTAGGCCGGCTGTCTTGATACAGACAGGAAAATTATCCAAGGCAGAATCGTCGAGAATCATTATGATTCTCGCCGATTAGTCGAGAATGACCTTGCATTCTCGACGATTCAGTGAGAATCAAAAGTGATTCCCACCGATTCTCCCCGGCCTCTACAACCTGTGTTGCCAGAATTCACCAAGTAGAATTCGGCGAGAATCATAGGTGATTCTCGCCGATCCGTCGAGAATCACCTACGATTCTCGCCGATTTTGACTTGGCAATTTTTGCAAATTCCTGGACCGGTCCCTGATACTTCCTGCGGCATTTTGAACCGGTCCTAGGTCTTTGCTTGGGTGGGGCCCACAACGGTTATCTCTTGATCTACGGTATAAATTCACTTGTATGAATGAACAGTAAAAGAGAGGAGATAGGCGATAAAAAAGAACAGCGGCCGACAAACCCTAAAATCATGGATCGTCTCCGCCTCCGCCGCCGCCGTCGATCATTGAAGCCGATCTCGATCTTCTCCAGATCCTCGGTGACAGAAGCTTAGGTTAGCATAGCGTCTCACGCGTCTAACTAGAGATCCCTTGTCTCTTGATTCGTTGATCGGGAAAAACCTTCCCCTTCCGAATCGATCGAGACGACCGATCCTGGTGTGACCGTTGGAAGACCTTGCTTCCATAGCTACGAAGTTTGAATCAAGATAGCACAGCAGCAGCTTTCCGTCGCCGCCGGTTATTCTGAGAACCTTGCCGCCGCTCCAAGCCTCCGCCGGTTTCGGGAAGATTCAATCCAAGTGAGATCTAGGGTTGTGGACTCTTCGTTGACTTTAAGAACACGTCGTCAAATGAAGAGGGACACCTTAGTCTCCAAACGTCATTTGTATTTCTTACAAGCTAGTTTCAATTTCTTTGTAAAGGACCGATTGGTCTCTAGTTGTAAGGGTTGGGTGTAACCCGTGTTGTGGGAGTGGTGACTCCTACGTGTGGAAGGGTTCCTTCCGTTAGTGCAAGGATTGGATTTCAATCCTGTTGGTGAAGTGACCGAGTCGTCCCTGGTTGGGAGATAGGTCGAAGGGGGAAAAGTGGACGTATCCAAATCGGGGAACCACTATAAATTGCCTGTGTCCTCTCTGTGCTTTGTTGTTTTATTTTCTTGTGCAGGTATAATTTCAATTCCGCTAACACGCTGCAAAGACACCTATTCCCCCCCCCCCATAGGTGAAGGTAGTTGACACTAGGTGGACTTTCAAGTGGTATCAGAGGGAGGTTACTCAGCAAAAAGGTTCACACCTTGAGTAGAATCCTGCCACCAGTGTCAAAAGCATGGAGCTGGATTATGGGATCTCTCCGCTAAGACTTCCCGTGTGCACAAAGGACTATTATCCCATCTGGAAGATGCAGGTATCCTTTTATTTGGAGGCCATCGACCCTCGCGCATCAATCATCTTGGAAGAGGGTCCATTCATTCCCATGAAGGCCTCCTGCTCTGGAAAGGATATGCAGATCCCCAAGGAGACTACTGAAATGTCTGAGATTGAATTCTCTCTATTCAACTTGGATAAAATGATTCATAAAATCATCCTGGATGTCTGGACTGGACCTTCCCGGTCAAAACTTGAAAAGTGTAGGACGGCCAAGTCCTTGTGGCAAACTGTATCAGACCTCATGGAGGGATCAGATAGAATAGGGACAAGTAGCCAGCAAGAGGATGAGGCATATATGGGGGTCAGCATTTCTGAAGAAGAAAGTGATGACCAATTTCACAGTATCAGGGCACCTGTGTCTTTATCAGAGACTGAGGAGGAAGTTGAGGAAGACTGCTCAGTTGAAGATGACTCAGCTGCCCCAGTCAGTTCTACCATTATCCCTGATCAGCTAAGTCAGGATCAGGTAACTTCGTCACCTTGCCCCTCTCTTCCTCAAGTTCCAGAAGACAGGAATAGTTTGGATGACCGCCCTTCAGAAAATCCTGATTCCTTGAAGAGAGCCCTTCAGCAAAGCAACCTACTTGTTGAGAAGCAAGCTAAGGAGATTGCTCAGCTAAAGATCTTGTTGGTTCTCCAATTGGCATCCAACAAGGTTAAGGACTCCAAAATCTCAGATCTAGAGAGTAGTCTAGAGAATGAGAAGAGGATAGTATCCAACTTTTCCAAGGTTGATGCTATCAAGAGAAAGGAAGAAAATGGATGGATCTCCCGAATTATCAATTCATAGAGAAATGGGGAAACGGTATTCAAACCCCCCACACCAGGAAGGAAGGGTACTCATCATGCCTACAGGTATGATCACAGGAACAACCGTGGTCACTACAAGGGTGATCTGCCCTCATGTGGAGGCACCCAAAATGCAAGGGCTGTCATGGCCACCCAGAAGAGAATACCTCCGGCTTCCACCAAGCCCTTTGTATTCTCGGCCATAACCCCTACTCGTCATGAATCTGCCAGCATCAGCTCACAATGCGCCTCTCACCTCCCTAGGACTCTGGAAAGGGGGGATAGAAATCATGTTGTTAGGACTCATGAGGTCCTTGGAAGGGGGCTGACTGAAAAGAAGGCACCACCTCCCAGGCCTCATGACGCCTGCCATATGCATTCTTTCCACCCTTCCAATAGTCACGGTGGAAGAGACAATTCTGTGAGCATATCTGGCTCTATTCCGTTTAGACCTAGAACTATGACTACCTCTGTCATCCGTTTAGGTCACAAACGGCGATACAACATTCATGAGTGTTGGTGTTGTGGCAAAGTGGGTCATTTTGCCATAGATTGTTGGCACAACTATTCTGTATCTATGGCAAGGAGACTTCCACATCCTCGAGGCAATGTTAGACTTCCCACCAGGATTCCTGAGGGAAGGCAGTCCAATTATTATGCTGACAGGAACCTAGGACCCAATACATATTGGGCTCCTAAGGTAAGGTAATATTCTTTGGTGCAGGGTAGTCTAGACTTCCGTGTAATGATGGGAGCTAGATAGAAGATGTTCCAAGATTGGTCTGGAACAAGTATCTGGAACGCAAGAAGTACTATCTTCAATGGGATACTCAAATTGAACATCTGGTATGCTCTAATCAGAGGGACTAAATGATGAATCTTACAATCCCAGGTATCATTGATCAGCCTAAATAATTGAGTCATATTATGTCGACATCTACATATATATATATATATATATATATATATATATATATATATATATATATTTACACATCTATGTGTGTTCTCCTAAGGACAGATCAAAACTGTAAAAATCCCCCTTAGATACATTATTAAAGATGTGTCAGTAATTCGAGAAGGCACATCAAAAGGCATACATTATAAGCTGAAAATTAAAGCCGACACGTCATTAGGAGTCACTGAGAATGACAACTAACATCAAGAATATTGCATTTATCGATCTCGACATAACTTATGAAACCTGCTAGCCAAAGTTAGTGAGTTAGGAATCTCAGAGTTGATGTGCCTTCTAAGCTTTGTGGTATGTTAAACCACACGTGGCTTAAGAAATGATCTTTTCGAATCCTTTACAACCCCTGACAAATACATAAAATTGAAATTCCGGCAATTCTCATCGAACCGAAGCTCTTCCCATATATATAAACCCGGTTATAACATGAATCCCGCCGACCCAGTAAATCCCGCCGACCCTTCGACTTCCCGTCGACCCTTCGACTTCCGTCGACCCTTGAACTCTAGAAATCCCATCTTCAACCTCTGATTGTCGCCAATATCCTGTCCAAGCCACTTCCCGCTACTGGTATCAAAGCACCTCCCGAAACTTTGTCCCAGCACTTCCCGATCCCAAATCACTTCCCGATTCCAAGCCTCTTCCCGATTCTTCATCTTCAATTTCGACTTCGACTTCATAGTGACCTAACGACCCTCCGGAAGACTCCCTCTTGCAGCCTGAGACACGCCTATGCTTGCCTCGGATCGGCTCGCCGCAACTCTGATTAAGCAACGTGGTGCCGGAACATTCACTACATCTCCTCTCAAGGTAATCCCTCTATCGTCCCTAACCGTGCCTTGAGCTTAGTGTAGATTTTACTCTCAACCTCCTAGTTTCGAAGATCCTTAGACTTGGAAATTGGTATTCCCTTTCTTCCTAGTTTGCTATGGCCCCACGGACTACTGCAGGCCTGGTCACTGGTTGCGAGCTACTAAGAACCGGATTCTCCCAGGCCTCAGACGAGTTCCGCAACATAATCATCATGCTCGAGGAAGCGGGACTGACGTTCGTGCCAGAGCACCCCTGCAAGATTTTGGATAAGGAGGTACTGGAGTTCTTTGCCACTGCCAAGCTCCGTCATGAAGACACCTCCATCAAAAGCAAGGTTGCTGGGAAGAAGATCAAGCTATCCGCCAGGAAACTGACCCAATGCTTGCGGCTATCCAGTTGTGGGGAAGAAGACTACCTGGAGGACGAGGATAGAGCAAGGACACTTTCCTTCTGTGGACTGGCCCGGGGGATCAAGTCAATCAAAAGGAAAGATATGAACGAGGAGGGGAAATTGCTGTCCGACATCGTTGGGAAGGCTCTAATCTGCAAACCAGGATCCCACGACCATATCTCAGGAGAAATGTTCAAGATTCTGGTGGCTATCGTCTGCCGGAAGCGGTTCAATTGGGGAGCCATGCGCTTTGAAAAAATTAAAGACACACTCTGAAGCCCCAGCTTCGGCAGAATCATCAGTCTCTATCTGAATCAGCTGGATGGCGATACTTTCGACATGAGCAAAGGAGTGCCTCTGCACTATTTGAAAAGGATGGACGCAAGCATATTCGACCGGTGGGAGCGTCGAATAGGGCAAGTCGCCAGGGAAATCGACCACGAGGATGCATCACTGGCCGAGGACACCAGTGCTTCTGCACATTCTATGGCTGCCCCCAGTGAAGTTCCTGATGCACTGATTACAGGAACTGAGGGGGAGCCTGTACTCACTTCTGCAAACACCATATCTGATATTTCTCAGATAGCAAAAGATGCTGTGGAGGCTGTGCAAGAAGACCGTGAGGAGGAAGTGGCAGATGTGGAAGAGGAAGAGGACGGTGAGGAAGATATAAATTACCTGGGCGATGAGGTGGCTGATGAAGAGGAGGTGGATGCAGTGGAAGAAGACATGCATAATTCAGCAGATCAGGCTGAGCACATGGAGACTGAGGTGGAGGAAGAAGTAATTGAGCAGGAGAAAGTGGTGGACCCTCAGGAGGATGCTGCTGGTTCATCAGAGGAACAAGCTCCTGAGAGGTCGGATCCAGGAATACAGGGGGAGCCCTCTCAGCAACCAGCTGTCCCCCCTATAGACTATATTCTAGTGTCCAGCTCTCCCAGTACTTCTGCTGGGGAGCCCGACCAGGATCTGCCTGCAGCTCCTTCCCTCCAAGCAAACCTGGCAAATCTCACTGTTAATGTTGTCCAAGGGATACTGGATGAGCTCAAGAGTACGTTTAAGAAATCCCACAAAACGGTGCTAAAGAGACTGAAGGAATCTGAGGATCTCATGCTCAAGAACATAGTTCAGATCAACCATAAACTAGATGTGATGGAGAAGAAATTTGATGAAAAGTATACAGAGGCAGGCACAGCTGTATCTCTTCTCATGAAAGGACTGAAGAAGAATACTGACGACCTGGGCGTGGTCAATCATAATGCACATGTTGTGGCAAATAGCATACAGAAATTCGATGCCAACATGGTGCTCCTCAATAAAAATCAACAAGACCTGCTGGATGAGTTCTCTAAATCTCTGAAGCACATAGATGAGTCCCTGCACTCCTATGCAAACTCCATTGCAATCGAAGCCAAAAAGGGGGAGAAAGAATATACTGCCAAAATGGAAGGGCTTCAGCACATCATCACTGAAAACTTCAATCAGTCAAATGTATTTGTATATGATAGTTGCCAGTGGTTGCTCAACCAGGCATTAGGCAACAATAGAACCAATATTCCTGAGGTTAATCCTGTTCACGAGACTACTGAGAACAATACTGTGGATGACGAAGGAGCAAGTGCAGAAGTTGTTCCGTTAAGCGAAGCTGAGTCGAAGAAAGCTGCTGAAAGGACTGAACGAAGAACTTGGTTTGATCAAGATGCCTTAGCCAAAGCCAAAGGCAAAAGGCAAATCAAAGAAGGAACTTCAAAGGAAACACCAGCTGAAAAGAGGATCAGATTGACGGAGGAGGATGTGAGAAATGAAAAATGGAGTCCTGTATCAAAGAGTATCATCTTGGACACATTTTTGTTACAGCAGAAGGGGCACATAAATCGAAGTGAGGTATATAGCCAATACGAATGGGAGCGGCACAAAGAATTTGAAGCCAAACGCAACATATTCTTCAGAAATAACACAGTGGCAGATAAAGCCCCTCCTCCCAGATATCATCCTAAGCCTAAGGAATATTTCGAAAGACAGAGCAAGAAATTCCTGGCTCAGAAGCTTAAGGATGATCTTGCTAAAGAAAAATAGGCTTAGGACCTTTTCGCCCCTCATTGCACATCTATGTTTTCATATTATCTTACGAACAAGTATTGTGGTTATATATATATATATATGTGATGTCATGCTTTGACTCAAGTATTGTTATGTTTGTTCTTGTTTTCTTAAAGTTTTAATCAGTCTCTGGATGGTGGTATTCATCTTAGCTAGTAGGATTTTGGCTTCGTCAAATAGGGGGAGATTGTTGGGTATTGTATCCACAATTACCTGGATTTGAGGAAGCCACCTGTCAAGCTAAGATGAATTCACAATGTATTTGATGAACTATTTTTTAGTTGTGCTTGCAGTTATTCCATGCTAAGTACACACCAATGTCAGGATACAGTGGGTCAATATACACGGGTCTGTGCAACGTAATCCCTCGTTGAGCAGATCAGTGTGTTGGCCTACGTGTACTCTCTCTATTGGGGTGTACTTAATTTCAAGTACAGGGTTATAATAAAGCAAGAGCAGACAAGGAGCAAGGATGGGCCAAAGACCAGCTCACGGGACGAAAGACGAAAATCGTCTAAGTGTAATTCGTCGAGAATCACTAGGTGATTCTCGCCGACTCGTCGAGAATCACTAATCACTAGTGATTCTCTACGAGTCGTCGAGAATCACTAGTTGATTCTCGCCGGGTTGTGCCGGCTGTCTTGATACAGACAGGAAAATTATCCAAGGCAGAATCGTCGAGAATCATTATGATTCTCGCCGATTCGTCGAGAATGACCTTGCATTCTCGACGATTCGGTGAGAATCAAAAGTGATTCCCACCGATTCTCCCCGGCCTCTACAACCTGTGTTGCCAGAATTCACCATGTAGAATTCGGCGAGAATCGTAGGTGATTCTCGCCGATCCGTCGAGAATCACCTACGATTCTCGCCGATTTTGACTTGGCAATTTTTGCAAATTCCTGGACCGGTCCCTGATACTTCCTGCGGCATTTTGAACCGGTCCTAGGTCTTTACTTGGGTGGGGCCCACAACGGTTATCTCTTGATCTACGGTATAAATACACTTGTATGAATGAACAGCAAAAGAGAGGAGATAAGCGATAAAAAAGAACAGCGGCCGACAAACCCTAAAATCGTGGATCGTCTCCGCCTCCGCCGCCGCCGTCGATCATTGAAGCCGATCTCGATCTCCTCTAGATCCTCGATGACAGAAGCTTAGGTTAGCATAGCGTCTCACGCGTCTAACTAGAGATCCCTTGTCTCTTGATTCGTTGATCGGGAAAAACCTTCCCCTTCCCAATCGATCGAGACGACCGATCCTGGTGTGACCGTTGGAAGACCATGCTTCCATAGCTACGAAGTTTGAATCAAGATAGCACAGCAGCAGCTTTCCGTCGCCGCCGGTTATTCCGAGAACCTTGCCGCCGCTCCAAGCCTCCGCCGATTTCGGGAAGATTCAATCCAAGTGAGATCTAGGGTTGTGGACTCTTCGTTGACTTCAAGAACACGTCGTCAAACGAAGAGGGACACCTTAGTCTCCAAACGTCGCTTGTATTTCTTACAAGCTAGTTTCAATTTCTTTGTAAAGGACCGATTGGTCTCTAATTGTAAGGGTTGGGTGCAACCCGTGTTGTGGGAGTGGTGACTCCTACGTGTGGAAGGGTTCCTTCCGTTAGTGCAAGGATTGGATTTCAATCCTGTTGGTGAAGTGACCGAGTCGTCCCTGGTTGGGAGATAGGTCGAAGGGGGGAAAAGTGGACGTACCCAAATCGGGGAACCACTATAATTTGCCTGTGTCCTCTCTGTGCTTTGTTGTTTTATTTTCTTGTGCAGGTATAATTTCAATTCCGCTAACACGCTGCAAAGACACCTATTCCCCCCCCCCCCATAGGTGAAGGTAGTTGACACTAGGTGGACTTTCAAGTTTGTTTTACTTATCAGATCCTATTAGGACTAAACACAAGAGTTTAAATTCAGATTGAAATTCTTTTGATTGAAAGTCATAGGAAGCAATTATCTGATCCTCTTCAGAGAGGATTTTTTCATCATCTGATTCTTCTGTATCTGATCTGCTGCTTCCAGCATCTATTGTCATAAGGAAAATTTCCCTTGCCTTCTTTTCTTCTACATCATCCTCACTAAAACTGAAGGAGGATGTTTCATCTTCAGTATCACTCCAGGTTTCAGCTACAAAGCCCTTCTCCTTCTTTTTGTACTTGTTGGAGGAGGCCTTGCTGTGTTGATGTCTTCTTGAATCCTTTTCTTGCCTTCTGTCTTTCTTTTGGACTTCTGGGCATTCTGAGATGAAGTGTCCAGGTTTCCTGCACCCAAAACAGACAACCTCTTTAGAAGGGGTCTTGTCACACCTGGGTTTATCTTCATTCCTTGAGGGCTTCCTTCTGAAGTCCTTCCTTGCCATTTTATAGAATCTCTTAGCAAAGAGACCCATAAGATATTCATTGGCTGGCAAGCTGGGAGATTCTTCTTCAGCTTTGAATGCCAAGTTTTGTTCCTTCCTAGTAGGTGTTGAAGCATTTGGTTCAACTGCAGCTTCTCTTTACTTGATCAATTGCTCATAGGATTTGAGCTTTCCAAGCAGAGATTCTGTTGAAATTACAGCCATTCTTCTGGCTTCTCTGATGGGCCAGATTCTAGAGTCCAGAGTTCTAGGGAAGCACATGAGGATCTTTTCATTGACCTCAGTCAGAGTAATTTCCTTGTCCAATGTTCTGAGCTCACTGATGATGGAGCTCAGCCTGTTGTACATTACTTCCACAGATTCTGATTCATCTTTCTTTAAATTCTCATATTGGGATATGAGGTTGGATCTTCTATCCTTCCTCTCATCAGCAGATCTGCTACCATTTGGTTGAGGGAATCCCAAATAGCTTTGGCAGATATACATTTAGCAACTTTCTGAAATATGTCATCTGACATAGTTTGGGCCAGTATGTTCATAGCTCTAGCATCAGCAATTTTTGCTTTCTTATATGCATCAGCTTGATCTGGAGGAAACACTGCACTGAGATTTACTGGAGTTAAAGTAGAGGGCACTAGAGCTGGTGGTCCTGTCAAGATGGAATTAAAGATGTCCTCATCAATAGAGTTCATATACAGCTTAATTCTTGCCTTCCAGATCCCAAACTTTTACAAGTTACAGACTGGAGGTCTGGTGCTGGCATAATCTTTGTTTTGTGTTATGATATCAGAAAATAAAATCTATTCAGAGAAACTAATAAGACTTATTCAGAGTTTATCCTAAGGATCTTGATTAATCTAGGTGTAAGGCTGTATGATGTGATTAACCTTCATCTGATACAATTGAAAGATAGGGTAAGCTCTGAAAAACTCTAGAGGGGGGGGGGTGAATAGAGTTTTTAAAATCTTTTTAATTTTTGCTGAAATAAGAAGTCTTTAATAAAATATGTTATATGATATAGGTGTATGAGTGTACAAGTGCAGCAAATGAACTAGAGAAAAGATAGCTAAGCTACACAACAAAACATATCACGGCACAAGCACACAGGAAGATCACAGCCACACAGACAACATAAGAATTTTTATAGTGGTTCCCCAAACTTGGGTACATCCAATCTTCTACCACCCTAGGTAGGAATCCACTACAGGTTTTAATCAGGAGACTGCCACCAATAAGCTTTTGATCAGGTGCTCAAAAACCAACCCAAGTCTTTTGGAAGGAGACTTGCAACCAGAATAATTTTGAAGGAAATAAAAACCTTGTATAGAGGTGGTGAAAAGAGATTGATGGAAGTCTTCTTTTCTCAAGTCAAAATGAGAAGACTATGTGGATTTTGTGGTGTTGTCAAAGCTCCCCCTAAAATCTTGAATGGTTCAGGAGTGGAATCTTTGCTAAGGGTGAGTAGGCCTTCTGCTATATGATCAACTCTCTAGAGATCCTTTGACTGATTTGAATATTCTTGTCACTTGTAATCCCTGAAAACAGAGAAGGTGAAGAAGAAGGACTCTTGATTATGATTGTTGTTCTTTCTTCTTCTTTTGAGAGAAGTTGATTTCCTGAGAACTGTATGCACTGCACTTCTTGTTAATCTCAAAGAGTTTTTGTTTGTATTGACTTCTTTCTGGCAGAGAGATAATCAGATTGATAACTGCCTCAAGGTCGAATTCAAAAACCTGCAATAAATGCTTAGCCGAAATATGGGAAATGAAAACGGCAAGTATGTTTTCATATATTCTATTTTATGTCTGTCCCGAGATATAAACAATTAATTTCATGGAGGATATTTCTAATCAATGCTGCCAGTAACGGCTCGATTCAAAGGATATGAGTGCATTGATTATCCAGAGAATTAACAGCCTATAAAGGATATAAAATAAGGAGACAAAAAAGGAAAGAATAAATAATAATATGTCTAATAGATTTCGTCGACCAGAGAACAACTTTCGTCGACCTGAGATCAGCTTTCGTCGACCTGAGATCAGCTTTCGTCGACCTGTGATCTGCGAACAACTGCACTGCATAAACTGACGGATACTGTACTCTAAGTTCGTCGACCTGAGAATGTGAAATTAGTCGACCTTAGAACTTGGTCAAACTGACGGCGTTGAGATAATATCACATCTGGCGTTGAGTCGTTTTGAGAGTGTTGAGTCATTGATAACGTTGAGAGCGTTGAGTGATCTTTGGCTCTTAGTAAGCTTTGGCTTTGAGTGAATTATGGCGCTGAGTAATCTTTGGCATTGAGTAAGCTTTGGCTTTGAGTGAATTATGGCGCTGAGAGTTGAAGTGTTAGTTGACCTAAGAACAGAGTTCGTCGAGCTCAGCTCAGGGAATTTTATCTCTGAGTTAGTCGAGCTAAGCACGACTATCATCGACCGGAGATCGACGAACGTAGATCTCCTGTTTCTAAAACTTTAAATCTCTAAGTCTTGAGTCTTGGGCAGTGCTGGAGGCTGGTACTTTGTACTGTTGACTCTAAGGACTTGACCTAAACTCTAGAAACACATAAACCTTGACCCTTCTATACAACATGGGTCACAACCTAAGAAGAGAACCTAGCCCAAATCACCTAGGGGTTCCAACAGAGATCTTCCGGGTGAGAGGTGGGACCTCCCTGCTGAGGTTTTGGGTCAGTTCTAGGTCCTTTTCAGCCAGTCAGGGGTCAGAACTTGGGAGAAGTAGGTGTTGGCTACGCCCCTATTTTCGAACTCTCGTTGAGGTCATATTTTGGCTTCAACATTCTTATTTTCATTCTGTCTTATAAACTATAGAACTGCTAGATTAGTTCCTCCGTCACCTGTTGTTTGTTATTCTCCACCTTCACCACCTCTCCTTTCCTCCTCCCCGCTCGGTGCCTAGGAGCCAAGGAGGAAAGGGAGGGGATGATAGGACTTAGTATTTTAGACTAACGGTTTTCGAACCACATCATTTTAGGGGACCGTGGAGCCCAGCAAGGAAGAGCAGCCCCGGAGGTCGGCACACTTGGAGATGGGGCAGTCTAGTACCAGAGTTCAGATAGATGGGACTGTGAGTCCCGATCGTTATTAGATGATTAGTTTTTCTTCCGCACTGAGTTATATGTAGTAAGGATATTGATGTACCGGGCATGAGCCCTATTTTCTGTATTTTTATTATATCTGTGGACACTCCCTTCGTAGAGACTATTTACTTTATATGTGATTGATGTGGACTTGCTTTATTCTTTATTTGGCTACTGTCTTGTGATCGAATCAGCCGGCAGGATCGACATTTTGTAGTGGCGACCTTCCCGGGTGTGAAGGTGTCACCGCAAAGCGTCGGTTCTGGGGCTAAGACCCCGATGTTGTAAAAAAAAATGGGGTCTTACAACAAGTGTTTACTTGAGAGGTTTTTTAAAATAATATAGATAGATAAAATATGTGAATATTGCAATAACCTAAAAATTTTATATTTGTAATAATAGTGGTGTGGCACGATTTTGTCGGTTTTGCACCGCCAAAAACCACACTGCAAACTATGCGGTTTTGCAAGCAATGAAATCATTACACAACCAAATCGTTCGCTGCAGTTTAAAATCAGTGTGATCTACTGCGGTTTTGTGTTTTTGCGATTCCGTTTTCTAACTTTCGACCCTATTTACAATATTATACAAAAATTACTCAATCATGGTATAATGCGAAATTCCCGCGTCTGGGTCCCGGACATCGAAGGCCCTCTTGCAAAAAAAATTAAACGGGTTTATTTTTTCCCTCTGAAGTTTTATTTTTGACCTCTTTCATTCATTCAACCAAGTTTGGTTTTGATTTTGGTTGGAACTGATTGTAACAAGACCGAATCGCATAGAACCAGACCGAACCGCATAGAACCGGACCGAACCGTTAGTGACCAATTTTATTTTGGTCCTTGCTGAACCGGAACCGGAACCACTAACACCACGGTTCCAAAACTTATGCTGAAACCGGAACCGGGACTAGAATCGTTCAAAGCAAATAATGTTTTGATTATAGTTTGAATAACAATTACTTTAGCGGTTCAGTTCATGATTTTAATAGAACTGTAGCCGAATTGGAACCATGACAACTCTACGTGGTTTAGATGCTTTTGGAGGAAGGGGGAAAGGAGGTCTCCATCACCTCTGGAGGGACCGTGCGGCCCTCCCCAAGCCACAACCGCCCCGAGCCACTCGTGAAAAAGGCGGAGACCAGCCCCGGCCGAGCTGATCCGGTCTGAACTAGTTTCTACGCAATTTATTCTTGGGGCTGTTGGAGGGGGCAAAACGGATTCATTATTGCGCGAAATTGGGGTCGGTTCTTGAGGTTGTGAGCTTGTTGGTTCAATCCAACTATTTTGTTTTTTTGGGGAAACCCCAGCACCAATATTGCACAGCTCTAGTAGTGCCTAAGATCGAATTGAATAATAATATTTGCTCCTAATGTTATTCTAAGCAAATGATAGCCCAATTTAGGTCCAATCCATCTACTTTGTTTTTCTTCTTAAACCTTACCGCTTGTAATTTTCTTCCGAAGCTAGGGCTCGCCAAATACCATTCAATCACTATCAGATGGTAAATTTCTGTCCTCCATCCGTTTCAATAAGATGATCCGACGATGGCCCGAGAATTCAAATCACATTTGGAATGCACAGGTTTTCCATTGGCATGTTACGGACAAAGCATTCAGTTTTTTAAACGCGTCTGTCCCCCAACCCATTGACAAAAACGATGTAACAGCTTGGACGGCAAGAAATTATAAAATCTTAGGCCACGTTGTTTCCCAGAAGCTTCGATTTCGTTATACAAATGCTGTTTGAACCCGCATTTTGAAGGCGACGCCCTGCCATGTGCTGGAGTCGGGTCGGGGAGGTAAAGTGAAAAAGTATACATTATCTTGAAGTACGGGCATCTAACGGCTCGCGTGGATGCCCGCACACATCTCAAAGCGAGTGCATCTCATCTTGCTTTGATTTGTGTGCGGACATCCAACTTGGCCCGTTAAATGCCCGCACTTCACAGTAAAGTGCTCTTCTTGCACTTTACCTCTCCCGGACCCGCTGAAGTCTGCTTTCGGCATTGAATTTTTAAACGGTAATGGTTCGGGCATCCGGATATGTGACAGGGCATGGCGATACTGGGGCAAAAACACTTAGAGGGAAGTGCTACACCACGCCAACGTCTAGCAGCCCACTCTTAAGTCTGAAAGGAGCGCCCACTATTTTACTTCTTTTAGAAATACGTTTTGTATATGCATTTTATGAAAAGTGTTCAACACGAAAGTTGTATATCTCGTATAGATGTACCAGTTTTTGTTGAACATTTTTCCAAAATATGCATGCACAAGACGTATTTGCAAAAACCGTAAAAATTAGGAAAAAGTGCGCTGCGACTAGCCAAAAGCACGGTGCTAATAACAATCACCTTTATTATTTATATCTGAATAATCAATGTAAACACACGATGTCAGATTAAGGCTTCGTTTGGGGGAACTTATTTTCACCGATCAAGCGGTTACGACCGCATGAACCAGATCTTAATTAAGGTCCGGTTGACGTGGTCTTAACCGCTTGACCGGTGAAAATAACCCCCCCCCCCCCCCCCCCAAACGGAGCCTAAATGAAATAGCTTATGCACATCCGGTTGGCGTGGCAGATATGCGCAGCAAAATAATAATATTATTTTGCCTGCCTCAAAATAATAATACTACTTCGCCTCCTCTCAGAAAAATAATAATATTTTTAATATAAAAAAATTATCTTTCAAGTAGTGGTGGGCATAAAGCCCAGTCGGGCCTGCCCGGAACCGGTTCCAGCGGGCCTGGGCTTTTGTCAACCGGGCCGATCCTTGGCTTTCCTTAAACCGGGCTCGCGCCGGGCTCGGGCCGCTGCCCCGAGAAAGGGCCTGATCCGGCTCTCAGGGCCGGACTAGGCCGGGCTCGGGCCGGGTTTTTTTAAAAAAAAATTAATTTTAAAAATTATAAGTATTGAATTTTTTTAAAAAAATAATACTTTAAAATTTTATAATTATTATTTTATTATGATAATTAAAAAATTCTCGCACATGGACAAGAAAAGTAAAATTTTATTAATATTAAACAAAGATAAATAAAAAACACAAAAATACATTTTTATCATTATTATCATTAATTAAAAAAAATTAAAATTTATTATCATTATTAATTTTAAATAAAGAAAATTAAAAAATTTCATAAGTTAACAAATCACAAAAATACATTTTTAATCGGTCATATGATGAATGTGGGACGCGCCTAATCATCTCTTAAATTTATTTCGTTCATCTCGTCATTTATCTCCTCCAAGCTATCATCTAATGTTGTAATGTGCTGCTTACTCTTCATAATATCCAAATATTCTTTGTAGCAGATACATATTTTCAGAGATTTTTATGTTTTTATGCAACACTTTCTGTGCAACATTCAAAAACTGTTCTCTAATCTCTTATAGGGAACATTTTTGAAATGTTACCCTTGAAGATTCACTTTAGGCAACAATTATGATATTTTGTCTTCTTAAAAATTAATTTGCAATATTTTAAAAGTGTTGCTTAAAGATTACTTTAAGAATAACCAAAATTATTATTCTCTCACGCTAAATTATTACTTTAAAAATTATTTTTATAAAACCAATATTTCTAACACATACACAAACCCTCGATAATCTTTTCCCGACTCCACACTACAAAAATTTTATTTAATAGCCAAATTTTTTGACGACACTTGTTTAATCGTGACTCCACATTTATTGAGACATTTTTAAAATGGTCGTTGTTCGTTTTCTATATACATACCCAGGATTTTAATTAATTTATATCAGGATTTTAATTTGTTGAAGTTGTGGAACACTTCTGGTTCTCTTATTTCTCATACCGGGTTTGCCCACGTAAGCTTGGAGGAATCGAAGTGTGAATCCCTTCGACATATCCGGAGCCGACGACAGCGGGGGTCCGGGGGCGGTAGCCCCCGACGGTGGGGGCTTGTGGTCAACGCCGCGAAACAAAATCAGTTTTGGGTTTCCCGGGTGTGCGGATATCTGCTCGTTTTCTGTTCGAATCGATATTTAATTACATTAATTCCCAAAAACAAAAAGAGCAATGTTATAAGCACACCATCAATCGCTATTAACACACAAATTCTAACTTTAAAAAACTCAAAAAACTATAAACCTTTTTTATTAATTAAATAGTTTTGGCAACATTTTTAATTGTAACTCTAAACATTTTGAAAATGTTGCAATAGGTACATGTAAAAACTGTTGCCTTTACTAGGGATATAGGCAACAGTTTCAAGTAATGTTACCTAAACATGATAAAACTGTTGTCTTAGGTCTTTGGTAACACGGCATAGGAATACACCCTTATAACAATAGTTTTCAATGTTTTGACAACACTTTGCGATTTTAGGCAACATTTTTCAAATGTTGCAAAAGACCAAAAATATTATAGTGATAAATCACGGATCATATATGCTAAAATAAGATATGTATTAACTTTATTTTTCAACAATTTTAAGAGATCGATGTTTTCAATATTCTCCGTGCTTATAAAATCAAGGAATTTGTTTTAGTGTACAATTCTGATTAATAAAGGCATGATTACTACAATCTCTCTACCAACCCAAAGCTAATACAAAACAAACACGAGAATTACATGTGCATGAATGATTACTATACGGAAAATTCAAACGGGGATTCCTGAGGCTATAGGAATCCGGTGAAGACGTTTAACCCCTCGTTGGATCCGGCCACATCGTGTCCTAAAACGGCCTCAAAGACTGCTGCGTGGAGAAAACAGATTTATGCACGCATCTTAAAGCAAGATGAACGACATCGGTTCATCTTCTTCCTCATGCCATATGTTCAAACCATGTCCAGAAATTTCCCCACTCTTATTCACCCTTATGAGAGCATTTTATCTTCACGAACCAAGTTCACCATCTACTCAAGGAGAGGGGAGAGGTTGAAGACATCACTATCCTTAGGGCACAGCCCTAGAATGGTCTCTTCCAAGGAAATCTTCATCTCGCAAGTCAAAACTCTCTTGAGTAGACATCTCTCCTAGAAATAACTACAGATCTAGCACCAAGGGAGAGGGTAGGATGCTCACCTCGTTTCCGGCATTTCCACCATTTCGAGCCATGGATCTTGTCACCCTTCTTGGTGTCATCTTCTTCTCCTCGGTCGGTGTTAGTTCTTCACAGGAAGAAGATCGGCTCCAGCACCTTCTTCCTCTCCAGCAGTTTCTTACAGCGATGGCTTGGAAGGAAGATTAGAAATGGCTAGGGTTTTCTCCCCTTTTTATGTAGGAAGTTGGGTAACTACATAGCCAAGTGTCGGCCTGTCATTGGACCGCCAATCAACCTAGTAAATGAGTCCCTTCAAAACGACGCAGCGAAAAAATTTGCCAAAACCCGAAATTGAACAACACGGGTAGGAACACGCCCGTGTCACTACCCGTGTCCTGCTCGGGAGGAACGCAATCGAACATTCGTCGAGCCCTGGTCGACGAATGTCGAATTGCTTCTTGGACACACACGAGTAGGGACACGCCTGTGTCACTACTCGTGTCCTGCTTGGGAGGATCACAGTCGACGATTCGTCTAGCTTCGGTCGACGAACGTCGAACTGCTGCTTAGACACACACGGGTATGGACACGCCCGCGTCTCTACCCGTGTCCTACTCGGGAAACACGGTAGATGATGTTAGTCGATCTCTGCTCGATGAATACACACACACGGGTAGGGACATTCCAGTGTCTCTACCCGTGTCCTGCTCGGGAAACACAACAAGGAATCTGCATTGCAGTCAGAGAGCCACACAGGTATGGACATGCCTGTGTCACTACCCGTGTCCTTCCCTGGAAATTCCACAAAGCAAATGCAAAGACACCAGAGTACCACACGGGTATGGACACGCCCGTGTCACTATCCATGTCCTACTCTGGACTAACTTCTCCTCCCTTACACTAGTGTAAGCTTAGCTACCAGCACTCCCTGAGCCCAAGTCAGCTCTCAAGACTAAAAAGTGTGCACGAGGGGCCTAGCGCGAATTGGGACGTTACAAATCCTATAAACAAAATAAAAGATTTCGTCCCCGAAATCAGGCTAAGGCTATGGGGAGAGAAAAACATGAAATAAAATAAAATATGTTTTTAAAATTACCTTGAGGAAACAACTCCGGGTAGCGCTTTTGCATTAAGTCCACCGGCTCCCATGTATACTCCTCCTTCCCATGGTAAGACCAAATCACCTTTACCAAAGGAACACTCTTGAGGCACAAAGTCCTTGTCTCGTTGTCTACTATCCGCACCGGCTCTAGTCGTACAGATCTATCAGTTGCTACTGCTCCATCAATGGTGGGAATATGTTGATCAGGCCGCAACAATGCCTTCCGGAGAGGAGACACATGGAATATTTCATGAAGGTTCTCCAGCTCTGGCGGTAACTCCAACTGGTAGGCCAAAGGGCCAATCCTTTCTAATATAGTGTAAGGTCCAACGTACCTTCGGTCGAGCTTCTTCATACCACGTACCCGTGACACTCCATGCATCGACCGGATTTTCAGGAATGCTTTATCACCCACCTGAAATTCTACCACCCGATGTTTTGCATTATAATATTTAGCCTGCCGACTTTGAGACTCAAGCATGTGGTCTCGTATTAGTCTAACAACTGCATTAGTATCATCGATGTACTCAATTCCTAAAACCTCCAGGTCTTCATCTTGTACCTATGAAAAGGGGGTTCTACACCTTCTTCCGTAAAGGGCTTCATGGGGTGTCATCCCGATGCAGTCATGGTGACTGTTGTTATAGGAGAATTCCACGAGGGGTAAGAGCCTTTCCCACGACTCTCCTCTATCCAACACACACAGTCTCAATAGGTCCTCCAATGTTCTAATGGTCCTCTCATGTTGCCCGTCTGTCTAAGGATGAAACATTGTGTTAAGGAAAGGCGCGAGCCCAAATACTCCTGTACCGCCTTTCATTCTTTAGAGGTAAACTGACCATCCCGGTAAGAAATAATTATCTTTGCACGTCATGGTACCGTACAAAGTGCTCTATAAAGAGGCGTACCAAAACATCCACATAAGCCTCTTTCTTCATAGGAATAAACCTGGCTACCTTTGTAGGGCGGTCAACGATTACCCACACTGAATCATTCCCTGAGCGCAAGCGAGGCAATCCGTGGACGAAGTCCATGGAGACATCCTCGAACTTCCACTCAGGGATGGGCAATGAATGAAATAATCCACCGGGGCTCTTGCATTCTGCCTTCACCCTTTGACAGGCCTCGCAGTGCATAACAAAATATCTGACGTCCCTCTTCATTCCTGGCCAACACATCGTCTTCGGCAAGTCGGCGTACATCTTGGCAATCCCAGGATGCACTGAACACTGAGTTCAATATGCCTCTCTCGGGATATCTTCCCGAATTTTACCGCCTTTGGGAATGTAAAGTCGGCCACGAAGATGAACGAGGCCGTCTTTTAGGGAATACTCATCTGTAGTCCCATATTCAATTGACTTGATTGTCAGGGCCATAGCCGCATCCTTTCCTTGCTCCTCCCAGATTCGGTTTTAAATATCACAGACTATGCTCATCGCGGTTAAGTACTCTGATAATACGTTTTGTAGCCTAAACTATTATCGTATTTTCTATTTTATATTGTACAAAAATTGTCTATTATTAGTTTATTTGTATCATTTTTATGTAAATATTATTGTCGCTGACTTTTTCTTGTCTTTTTGCAGGTTTCCAGAAAATTGGCCAAAATGACCTGACACACCCCCCTGTCACGCCCTCCCTGGGCGTGACCTAGGGCGTGTCACCCGATCCCGAGGACTCCTGTTGGAAGGGACAGGAAAACGGTCAAAAGCGCTGTCATGCCCCCCTGACACGCCCTCCCTGGGCGTGTCACTAGGAATGACCGTGGGCGTGTCGCCCTCTGCCGCAAAGCCTGCCGCCGCATTAAATGCCGTTTCTCCACAGCATGAAAATAGTACCGTCACGCCCCCCGTCACGCGCGTGACCTGGGGCGTGACATCAACTTTTCGACGACTGACGGATTTCTGACCAATGATTTGGACATGACGTGCCTGTCACGCCCCCCTACACGGGCGTGACCTAGGGCGTGACCACCGACGTACCGAAGCAATCATCCCTCCCGCCAGAATCCAGAGCCCGAGGTCAACATAGTACTGTCACGCCCCCTGACACGCCCCCCCTAGGGCGTGTCGGAGGGCGTGACCAACCCGAGAAAAAATTCTATAAATTGAGACCCCCCTCTCCATTTCAGCAAGCTTTGGTTGAGAGGGGGAGGTGCTGCCCCTTTGGTTCTTGAGTTTTTTCATGCTTTCTCTCTCTCTCTCTCTCTCTTTGTAATTTTTGTTTAACCCTAGTTTAATCTTAGTTTGTTTTAGCTTTTATTGTAATATTGCTCTTGCTTAGTGCTACTTGTAGGGCTAGAATAGGATTTCAATTTCATGCACTTGTAATTTTAATTTCAATAGTGTAACTTGCCCATTTTTATTAATAGAATTGTTCTTTGTTTAGCTTGTGTTTTTTTATGCTTTACTACTCATCCCCCCTCCTCCACTCCATTATGATTAACTAATCCTCCTTGTACTCGATCTTGATGATCTGAGGTTAGAGCGATTAAGTTATGATGATTTAATTAATCTTTTCTTTTTTAGGTTAGGGCCTTGAATTACTCTTGATTAATCACGGGTTGGAGGTATATTATCGATATATACTCTCCGCCTTTGCTTTCATTCTGGGCTAGCCGAGAGGCCAAAATAATGAAGTGAGCATTCAAGAGTAAAGGGAGTTGTACGCACCCCTCGAGAGAGGTAGACGTCCAAATCTCTCGGATTGGAGTAAAATCCAATAGTGGGGTTCACCGCGTAAAGCGAGTTTTAGGCCTCCGATTTAGACGAGAGTCGGTCGGACCTTCCTAAACTCAGTTGGGCACGACTTCGAGAGAAGCGTGTTCAAGCTTTAGGAACCTCCACGGTCAAGGACCTTTATCCTATTAAGTTTAGATTTTTATCGCATTTTCTTAATCGTCTTTAGCCGAGGTGAATCTTGATCGAGTGCATTTCCATTTCATACTTTCTACCTTTCGTAGTAATCACCTATCTTGTGCCCTTTAATTAACTACAGTAGTTTTCTTTCTAGCATAGTTCTTTGCTTAATAACTTTACTTAATTGCGGTAGTTCTCTTTCTAGTATAGCTTTACTTCCTTCTTTGCAATTAGTTTTTCTCTAAACCCTAGTTTTTCCATCGATAAGATAATAGCGTTCGTGTGAGTAAGCATAGCCAACAGTTCCCGGATTTCAATATGACACTTATGTCCCCTTGCTACAATTCGATAGGTATACTTGCCTCATCGGGTTGCTAGTTCGGTTGCGTTTATTTTCTTTGAACCCTAGCGTGCAACAAGTTTTGGGCGCCGTTGCCGGGAAGCCAATTTCCGTTGATATATTGAAAACACGAACCTATTAATTTTATCTTTTCTCTTTCTCATCCTCCTTCTTTAAATTTTAAAAATAAAAAAAAATCTATCACCGCCCTTAATAGTAACCAACCTCACAATTTTTCTACGCCACCTAATTCTCTTGAAAAGGGCAAAGGGCTTTAAGCGCCACTGTCTTGTCTAGTACCTTGCGAACCCTTCACGGGGTAGTCCTTGGGAAGTTCGGGAGTTAATCTATAAAAAAAATCTATTTCAAAAAGAAAAAATTTTTTTATCTTTTTTCTAGTTTATCCTTTTTCTCTTCCTCTTCTTCTTTTCTGTTCTTTTAGTGCATGACCCGCGGGAGTCCGTCGGTCATTTTGGACTTGGACCATGAAATTGAGCGTACTCTTCGGAGAAGATCGTGATTTCAAGGTCCTACTATCCAAGTACCGGTTGAGGACTCCGAGTCATTTGCTACTTTAAGAATGGAAGAACCCAACGTAGATGAGGCCGTGCAAAGGACTATGTCCTATTATGCACGACCGAACCTCGAGGGAACAGAATCAAGTATAGTCCGCCCTGCTATAGCAAATAATAACTTCGAACTAAAGCCTAGCATAATTCAAATGGTGCAGCAATATGTGCAATTTGACGGACTTCAAGATGAAGATCCGAACGCACATATAGCTAGCTTTCTTGAAATTTGCGACACCTTCAAGATAAATGGTGTCACAAATGATGCGATCAGGCTGAGACACTTCCCCTTCTTTCTAAGAACTAAAGCTAAGCAGTGGCTTAACACACTTCCCAAAAATAGCATAACCACTTGGAATGAATTAACTGAAAAATTTTTGGCGAAGTATTTTCCGCCAGCTAAAACTGCAAAACTTAGGAACGACATCTCTGCCTTCGGACAAATAGACTCTGAAACCCTATATGATACCTGGGAGAGATTTAAAGAATTATTAAGATGATGCCCACACCACGCGCTGCCTGTATGGTTACAAGTGCAGACGTTCTATAACGGGCTAAATCAAAGCACGAAGCAAAAGATAGACGCAGCTTCTGGCGATACATTAAATCATAAGACCCCAAAAGCCGCTCTTGAGATTTTTTAGGACATGGCCATAAACACTTATCAGTGGAATGTGCCTAGGTCCCTCCCGAACAAGCCTGCAGGTATCTATGAAGTGGATAACGTCTCCCAGCTCGCTCTGCAAGTAGAAATCCTAAGCAAAAAGATAACGGAGATGACTGCTGCCTCCGCCCCTCAGGTATGGAAATCTGCAACCCCTACTCGAGAACATTTAGATTATGTTAATAATATGCCTAGAATTGCTTTTAATAATTTTTCTGCTGCGAATTTTCATCCGCCTGGTTTTAATTTTCCGAATAGTTATAACCCCGCTTTAAGAAATCACCCGAACTTTTCATGGAGTAATCCATCGAATGCGATGCGCCCACCCCCGCAAAATGATTTTTCTGCACCACCACCACCACCACCTCTTCAAAATTACCCAAAAACTCCAAGCTTGGAGGAATTACTTTCCAAATATATCACCACAAATGACGCTACTATAACAACTTTAACCGGAAGCGTAAAAAGTTTAGAAAATCAGGTAGGACAGCTCGCGAAAATAATTTCTGAGCGACCCGCAGGGTCTCTTCCTTCCAATACCGAACCCAACCCGAGAGAGCAAACGAAAGCTATAACTCTTCGGAGTGGGAAGCAAGTCTCCGGTATGGTAAGTGAAGAGCCCGAGGCAAGCTCCGCTCTCGCCTCTAAAAATCAAAGCTCCGCTCCCGTTTTAAAAATTCCGCCCTCTGCTGAAGAAGTAATCACCCCTATTTTAGAAAATAATCTTACTCCACCACCCATCTTCAAAAATAATTCAACTCCTCCATACCCCTCTGAACTTAATAGACAACGTCAAGATGATCAGTACTCCCGCTTCTTAGAAATCTTCAAACAAATCCACATTAATCTTCCCTTCCACGAGGCAATTTCGCAGATGCCGAAATACGCCAAATATCTTAAAGACCTCCTCACAAACAAGAAGAAGTTAGAGAATCTTTCGCACGTCACGCTAAACGCCGAGTGCTCCGCCGTTTTAACAAATGGTTTGCCGAAGAAAATCAGTGACCCGGGTAGTTTCTCTATCCCGTGTGTCTTTGGTGATCTTTTTGTTAAACACGCGTTAGCCGACTTAGGCGCGAGTATAAACCTGATGCCCTTTTTGTTGTTCAAAAAGTTAGGGATTGGTAGACTTAACCCCACGCGTATGAGTATCCAGCTAGCCGATAGATCCGTCAAGTACCCGTTAGGAATAGTTGAGGACGTTCTAGTGAAAGTCGCCAAGTTCATCTTCCCGGTGGACTTTGTCATTTTGGACATCGAAGAAGACGTCGAGGTTCCCCTGATCCTTGGCCGACCCTTCCTTGACACCTCTCGAGTCATCATTGACGTAAGCAATTGTAAGCTCTTTCTTTGAGTAGGCGACGACGAAGTCACATTTTCTATCACCCCTTCGATGAAGAACACCTTAGCAAATGATGACTCATGCTTTTTCGTAGACGTCGTGAGTGATGATTCTTCCTACTGCCTCTCCGACTTTGAAAAAGAATTTTCTACTTTTTGCTCCTCTTCTCTTACAACTGAATCACTGCAAGGAAGTGATGAATCTTCTTATTGTCTTTCTGAATTTGAAAAAGAATTTTCTGATTTTTTTTCTTCCTCTTTTCTTCCCACTGAATCGCTATAAGAAGCCGCCTTAGCTGCTAGCACCACCCCTTATTATGTTCCTTATAAAAAAGTTTATGAAGATATTATTTTTAAAAAAGAAAGAATCTCAAAATCCTCTTATGAAGAACCCCCTATCCTAGAACTTAAAGAACTCCCCGAACACCTTAAGTATGCTTTCTTAGAAAAGGATTCCAAGTTACCAGTTATCGTTTTGGCCTACCTCACGGATACGCAAAACGATAAACTTCTTCTAGTTCTACGTAAGCATCGCCGGGCTATTGCTTGGCAAATTTCTGATATCAAGGGCATAAGCCCATCTTTCTGTACCCATAAAATTTTAATGGAAGATAATTCGCGTAACTCTATCCAACCTCAGCGCCGTATAAACCCGAATATGAAAGAAGTAGTTAAGGGCGAGGTTATGAAACTATTAGACGCAGGAAGTAACTACCCTATATCGGACAGTAAGTGGGTTAGCCCCGTTCAGGTAGTTCCAAAGAAGGGAGGGATAACCGTAGTTAGTAATGAGAATAATGAATTAATCCCGACGCGGACGGTGACGGGTTGGCATATGTGCATAGATTACCGTAAGTTAAATGACGCCACCCGCAAGGACCACTTTCCTTTACCGTTTATCGACCAGATTTTAGAACGTCTCTCCGGCCATAGCTTTTATTGTTTTCTCGATGGCCTCTCGGGATACTTTCAAATACCCATCTCTCCCGAGGACCAAGAGAAAACTACGTTTACTTGTCCCTTCGACACCTTCGCTTACCGAAGAATGCCGTTTGGATTATGCAATGCGCCAGCTACATTACAGCGATGTATGCTCGCAATATTTGACAAGTACGTAGAAAGCATTATGGAGGTATTCATGGACGATTTCTCCGTGTTCGGCGATTCCTTCGATAGATGTTTAGAAAACCTCGAAAAAGTCTTAGAACGATGCGAAGAAACTAACCTTGCCCTAAATGGGGAAAAATGCCATTTTATGGTGAGGGAAGGGTTAGTTTTGGGTCATAAAATTTCTGCTAAAGGTATTAAGGTAGACGTTGCCAAGATAGAAGTTATTGAGAAGTTGCCGCCGCCTACAAACATAAAAGCTATAAGAAGTTTCCTAGGCCACACTGGTTTTTATCGTCGTTTTATAAAGGACTTCTCCAAGATCACAAAGCCCCTCACCCATCTCTTAGAAAAAGACGCTCCATTCATTTTTGATGACTCTTGCCTTTCTGCCTTCGAACTAATTAAAGAGAAGTTAATTAACGCACCGATTATGATAGCTCCGGTGTGGGACCTTCCTTTCGAGATTATGTGCGATGCGAGTAGTTTTGCGGTGGGGGCCGTATTAGGTCAACGCATATCTAAAAACTTCCACCCCATCTATTACGCTAGTAAAACCCTCACATCTACACATGAAAATTACACAACCGAGAAGGAGCTCTTAGCTGTAATATTCGCCTTTGATAAATTCCGCCCTTACATTACACTTTCAAAAATCATTGTTTTTACGGACCACTCGGCCCTCAAGTACCTTCTTGCCAAAACGGATGCCAAGCCTCGCTTGATTCGCTGGGTCTTACTCCTCCAGGAGTTTGACTTAGAGATCCGTGATAAGCGAGGAGCTGAGAACTTGGCCACCGACCATCTATCCAGATTAGATAACCCCTTTATAGAAAAATTAAATGAAAAATCTTTTAATGACTATTTTCCTGATGAGAAGCTGCTTTTAGTTAATACATCTACTTCTCCTTGGTTCGCGCACATCGCCAACTATCTAGTGGCCCGGGTGCTCCCAAAAGAGTTCTCCTCTCAACAAAAGAAGAAATTCTTTTCTGAGCTGAAGAACTACTTTTGGGAAGACCCGCATCTTTTCAAAATTTGTGTGGATCAAGTGATAAGGAGATGTGTTTCTTTTGATGAAGGAATTGATATTCTAAAACATTTGCATGAAGGTCCGACAGGTGGGCACTATCAAGCTGCTCGCACCGCTCATAAGGTGCTTTGCGCGGGTTTTTACTGGCCTAGCCTGTTTAAAGGTGCGCAAGCCTTTGTGAGCAGGTGTGATAGTTGCCAACGGTCGGGCAATATTTCTAATAAAAATGAAATGCCGCAAAATTATTTCTTAGAGTGCGAAATTTTCGACCTCTGGGGAATTGATTTTGTTGGCCCCCTTCCTTCTAGCTTCGGAAACAAATATATTTTAGTTGCTGTTGATTATGTTTCACGATGGGCTGAGGCCCAAGCTCTTCCTACGAATGACTCCCGAGTTATAGTCACGTTTTTTAAAAAATTATTTTCTAGATTCGGTACACTTCGCGCAATCGTTAGCGATAGGGGTTCCCATTTTTGTAACGCGCAATTTTCAAAAATCCTTACCAAATACGGCGTTACGCATAAGCTTTCCACTGCCTACCACCCCCAAACTAACGGACAAGTCGAAGTAGTTAATAGAGAAATAAAAAGAATTTTAGAAAAGACTGTTTCAACTTCTAGGAAAGACTGGTCAGCCAAACTTGACGATGCTCTATGGGCCTACCGAACAGCGTACAAAACCGCCCTAGGATGTACGCCGTATCGGTTGGTCTATGGAAAATCGTGCCATCTGCCTGTAGAGTTAGAACACCGCGCCTTTTGGGCCCTAAAATTTTTAAACTTCGATCCCCACTCAGTCGGTGACCTTCGAAAATTTCAACTAAATGAACTCGATGAGTGGCGCTCTTATGCTTATGAAAATAATAAACTTTATAAAGAGCGGACGAAGCGTTTACACGATAAACACTTAAGGCACCCTAAAAACTTTAAGCCGGGCGACCAAGTCCTTTTATATAATTCTCATTTACATTTATTTCCGGGCAAATTAAAATCTCGCTGGTCTGGCCCGTTTTCTGTTTTAGAAGTATTTCCTTATGAAACTGTTTTAATTTCTCACCCTGATAAGGGTAATTTAAAAGTGAATGGTCAGCGTCTTAAACTGTATTTCTCTGGTGATGATGATGTCAGTCCAAATATTATTAAGTTTCTGCTTCACGAACTCTAACTTTGAACTCTTAATTTTTGTTAAAAAACAATTTTATTTCTGGACAACAATATTTTTGGACAATATTATTTTTTTTTGATGCGTCGAGCTCGACGACGCTTTAACCAAAGTGCGCTCTTGGGAGGCAACCCAAGTTATCTTTTTCTGTTTTCTTTATTTTACAATTTTTGCCTCGGACGACTCCGACAAGCTGAAGCTTCTGCGATCGCCTGCTCCAACATTGCTGAATCCATCACGAAGTCCAAAGAAGACATTCGGAGGAGCGCCATCACTCAGCTTTCGCAGTAAATAAATCCGGGGAAGTACCTGTATTTCAATTCTGTCTTTCAATTCTGTACTTTATTTTTCTCTCCTTCTCCAATCCCCTTCTTTAGCCATTGAGCGCAATGTCTGTTTTAAGCTTGGGGGAGGACTTCCTCCTTCATTTTTGCTTAGTGTAAATATTTTTCTTTTTTGTATATATTTTAAATATTTCCAAAATAAAAAAAATGAATATCTTAAAATTCCAAAAAAAAAAGAGGAAAAATTTCAAAAAAAAAAAGAGAATTTTTCTCAAAATTAAAAAAATATATGTGTTTTTGAATAGTTTAAACATTTTGGTATTTCAATAGTACCCCTAGTTTTTGTTTTTGTTTTACTCAAAATCTCCTATAAACAACTTAGTTAATTATAATATTTCTAATCGTCCTTTTTAATTATGTTTCACAAGTAAAATGTTGGCCATGCTGTGTTTCTAATTCACGGTAGCATGTTAAGGTGAAATATTTTTCTAAAACTCGTATTTCTATTATGGTTTTTTGTTTTTTTATTTCCTTTACTTTCTCAAAAATTCATCATCCACTATTTTCTTTTTCGTTTTTGAATAATTTTTATAAAGTCAACTTTTGAATAACGTAGTAGATGTGAACGATCCAAGTCACCTATTATTTCTATTTTCAAGTTAATTTCATCAATCTTCTTATATTATCTAGGACTCGCTTATTGAAAATTTTCAAACCTTTGTTTTAAATAAATTCAAAAGCGTGAAAATGATTTAGGCCGTTTTTGTTTTCGTTTGAGCTTTCCTGCCAACCTAAAAACTTTTACCGCTAGTTAGCCGTTTTTGAGCCTTTTTCCGATTTCATTTGATAGCTCCTCCCTTCATTTCAGTTTCACCAAAGCCAAAATTTCCAACCTATCGAATCGCACTAGCCTTATTGAGTTTCATAAATTATTTTGACGATTTTGATAGGGTATTTTGTGATTTTTGTGGGAGAAAGGTTTTCGAAAAAAAAAGAAGTATGTTCAAAAGTGATGTTTATTTTTGTTTGGCCAATTCAAAAAGGAAAATAAAAATATTTATGGCCTTTGTTTCGAAAAAATAAAAACAAATGAAAAAAAATGAAGAAAAAGAAAAAATGTGTATATAATTTTATGAAAGTTTTTGAATCTCTTTGCTTTGGTTTAGTGTGATTTTAAAACCTTCACGTTTATCTTTGAATTCCACTCCTAATCATATTCCTAAACCAAACGTTTCTGTCCTATTTAAGTCCTTTTGATTCATGCTTTTTGATTTTTATTTAACAACTAAGAAAAGAAAAACAGTAAATCAATTTTAGTTTTGGATTTAAACCTAGATTTTTTGTTAATTAAATTGATATAATTATAATGCGTTGCTTGGATCCAGTAACAATTCAATGCGTGTTTTTCATTTTCGTTGCTTTGCTTAAGTCTATTTAAAAAAATCTCGTTAAAATTTTGGATGATTTGTTTTTATTAAGTAAAGTTTATAAAAGTTTTACCATACCCAAATAATTGTTTTAGACTTACATTTCACCTTTTCCCTACTTAGAATTTCGCATAGTACTTGTGTAGGCATAATTAGAACTTTTTGATTAGTCCTTTTTATAAATATCTAGTTTTTATATTTTTGCTTGGGGACAAGCAAGCTTAAGCTTCGGGGAATTTGATAATACGTTTTGTAGCCTAAACTATTATCGTATTTTCTATTTTATATTGTACAAAAATTGTCTATTATTAGTTTTTTTGTATCATTTTTATGTAAATATTATTGCCGCTGACTTTTTCTTGTCTTTTTGCAGGTTTCCAGAAAATTGGCCAAAATGACCTGACACGCCCCCCTGTCACGCCCTCCCTGGGCATGACCTAGGGCGTGTCACCCGATCCCGAGGACTCCTGCTGGAAGGGACAGGAAAACAGTCAAAACCGTTGTCACGCCCCCCTAACACGCCCTCCCTGGGCGTGTCACCAGGCGTGACCGTGGGCGTGTCGCCCTCTGCCGTAAAGCCTGCCGCTGCATTAAATGCCGTTTCTCCACAGCACGAAAACAGTACCGTCACGCCCCCCGTCACGGGCGTGACCTGGGGCGTGACATTAACTTTTCGACGACTGACGGATTTCCGACCAATGATTTGGACATGACGTGCCTGTCACGCCCCCCCTACACGGGTGTGACCTAGGGCATGACCACCGACGTACCGAAGCAATCATCCCTCCCGCCAGAATCCAGAGCCCGAGGTCAATATAGTACTGTCACGCCCCCGGAGACGCCCCCCTAGGGCGTGTCGGAGGGCGTGACCAACCCGAGAAAAAATTCTATAAATTGAGACCCCCCTCTCCATTTCAGCAAGCTTTGGTTGAGAGGGGGAGGTGCTGCCCCTTTGGTTCTTGAGTTTTTTCATGCTTTCTCTCTCTCTCTCTCTCTCTCTCTCTTTGTAATTTTTGTTTAACCCTAGTTTAATCTTAGTTTGTTTTAGCTTTTATTGTAATATTGCTCTTGCTTAGTGCTACTTGTAGGGCTAGAATAGGATTTCAATTTCATGCACTTGTAATTTTAATTTCAATAGTGTAACTTGCCCCTTTTTATTAATAGAATTGTTCTTTGTTTAGCTTGTGTTTTTTTTATGCTTTACTACTCATCCCCCCCTCCTCCACTCCATTATGATTAACTAATCCTCCTTGTACTCGATCTTGATGATCCGAGGTTAGAGCGATTAAGTTATGATGATTTAATTAATCTTTTCTTTTTAGGTTAGGGCCTTGAATTACTCTTGATTAATCACGGGTTGGAGGTATATTATCGATATATACTCTCCGCCTTTGATTTCATTCTGGGCTAGCCGAGAGGCCAAAAGAATGAAGTGAGCATTCAAGAGTAAAGGGAGTTGTACGCACCCCTCGAGAGAGGCAGACGTCCAAATCTCCCGGATTGTAGTAAAATCCAATAGTGGGGTTCACCGCATAAAGCGAGTTTTAGGCCTCCGATTTAGACGAGAGTCGGTCGGACCTTCCTAAACTCAGTTGGTCACGACTACGAGAGAAGCGTGTTCAAGATTTAGGAACCTCCACGGTCAAGGACCTTTATCCTATTAAGTTTAGATTTTTATCGCATTTTCTTAATCATCTTTAGCCAAGGTGAATCTTGATCGAGTGCATTTCCATTTCATACTTTCTACCTTTCGTAGTAATCACCTATCTTGTGCCCTTTAATTAACTGCAGTAGTTTCCTTTCTAGCATAGTTCTTTGCTTAATAGCTTTACTTAATTACGGTAGTTCTCTTTCTAGTATAGCTTTACTTCCTTCTTTGCAATTAGTTTTTCTCTAAACCCTTGTTTTTCCGTCGATAAGATAATAGCGTTCGTGTGAGTAAGCATAGCCAACAGTTCCCGGATTTCAATACGACACTTGTGTTCCCTTGCTACAATTCGATAGGTATACTTGCCTCATCGGGTTGCTAGTTCGGTTGCGTTTATGTTCTTTGAACCCTAGCGCGCAACATACTCCGTATACCCTTCCGATTGGTCTTTATATACCAGGGTAATCTCCATCTCCTCGAGCATCCGAGCTAACTCCATACTCATCATTTGGGACTCAAGGCTCGATTCCGGTACCTTTCTGCTCAAAACATTAGCTACAAAATTTGCTTTTCTGGGGTGGTCGTTCAATGTAAATTCATAATCACATAACAACTCTAACCACCGCCGCTGTCTCAAATTCAATTCCTTCTGCGTTTGAATGTACTTTAAATTCTTGTGGTCCAAAAAGATTTTATAGTGGATGCCATACAGATAGTGTCTCCAAACCTTCAAGGCGAATACCACTGCTCCCAATTCTAAATCATGTACTGGATAGTTAACTTCATGTTTCTTCAGCTGTCTTGAAGCATAAGCAATCGCATGCCCGTGCTACATCAGCACTGCTCCCATCCCTTGATATGACGCGTCAGTATAGACTTGAAATCCTTCCTTCCCGGATGGAAGGGCTAGGATGGGTGCGGATGTAAGTATGTCCTTTAGTTCCTGTAACGCAGCTTCACACTAGGGTGTCCACTCATATGGAACACCTTTCTTTGTCAGAGTAGTAAAAGGAAGGGCAATCTTTGAGAACCCTTTTACAAACTTGCGATAGTACCCGACAAGTCCGAGGAAGCTCCACACATCGGTCGCTGACTTCAAGGGCGACCACTCGCTCACGACACGCACTTTGGCCCGATTCACAGTTAGTCCAGCCCCACAAATCACATGGCCCAAGAAGGCAACCTCTTGGAGCAAGAATTCACACTTGTTGAACTTGGCAAACAAGGCGTGCTCTTTTAGCTTCCTCAGTACCAAGGTCAGATGTTCGACATGCTCTTCCTCTATCTTCGAGTAGACAAAAAATTCATCGATAAAAATGACGACGAAGATATCTAGATAAGGCTCGAACACTTTGTTCATCAAACTCATGAAAGCTGGAGGGGCATTTGTGAGCCCAAACGACATCACGGTGAACTCGTACAAACTGTACCTTGAGCTAAAAGCCGTTTTTTGAATGTCCTCTTCTTGTATCCTCAACTGATAATACCCCGAGCACAGATCCAGCTTGGAAAACCAATGCGCTCCTACCAATTGATCAAACAACTCATCGATCCGGGGTAGCGGATAGGTGTTCCGTACCGTCAGTCGGTTGAGCTCCCGATAGTCTATACATAATTGTAAGGTTTCATCCTTATTCTTAACGAACAGAACAGGGGCTCCCCAAGGTGAAGAGCTGGGGCGAACAAACCCTGATTCCACTAGTTCTTGCAACTGAACTCTAAACTCTACGAATTCCTTCGGGCCCATTCGATAAGGTGTCCTGGAGATTGGCTTAGCACCTGACACTAGATTAATTTGTAAATCCACTTCTCTATACGTGGGTAATCCTAACAATTTCTTAGGAAATACCTCAGGGAAATTCCGCACCACTCGCACATCCTTCATATCTATTGTCCTATCTTTCAATTCGAAACATATCATGTAAACTTTATCCCCTCTCATGTGAGCTTTCAAGGCCCGAATTGAAGGCAATAACAAACATGGTGCGAATTTTATACCTTGGAAAATGACATCGGTATCCCCATGTCTCAAGTAAATTTGCTTCTCCGCGTAGTCAATTTTTGCGTAGTGCCAATCCAGCCATGCCATGCCCAGAATGAGATCGAATTCCGGCAGTCTCAAAATCGTGCTAGGGGTATCAAAGGTCTTTCCCCGAATGAGTATCTCCAATTCGGACTTGGCAGTTGCGGTCATCTAAGAGACGTCTGGGAGGCATACTCTTCGAGCAATACTAGTGAAGTATTGCACTCCTTCTAGGTCTTTAATGAAGTACGCCAACACAAACGAGTGTAAGGCACTAGTATCTTATAATGTATAGGCCGGTTTCCCACCAACCATTACGGTGCTTAAGTAGCAACAACAAATACTCAAGGCTAGGTCCCTAGTACATCTTAAGCAACTTAAGATGAATACTGAAAATGTATTAATTAACTGAAACATACCTACAATCATAACCTGAGGGTTCCGCTCCTGCGCCATGTCAAGCGCGAACACCTGATTCCGAGCAGGTCCGAGGTTTCCTCCTCGTAGTCCTCGTCCTAGACCACGCATATATCCCCGCCCTCGCGGAGCTGCCAGAGGGAGAATAAGAGGACCATTCCTAAATAGCTGTGGGCAGTAACGTCAGATGTGGCTCAATTGGTTGCATTGGAAGCACACTCGCTCAAACCTCCCTTCGGGTTGTTGAAACTGTTGAAGCTGTGGAGGTGGAGGCAATGATGGCGTCTTTGGAACCGGGTGCTCCATTCTAAAATCTGGTGGAAACGCCTTCCACCTCTCTGATGTTCTCTTCCTCCTCCGTAGTCGTGTCTCCTTCTATTGCTAGGGCCAGCTTCCATCACACCCTTAGCAGGTCTCTTACAATTTTCCAAGTGGTCTGCTTCTAGCCTCTTCTCCATGTCAATTATTTCCTCCAAGCTGGAGTCCGCTATAAACAAAAGGTCTTGCCTCAGGAGGTCACGCAGCCCTTTGTAGAAGCGCTTAGCGTATCCTCTGTCATCCAAGTCATATGAGTCAGCAAATCTTTTGAGATGTTGGAACTCTCGTTGATACTCCATAACCGACTTTGATACTTGCTTTAGCTGTAAAAATCTCTCTTCAAGTTCATCTTGAGCAGATGAGGGAATGAAGTGCTCTAAGAAGGCTCCTGAGAACTCGCTCTAGCTAATCTCCGTATAAACTCGCCCTTGAAAGGTGGAGCCCATGAGGGACTTCCACCACCTCTTGGCGTGAAGTTCCAGGAGTGTAACTACCAGGGTTTTTGCATCTAATTCCCTCCCGCAGTTCTTGCACGGTGTCGAGCCATTCCTCTATATGCACTGCCGACTCTGTCCCAAGGTAGGCAGGAGGGGAGAGAGCTCGGAAAGTGCTCACCCAATTGGAGCCCGGATCTTGTTTTTGTACGAGGGATTGTTTGGATTTAAAGGCATCCAACATAGCTTTGAGCGTCTTCCCTAGCTCCGATTGCTGAAACTGTGTGGGTACGGATGGGGCAGGGATGTCCCCCACTGGCTCAACATGCATTAGGATCTACATGTTGAGTACAAACCTAAGGTCAAGTTGGCTAATCTTAAGGTCAAAGTTGGACATACTTAGTGTGAATTACATATGGGCACACCACTGCTTCCACTAAGTTAGTTTGTCCCTAAATTGACTAATCGAATGGGGGTGGCACCATTGTTGAATGACTTTTTTGGACAGGATCATAGTAAGATGATACCATTTGTAAGACCCCCCTCTCGGAACACAAAACACGGCACGAGGGGAGTCTTACGCCCGACTCAGCCGCCTTGCGGTAGCGTTAGCACATAGGCTAACCTTTACTACAAGATGCCAATCCTACCGACTATAACCAATATTAACCAATGCCAACCTAACCAAGAATATAAAACAAAAGTCAATCCACACATAAGTAAAATAGTCCAAAAGTACATAAGGAAAAGAAGCTACAACAAGCTTCTAAAATATCAGAGTACGGGTAAAACATGCCCAAAGGGGCTACATCATGAGTCTCTCAAACTCACATAGGTAACTGACGGTAACGACGACACCGTCCCTTCAGGCCCACTCGTCCTGGCATGGCTGTCCTGCTGCAAAATCTGCGGCTACTCTGACTGCAGGGTTTCCTCCTAAAAGGAAGACGTAACAACCATTAGTCATAAAGACTAAGTGGCTTTCACATCTACTCCCTCGGTGACTCCTCGGCACCGAGCATAGAAAGGAACAAGGGTACAATATATTTATATAAGCAGTAGTACAATCAAGTTGAGTAAGTATACATGTCATGAGTTGCAATAGAAGTAATGTATAACAATATTATCAGCATTCTATTCTAGCTGTTCTACACAAGCTATATCAGTCTATCTAAGCATATAGATCTACAACAGGAAATTAACTTAACTTATAAGAATGCCCATATAAACTTATAAGTTAAGGATCAGCTTAACAGTAAAGTAACTCATCGTATAAGAGTGCCCATTCAAACTTATATGATGAGGATCTTGTGTATGCAATGTAATGTAATGCCATGAATTCTATGCAATGACTCATCCATGATCACGCACATACAATTGCTATGTCGACACAAACTTGTAGTTCCCACTTTTCGAGCAGGTAGCTAACCTCTTAGGCGTCATCCGTTGTGGCTAGATGGTGACACTACTAGGCGGGTATCCACACTAACAAACATAGGCCTCCGTATTCCTCAATGCTAAGAACACAATAGCAGAGCTCACATGCGTACTACGGCTCAGCAAGAGTCTCGGGTAGATGTGAACCAAGAACCAAGCCATGAACTGGCCTATGCTGTTACCCGGAAGGAGCCTCGGAAAAGCACGAGGACCAAGCCCAACCGTCCACTTGGCACGGAAGGAACCTCAGGAATGAACACCGAGGACCAATCCCAACCGCCCAAAGTCTATCTGTCAACTCCCGTCGGTGTGATGACTGGCGAGCCCGTAGACCTGCCACTCTATCCCTAACCGAGGATTACGATACCACATTTCGACTCACACCACATGCAATTTCACATCATCGTGGCACAGAAGGAGCCTCAAGAATGAACACTGAGGACCAAGCCCAACCGTCCACTTACGTCTCTTCTCAACAATACCAAATCAGTGCGGTCAAACCCCGCACTTATACCCTTTCACAACCCCATGCCCCAAGGTATTTAAGGGTTCATTAATAGTGTAAGGGTACTTCACGCATTTATCATCTAAAGACCACAACCGTTTATTCATAATAGTCATTATAAATTATATTCAGCATGTTCAAGCCAAACTTATCATTATTCCACACATCACCACTATCAAGTACGTCCTCAATATTTCATATATTTAAATCATTCCCACCATACCAAGTCGTCAATCCATTCATTCTCTAACATCCACCACATCACCTCGATCAAGTGCACTTTACTACACCATTTGTTCATTAAGGGTCTATAAAGCAAATGTCTTGGACATAATTTATCACAACCACTTATAGACTGCATCTCGACAAAACATTAACCTGTAGGGACACGCCCATGTCCCGCTCAGGCAGAATGCGGTCGACGATTTGTCGAGCTCCGGTTGACGAACGTCGAACTGCTGCTTTGACACACACGGGTAGAGACTCGGCCGTGTCACTACCCGTTTCCTGCTCGGGAGGAACACGGTCGATGATTCGTCGAGCTCCGGTCGACGAATGTTGTACTGCTACTTTGACACACATAGGTAGGGACACACACGTGTCTCAACCCGTGTCCTACAAGGGAATCATGGTCTACGATTTTAGTCGATCTCTGCTCGATGAATATAAACACACAGGTAGGGACACTCCTGTATCTCTATCCGTGTCCTTCTCTGGAAGCACAACAAGGAATCCACATCTTTGTCAGAGAGCCACACGAGTATGGACATTCCCGTGTCACTACCCGTGTCCTTCTTTGGAAATTCCATAAAGCAGACGCAAAGACACCAGGGTACTACATGGGTATGGACACGCTCGTGTCACTACCCGTGTCCTACTCTGGACCAACTTCTCCTCCCTTACACAAGTGTAAGCCTAGCTACTAGCACTCTTTGAGCCCAAGTCAGCTCTCTAGACTAAAATGTGTGCACGAGGGGCCTTGCGTGAATTGGGATGTTACAAAGAACCCTAGAGCTCCAACCCCAATTTGAGAGGTTTATGACCATGATGAAGATATCATTCAAGTTGATGAAGTCACTCCTGTGATAGAAGAAGATCTAGATGTAAGATCCCTAGAGCTCAGACACTTGAAGGATCACCCAATTGATTAAATCATTGGAGATCCCCGGGACGGTGTTAGAACTTGTAGGGGTACAACTAATGAAAATTTATATTTGTGTTTTCTCTCGCAGGTTGAACCAAAGAAGTTTGAGGAATCAAACTCAAACGCATCTTGGATAATGGCAATGGAAGAATAATTGAACAAATTCAAGTGTTGCCAAGTCTGGAAGCTTGTTCCAAGACCCAAAGGTAAGAACATTATCGGAACCAAGTGGGTCTACAGGAACAAGATGGACGAAGATGGAACAATCATAAAGAACAAGGCCAGACTCGTCGCCAAGGGATACCGACAAGAAGAAGGAATCAACTTCGACCAGATGTATGCTCCAGTGGCAAGGCTGGAGGCAATCAGGTTTTTCCTAGCTTATGCTGCACTTAAGGGCTTCACTGTCTATCAGACTGACGTGAAGTCGGCCATCCTTAATGGTGACACAAAGGAAGAAGTGTATGTGAAAAAACCTCCAGGTTTCGTTGATTCTAACCATCATGATCATGTTTACCTTTTATTTAAAGCTTATATGGTTTGAAACAAGCTCCTCGAGCTTGGCATTCGACGCTGTCTAGCTTTCTTCTTGAGAATAAGTTAAGAAGGGGAAAGATATATAAGACATTATTTCTTAGGGAAATAAAAGGCAATATTCTTCTAGTGCAAATCTATGTCAATGACATCATATTTGGCTCTACTGACGACAACCTTTGCAAAAAGTTTTCTAAACTTCCGCAAGGGAAGTTTAAATGAGCAGTATGTGAGAGCTGAAGTATTTCTTAGGACTTCCGGTGAAACAATCTGAAGATGGAATTTTCATCTCTCAGACAAAGTTCACAAAGGAGTTGATTAAGAAATTCGGAATGGAGAACACAACATCTATGAGGACTCTACTGGGTTCAGCTATGTCTCTAGACAAGGATGAGAAAGGGAAACCTTTTGAAGAAACCAAGTACAGAAGAATAATTGGATCCTTGCTCTTTCTTACTGCTAGTAGACTAGACTTAATGTGTTCAACATGTGTGTGTGCTAGATTTCAAGTGAACTCTAAGGAATCTCATTACGATGCTGTAAAGAGGATTTAGAGATATCTTGAAGGTACACCAAATTTGGCTTATAGTACCCAAGAAGTAATGATAGCGAACTAATTGATTTTTCAGATGCAGATTTTGCAGGTAGCAAATATGATAGGAAGAGCACTTTTGGGACTTGTCAATTCCTAGGAAGAAGGCTCATCTCTTGGAACAGCAAAAAGCAGAATTGTGTCGCAATTTCAACAGCCGAGTCAGTGTATATCTCCACAGGCAGTTGTTGTGCACAACTGTTATAGATAAAGAACTAGTTTGAAGATTACAACATGAATTTCCAGAGCATTCCAATGTTTTGAGACTCTTCCAGTGCAATTGCAATCGCCAATAACCCAGTCTCTTACAGTAGGACAAAGCACATAGAGCTGAGGTATCACTTTATCAGGGAGCATGTGGAGCATGGAGACATCAACCTCCAGTATGTCCCAACTGACAAGCATGTTGCATACATCTTCACAAAGCCGCTGGACGAGGCCAAGTTCTCGTTCTTCAAAATAAAACTTGGCATGCTCAACAAAGAAGATTGAAGAAGGAGGCCTCACAACAAAGCTCAAGGAACAGGAAACACTTCAAAAATTCAGAAATTCTTAAGTTTAGACTTCATTTCTCGAGTAAGACTCTTACTACTCGAGAAACAAGTCTGCCTCTCAAGAACAGCTTCTCGAGTTCCAATCTGCATCTCGAGAACTATCAGAACACTTCTCGAGAACTTCCAGTTTACTACTCGAGAAAGCAAGTTGCTACTCAAGAACAATAGTCTCTTCACTCGAGTAATGCCTGTCCACTCGAGAAGTCTGAAGCAGATTTTCGTCTTCAAGTTCAAATTTCTGATATTTGTTGGAGTTACCATGGTGATCTAGAAGTGGTCAAACATGTAATCTCACTGCCAACGCGATATGAGCCTGCATGGTCGCACATAAGAGCATGTGGAGAAGTTGGAAGATTGACTGTGTTGGTAAGGGTTACCAATCACCATACAGAATTGGGGTTAGGCAAACGTTGCCAAGGAAATTCGTCGAGAATCATCGAGTATGACTCGACGACTCTCGACGAGTTCGTCGAGAATGATTCGTCGGGAATCGTCGAGTATGACTCGCCGACTCTCGACGAGTTCATCGAGAATCATTCGTCGCGAATGATTCGTCGAGTATGACTCGACGACTCTCGACGAATTCATCGTGAATCGAATTGTTTGATTCCCGACGATTGGTGATACTAGACGATTCCATCCTCGATTCTCGACGATTCTGCAGATGATTCTCGCCGAATCTGTCTGCTGTTTCTCGCCAAATCTGGACTTGATTCTCGCCGAACCTAGAGCTCATTCCCGGCGATTGATTCTGAAACCCTATACTGTGTGGTTTGCGGATAGCGATACTCTTAGATCTGTTTATACCTTTGGTATAAATAAGGACTTAGGGTTTTGGGGAAAATGCATCGGGGGATTGCTCGAAACCGACGAAAGAGTTCCGTCGTTCTCTCGGTCCACCGCATCCCGTACCCCGCCCGACGGAAGAGTTCCACCGCATCGTTCGCTCCGCCGACCACCTACTTTCCGACGATAGTCGCCGGTGTTGCTATTCCTGGCGCGGACCTAGCAGTTCATGGAAGTGCAAGGTGCAGTTGATCTCCTTCCCGACCCTTCGTGCGACGAAGCTCGGTGTTCTCCCGCTCGTGTGGATTTCTGCAGATACGTAGACACTATTCTACGTGGAACTCGCCATCGAAAAGGACTCAAAGCTTGGAGCATCTCTGTTGAGTTTTTACTCAACACCGGAAAGGTAACTTTGACCTAGTTATTTGTTTACTTCTTGATTCAATATTCATGGCCCGATCCCATCTCTTTTGGGTTGGTCTTGATTATTATTACTTCCGCTGCGTGCACAAGTGTTGTGCCATCCTCATAGAGAAACGCAACAGTGGTATCAGAGTTAGGTTGCGGCCATGATTGTTGTATTTGAAGTTAAGTTATTCTAGTACGTGTAAACCTAGGGATTTAGAAGTGTTCTAAATGTCTAGATTTAATCTTGGAACCCCGCCAGGAACGTCTGGGATTTCATGGTAATTTCAAATTGTTAGAAATTGTTGTCTCCTTAACAGTAACCATCCCTCGAGTGGTTAATGAACCTGTGTATTGTTTTGGATTTTGAATCCAACAATGAGAGACGAGCTTGTCTACTACTTTAAGTTGAGTTGCCTTTGCCTTTGTCCAATGCATATAAATCTGAAGATTTGGAAGAGTCCGGATGTTCAGATTTAGCCCTTCCTTCTATCAAATGTTGATAGTGCCATGTTGTGCACATAAGGGATGCATGTTGATTTTAGGAAGTGTTTTTTTCCTTTAGATGTGCACAATGATCAAATGTTGATCATGGTTTATTGCTAACCCATCATAAAAATCCCTTCCTCAAATATTAAGTGTTCAGATGCCTTCCGATGGATGACACTCTTCCTGCCTTGATCGATGAAGTGTGGGCTTGCCAAAGCAAGGTGCATTAATCTATCTTGGTAAGGGTGCGAGCGGATAATTGTGATATCCCACTGTCGACATCGGGTCCAACTTAACTGGGTGACCTCAAAGGTTGAGTGCCTTGAGGCATAGGGTTGGCGTGCACCATATGATGGATGCAAATAAGGAGTTATTCACCAACCATACAAGAATTGCATAAGGATGCAATGGCAAGCGTTGCCTACCTAAATAACCACATCGTGAGAGAAAAGCCAAAGCTGACTCATTATGTTGGTGAAATACGGATCTTGTCCACTAAGAGAGTAGCTCGCATGAACTCTCCGAATTGATAGTGAGGGCTATCATTTCGAATAAAAATAGTGGGAGTTTTAATTGAAGTCCAAATTAAAAATAAATTGTATTTTGAAATTTTGGTACTGATATTATTCTGCATGAATTCTTGTTGAATTCCATGGCAAGTGGTTCACACTCCACTCTGTCTCTGAGAGCCATCCTTGAGAAGGATAAGCTCAATGGGACCAACTACATGGACTGGTACAGGACCTGAGAATTGTTCTCAGGCAAGAGCGAAAGCTCTATGTCTTGGAAGAAGAAGCCCCCGAGGTGCCGACTGGGAATTCTTCCCGTACTGATAAGGATACTTATAAGAAGTATACTGATGACGCCTTAGACATCGAATGCCTTATGCTTGCCACCATGAACTCTAAGCTTCAAAGGCAACATGAGAACATGCGGTGCAAGGAGATTGACGAGTATATCAAGAAAATATTTATAGGGCAAGCTCGTCAAGAGAGGTTTTACGTCACAAAGGCATTGTTTCAGTGCAAGATGGGAGTTCGAGACTCAGTAGGGACTCACGTACTCAAGATGATTGTGTATATAGAGAACCTTGAAAGGCTGGGTTTTCCTCTGGGTCATGAGTTGGCCACAGATCTAATCCTGCAATCATTGTCGGACAGTTATGAGCAGTTTGTCTTGAACTACAACATGAATGAAATAGACAAGACACTTCCCGAGCTCCTAGGCATGTTAAGAACTGCCGAGATCAATATGAAGAAGGACAAGCCTGCACGCCCCATACTGATGGTGTATAAGGTCAAGGGCAAGGCCAAGGGCTCTATGAAGACGAAGGTGGGACCTAAGTCACATCTTGAGCCCAAGTCTTCTGCACTTAAGAAAAAAAAGAGCACGGTGAAGGAAGGGAAATGCCACCATTGTGGCAAGGCTGGTCATCTGAGAAGGAACTGTCCTTCTTACATTGAGGGTCTGCAGAAAATGAAGGGAGGTATGACTTCCGCTTCAAATATTTACGTTATAGAAATAAACCTCTCAGCTCCTTCATCTCGGGTATTGGATACCGGATGTTGTTCTCATATTTGTACAAATGTGCAGGAACTGGAAAGGAGAAGATTGCTGAGTAAAGGGGAGGTGGTCCTGCATGTCGGCAATGGAGCAAGAGTTACTGTTGTAGCCGTAGGGGTTTACCGTCTTTCTTTGACCAGTGGACTTGTAATAGAATTAGATAATTGTTATTTTGTTCCGGCCATAACTAGAAACATTATATCTATTTCATGCTTGGACATGATTGGATTTTATTTTATAATTAAGAACAACTGTTGTTCTATATTTAAGAATGATGTTTGTTATGCTGTAGCCTAATTGTTTAATGGTCTTTATGTTTTGAACTTGTACCATCTGATCTATAATGTAGAAAATAATAAATGACTAAGAACAAATGACTCAAACCCTACATATCTATGGCATTGTTGTTTGGGCCATATAAACGAGAAGCGCATATCTAAGCTCCATAAAGATGGACTTTTGGACTCATTTGATTATGAATCATTTGAGCGATGCAAATCTTGTTTTTTAGGCAAGATGACTAAAACCCCTTTCACTGGTTATACTGAGAGGGCTGAGGATCTCTTGGGTGTTGTATATAGTGATGTATGCGGACCCATTAGCTCCATGGCTAGAGGTGGGTATTTCTACTTCGTTACATTTACTGATGATTTCAGTAGATACGGATATGTGTATCTTATGAAGTGCAAATACGAGACCTTTGAAAAGTTCAAAGAGTTCAAGAATGAAGTAGAAACCCAGTTGGGTAAAAGGGTTAAAGCACTCCGATCTGATCGAGGTGGCGAATACCTGAGTCATGAGTTCCGTGATCATCTGAAAGAGTGTGGTATTGTATCACAGCTCACTCCACCTAGAACACCACAACATAATGGTGTGTCTGAGAGGAGAAATCGTACTCTGTTAGACATGGTACGTTCGATGATGAGTCATGCAGACTTGCCTGTTTCCTTTTGGGTTTTTCTTTAGAGACTGCTGTAATGACACTGAATCACGCTCCAACGAAAATAGTTCTGAAGACACCATATGAGATATGGACTGGGAAGTGTCCTAGTATGTGGTTCATTAAAATTTGGGGTTGTGAGGCATACGTGCGACGTCAAATGCCTGACAAGCTGGAACCCAAATCGGATAAATGTTATCTGGTGGGATATCCTAAGGAAATGAAAGGGTATTACTTTTACCTACCATCTGAGGGCAAAGTGTTTGTCGCAAGGACTGGCGTCTTCTTAGAGAGAGAATTCTTATCAAGAAAGACTTAAAAGGTAGAACTTGAAGAAGTTCAAGAACCATAAGTAGTGAATGAACCGGAATTGGATTCTGAGACAGGACTACAAGATGTTGTAGCTAGAACATGCTCAAGAAACACAAGTCCTATGTAGATCAGCTAGATCGAGATTTGAGCCAGAGAGATATGGATTTCTCATATCTCAAATAGGTAATGTGTTGCTTATGGATCATGATGATTAACCAGTAACCTACCAAGAGGCTATGAATGGAACGGACTCCGACAAATGGCTTGAGGCTATGAAATCCGAAATGGACTCCATGTATGCAAACCAAGTTTGATACTTGGTTGAACCACCTGAAGGGGTACAACCCATAGGGTGCAAATGGGTCTTCAAGAATAAGACCAACATTGATGGGAATGTACAAACATTCAAAGGGCGACTAGTGGCTAAGGGTTTCAAGCAAATTCATGGTATTGACTATGATGAGACCTTTTCCCTTATTGTCATGGTAAAGTCCATAAGGATATTGCTTGCTATTGCTGTGTATTATGACTACGAGATCTGGCAGATGGATGTCAAAACGGCTTTCCTTAATGGAACCTCCTTGAGGAAGTGTACATGACACAACCCGAGGGTTTTGTATCCCCAAATGAAGCCACTAAAATATGCAAGCTGAATAGGTCCATTTATGGACTGAAGCAGGCCTCTCGAAGTTGGAATCTTTGTTTTGATGAGAAAATCAAAGAGTTTGGTTTCATCAAGAATGAAGATTAGCCTTGTGTTTACAAGCGAATCAGTGGGAGCATTGTTGTCTTCCTGATATTGTATATAGATGACATACTGTTGATTGGGAATGACATTCCTACCCTGAAAGTTGTTAAGAACAACCAAAGGAACTGCTTTTATATGAAGGACTTGGGTGAAGCGACTTATATACTTAGTATTAAGATCTATAGAGATAGATTGAAGAAGTTGTTGGGTTTGACCCAGAGTACATACATTGAGAAGGTGTTGAAGCGGTTCAATATGCTTAAGTCCAAGAAAGGATTTTTACCCATGTCTCATGGTGTGAATCTCTCTAAGGACCAGTGTCCAAAATCTTGTGAAGATAAGGACCGCATGAACTTGATTCCATATGCTTCTGCAATTGGATCAATCATATATGCAATGTTATGTACTCGACCCGATGTCTCCTTTGCTTTGAGCATGACTAGCAGGTATCAGTCAGACCCCGGTGAGTGTCACTGGATTGCAGTCAAGAATATCCTGAAGTACTTGAGAAGGACAAAGGATGTGTTCTTGGTGTATGGTGGAGAGGAAGAGCTCGTTGCAAGTGGTTACACGGATGCTAGCTTCCAAACTTATAGGGACGACTCAAAGTCTCAGTCAGGGTTTGTGTTTTTCCTTAATGGAGGTGCTGTGAGCTGGAAGAGTTCCAAGCAAGAGACAGTTGTTGATTCTACAACAGAGGCCGAGTATATCGCTGCAGCTAACGCAGCGAAGGAGGCTGTATGGATTAGGAAATTCATCGGCGAGCTTGATGTAGTTCCTAGCATTGTTGGTCCCGTAGTTCCTTACTGTGATAACAATGGTGCAATTGCACAATCTAAGGAACCTAGATTCCATCAGTGCTCCAAGCACATACTTCGGCGGTTCCATCTTATTCGTGAGATTGTCGAACGAGGAGATGTGAACATTTGCAGAGTGCCGACTGAGGAGAATATTGCGGATCCACTGACAAAGCCTCTCGCGCAGAGAAAGCATGATGGTCATACTAGATCAATGGGTATACGATACCTAAATGATCAGCTCTAGTGAGAATCTTGTGGATTGCATGTAAATATATATTCTATTGGCTGTTTGTTGTTTATTCACATGATGAATTATTTACCGAAATTTAATTTTACAATTAATGGGAAGATCTTTTATTATGATTTCTCTATGCGATAGTTAAATGTTAACATAATAAATACCCTTAGAGTGTTCGCTTCCATAAGGCATCAAGTATGTGACTTGAATGTGATAGCCTATGATTTATTTGAAGCTTCATTCTTAAAAGGTCCCTGGTCATTGTATCATCATAGAAACTAAGGGTGATGATGATACATTAAGACTAGCACGTACGTTGACTGATGACCAGTTCTCATAGGTCATGATATTGTGATATCAAGTCATCACGTGGGTACTTGTTAATGAACAAGTTGTACTGGACAAACCCAACCTGAGACTACTTTGTGGATTATTATCTAAACGTGTCATGAGTAGGTCTCAATTGACAATGGTGTTGTGGTCCTTTGACCTGAAGTAACAGCATTCATCAATTGAGAAAGAGCGTGCTTTGATGCCATCTAAAGTCTTCCTTGAGAAAGGTTGATGATAAGGGTGGTTGTTGGGCACGTTACGAATCATTTGGGTGTTTGTGTGTGAGCAAATATGGGATTTGTCCTCCTATGTGATAGGAGTTGCATCCATGGGCCCCTTGATGGAACTGGACTGACAAATGCATGACCATGCTTGGTTGAGTCAATATATGATATTGGACTGGGAGTCCGTTCTAGATCAAGAAACTTGGATTGAGCTATTTTGAGGGTGACACAGTCCGTGCCTCTAGTTCTTTCCAGATGTAAGGGACAAAGGGACAAAGACAACGCTGGCACATTTTCATATAGGCTTATGAGTTATGAACTCTTATTGCTTGGGTAGCAATGATGCATTGCTAGATGCCACTCAATGTTTGTGAGGTTTTTGGTTTGATACTTTCAAGATCAAGTGGGAGACTGTTGGAGTGACCATGGTGCTCTAGAAGTTGTCAAACATATAATCTCACTGCCAACGCGATATAAGCCTGCAGGGTCGCACATAAGTGCATGTTGAGAAGTTGGAAGATTGACTGTGTTGGTAAGGGTTACCAATCACCATATAGAATGGGGGTCAGGCAAAATGTTGCCAAGGAAATTCGTCGAGAATCATCGAGTATGACTCGACGACTCTCGACGAGTTCGTCGAGAATGATTCGTTGGGAATCGTCGAGTTTGACTCGCCGACTCTCGACGAGTTCGTCAAGAATCATTCGTCGCGAATGATTCGTCAAGAATCGTCGAGTATGACTCGACGACTCTCGACGAATTCGTCGAGAATCGAATTGTTTGATTCCTGGCGATTGGTGATACTCGACGATTCCATCCTCGGTTCTCGACAATTATGCAGATGATTCTCGCCGAATCTGTCTGCTGATTCTCGCCGAATCTGGATCTGATTCTCGCCGAACCTGGATCTCATTCCCGGCAAATGATTCTGAAACACTACGCTGTGTGGTTTGCGGATAGCGATACTCTTAGATCTGTTTATACCTTTGGTATAAATAAGGACTTAGGGTTTTGGGGAAAATGCATCGGGGGATAGCTCGAAACCGACAGAAGAGTTCTGCCGTTCTCTCGGTCCACCGCATCCCGTACCCCGCCCGACGGAAGAGTTCTGCCGCATCATTCTCTCCGCCGACCACCTACTTTCCGGCGATAGTCGCCGGTGTTGCTATTCCTGGCGCGGACCTAGCAGTCCGTGGAAGTGCAAGGTGCAGTTGATCTCCTTACCGACCCTTCGTGCGACGAAGCTCGGTGTTCTCCCGCTCATGTGGATTTCTGCAGAGTCGTAGACACTATTCTACATGGAACTCACCACCGACAAGGACTCAAAGCTTGGAGCATCTCTGTTGAGTTTTGACTCAACACCGGAAAGGTAACTTTGACCTAGTTCTTTGTTAACTTCTTGATTCAACATTCATGGACCGATCCCATCTCTTTTGGGTTGTTCTTGATTTTTATTACTTCCGCTGCGTGCACAAGTGTTGTACCATCCTCATAGAGAAACCCAACAATATTCGCACCCACACTTTATACTACATTATTTTCATGTATTTTACTTTTATTATTGCCTTAATCTTCATAAATTAAGACTTATATAAATAGAAAAGTCTATAAATTCCAAATCACTCAATCTCTAAACCCTTTCTCGAGAGAAAAGAAGAAAACTCTTCGTCTTCCTATCACTGTCGCCATCTTGTCGTTGATTCAGCCCTTTCTCTCCAAGTAGAAATTTTCGTTCTTCTCTAGATCAATGGCTCCTCCATCCAAGATAGGGATCAGAAGCGAACTAGTTTTGACAGGGATTGCATAGCTTTCAGATGATTTTCAGAATCTTCTACTGCTTTTAGAAACCGCCGAATTGTCATTCATCTTAGAGAACCCGTACAAAGTTCTATTTTAAGAGGTTGAAGAGTTCTTCCAGAATGCTAAGTTAAAGAGAAATGGGAAGCTCCTTAAGACCATAGTTCGTGGGATTAAGATCAAACTTTCTACTCCAATTGTTTCTAAACTTCTTCAACTACCAGAGATTGACGAAGAAGATGACCTAACCGTCGAGGACTATGATAGATCTTGTGGTTTTTGTGGAATTTTTGTTTGTGTAAACACCATTCGTCGAGCTGATCTGAATCCAGAAAGCAAACTTCTAGTGGACATACTTGGGAAAGTACTTCTGTGCAAGACTAGTTCTATCAGCTTATGTTGGGTACATTGGAAAATGTGTACCTGATTTGGACAAGCCAAACTTAGCTCAATGATATACATCAAGGTGTATTTGATGTTGTTTTAAGTTTATATGTGCAGGTTTAGAATGTGCTAAAATACAAAGGAAAATTTCTAAATCCATGTGTCGACACCTGAGGAAGCTGTGTCGACACTTTAGTAAGATTATGTCGACACTTGGAAGTGGCTGTGTCGACACTTCAGTGAGTTTGTGTCGACACCGAGAGGCAGTGTCGACACACAGAAGCATTGTCGACATCAACTGTGTCGACACCGGGAGGCAGTGTCGACACACAGAAATAGTCAGTCGACAACAACTGTATCGACACCGGGAGGAAGTGTCGACACACAGAAATAGTCAGTCTATAACAACTGTGTCGATACCGGGAGGCTGTGTCGACACACAGAGGCAGATTCGATAACAACTGTGTCTATACCTGGAGGCAGTGTCGACACACGCTATGATCTGAGTCTACATCAACTGTGTCGACACACAGGACTTGTGTCGACACACAGCTGAGTCTAGAGCAAGTTGATTGCTGATGAATGGTGAAGTGTTTGTGTCGACACAAATAATCAGTGTCGACACATTCTGAAGAAGCAATGTCAAGAAGCTGTGTCGACATCAAGGCAGCTATGTCGACACCACCAAAGTCTGTGTCGACACTTAAGTCACTTGTATCGACACATATTGCCAGATGGTATCGAAACTTTATGACAGTCAGTCTCGACGCTTTACTAACAAAGACAAAGGCTCAAGATATGTTTGATGACTTGATAGCTGTGAGTTACAATAGGTTTACTTAAGCTGTCAGACTTGTTAGAAGTTAGTTATAAACCGGATCAGCCGGTTACCATTGATAAAGTCTATATATATAGATGGATTCAGAAGAAGATTTTTTTTTATGAATTAATGAATGATTCATTATTGACACACAAAAACACAACTATCGTGAGAAAGATCTCTAATCAAGAAAGTGCAAGGAACAGAAGAAGATCTTCGTGAGAAGATCTAAGAAGACATTCTGAAGTGATCATCCACTCAGTTTCAGTCTAAGTTTAATTCAATCAAGAATTCAGAAGTATCATCAAGAGGTTTGGAGAGAGAGAGATCCAGCTATTTGAAGTCAAGAAGGAGACAATCATAGGTCTCTCAAGTAGCAGATACTGAACTAATCTGTCAAGAAGATTCAGATCTATTTCTGGAATCTAAGAAGGAAGCTTCCAGTCAGTTATATTCAAAGGAAATCAACCCAACTAAGTTCAGATTCAAGAAGCTTTGAAGAAAGCTAAGATCAAGTTGATTTCAGCCATCAGCCTCATCAAGAAGCTGATTAAGAAAGTCCTTATCCCTTCTCTCTCAACAGGGTAAGAGATTATAAAATTCCTTATCAAATTCTGTAGGATCTATTCATAGATCTGAGTTGTAAGCCTGTGTTATAAAGGCTGAGTGTAGGATATTTTGATCTCTGAGTGGTAGGGCTGTTTGTGCTTGAGTTGTAGGAGAAGGTATTCTCTGAGTTGTAGGCCTTGTGGCAAGGCTGAGGTAGGGTTATTAGCCTGAGTTGTAGGAGAATTTATTCTCTGAGTTGTAGGCCTTGTGGCAATGCTGAGGTAGGGCTGTTAGCCTGAGTTATAGAAACCTTTCAGTGTTCTGAACTGTAGGATCTGAGGATCTGAGATAAAGGAAGAAGTTAGGCCGAATCTAGCATACTGCTAGATAGGTGAAGGGGGAAAGGGGATGTACCCAAGCCCTGGGGAACCACTATAAATCTGTGTGCAATCTGTGATGCTTGTGTTATTATAGTTTCTGTGATTATATGTGATGTGATAGCTGTAAAGATTTAAGCTTTATATTAAAGATCTGTAGCTAAACTCTGCCTTAAGTTAAAACAAGGATACGAACCTATTCACCCCCCTCTAGGTGTTTAGGTTGTCTTGAAGTTAAAACTGTCAAGTGGTATCAAAGCGAGGTTGCTCAAATAAGGACTTAACAGTCTGAGTTAAATACCTAAGGTAGAATCAAGAATCAAGAAAATAGGTTCTGGAGAGAATCACAAGGAATTAGGGTCAATGAAATTACCCATCTGCAGGAAAGAGATTTTTGGAATCTGGAAAGGAAGGATTAGGTTGTTTATGGAGGCCTCTGACCCAAGGATATATATCACAGTAAAAGAAGGTCCATATATCCCAATGAATGTGTCTGCTCTAGATGAAAATCAGAGAACTCCCAAGGATTTTTCTGAAATGACTAAGGATGAGATTATACTGGCAACTATGGATAAAAGAGCTTAGAATATCATAGTGAGTGCCATACATGATTCTACTTTCCAAAATTTGATTCACTGCAAAACCTCCAAGGAAATGTGGGACACTTTGATTGTCTACATGGAGGGTTCTGAAGAAGTTAGACAAAAGAGAAAGTCTATGCTCAATCAAGAATATGAGAGTTTCAGATAAGGGAAGTCTGATAGCATATCTGAATGCTACAAGAAATTCTACCGGATAGTTAATGAACTGTTGTCCTATGGAAGGGTCTTCAGTATATATGAGCTGAATTACAAATTCCTAAGATCCTTGACAAAGGATTGGGATACAAAGATTTGTGCCATTAGAAAAGTGGCCAAACTAGCAGTCATTTCTCCTCCAACCTTATTTGGAAATTTGTTATCATATAAAATGCAACTAATGGCTAGGAAAGAGAAAGAAAGAAATACAAAAGGAGAGCATAGAGAAAGGTCTGTGGCCTTCAAGGCTGAAACCACTAGAAAGAATAGAAGGATATCTCCATCACCTCCTAAGGAAGTTGCTGAAGTTATCTCAGAGAATTCAGACAATCAGAACTCAGATAGTAGTGATTCAGATGCAGATTTTGCTGCCTTTACAAGGAAGTTTCAGAGGTTCTTTAAGAATAAGCAGTTGAAGTCAAGGCCCTCCACATCACAACTAGTTGATGACTACAATCAAAAGAGAAAATCATCAAGAAAGGAAAGGAGCAGGTCTAAGCCCAGCAAAGCTACAACATAAAAAATTGTTTGCTATTTCTGCAATAGGCCTAGACATGTGGTGGCTGAGTGTCAAGAAAAGAGGAAGGAGTCAGCAGAAAGAAAGAAGACTCAACAAAAAGGCAAGAAGGAGAAATCCTTTGTGTTGGTACCCTAGGTTTTGATTTGAGTTCAGTCTTCTCTTTTAGTCTCTTGACCCAAGATTTATCTATGGTCAAAGGTTAGTTGATAGGATAGATTCTCTAGTTGTGTAGAATTGTCTGTCCAGATGAAAATCTGGCTAAGTAATTTCGGGTTCGACTATGGTCGAACGTCGCTCGACTATCGTCGATCAGCCGATCGACGATCGTCTTCCTGATAGCTCGACTATCTGCTTGATAGGTCGACTATCTGTTGTCTGTGATAGCTTGACTATCTGTTTTCCTTGATAGTTCGACTATCTGTTGATAGGTCGACTATCTGCTTTCTGTGATAGCTCGACTATCTGTTGATAGGTTGACTATCTGCTCTTCTTGATAGTTCAACTATCTGCTTGGATAGTTCAACTATCTGATAGTTCGACTATCTATTGATAGGTCGACTATCTGCTTTCTGTGATAGCTCGACTATCTGTTGATAAGTCGACTATCTGCTCTTCTTGATAGTTCAACTATCTGCTTGGATAATTCAACTATCTGATAGTTTGACTATCTATTGATAGGTCGACTATCTGCTTTCTGTGATAGCTTGACTATCTGTTGATAGGTCGACTATCTGCTCTTCTTTGATAGTTCGACTATCTGCTTGGATAGTTCAACTATCTGATAGTTTGACTATCTATTGATAGGTCGACTATCTGCTTTGGTTGATAGGTCGACTATCTGTTTGATAGGTCGACTATCTGTTTTGCTTTGGTAGTTCGACTATCTGTCCTGATAGATCGACTATCTGATAGCTCGACTATCTGTCCTGATAGTTCGACTATCTGCTATGGTAGTTCGACTATCTTCTTTGATAGTTCGACTATCTGTCTGATAGGTCGACGATCTCTGTGCTTAGGTCGACGATCTCCGAGGGTCGTTCGACGTTTTGCTGTATGTCTTGAGTAGTTTTGTCATCTTCTATGATGTGATTTAATTTCATATTTATTTTAGCATATTTTATAAAAGATTACTTGAATAAATTGTGATGTTATTTCCATGCAATATCTGTTCCATTCCTTATGCATGAGCTAATCTTTTTCTGACAAAGTTGTTTGTCTTATTAGCTGAGATATGATTTCTGCTTTATCTGCCAGGCTGTCCTTTATAGCCGTTAGACTCAAAAAGTCTTCCTTGGCTGTAAAGAGTCTTTTCTGATGTGACTTTCTCTTGTATTATTTCATCAGAATTATTTGCAGCTTCTTAGAAAGCTTTATCCTCTTATAGGATATCTGTCTGCAGTATTTTGTTTTGCTTTATGCTTTTTACAGCCCAGCTTGCAGAGTTCAGTAGAAGACAAGATTCAAACTCAAGTAAGAGCCGTTGCTATTGCTGTTATATAAAGACTTCTTTGGAGAAAGAAATCAACTAGTTCTGATATTAAAAAGCTAACAGCAGCATTCAAGCTTACAACCTATAGTTTACAACTGCTCTCAGCTCGTTCACATCTAACTGAGAAGAAGTTTTAGTTCTTCACTCTTCTTCAACCTGAGTTCTCCTGCCTCCAGGAAGATCTTCACTCAGAGTTTTTTTTTGAAGAAGAAGAAGATAGCTGCCTAAAGAAGAAATTCTATTTCATATTATTTATCTTCTTGTAGTTTTTTCCTTTAGATTTTCTGAAGTGTATCTGCACTGAAGCAAGACTTCACCTGGACGTTCTTTTAGCCAGGGGGAGCCTTGATTCTTTAAGAGCTTTCTAGCTCAGTGCAAGTTCTTGTGCTTCTCTAATCTATTGTAAAATAGAGAAGACATTTTAACCTCCTTTCCCCCTCCTGTAAAGGGTTATTACTCCCTTCAAAAGTATCCCTTGGTGGCAGGGCACCTGATCAAAAACCTGTGTTGGTTTTTAGACACCTGATCAAAAGTCTAAAGGGTTTCTGGATCTACCTGAAGCAGATCTTGTTGGTGGCAGGGCACCTGATCAAAAACCTGAGTGGATTCCTACCTTGTTGGTAGAAGAGTGGACGTACCCAAGTTGTTTGGGGAACCACTATTAATTCCTTGTGTCGTCTGGATTGTTTAATTAATTCTCTGTGCTGATTGGCTGTGATTAGATTTTAACTAGGTTTGCTAGTTGCTGTTTAGGATTCCAAGCCTTAACTATAATTACAGTTGGCTGCCTTTTGTGCACATCACTTGTGTTATGCTTTAGGGTTTAATCTCAAATATCTATAACCTTCATTCTGCAATTAACTCCAAGGGAGTTGAGTAGACAGTCAACTTTGCTAGTGTAATTTTTGATTACTCTATTCACCCCCCTCTAGAGTAGTATCTATCCCTTTTCTTTCAATTGGTATCAGAGGGAGGTTGTCTGACTGAATAGGCTAACACCTAAGTCACAAGATCCTGATAGATACCAAGGTTTATAGATATTCACTTTCACTATCATGGCCCAGTCCAAGGATTACACAAGCACTAGAACTCCAGCATGCAACTTAGCTAAGTTCGGCATCTGGAAGGCAAGGATTAAACTATATATGAACTCTATTGATGAGAGTATTTTTGCTTCTATTTTTACAGGACCACCAAGAGCACCTAATGCAGCTACTGCCTCATCATCAACTGATATGAGTGCAGTGCCTCCTCCAGATTACAATGATGAATACAAAAAGGCAAAGATAGCAGATGCTAAGGCAATGAACATTCTGGCTTAGACAATGTCTGATGAAGTATTCAAGAAGGTAGCTGACTGCTCCTCAGCAAAAGCGATGTGGGATACATTGAACCATAATGTAGCTGGTTCAGCTGATGAGAGGAAGGACAGAAGGTCCAACCTTATCTCCCAGTATGATAATTTCAAGAAAACTGATGCTGAATCAGTTGAAGCAATGTACACAAGGCTCAGCTCAATCATCAATGAGCTGAGGACTCTTGATAAGGATATTTCATTGATAGAGGTCAATGATAAGATTCTTATGTTCTTCCCTAGCACATGGGATCTGAGGATCTGGCCTATCAAGGAGGCCAGAAGCACAACAGAAATCTCAACAGAAGCCCTTCTCGGCAAGCTCAAGTCCTTTGAGCAAGTGCTGAAGTCTAGGGAAGCTGAGGCTGAAGCAACGACCCCAACTCCTACAAGAAAAGAGCAAACCCTTGCTCTCAAAGCTGCTGATGCTTCTGAAGGAAGCCAGTCCAATGAGGAACTGATGGAATTATTTGCCAAAAGGTTTCTCAAGATGGGAAGGAAAGAATTCAGAAAGAAGTCTTCAAAATATGAAGAAAAACCAAGGTATGATCGTACTCCTTCTAAAGAAATAATTTGCTATGGTTGCAGGAAGCCTGGACATATTCTTCCAGATTTTCGAGAGGAAAAGAATAAAGATAAAAGGAAAGACAAGGATCAGCACATGAAGCATTCCAAGCCATCCTCCTACAAGAACAAAAAGAAGGAGAGAGGCTTTGTTGCTGAAACCTGGAGCGATTCTGATGAGGAATCTTCCTCCTCAATCTCCAGTGAGGATGAGGAAGAAAAGAAGACAAAGGAAGTTTGCCTGATGGCAATTGATGCCTGCAGCAATCACTCAGCTGCAGAGAGTTCAGATTCTGATGAAGAAATGCCAACTGAAGATGAGGTATTGTCTTCTTACGATTTTACATCTGATGAATTTAAATCAGATTTTAAATCTTTATGTTTAGATTAAATTAGTTCTGAAAAGGAAATAAAAGAGCTTAGAAATAAACTAGCTGAATCTGAATTAATTTCTATTGAAAACATTAGGTTAACAGCAGAACTCACTAATTCTAGTGAAGAAATAAAATTCCTTAAGAATGAATTAGCTAAGTCCAAAAGGTTAGAAGAATCTTTGAATGGTAGAAGCATTAAGTTGCTTGAAATAACAGCATGTCTAACACTAGGTCAGACAATAACAAATTAGGCTTAGGAGCATCTTCTAGTGAACCCCCAATCATTCTTAAAAACTAACTTTCAACTCCAGTTAATTTTATTTCATCTAGTGGAATAAAGAACACTGAGCAAGTTAATCAAGTTAGTAAAGCTTTAAATAAAGCTAAGAGAGAGAAAAGAAAACAAAAATTTAAGGAAATACAAAGAGTGTCGAACGCTGCTCGACGATCGCAGGCCCAATGGTCGAACAGAGATCGACGATCTGGGCACCCATCGTCGAACGCTGATCGACGCTTTCAACATGAATTTCAAAACTTCACCCAGAACTTTAGAAACCAGAATGAAAATAGAAACCCTAGGTTCATTGACCCATCATCTGCATGGAGAGTCCCACCTAGGAGATCTTACCCGTTAGGCTATCACCCTCAGCCTGCTTATTCATTTATTTCCAGCTTTTCTTATGTGAAAAACAAGGGACCCAAGGTTACCTGGGTCCACAATGTTTAATTGATTTATTTGCAGGTGTAGACCTATCCTATCACTCAAAATAAGTGGTATTTGGATAGTGGTTGCTCCAAGCATATGACAGGAAATAAAGAACATCTATCAAGGTTCAAGGCAAAGCTTGGCCCAAAGGTAATCTTTGGAGATTCAAGCTGTGGTCAAACTGAAGGCTATGGCAGGATGACAATTGGAGCTGTAACATTCAAGAGAGTTGCTTATGTAACTGGACTGAAGCATAATCTAATTTCAGTAAGTCAGTTATGTGATGCTGGATACCAGGTATCATTTTCTAACTCCCTTTATAATATTACTTTAAATAATAATTTTGTATTAGTAGGTATTAGACAAGGTAACATTTATTTAGTAGATTTTAACTCAACTCACTCTGAAATCTGCTTATTTAATGAAGTAACCAATAACAATACTTTATGGCATAAAAGGCTTAGCCATGTTAACCTCAAGAATATATCTAGGTTATCTAAACACAACCTTGTTAGAGGTTTACCTTCTTGCCCCTACAAGAAGGAGAGCCTATGCAAGGCTTGTCAATTAGGCAAGCAAACCAAGAATTCATTTAAATCAGTAAATAAAAGTGATTCTTCTAGAATCCTGTATTTATTACATTTGGACCTATTTGGCCCAATAAATGTACAGAGTTTAGGAGGGAAGTATTACACCCTAGTCATTGTAGATGACTTCTCTAGGTTCACTTGGGTGTTCTTTTTGAGAACTAAGGCTGATAACTTCAAAGCCCTTACAGATTTTCTATTATGTGTGCAGACTGAGTACTCTACTCATGTGGCCTTGATCAGAAGTGATCATGGTACTGAGTTTGACTTTCTTCTCATGCAAGAATTCTGTGAGAGAGAAGGTATCAAACATAGCTTCTCAGCTCCTAGAACTCCCCAACAAAATGGGGTAGTTGAAAGGAAGAACAGAACACTAATTGAAGCTGCTGGCACATTGTTGGCAGATGCTAATATGCCTCTTTCCTATTGGGCAAAAGCTGTTAGTACAGCCAATTATGTCTTGAATAGAAGTCTGATACACAAGCTTAAGTGTAAAACTCCTTATGAGTTGCTTAAAGAAAAGAAACCTAAAATAAATTATTTTAGAGTTTTTGGTTGTGTAGTTTATATTCATAATAATAATAAAGAATATCTTAGAAAGTTTGAAGCAAAAGCTTCAATGGGAATTTTTCTTGGATATTACCAAGTAAGCAAAGCTTATAGGGTATTTAATAAATCTTCTTCTAAAATTGAAGAGTCTGTTCATGTGTCCTTTGATGAATCTCAAATGTTTTACAAGGAGAAGGAAACTTCCCCTTCCTCAAGTTCATTACAGGTACAAGAATCTAGCAAAGCTATCACTCAAGAGATTCTCCATCTTTCAACTCTTCATATCACTGAATCAGACAGTGATGATGACCTTGCAGAAGTTGTTGCTGTACCACCAATAGTAGATCAAATTCCTCCTGAGGAATTAATCCCAACTATTGCTGAAGATCACATCCCACCTGCTGATGTTGTCACACTTGTAGATCATCCTACATCTCAAGTGATAGGAGACATATCAGCTGGTGTTCAAACAAGACATCAGTTAAGACAGGATGTGATGCATGCTTGTTTCCTTTCACAGATTGAGCCCCTCACCATTAAAGATGCTGAGCTAGATCCCCACTGGATCATTGCTATGCAAGAGGAACTCAATCAGTTTGAAAGATGTAAAGTATGGACTTTGGTTCCAAGACCTAAAGGCCAACTGATCATAGGCACCAAGTGGGTGTATAAAAACAAGTTTGATGCAAATAGAATCATTGTAAGGAACAAAGCTAGGCTTGTAGCTCAGGGCTACAGACAGGAGGAAGGTATAGATTATGACCAAACCTTTGCTCCTGTTGCAAGGCTAGAGGCAATAAGGATCTTTTTAGCCTATGCAGCCTATATGAAGTTTAAAGTTTTTCAGATGGATGTCAAGAGTGCCTTTCTAAATGGTGAGCTAAAGGAAGAGGTATTTGTTGAACAACCACCTGGGTTTGTTTCTTCAACTCAGCCCTCACATGTATTCAAGTTGCAAAAAGCTCTTTATGGACTCAAACAAGCACCAAGAGCCTGGTATGAGACTCTAGCTAGTTTCCTGTTAGAGCATAACTTTGTTAGGGGAGTAGTTGATAGAACCCTTTTCGTCAAGCACCACAAGGACACAATCCTGTTAGTTCAAGTGTATGTGGATGACATTATTTTTGGCTCCTCTGATCCCAAACTGTGCAAAAAGTTCTCTAACTTGATGCATTCCAAGTTTGAGATGAGTAGTATGGGTGAGCTGTCTTACTTTCTTGGTCTCCAAGTAAAGCAAGATGCTGATGGCATCTTCATCTCCCAATCCAAATATGCCAAGGAATTAGTAAAGAAGTTTGGGATGGCTGATGCTTCAGCAATGCATACACCTATGGCTACTAATGTAGTTATTGATTCTGATGATCAGGGAAAGCCTGTTGATCAAAAGAATTATAGGGCCATTGTTGGTTCCCTATTGTATTTAACTGCAAGTAGGCCAGACATAATGTTTGCTACATGCCTTTGTGCTAGATTCTAGGTCAACCCCAAGGAATCTCATCTGATTCTTCTCAAGAGAATCTTGAGATATCTGAAGGGATGTCCAAATCTAGGACTTTGGTATCCAGCTGAGTCAGAATTTGAATTAATTCGATATTCTGATTCTGATTATGCTGGCTGTCGAGTTGACAGGAAAAGTACCTCAAGAACTTGTCAGCTCCTGGGAGAGAGATTGGTCTCTTGGTTCTGTAAGAAGCAGGCCTCTATCTCAACTTCAACTGCAGAAGCTGAATATATAGCAGCTGCTAGTTGTTGTTCACAGATCCTGTGGATACAAAATCAACTTTTGGATTATGGGTACTCACACAAGAACACAAAAATCATGTGTGATAGTACCAGTGCTATCTCTATTGCACAAAATCCAGTGCACCACTCTAGAACGAAACACATTGAGATCCGACACCATTTCCTGAGAGATTGTGTGGAAAAGAACAAGATCAGCCTTGAGTTCATATCCACAGACCTTCAGAGAGGTGATATATTCACCAAGCCCTTAGATGAACAGAAGCATCTGTTCTTTCTAGTTCAACTAGGCATAATTAATGGAAGAGACTAAGTGTGACGTCTGCCTTGTTGAAACTTGTTCGAAGATAGTCGAACGACATTCGAAGATAGTCGATCGGATCAAGCCTATCGTCGACCTATGGTTGAAAATAGCTTATCTGCTTGAAGATCGTCGACCGGCGTTCGAAGATAGTCAAACAGGTCGAGCCTATCATCGATTTATGGTTGACGACAACTTGCTGTTTGTGAAGACAGAAATAGTCGAACGATTGATCGACTACTCTGCTTCAGGACCGATCGTCGAACGACCGTTTGACCATCGTCTCCAGGATATTTTACATAGATCGACGATCGTTGTTTTAATATAAAGCCGATGGTCGACCTAGGTTAAGAGATAGTTGCTTTTATCGTCGATGGAGAGCGTATTTTCGCATTCCGTCTTCCCGCTTGTTCTTTGTCTTGCGATTTCTGCCGCTTCGTCCTCGCCGTCTCTCCCTCGTCTTCTCCAGCCCTTTCGATGGTGATTTCTCCAGCGCTCCTTGCAGTAGTGAAGTTCGATGCAGGATTCAGTGTAGATTTCGACTCCTTCAGCTGCTGCGAATCCGGAATATTGGAAATTCTTAATCTGTGCAAAGATCAAGGGTTAGAGAAGCTCATGTCCTCCAGGATAAAGATAAATATTCAAGAGATCAAAGAATGGGCATTTACTTCGTCTTCAAATGATGATTCAATGACAGGAACTATTGGCGGAGAAGAGGTAACATTGACTCCCGCTATTTTAACTGAAATATTTGGATTGATAAATGGGGAAGAAGAGTACGAGCAAGACACCCCTGAGTTTGGGAGAATGCAGACAGAGCTGGGACATGTCGAAGGCATTCCCTCTAAGCTGCTTAAGGTAAAATTTCCGTTTAAGATTAAGTTTCTTGCTAAAATAGTCGGAAAAGTGCTACTGGGACAGCACTCCGCCCACGACAACATTACAAGGCAGTAGTTTGCACTGATGTGTGCAATTGTGAATAAGAAACAGATTAATTGGGCAGGTGTTCTGTTTGATTTAATCAGGAAAAAGAACAGCAAGAAAGAAGTTACCCTGGGTAGGGTAGTTGGTATTTTTCTGAAGGAAAAGTATCCCCATCTGTTAGTTTCAGCTGCTACCTCCATCAACGCTAGCAAGAAGATGGATCCATCCCTGTTCGCCAAGTGGAAAAGGACCTTCCTGAAGCCCGCTCCAGCAGGGGTTGCTCCAGTTACATCTGAGAGCACTAGGACTGCCTCAGTCACTCCTCCCCTACAAGAAGCTGGCTCAGCAAACCTCTCCCTTCCATCTTCTTCATCTTCTTTGTCGTCTACTTCAGTTGAAGTCCCATCAACTTCAATTGAAGTACGACCTTCTGCTTCTCTCCTTGCAACACCTCCTGCATCTCCTCTCCCGTCTCATCTTGCTGGGATCTCTCAACCCAGTTTTGATTTATTGGTTTCTGAGATTTCTACTCCTCTTCCCTCTCCAATTCCTTCTTCGGATCACATTGATCACCCTGCATCCACTCATCCATCTCCAGCTCACTCTCCATCTCCAGTTCACTCTCCAGTCCATCATGAATACACCATCCCTGCTGATCATCCATCCTCTGAGATTCCCTCATCATCATCATCCTTTGAAATAACTCCAGCATTTATCTCTAGCATTGTGGAGTTAATTACCCCCTCAATCAAAATCATGATTGAAGAGGCGATTGCTCCCCTTGCTTCCTCTATCTCCTCTTTGACTGCTGCTATTCAGGCACTCTCAAAGTCTGCTGAGCCCTCTTCCTCTAGGGGCCTGGTTTCAGTATCTACTGAAATCAGGCAGGGGGAGATGCTTAATGAAGATGTCTCTAAGAAGCCTTTGGCCTCCCCTCCAGCAGATCTTCCTGCAGTGGCAGAGAAAGAAATAGAAGAATCAGCTCCTCTTCAAAGTTTATCTGAAAAAGAAATTTCTGATGCATTGTTGAAGTCTGAATTTATTGTCAAAGCTTGCCTGGAAGAATGTTCTACTCCCCTGGTCGCCCTGTACCTAGAAGGAGTTATCACTTCCTTTCTAGATGAATTATGGGAGTTAGGACACGCAAAGGTCGATTCTGAAGGTATCCCCTTTACTTACTTTTTAGACTTGATAACTGATATGCTTGTATGGGAATATCTGGATGGGATGATTAGTGTCATTTAGAAAATTTTTATTCATAATACTACAGATAAAATGGAAGAAGTTTTAGATGTTCAAGAGCCTGTTATCCTACCAGCTACAGAAGGTCAATCTGAACCAGAACCAGGTGTTCAATTTCCTGAGGTTGCTCAGCCAGAAGTGCAAGTAGAACTGGTCACCATGACAGTTTCTGATCAATAAGAAAAAGCTGCAGATGCTCAAATCGAAAAGTCTACTGTATGGGATGATTCCCCGGGTTTGGATTTAGATGCTCTCCTGGCACAGGATGCCATGGAAGAAGAATTAGAAAAGGCTGCTCTAAAGGAAAAGGAAAGAGCTATGCAAGATGCAATTGACCCATATGATCTGCCCATTTCTTCTAATTCTGAGGATGAAATCGATTCTGATGAGTCTGCTGAGTCAAAAAGAAAAAGAATTGCTAAAAAGAAAAGGAAAGCTGTAGCCCCTCCTCCTACAAATCCTGATAATGATACTCCTTATTATATCCTGAAAGGAATTGATCCTAAATCAAAAGATTTCCAGCACTGGATGGCTTTCTCTAAGAATCAGCAGAAGCAAAGGAAGAAGTCAAAGAGGTATGACTCTCCTGTCCTAAGATAGACTCCTAGAGGTCCTCCTCCTCCACCTCCCAGTGCAGGAGCCTCAGGAAACTTATCTGCAAACCCTGCTGCTCAGTCTGAAAGATTCAAGCCATCTCAGTCAGCTCAAAGGAGAAGTTCACAAGGACATCAAGGTAAAACTCAAACTGGCTATCAAAGACCTGATGCTGTTAAGGAACAAGTAAAGGAGGTGGTGTATCAAAGACCAACATTTTCTCCTCCTCATTCTAAAGAACTCAAAAGCTCAACCTCTCCTAAGCCAGTTCATTCTGTGAAGGATGTTCCAAAAGGTAAGTGATTTATTTTATCTGAAAATTCTAGCAAGACATTTGCTAAGTCTGCTCCTCCTTCTTATCTAGTTATTCAGGATAAAGAACCAGTTGATACATCTTCTGAGAATGTTTATGAAAGCCCAGAGCTTGATCCTAATTTTAGGATGGCTCGTTTTCTTGAACTTGTTGGAGCAGCTCAAATTAAGAAAGCAAAAGCAGAAGGAAAAGACACTGCAGGATTGACCACAATGTCAAAATTCAGAATGAAGGAGCTCGATAAATTCCAGGTTAGACCTGAGATATTTGATCCTTCAAAGTACATGGAAAAGCATCCTGAGGCAGTTGTCCCAAGAGCAACAGAATTGAAAATCATTGGAGAACAAGACCTGAAGTTGTCGAGAAAAGAAGCTCTAGATCTCTCTAGAAAGATTACTTTTGTTTCTAGCTCTTCTGATCCTAAACCTAACTCTGAAGCATCTTAATATTTCATTGATTGAAAGTTAATTGTTTATCTGTTTGATTGATGTTATCTGCTTAGTTATTTCTCTTCATGCAGGTTATTTACTTTCAGTAATTAGTTTTGTGTGTTTTAATTGTTGAGAGACTTAACTCAAATAGGGGGAGATTGTTGGTACCCGAGGTTTTGATTTGAGTTCAGTCTTCTCTTTTAGTCTCTTGACCCAAGATTTATCTATGGTCAAAGGTTAGTTGATAGGATAGATTCTCTAGTTGTGTAGAATTGCCTGTCCAGATGAAAATCTGGCTAAGTAATTTCGGGTTCGACTATGGTCGAACGTCGCTCGACTATTATCGATCAGCCGATCGACGATCGTCTTCCTGATAGCTCGACTATCTGCTTGATAGGTCGACTATCTGTTGTTTGTGATAGCTCGATTATCTGTTAATAGGTCGACTATCTGTTTTCCTTGATAGTTCGACTATCTGTTGATAGGTCGACTATCTGCTTTCTGTGATAGCTCGACTATCTGTTGATAGGTCGACTATCTGCTCTTCTTGAAAGTTCAACTATCTGCTTGGATAGTTCAACTATCTGATAGTTTGACTATCTATTGATAGGTCGACTATCTGCTTTCTGTGATAGCTCGACTATCAGTTGATAGGTCGACTATCTGCTCTTCTTGATAGTTCAACTATCTGCTTGGATAGTTCAACTATCTGATAGTTCGACTATCTGTTGATAGGTCGACTATCTGCTTTCTGTGATAGCTCGACTATCTGTTGATAGGTCGACTATCTGCTCTTCTTTGATAGTTCGACTATCTGCTTGGATAGTTCAACTATCTGATAGTTCGACTATCTGTTGATAGGTCGACTATCTGCTTTGGTTGATAGGTCGACTATCTGTTTGATAGGTCGACTATCTGTTTTGCTTTGGTAGTTCGACTATCTGTCCTGATAGATCGACTATCTAATAGCTCGACTATCTGTCCTGATAGTTCGACTATCTGCAGTGGTAGTTCGACTATCTTCTTTGATAGTTCGACTATCTGGATCGTTCGACTATCTATCTAATAGGTCGACGATCTCTGTGCTTAGGTCGACGATCTACGAGGGTCGTTCGACGTTTTGCTGTATGTCTTGAGTAGTTTTGTCGTCTTCTATGATGTGATTTAATTTCATATTTATTTTGGCATATTTTATAAAAGATTACTTGAATAAATTGTGATGTTATTTCCATGGAATATCTGTTCCATTACTTATGCATGAGCTAATCTCTTTCTGACAAAGTTGTTTGTCTTATTAGCTGAGATATGATTTCTGCTTTATCTGCCAGACTGTCCTTTATAGCCGTTAAACTCAAAAAGTCTTCCTTGGCTGTAAAGAGTCTTTTCTGATGTGACTTTCTCTTGTATTATTTCATCAGAATTATTTGCAGCTTCTTAGAAAGCTTTATCCTCTTATAGGATATCTGTCTGCAGTATTTTGTTTTGCTTTATGCTTTTTGCAGCCCAGCTTGCAGAGTTCAGTAGAAGACAAGATTCAAACTCAAGTAAGAGCCGTTGTTGTTGCTGTTATATAAAGACTTCTTTAGAGAAAGAAATCAACTAGTTCTGATATTAAAAAGCTAACAGCAGCATTCAAGCTTACAACCTACAGTTTACAACTGCTCTCAGCTCGTTCACATCTAACTGAGAAGAAGTTTTAGTTCTTCACTCTTCTTCAACCTGAGTTCTCCTGCCTCCAAGAAGATCTTCACTCAGAGTTTTTTTTAAAGAAGAAGAAGAAGATAGCTGCCTAAAGAAGAAATTCTATTTCATATTATTTATCTTCTTGTAGCTTTTTCCTTCAGATTTTCTGAAGTGTTTCTGCACTGAAGCAAGACTTCACCTGGACGTTCTTTTAGCCAGGGGGAGCCTTGATTCTTTAAGAGTTTTCTAGCTCAGTGCAAGTTCTTGTGCTTCTCTAATCTATTGTAAAATAGAGAAGACATTTTAACCTCCTTTCCCCCTCCTGTAAAGGGTTATTACTCCCTTCAAAAGTATCCCTTGGTGGCAGGGCACCTGATCAAAAACCTGTATTTGTTTTTAGACACCTGATCAAAAGTCTAAAGGGTTTCTGGATCTACCTGAAGCAGATCTTGTTGGTGGCAGGGCACCTGATCAAAAACCTGAGTGGATTCCTACCTTATTGGTAGAAGAGTGGACGTACCCAAGTTGTTTGGGGAACCACTATAAATTCCTTGTGTCGTCTGGATTGTTTAATTAATTCTCTGTGCTGATTGGCTGTGATTAGATTTTAACTAGGTTTGCTAGTTGCTGTTTAGGATTCCAAGCCTTAACTGTAATTACAGTTGGCTGCCTTTTGTGCACATCACTTGAGTTAGGCTTTAGGGTTTAATCTCAAATATCTATAACCTTCATTCCGCAATTAACTCCAAGGGAGTTGAGTAGATAGTCAACTTTGCTAGTGCAATTTTTGATTACTCTATTCACCCCCCTCTAGAGTAGTATCTATCCCTTTTCTTTCACTTTGTTTCTAAGAAGGAGAAGAGTCTTACAGATCAATACTCCTCAGAGTCATAATCTGAAGCTGAAGCATACATTGGACTGTATGCAGCTAGTGAAGAAGATGAGTTTATGAAGTTGCTAAACTCCATCTATGAATAAGAAGACCATCAGTGCATGAGACTGATGGCTGAATCAGACGACAACAAGTGCTACGATCAGCCTGGTCCCAGTAAGGTACAAAGTAATTCTAGAATTTGTGATTACAGTACTGGTTCAGAGTCAGATTCATCTTCATCAAGTGATGAGGATGGATCTGAATCTGAAGGAGATATTCATCAGTTTATAGATGAATATGGGGACTTATTACAGGCACTTAAGAAAAGAAAAAACCTGGCCAAAACTCAGGCTAAGGAAATTGTAGATCTTAAAATGACTATATCTGGTTTAAAGAAAGAATTGGATCAAAAAATGAATGAGATTGCCAAGCTGAAAACTAAAACTGTTATTCAGATGGGTACAATCACATATAAAAATGATCTAATTAAAAGTCTGGAAGTTAGACTTCAAAAGGAGAAAGATTTGGTGGCTAGTTACTCAAAGCCAAAATCAATCTTACGCTTAATTGATGAGTTTGGGGCTCAAAAGTGTAAGGCAGGATCAGGCTTTAAAGGTAACACTAGGACTATCCAATTCAAGAGAAAAGGCAAAGCACCAGTCCAGCCAGTAAATTTTAAAGTGCCTTTAATGTTTAGAAAGGTACAAGTGTCTTCTAACAAATTTGATCTTGAAAACATTCATGGTCATAATAAGACCGATGTTCTGAATAACAAGGTTGTTAATGCCAATAAGTAAGCCTATGTAAATAAACCCCATGTTCCAAAGAAAATAGTGGGTGTAGCTGCAGCAGCACCAACACAGAACAGAAATTTTTCTGCTAAAAATGTATCTAGACCTAGATACAACAAGTATTAATGCTGGTGTTGTGGCAAGACAGGCCATTTTACCTTAGACTGCTGGCATAACATAAGTGTCAGGAAGAACAACAGTCTACCAGTTAGAAGAGCTGCGTGTAGATTTGATATGAATTGTGCTAACTTGAACCAAGGACCCAAGACTTTCTTAGGCTCTAAGGTTAGGTAATTCTGTATTGCAGGAAAGTCCAAGTTGCTATGCCCCTATATGGTACTTGGACAGTGGATGTTCCAGGCACATGACTAGAACAAAGCGATTGTTGAAGGAGTACTCACCTATCAAGGATGGGCTTAAAGTAATCTTTGGTTGATCTGAAAGAGGAATCATCAAAGGATTTGGTAACATTTCTTCAAACCAAATTACCATCACTCAAGTGGCTTATGTAAAAGGTTTGAAACACAACCTGATAAGCATAAGTCAGCCGAGAGATCTAGGATATGACATTTCATTTGTTAAGAATGGATGTCATATCAAAAGGTCAAGTGATCAAAAGATCATTTTGACAGGATATAGAAAGAGGAATGTGTACTGTCTTAATTTTGAGTATGAGAGCAAAGGTTATCCTATTTGTCTTGTAGCTGATGAGAAAGCCTCTCATTGTGTAAAATAGCATAAGAGGCTGGCCCATCTTAACTACAAAACAGTTGGCCAACTCTGTAGCAAAGAGTTAGTGAGGAATGGTCCTCAAGTTAAGTGTATAAAGGAAGGGATATTCAGCTTGTCAAAAGGGCAAGCAAACAAAATCCTCCTTTCATAGCCTTGAAAACAAGGATTCAGTGAGGTGTCTATACCTCTTACATATGGATCTTTTTGGTCCTATGCCAGTTCATAGTCTAGGTAGGAAGGTCTACACTTTTGTGGTTGTAGATGACTATTTTAGATATTCCTGGGTGTTCTTTCTGAGACAGAAATCTGAAACCTTAAGTGTTTTACATAATTTGTCAAACAAATTCAGAATGAACTAAACAGTATAGTGGTCAAAATTAGAAGTGACCATGGCACTGAATTTCAATCTGAAAGTATGACGAGATTATGTGAAGAATTTGGGATTTTTCAAGAGTTCTCCTCACCTAGAACACCTCAGCAAAATGGTATTGCTGAAAGAAAGAATAGGACATTGATTGAAGCTGGTAGAACTCTATTGAGTGACAGTTGTCTCCTAGAATACTTCTAGGCTGAGGCAATTAGTACTGCATGTCATGTGATCAATAGGGCCTCTATCACCAAAAGCCACAAAAAGACACCCTATGAGATCATGAAAGATAGAAAACCAAATTTATCCTATTTTAGAATCTTTGGTTGCAAGTGTTATAACCTTAACAATGGCAAGTATTATATAACTAAGTTTGCAGCCAAATCCCAAGATGGGATATTTTTGTGGTACAGCATCAATAGTAAGGCTTATAGGGTCTACAACTTGATTACACAGGTTGTAGAAGAATCTGTACATGTTGTATTTGATGAAACTAGATTAATAAACTGTGAGTTGCCTTATAGTTCATTCAGTCCAACAGGTATAAGCAACAGAATGGACAAGCTTTCCATTGTAGAAGGCTCAATTGCAGATGAAGAATTGAAAAATGATGGCTACTGTCTAGGGGGAGTACAAGACTCTCTAAAAGCTGATGATAAACAAGAGGTGCAGCATAATGAAGAAACTGGAGGTGTTCAGCCAGAAGGAAGTCTACCTCCAGCTGTAAGACATCTAAAGGATCATCCAGCAAATCAGATAATTGGTGATCCAAGACATGGCGTGCAAACTAGAAGTAGAAATCTGAATACAGTCCTGTACTCAAATTTTCTATCTCAACTAGAGCCAAAGAAATTTGAAGAATCTATCCAAGCCCAACACTGGATTAATGCTATGCAAGAGGAGCTTAATCAGTTTAGAAGATGCAAGGTCTGGGAGTTAGTTCCTAAACCGAAAGACCACAACATCATTGGTAAAAAGTGGATTTTTAGGAACAAGTTTGATGAGAGTGGAGTTATTGTGAAGAACAAAGCAAGATTGGTTGCAAAAGGATACATGCAGGAAGAGCGAATAGACTTTGATCAAACATTTGCCCCAGTAGCAAGACTGGAAGCAATCAGGAAGTTCCTTGCCTATGCAGCATATCAAGGATTCAAGGTATACCAAATAGATGTGAAATCAGCATTCCTGAATGGTGATCTAAAAGAAGAAGTCTATGTAGAGCAGCCATCAGGTTTTGTAGATTCTCTTAAACCTGGTTATGTCTATAGACTTAGGAAAGCATTGTATAGGTTAAAGCTAGCCCCAAGGGCTTGGTATGAAACCATGTCTACTTTCCTTATTGAGAACAAATTCTCAAGAGGTAAAATAGACAAAACTCTATTCCTAAGGGAATCTAAAAGTAAGATAATCTTAGTCCAGATCTATATAGATGACATAATTTTTGGGTCTACAGAGAACAACCTTTGCAAGAATTTTGCCAAACTTATGCAAGGGAAGTTTGAAATGAGCAGTATGGGGGAACTTAAGTTCTTCTTGGGACTCCAAGTAAGACAGACTGATGATGGCTTGTCAATATCCCAGTCTAAGCTCACCAAGGAATTAATTAAAAAATATGGTATGGAATCATCCTCCACCATGAGAACTCCTATGAGAACAAGTATGCATATATGCAAAGATGATGCAGGTAATCCTGTAGATGAGTCTTTGTATAGAGGAATAATTGGCTCTCTATTATATCTCACTGCTAGTAGACCAGACATTATGTAAGCTACATGTGTCTGTGCTAGGTACCAAACATGCCCTAAAGAATCACATTATACTGCAATCAAGAGGATTTTGAGATATCTAAAGGGCACACCTAATCTAGGCCTTTGGTAACATAGGAATGGAGATTTTCTACTAATAGGTTATTCAGATGCAGATTTTGCAAGTTGTAGAGAAGATAGAAAAGTACTACAGGTACATGCCAATTCTTGGGAGGAAGGTTGATTTCTTAGAGCAGTAAGAAGCAGACTAGTGTGGCAATATCCACAGTTGAGTCTGAATATGTGGAAGTAGGAAGTTGTTGTGCACAGCTGTTGTGGATTCAACATCAGCTAAGCGACTATGGTATTCAAGTAAGTAGAACACCTTTATTGTGTGATTCTAAAAGTGCCATTTCTATTGCAAACAATCCTGTTTCACATAGTAGGACGAAGCATATAAAGATAAGATACCATTTTCTTAGAGAACATGTAGAAAAAGAAGACATCTCATTAGAATTTGTTAAAATTGATTATCAAATTGCAGATGTATTTACTAAGCCTCTGGATGAAACTAAATTCAATAGATTTAAAATTGAATTAGGAATGCTGACCATAGGTTAGTTTACCAAAAATTGGCTAAGTAAAATGGTGTCGACACATTCAGTAATAAAGTGTCGACACAGAGAAGTTATGTCGACAATTCAGGGAAATTATGTTGATACAGAGTAAAAGTGTCGACACCTAAGGGACTATATGTCGACACATCCAGACAAGCAGTGTCGACACATCCAGAAGAGTTGTGTCGACACATAGAGATCAACTTTGTTGTCGAGATATTAGGAGTGTGTGTCGACACATTCCTACTGTATCGACACATTTAGACTGTTTTTCTCGCATATTGACCTTCTTTTATTAGAAGGGTATAAATGGGTCAAGAACATATTCTGTCGACACGCTCACCAGGGTTTCGAGACAAAAACCTTATGTCGACAAACTCTCTTCTCTCCAACCAAGTTTTCTCTTCATTCCAACGACGCCCAAGGTTGAAGACAACATCAATGAAGGATATGAGTTGGTTAGGCATGCATTCGACGATGCCGCAACGGAGATCAAACAGGTCATTTCTCTTCTTGCAGACAACGGACTAGAATATCTTATCTCTGAACCTACAAATATATGGAAGAAAGAAGTATTTGAGTTCTACACTGCTGCATCTATGAACTCAACAGGATTGAAGATCAAATCCACTATACATGGAGAAAAAGTCAAGCTATCTCAGAAAAGGTTGAGCAAGATTCTCCATCTTCCTAGAATACAAGATGAGTAAGATGTCCCAACCTCAAGGACCAGGAAGGCTTCAATGGTGTGGATTGGATCCAACCTTAAAGATAGGAGCTGCCATCACCATAAAAGGCATGAATCATCAAGGGAAATTCCTATCTGAAATAGTAGGAAAAGTGCTCTTATGTAAACCAGGTGGCCATGATAGGGTATAAGCCTATATATTCAGCCTGATGACAAGGGTAATCTTTAAGATTCACACAAATTGGTCTGCAGTACTGTTTGATAAGATAAAAGAAGGAATCAAGAAGCCAAACTTGGTTAGGATCATGAGTCTGTACTTGGCTGGAATAATTAAAGAGGTGATGCAACAGATTCCTGGATCAAAGATAAATCACATGAGGAGAATGGACATAAGGTTATTCTCAAGATGGGATAAAGTTCTTTCAAAGGAGATTCCTGATGTGGACATGCAAGAGCTAACGGAAAAGTCACATGCACATGACCTTTCTGAGCATGGTCATAAAGCTGCACAAGTCTAGGAAGAGACTATCTCTGCACAGGTGCAGGGTGAGTCACATTCTGAACAGGTGCAAGAGGAAGAAAGAATCAATTTATCAGAGGACATAGATTCTCAATCTTGTCTTGATATCTCTGGAGGTGCTACTGCTACTGAGGAAGTACAATCTCCTGCTCACACTCAACAAGAATTCACTCTTGAAGAGTTGTTTCCTGATCTTGAAGGAGCAGTAGATAAGATCGAGACCCTAAGATTTGAGGGGGAGCAAGTAAGAATTGAGGAGGAGCAACATGGAGCTGAGAAAGAAATTTCTTCCACTCCTCAAGAGAGAGTTAATATTGAAAGTTCTTCAGAGTCTGAGCATGAAGAAGTCAGGGAGGCCAAGAAAAGAAAACTAATGGTCTTTAAGAGAAGAATTCAAAGCTATAAGAAGGCTCTCCAAAAAACTACTTCACAATCTACTTCTGATTTTTATTACAGCAAGCTTATGGTGAATATACAAATGAAGCTGGATGAGCAAAGACTGGACTTGGAAAAATATGTAGATGAAAGCCATAAGGCTCTTCAATTTGATCTAGCCCAAGACATAAAGTCAATAAGATTTGAGGTCAACTAGAACAAGAAAGAGATGACAGATTGCTTCCACAAGGGAGGCAATGCTATGGTATTTCTAGCAAAGCAACAAGCAGAAATCAAGAAGCAAGTGGATGAAATGGCTGTTAAACATGGCTATGTCCTTGAAAATCAAATAAGAATGAATGACAATCTGACTGAATCACATAATGTGATAGTCACTGAATTCAATAATACTGTTATTGCAATGATTGAGGCAAGAAAAAAGAAAAAGAAGATTTTGATAAGAAGTTACAGGAAACCTTGGATTCCTTTAAGTCAGCTATTACTAATTCCCAGAAAAAAATTTCTGATCAACTTCAAAAATTAAAGCGATTCTTTAAAGATGGAATCAATTACCTGGATGGACAAATCAGGTTTCAGAAAGATGATTTGAGAGAACATGTGGCTAAAGAAGCCATAAAGGGGGAGAGGGTGTTAGTCTATGCTGGCTCTAATCATGCCAAATGCGTAACCAACAACATTAGAGACACTATAGGATATCCACCCTTGTGTGATGATGATAATGTGGCTGAGTCAGGGGTGCAACCAACTCTACTTGAAGGAGATCAACCTGAGGTTGCCCAAGTTATTTACCCTCCTGCAAATCTTGAGATGATACATGAACAGGTTCAGTCAATGTACAACCCTCCACAACCAATTACTAATGTGATTATTGAAAAGGTTGATATGCCAAATACTGTTATCAAAGCTCAGCAAGATGCTCAGTTATTAAAGAAGAGATTCAGAGAGCAAGCAGAGCTAAAGCAAAACTTTGAGAAGTGGAGCCCTACTTCAAGGAATATTATATTAACTGCCTGGAAAGCTGTAAAAGATCAAGTACATGAAAGGGGTAAATGGTACAATGAGCAAGAATGACAAAAGTATGAAACCAGGCAGGAGGCCATAGTTCAATACAGGAGAAAGGCTAAGAGTGGTAAGCTACCTCCTGATGCTCTGGAGCCTAGCAAGTATTTCCCCAAGCCTTTTCATTATTTTGAAAGGCAAAGGATCAAGTCTGAAGAACAAAAGAAAGTTGATTTGAAAGGCAAGAAGCCCATGGAAGATACAGAACCTCCTGTGTAGGCTCAGATTATATCTGGAAAAGGGATAGTCATCAAGGAGCCAGCCCAGCCTTAGTCTAAGCTTTACTAGTTTTTTTTTGTTCAAGAACTATGTAATTGTTTGTTTGTTAAAGAAATCAAAGTAAACAACTTGTAACAATCATTTTTGAGTTAATATACAAAACATTATTCTGTGATCATTTTCTTTTACATCTTTTATTCTGTGATGTAATTATGATATGTGTTTTGTTTATAAAGTACCCTGTAATGAAATGTTTATGTACATCATCATGTTTATTTTCTAAGTGGTGTATATCATTGGCTAAAGGGTTATGACTTCTCCAAATAGGGGGAGATTTTTGGGTACATTGGAAAATGTGTACCTGATTTGGACAAGCCAAACTTAACTCAATGATATACATCAAGGTGTATTTGATGTTGTTTTAAGTTTATATGTGCAGGTTAAGAATGTGCTAAAATGCAAAGAAAAATTTCTAAGTCCAAGTGTCGACACCTGAGGAAGCTGTGTCGACACTTCAGTAAGATTGTGTCGACACTTGGAAGTGGCTGTGTCGACACTTCAGTGAGTTTGTGTCGACACCGGGAGGCAGTGTCGACACACAGAAGCATTGTCGACATCAACTATGTCGACACCGGGAGACAGTGTCGACACACAGAAATAGTCAGTCGACATCAACTGTGTCGACACCGGTAGGCAGTGTCGACACATAGAAATAGTTAGTTGACAATAACTGTGTCGACATAGGGAGGCTGTGTCGACACATAGAGGACGAGTCGACAACAACTGTATCGACACCTGGAGGCAGTGTCGGCACACGCTATGATCTGAGTCTACATCAACTATGTCGACACAAAGGACTTGTGTCGACACACAGCTTAGTCTAGACCAAGTTGATTGCTGATGAATGGTGAAGTGTTTGTGTCGACACAAATAATCAGTGTCGACACATTCTCAAGAAGTAGTGTCAAGAAATAGTGTCGACATCAAGGCAGCTATGTCGACACCACCAAAGTCTGTGTCGACACTTAAGTCACTTATATCGACACATATTGACAGATGGTCTCGACACTTTATGACAGTCAGTCTCGACGCTTTGCTAACAAAGACAAAGGCTCAAGATCTGTTTGATGACTTGACAGCTGTGAGTTATAATAGGTTTACTGAAGCTGTCAGACTTGTCAGAAGTTAGTTATAAACTGGATCAGCTGGTTACCATGGATAAAGTTTATATATATAGATTGATTCAGAAGAAGAGTATTTTTTTTATGAATTAATGAATGATTCATTATTGACACACAAAAACACAACTATCATGAGAAAGATCTCTGATCAAGAAAGTGCAAGGCACAAAAGAAGATCTTCGTGAGAAGATCTAAGAAGACATTCTGAAGTTATCATCCACTCAGTTTCAGTCTAAGTTTAATTCAATCAAGAATTCAGAAGTATCTTCAAAGGTTTGGAGAGAGAGAGATCCAGCTATTTGAAGTCAAGAAGGAGACAATCACAGGTCTCTCAAGTAGCAGATACTGAACTAATCTATCAAGAAGATTCAGATCTATTTCTGGAATCTAAGAAGGAAGCTGCCAGTCAGTTATATTCAAAGGAAATCAACCCAACTAAGTTCAGATTCAAGAAGCTTTGAAGAAAGCTAAGATCAAGTTGATTTCAGCCTTCAGCCTCATCAAGAAGCTGAACAAGAAAGTCCTTATCCCTTCTCTTTCAATAGGGGTAAGAGATTATAAAATTCCTTATCAAATTCTGTAGGATCCATTCATAAATCTTAGTTGTAAGACTGTGTTATAAAGGCTGAGTGTAGGAGATTTTGATCTCTGAGTGGTAGGGCTGTTTGTTCCTGAGTTATTGGAGAAGGTATTCTCTGAGTTATAGGCCTTGTGGCAAGGCTGAGGTAGGGCTGTTAGCCTGAGTTATAGGAGATTTTATTCTCTTAGTTATAGGCCTTGTGGCAAGGCTGAGGTAGGGCTGTTAGCCTGAGTTATAGGAACCTTTCAGGGTTTTGAGCTGTAGGATCTGAGGATCTGAGATAAAGGAAGAACTTAGGCCGAATCTAGCATACTGCTTGATAGGTGAAGGGGGAAAGTGGATGTACCCATACTTTGGGAAACAACTATAAATCTGTGTGCAATATGTGATGCTTGTGTTATTATAGTTTCTTTGATTGTTTGTGCTGTGATAGCTGTAGAGATTTAAGCTTTATATTAAAGATCTGTAGCTAAACACTGCCTTAAGTTAAAACAAGGATAAGAACCTATTCACCCGCCCCTCTAGGTGTTTAGGTTGTCTTGAAATTAAAACTATCAGCTTCATCACTATAAATGTTTTTGACATGATGACAACAATCATATGCAGGAAGAAGTTTTAATTTGGGATGATGATCTTTGATAAGATCAAGGAAAGCATAAAAGCCCCAAATTATGCAAGGATTATTTCTCTACTTCTACATGAATTCAAGCTAGAGATTTTTGATTTATCCAAAGGTACTACACTACACCATATGAAGAAAGTTTCCATACTTCTATTCAAAGATGTGAACTCAAGCTGAAGAACCCTGCTCAAGCTGCATTAGCTCATGATCACCCAGAGGACGAGGACATGACCCCATCTTCCCCTCTACCTCAAGTAGCTGTCACATCTAGTGCAGTTACTGAGGGTGAGCCTGCTCCTTCAACCAAAGAGGAAAGACATTCTACTCCTCCTCCAAATGATGCTCTACCAGCTACCACTCCTGCTAAAACTTTGTTTAATGATGCTCAAGTCCAAGAACAAGTTCTTTCTACAGAGGATGACATCAATAGAATGATTGATGAACTCACTTCAAAAGAATCCCCCTTCCCTATACATACAGAGAAATCCCCTCCTGCTAAACTATCTGCATCTTACCATCATTCCTACAAAGAATCTCCTAATAATCAATATCCTGCTGCAAACATACAAGAAGAAGAGACAGTGTTAATTTTTGATGAAAGAGAAGAAACACCTGAACCAGCTGAGGATCCTCTCAAGAACCTGGATTTCTCACTTCCTACCATTCTTGGTGAGGAAGGAGATATTTTGATTCATACTGCCAGAGCCTAGAGCTCGGTTTTCATTGAAGAAATAGTTCTATGGTCGAAATCCTCCTCCAGCTCCTCAAGTTGAAACACCTACTGCTGATAATATTTTTAGTAAGATAGAATTGATGCTAGCTCAACAAATAGCTTATTTTGATGAATATCTGAAAGTTGTAACTGAAAAAGTAACTGCTCTAGAAAAAGAGATGAGCAGAGGATTTGCAGAGATACATCATAACATTAATGAGCTGAAACACCTCTTCCAAATATGTGGGAAAGCTCTAGACCACACCATAACCAGTATTGGTCAGGTGATGGATCAGTCAGTAACCCTTGCTAACAATCAGATCCAACTGGAGAAGAAAGCACAAGAGCATAACTTCAAGATATGTGAATAAGTGGGCACTTTCAAAGAAGGTGTTATTGCCACCCTAGTCAGAAATTGGGGAGAAGCTAGTGAAAGAATACTTAGAAAAATCAGATACAAACATGAAAACTCTTTGGGAAGAAAAGATGATTGAAATTCATGCTGATGTTCAAAATCAAATAGATGGTGTCAAGTTTCATACCTATGATACAAATGTTTGGATGCACAATCAAATCTTTACTGATTTCCAAGCTAATCCTAATATTATTCCTCACCATCTGAATCCAATTGCTCAACATCCTCTAGTCTAGCAGCCAACTCTCTCTCCAAGACCTGAAGGCTCAGATGCACCACCTCTAGAAACTTATGCTCAAGTCTGGGAATCTAAACAGACAGATATGCCTCATCAAGCACCTCCAGAAATTCAAATTCCTAAGAGTAGAAAATATGGTAATGGTGCCTCTGCCAGCGGGATCATTCCTAATCCAGAAGCAAAAAAGAGAAACTCAAGAATTTGCTGAAATTTTGAGCCCAACTTCTAAATCTTTAATCCTTGATACTCTCAAACTTGTTATAGACTACAATGAAAGCAGGAATGATTATTACAGCTCACATGAGTGGGAACTGTATGAGAAATCCTTAACCAAGAGAAGAATTTTTGATAGAGAGTATGGAAGGAACAATCTAAAGGCTCATACTAAACCTCAAAAGTAGTATCCTAAACCTTTCAGCTACCAGAAGAGACAACAAGTGAAGAAAGAGAGACATCAATAACAACAGCAACAACAAAAAATCTAGGAATGATAGATGATCAATAGATTGTGTTATGAGATTCTGTTGAATTGGATTTCTGGACAATTCTATAAATATAAATCTATAATTTTGATGATCTAATTTTCTTTTCATTACTTAACATTTTATCTTTATTATCACTGTGTTTACTAGTCACTTTATTAGTTTATCTTGATGTAATTCACATTAGTGTAGAGGGTTCTGACTTCTACAAATAGGGGGAGATTGTTGGGTATTGTATCCATAATAACCTAGATTTGTATGAAGTCACCATTAAACTAAGATGAATTAAGTTGAATTTGATGCCCTGTTTGAGTTATGTGTTTGCAAGATATAATTGCCAATTATAGACCAATGTCAGTCTACAATGAGTCACCAAACACAGGACCATACAATGTAATCCCTCATTGTGTGATCCATGCTGTTGACTCATGTTTAGCCTCTCTATTAGGATACACTTCATTTTAAAAGCACTAAACTTATAGGAGAAAGACTAGTTGCTGAATTCCTTGAAGAAAGGAAATTTTCAGAAAGCAAAATTTTTCTAAGTGTTTTACTCGAGAGGTAACTTATGTACTCAAGTAGATTTATAGTCAGTTCTCGAGTAAGCTAAGTCTAGCGCTCGAGTAACTAAAGTAGTTCTCGAGAAGATTTAATGTTAGTTCTCGAGAAGCTAAGTAGTACTCGAGTATATCTTTCCTTATTCTCGAGTTATCAGAAAAATCTAGCTCATAATTTTTCTAAGTCTTGTACTCGAGTAGCTAAGGCCATTATTCGAGTAGCACAAGACTTTGTATCGAGTAACAAAAGTCGATTACTCGAGAAGTATATCTCGTTCTCGAGTAGTGAAGCACTTGTGCTCGAGAAGTCCAGCCACTTCTCGAGAAGTCAATTTCTATTACTAGAGTAGCCAGAATTTATTTTTAAGATTTTCTTTAAGTATTATTCTCGAGAACTTTACATTCTTTTCTTGAGAAGCTAAAGTGATTACTCGAGTAGTCAATATTCCACTCGAGTAATTAAGATGAGTTTCCAGAACTTTTTGTTAAGTCTGACGGGACATGATTTCAAACCTAATCTAAATGATTATTGGTCCACGTATACAATCTTTATGATTTTGACCGTTAGGCTTGTCCTATAAAAGGTCTAATCAAATCGACTAACCCTAGCAAGAAGAAATACCCTAGAAAATAAGTATTCATAATCGTTCTTATATTCTAAATCGGGAAGCCGCCGCCGCTCTTCTTCGATGATCTCACCGCTGCTTATTCTCCGATTCCTGTGATTCAGAGCAAGTAGATATCAACAGATGAAGTCATTCTTATTCTTACAGATTCATCTATTGATCGTGCTAATCCAAATTTTCAGATGTAGAATAATTTTAGCTTGTCTTCTTCGATCCGTTTCTGAGAAAGCTTCAAAGTTCAAGGAAGAAGAAAGGCTAAAGATTAAGATCTGAGATATTCTGTTTGTATATTTTTGTTTACAACATCTTTATTCTTATAGGAGATTGATCTCCGAGTTGTAGGAGTTTGTTCTCCGAGAAATTATTGTAGGAAGTTTTACTTCCGAGTGTAGATCCGTTTTGAGGATCAAGTTATAGGGGCGTTGCTACGTGTTGTTGGATTGGTTTTCAATCCGAGATATTAGTGAAGTAGCCGAGTCTAGCGTGTTGCTAGATTAGTGAGGTAGAAAGTGGACGTACCCAAGATTTGGGAACCACTATAGATCTGGTGTTCTTTGTGATTTGTTTGCTTATTTTCTGCGCTTCGTTCGTTAAATTTTTATTCCGCAAAAAGATGCAGACCTCACCTATTCACCCCCATCTAGGTGATTTAGGTAGATAACTAAAAATATCACTGCATTTTTTACAGCATGGGAGAGTAATTGCATATGGTTCATGCTAGTTGAAGGTGCATGAGAGGAATTATCCAGTTCATGACTTGGAATTTGTGGTTGTGATATTCACGTTGAAGCTTTGGAGACACTATTTGTTTGGCATGAAGGTCGACATTTATATAGATCCTAAGAGCTTTAAGTATCTGTTGGATCAGAAGGACCTAAAAATGCGTCAGCGAAGGTGGATGGAGTTCCTCGGGGACTACACCTTCAAGATACATTATGTTCCTAGCAAAGGTAATGTGGTTGCGGATGCGTTAAGTCACAGAACTCCCGCACAGGATAATTGGTTAATGATGCATAATGAGCATCTCGTACGAGATTTGGAGGCCTTAGAGATCTCTTGTATTGATAGGGGATCGAGTGCTGAAGAACGTTTGAGTTGGTTTGAGGTGCAGTATGACCTTGCTGATCGGATTCGGTAGGCTTTGAATTTGGACGACAACATGAAACGCTATATGGCTGAGTCTTTGGAAGGGTCAAATGCCCAGTTTAAGATTGATAATGGACAGTTGTGGAAGGACAATCGTTTGTGCATCCCAAGAGTGGGTAAAATATGGGAGGGGTTGATGTATGAGGCTTATTACACCAAGTACTCGATCCACCCAGGGAGCACAAAGATGTACAAAGACATGAAAAGCAGTTCTGGTGGCAAGGAATGAAAAAGGAAATAACGTTGTATGTGGCTAAGTGTCAAACTTGTGCTTTAGTGAAGGCTGAATGCCAAAAGCCCGGAGGATTCTTGAAGTCTTTGCCTATACCAGAGTGGAAGTTCAACGATATATCGATGGATTTTGTGCATGGTTTACGGAGATCATAGAAGGGAAACGACGTCATCTGGGTGATCACAGATCATTTGACGAAAGTATCGCACTTCATTCCAAATAGGAAGGATGATTTGGCAGAAAAGCTAATAAAGCTGTATTTGGAGAATATTGTACGACTACACGGTGTGCCCCGTAACATCATGAGTGACCGATATGGGCGCTTCACGTCTAACGTCTGGAGGTTGGTGAATCAACTGTTGGGGACCAAGCTGAAGTTTAGTACGGCCTTTCATCCGCAGACGGATGGTCAGACCGAAAGAGTCAACAAGACGATGGAGGACATGCTTCACATGTGTGCCTTTGATTTCAGAAAAAGGTGGGTGGATCACCTATATATGATTGAGTTCGCATATAACAACAAATACCAGACGAGTATTCAAATGACGCCCTTCAAAACCCTATATAGTAGGAAGTGCTGTACTCTTTTGTCATTGTTGGAGACTGGCGAGTCTAAGTTATATAAGCGGAAGGAAGTCGAAGATGCGACTTCGATTGTACGAACAATCCAAAAGCGATTGCTGATTGCACAATATTGGCAGGCTAAATACTATAACACCAAACACAGGAACATCGAGTTTGCCATGGACGATTGGGTATATTTGAAGATTAAGCCGTTAAAGGTGTGTCAAGGATACGACATCAGAAAAAGCTGAGTCCAAGATACCTTGGACCATTTGAGATACTAGAGCGTGTTGGCGAAGCCGCCTACTCTTTGAAACTGTCTACGGAACATGTTGTTCCACATGATGTATTCCACATATCGGTCTTGCGGAAGGCAGTAAGAGAGACTACGCTAGTGATTGTTGCAGATCAAGTACCAGTGGATGGTGGGTTGACAACGAAGGTCAAACCCATTTGCATTGAGGATGTAGATGTCAAACGACTTCGTAATAAGGAAATCAGGATGGTCAAAGTCCGATGGGACAACTATGGCCGAGAGGAGCTATCATGGGAGCAGGAGCAAACCATGAGGTTGGAGTTCCCCGAATTGTTCGACTGAGGTACACGTTGTAAATGTTATGACTTCTTTAAATTATTTTTCCTGCAATGCAAAATTTTGGGACAAAATTCTTTAAGTGGGGGATATTTGTAACACCTAAAAGTTCTGCAGGCAGGAAAAGGGGTACCGCGTGGCGATAGACTTATACCGCGTTGTGGTAGTGTCAGTCATCGAGAGAGTTGAGTGGACTGAACTAGCATCGAGTGCTCTTGCGCGGCGGTAGCGGGTTATCGCGTGGCGATAACAGGTGTTGAGAGCATAGAGAGAATCAAGTTGAGCCACCGCCCATCGTTAGTATTATCGTTGGCGGTAGCAGGGTCAATTAAATTGACAGAGCTCTCTTGTTTTTACCACGCGGCGGTAGCAGCTAACGCGCGGCATTAGCGTGAGTGGTTGTTTTGTAACCGGCGGCAGGTACCGCTTGGCGGTATTTACCTATCACATGGCGATAGGAAATTCCGTAACCATGTGCCCATATTTCGGCCTGTGTTTGGAGGGCTTGGGCATTTGAATGTGAAATAAGGTGTTGAATAATGGCACCGCACAGCGGTAGCTAGTTACTGCGCGGTGGTAGCTCAACTTATAATCCTAGTTTGCCCGATTCACTTCATTTACTTTGGAATTTGAGGACTTGGCCTTGATATCTGGAAAAGCAGTAGTGCCAAAAAGGTGAGTTTATGCCGCCGTTTGAGATTCGAAGTTCGGATTTGCAAAGCGAGTTCGATTCTACGGAGGCAAGGCCAGAGCGGTCGATTTCAACCGTTTAGATTTATCCCATGGCGCCAAAGAGGAACTCAAGGGTAACGATCCTTTTTCTTTGGACATGTGAAGTACTTTATTCTTGCATTAGAGGGTAGACACTCCACAAACACGTAGGTGTGGTTTTCCCGACGGGTATATCCGTGTATCCTCGTTAGATTGCAATTAGATCCAAAGTCGAAGTACGGAATAGGCATACTATATGAAGCCCATCCGGACGGGTTGGTTTGGATTATTGATGTTTATATGCTTTGTATGTCGGAGAAGACTTGGACTTTTTTTATAACGACACGGTCTGACTAGGCCAAGCACCAAGCGCTGCCGGCCTAATAGCAGCTCGGGTTTAGGCCCTTTAGACCGCCCCACGACACCTGTAACACCCCCATCCATCACATGGAATATAACAATAGGTCCGGTCGGGGCCCCACGTCATATTTCACGGACAGTTAGTGGAGTTACATAAGAATTCCAAATTAACAGCAATAGGAACACGCATCCTAACTCAGAGAATTCTAGCGGAAGCTTTTAAAATAGTTATAAGAACCCAAATGCAATAGCTTGAATGTCCACACTAACCCAAGGAAGGAATGACAGCAAAATACACAAAAGTCTCGGCTTTAGGGCCTTACAAAAGTTTACTTATTCAATACATATTTTCCATACATCGGCACGCAGGACGTCCACACATGAGTATAATAATGTAAACACTTCTCTTTGGCCTTCAAGGGCCAGCACAGCAGCAAGGGCTTCAGCCCGCTATTTTCCACTATGCTCACATATTCCTGCATAAGAACAATCCACCGCACGGTGGAAAAATAAGGCAACGATCAGCTAAAGCTGACCAAATCAAAACGACCCCACCCCTAAATCGGGGCGGCGGTGCTCTTTCCCTACATTTTATTAGTATAACTAAACAAGATAGTGAAAGTACAATTTAAGCACACTTCACCACATGCATAGGCCTACACGGTCACACACCCCGTACTCTCAGGACACATTCTCGATGAACTCGGTCCACCACTGCCCCTAGGACGGCAACATCGTGAGCTAATAAGTCTCTTTCGGCCGAAGCCTAAGACTTGCCCTCTATGCCAAAGGCAAGTGCCATGTACCCTAGGTCTCTTTAACCGAACCATATAGAGCGGATACGGTTCCATTTAACCCGTTGCTCACACCGCCATGTCAATTTAAGTCATCGATGAGGGTAAGGCTTCCCCGAATACCGAGTATCAACCATACAATAGTACATAACCCGGTTATGCACAAGGTTGGAACGCAGACCAAACAAACTGGGCTCCCAGAGCACACAGCCTCACAATAACAGAGCTATCGCCGGCAGTATTACTAATGTCGTATTGTACCTGGCAGAATTACGCTTCTGCCTAGTTTTCGGGGTGCTCCTTGGGGTTAGTCCTCAAGGCTCCCTGTTGCAATCTATCGCGTAGAAACCCAAAAAACAAACGGCACAGAGTCTTCTCTGACAATTGATGCATAATGAAAACATCACCGATCCAGACCAACAATTTCAGATAGGCTTCACACACCATGCCTATGTCCGTACTTCGATTCCGGACTCTATATGCAAAACTATGAGGATAAACCATATCTACCCGAAGGAATACCTCACACTCACCGCCCACTCGCGGGAGAGAGTTTCGTATGCAAAAAAGAAGATAACTTCACATGTCTAAGTAGAGAATCGTTACCCTAGAGGTTCGCTTCGGTGCCATGGAAACTAGCCGGATGAATAACATCACAACGGCCTTTCCTCCCTGGATCTGAACTCTACTTGCGATTCAGAGCTCTAAAGCTCCAACAATGGCGAGATTCCTCCTTCTTCGTCTCCCTTTGCTCTCCTCTCTCTACCTCTTATAAAGAGGTTGGGTCAAAAGAAATGAGTCCTAAACCCTCCTTTCTCGACCATATACCAACAAGGGGAAAGCAGGGTCGTCAGATCCCTTAGAAATAAAACAAACGACCTCGATTCACTCTTAAAATCGTATAACTGGGGCCGCACATGGCGTGTGACACGCCCGTATCACTGGCCGTGTCTCTCAATAGTAAGAGAAATCGTTTATCTCAGAATAGGACACGACTTCTGACACGCCCGTATCAACCCTAGACACGCCTGTGTAATACCAGGACATGCCCGCGTGCCTCGATTGACATAGAAACCGTCACGCCCGAACAGGACACGACCCTGTAACAGACACGTATTACAGGATGAGTGCTAGGCATGGCTTCAGACATGCCCGTGTCCCAGACCGCGTGCCTCAATCGAAAAAACCTGGCAAACACAGAGTAGGACACAGTTTTGGACACGCCCGTATCCCAGGCCGTGTTGCAAACACAGAGCAGGACACGACTTCTTACACGCTCGTGTTGCTCAGTCAACACAGCCGAACCATAACCGAGTTTTGGGGCATTACAACACCACGGGTAGTAAGCCTAAACATCAAGGCCTGCAGGCCCATTGCACCCCAACCAAATCTCCACTCTTATTTATCAGTAGCGGTAGGTTGTTGCCACAGGGTTTCGTACACGCAACCTTGATAAGAGAGTCTTATTACCACTTCTCATCACCAACTGAGCTGTAGCTTAAATTAATTAAAAGAAAGATCAAAATAAACATCAAGGGTATAAAAGTTAAGTCCTAAATTATGACAAAAATTTAAATAGAGGAAGAGTTTTAGCTAAAAACTTCTCGATATAATCAAATAGAAAGAAAAAATTGTATTTGTTAGGTTAACAAAAATAAACTGGAATTATACGAACTTTAGTTGGTAAGAATTAAAGTAAATAATGCAATTTAAAAATTATGCTCTCAAATTTGTTTTAAATTTAGTCTAGAATCATTGAAATTGGCTAAGGGTTTTGTTTTGGTTTATGAAGAGGGCTTGGGTTTAGAGGTGAGGTAAATTTTTTTCCTACCTCTAATGAATTTTTTTGTTTTATGTTTAGGAAAATGAAATCTTATTTTCCATAATGTTCTTTTTTTAACAACTTCATATAACCCAATGTATATGTATAGGAGTAATGAATTTTATCCTCTTACTCCATAATATATTATCTTTTAAAATATTGGATGTATATGTTTGCGGAACGAAATCTTATTCTCATTGACATAGGTTCTTTTAAGGATCAAAATTAATCATGTCAAGTAAGACATGAAAAAAGGGAGATAGGTATATTTTTTCAAGAAGAAAACTAGATTTTAATAAAAAATTTTGAGAGCAAATTGTTCTAAATTGAACGATCCTATATTTCAGAAAAAAAACTTAGAGTAAACATAATTGAAGTCTAAGGTTGTCATGTTTTAACAAAATACACGTTCATTTATTTAGATAAATTAGAACTGGTGCTGAAAACAAGACCCTTATTTAAATAAAAAATAAAAGCATAATAAATTTTTTAAAACTTAACCCCAGATATCTAAATCTATCAATCTCAAATTAATAAACGAATAGTAAACATAGAATTACTAAAATTCGCTTATAAATAAACTCACAACTAGATTTTTGGAGAACAAAAAAGTGTTAAGAATGAGATATTCGATTTATTTGTTTCATAATAAACAATATTGTTTTGTTTTTTGATTTTTTAGAGGTATCATTTTTGTATTTTTGATTTATTATCTTTTTTTGGAAATTTTATCTTTTTTTGAATAATTTTTTTTTTATTTTTGAGATTTTTAGCAAATATTTACAAGAGAGGAAAGAGAAATTATCTACAAAGACAAGAGAGAAAGAAAGATGGGAAAGAGATATTTACAAAAAGTATTTGCAAAGTAAAATTTTTTTTTGAAATTTTTGTTTTATAAATTTTTTGATTTTTTGATTTTTTAAGACGAAGCAAAACAACAATAAAAAAAATTCAGTTTTCTTCATTTTATAAGTTTTTTTTGTATTTTTAAAATTTTTTAAGTGTAGAAAATGGAAGTGCTGAAAGGAAAGCACGAAAACACCCCTATACTTAATTCCAATATTGTCCCCAATATTGCAATATAAGTATGCGGAACGAGAAAAAGTTAAATGAAATATATAAAGAAATAAATAGGGAGGGTAGAAAACTTCCCTAAAACATGCCCGGGAAGGCCCGTTTAGAAACCCTACAAAAGAGCAAAAAGATAAACATGGGGTGCCTCCCAGCAGCGCTTTGGTTATAGTCGTGTAGCTTGACTATTTAGGCGGAGTTATATCTTGAGGCGGAGTTATATTTTGAGACGGAGTCATATTTTGAGGCGAGGTATAGGAGTGAGGAAAGAATTTTATAGGAGGCTATATATATAATTAACTTTTTTGTTTTTTTTGAAATAAAAATTTTTTTCATCATTTTTTTTTCGATTTTAGATTTTTTTTTTGGAATATAAAAGAGAAAGGAAAAAGCAGGTGGTCGACCTTTATTTTTAAAATATATATACTACATATTAAAAATAAAATTTTAAATTTTTTTTTGATTTTCGAAATAGAAATAAAAAATATTAAGACAAAGGGTTAATAATTTTTTTTGATTTTTAAGAAGTTTTTAAGTAATTTTTTTTTAGTTTTTATAAAAAGTTGTAAAAGCCCTTTTTTAGTAGTTTTCTATTTTTAAAGTTTACTAGAATCGTTTTTTTGTTTTTAAATAGTTTTTTTAAGTTATAAGTACCCTTCTTTAGTTTTTTTAGATAATAATATAAAAGTAATAGTCTTCCAGAGTTCAAAATAACAACACAAAAACTCCCCGGCAACAGTGCCAAAAACTTAATGGTTAAAACTCGCGGCTTGTTTATTTTGGTTTGTGGTTTATTTAGTTTGAAAAGCGGGGCGCGCAGATTTTATTTGATATAAAAGTTGAAATCGAGTTTTAACGAATGGAGGCAAGTTCACCTATCGTGAGTAGTACAGGATTTTCGGGTGGGAAATATCGAGGTCGTATTGTTCTCGGGGATGGGTTGATTATTTTTACTCTTCCCTAGAGGGACTATTATTTTACCGAAGATAACGTGTCAGATTATTAATTAACAAGCATTGTTATATATAAGCAAAAAAAAGCAGAAAATGGCCGACGAAGAAATAGCGCATCGGGACCGAATCGATTAGAACTAAAATAATTTTTAATAACAAGAGATCCTAAATTTCAAATTAATTAAATGGCGACTTGGCCGTGGAGGTTCCAAAAGAATGAGCTCACCTAACTCTAGGAATATTGCTCACCTGAACATTAAGACTATTCGACCGAACTCTCGTCCGACGAAGGATTCCTCTTGATGCCCGCATTACGCTAAGAACCCCGTTATTGGGTGAGGAACCCAATCCGGGAGAATTACCCTTCTCCTCTCTCGAGGTTATGCACACAATTCTCTTTACACAAGGGTGATCGGTCCATACGCACGGCCTCTCGGCTCGCTAGCATACGGACAACGAAAATACAGCCCACACATCGATATGTGGTCCTACGCGTCGTAGACCCAGGGGAAACCTTAAGTGCTTTAAAAAACGAGAAAAATAAGACCTTTAATTATTTAAAACGATTTTATCTGTCCTAATGCTCTTCGATACTGAGGGCTAAGAACGATTAGCCACTCATCGGAATGGGGATGGCTTAAGAAAAGAAATTACATAATTGAAATGCAAGTCCTACTCAAACGAGTAGGCGGAAAATTACAAGTCCTACTCAAACGAGTAGGCGGGAAATGAAAGCAGTAAAGGGCAAGTCCTACTCAAATCAGTAGGCGGGAAATGAAAGCTGAAAATTACGAGTCCTACTCAATCGAGTAGACGGGAAATAAATGTGATAAAATGACAAGTCCTACTCAAACGAGTAGGCAGAAAATGAAAGAAGAAAAATTTCTATCTCATATACTCACGCACTCTACAAGAAATTAAGAAAGCGATGAAAACCTAACTCATACACACACACACTACATAAAAGAGAGAAAATCAAAGTGGTCGAATAATTAAAATGATTATAAATCTATTCTTATAACTTCGTAAAAGTGTGTAAAAAGTGGAAATAAAGTTAAAAAAGGAACAAAAAGTTTTACAACCTAAAAGAGAAAATCTAAGTTAAGAAAAATAAAAATCACCTTGAATACACTTTTAAAAATTTATTAGGATGAAATAAAAAGAACAAAATCCTAAATCTAAACAAAACTATTTAACAAAATAACAAAAACATAAAAGCTTGAACCTATTCTCATACACAAACTTAGAAAAATAAAGAAAACAAAATACAAGTAAGATTACTCAAGGAGGGGCACTCAGATGCATTCCAAAACAATCATAAGGAGAGAAAATTTACACATTTTATATAAAAAAAGAGTTACAAAGAAAGCTATAACAAACACTAAAGAGAGGGGGGAGAAAATCTCCTTACATAGCTTGGAAATACACCTAGGCAGCATCTACCATAAGCAAAATGGTTCAAAAAAGGGAACATTTGATCTTACAGAGAAGATCTATTTATGAGCAAAAAAAAATTACAGGAGGTGGCACTCTTGGTGTGCAGGGGAAGCTAAAATTCTGATGACTGGCCTGGTTCTAGAGGAAACAGGAGCGGGCATTATCTGGTGAAGGCGTTGCGTGGTTGCCTGAAGCAAAGCGTCGAGTGGAGGAGTCTGGCAAAATTTCTTCGAGAGGAGCTTGACAAAAGTCAAGTGGAGGGAAATTCGTCGAGCGAAGCTCGACGAACGGCGAACTGGCGTTGGGAGGGTTTTCGTCGAGTGCTAGGAGCATTTCGAATCGTCGTGCTTCGTTCGACAAACGTCGAGCTGAGATTGATGAAAGTCAATCTGGCGTTGATTATTGATCGGGTTGAGTTCGACGAACGTCGAATGTTGAGTATGGTATCAAATCTTTGTGCTTCGTTCGACGAACGTCGAGCAAAGATCGACAAAAGTTGATATGGCATTGATTGTTGATCAACGAATTAGCTGGCGAAGCGTCGAGCGCTGAGATTGTCATCAAATCGTCGAGCTGGTTCTGGATTCAATTCATCGAGCGGAGCTCGATGGCAGAATTTTGTCAAGCTCAGAAGGAAGGCAGTTTCGTCAGGCGAAGCTCGACGAATGTCTTGCTGTGATCGACAAAAGGCTGGCGAAGCATAGAGCGCTGAAGCGCTGGCAGAATTTTGTCGAGCGGAGGACGACGAACGTCGAGCGCAGCTCGACGAATGGAAACTATTTTTGTTCAGGAAGCGGACCTTTGCTGTAATCAAAGGAACATGCCCCTGTCATGGGCGTGACATGAAGTACACGGGCGTGTACTCTGGTTTTTAGATAGTTTTCTGCAAAATTTCAAAAACAAAAAGAAGCTAAGTTAGAAGATGTATATACAAAAAAAGGAATATTTTATTGAACAAAACTAACTAAAAATAACAAAAATGAACTAAAACGACTTTAATATAGTACGTAAAAATACGAATATCTACAGATTATCATAACCCTATGCCAATTGACTTGGTGTGAGTCAAAGTGTGGATTTTAAGCCACCGTGACTTTTTCGTAGTTATAGGGGCGTTGTCTTTGGCTTGGCCTTGAAATACTTGAATGCTCAAACATTGCTAACCGTGGCAGAGAACGGAGGTGTGACCCTTGAGGTCCTATGCTCTATTAATGTGCCCTGAGAGCACGAGGCGTTGGGTGTTTATGTCAAGGTTTGTGGCAAATGGTGCTTAAATTGCACGTTTATATTGTCATATTATATTTATACTAATGCCTCAAGGGAAGGAGCACCGCCACCCCGAGTGAGGGGTGGGGTCGTTAAAACTTGGTTAGCTAATGCTCACTGTTGCTTTTGTTTGCCACCATTATGGTGGAAAGTTTCTTGTAGGTGCAGCTGAGCCAAACGGGATATAGCGGGCTGAAGCCCATGATAGCTAAGATGGCCCTTGAAGGCCAAAGTGAATCCCATTTTGTTTATTTATTACTCGTGTTACAAGCCCATGTGCCGATGTATGCAAGACAGTTTAATTTGAGTAAACCTTGTAAGGCCTTAAGGCCAAGACTTCTTTTTGTATTTGTTATTCATTCCTAGTTGTGGTAGTGGACATTCATGATGTTGTTGTGTTCTAATTTTAACCTTTAAATTAATTCCGCTAGAATGCACTCTATGTTAGGATGCGAAATATTGGATTATAGTTTCAATTTAGTAACTCCTTGGTCTGTCCGTAGTATATGGCATCGGGCCCCGACCGGACCTTCTATTATATGTTATATGACGAATGGGGGCATTACAACAGGATCACAGCTCCACTCATTGGCCCCTAGGTCTTCAAGAGAAAAGCCTCACCAAATGATGTCCCCCAGGTCTCCATAAGAAAGGTCTCACAAAACAATGGCCCTAAGGTCTCCACGAGATGGGTCGTACAAATAATACAGTGCTCACTAGGAGCTACCGTCGGCGGTAGCGCTACTGTCGCTCGATAGGGGACAGACTAACGATTCTTCCCCTTAATTGGGTATTTTCCTGGAGGTCATCCCCTAGTACTCTATATGCAGCCAACTTCACAGCCCGCGACTAAAAAATCTATGCGATTACCATGGATTCCTCTCCGGCATACATAACATACAAACATCACAATTCCAGACCAACCTGTCCAGATGGGCTTCACACAGCAAGCCTCTTCCGTACTTAGATTTTGGATCTAAATGCAACACTAATGGGGATACACGGATCTACCCGTCGAGATAATCACTTCCACATATTCATGGAGCATCTACCCTCAAATGCCAAAAAGATGGACTTCACATGTCCAAGGAAGTGGATCGTTACCCTAGATGTCTGTTTTGGCGCCATGAGAGAGATTCTAGCTGGATGGAAATGACCGCCAAGGCTTTGCCTCCCTAGATTCAAACTCTTCCAACGAATCTTAGCCCCGAAACTCCAACGGCGGCGAGATCTCCTTCGACAAAACACCCCTCTTCCTGCTACAACCGCTCAGCCCAAAATTTCTAATGGAATGAAGTGAAAACAACACCCCAAGGATTGAAATCGAGCTACTTCCACGCAGTAGCTAGCTACCGCCGTGTGGTACCTCAATCGATGTCTCTATTAATGTGCCCACTGCTAAAGATCTCCAATCATTGGTCGACACATGGCCACGCTCTGTAGCACCCCAAATTTGACAGCAGAACTTTTGATCGCTTTTCCCAGGCGATAGTGGGTATCGTCGGTGGCGATAACAGTAGCACTTGTCACCCAGAAGCATTGAGTGAGCTCAACACACTCAATGCCTTTCGACGAATATTTGAGTAAGATACTATCGCGAGGCAATAGTGGGTATCGCGTGGCATTAGCCCCAGCTCTAAACGCTCTCGACTCCTTAAAGCATTGAGTGAACTCAATGCACTCGACTCCATAAAGGGTTGAGTGAGCTATCAGAATGGAGATAGTGGATATCGCTAAGCAATACTGCCACGTATGTGTGGACATGTGTCGGGTGGCCGGGCAGCGGCTGAAAAGCGGTGGTTGACGGGGGTCAAAGAGGCTATCAACGATATCGCCCAGGCAATAGCAGATATCGCTAGGCGATATTGTTAATATTGACTATTCAACTAAAATCATGGCTTTTGCTCCCTTTTGATGAAATGATTCTGTGGCTAGGATTAATCCCAAGGCCACTTATGCAGAGGAGTAGAGGATTGAGAATTCATTCTCTTCTTCTAACTCTCCCTCCATCTTTCATCTAAGTTCTTGAGAGAAATTGCTAAGGGTTGGAGCTAAGCTTGAATAACTTGGTGAAGGAGATCCAGTAGTTGGAAGTGTTGAAACCGAAAACTCGGTCTCTGTGGAGTTCACCCTTGGGGAAGGGGCGATCACACACTTACTTCTCTCTCTTGAGCCAAATGACTAAGGAAGAAGAACTGGGGACATACCTAAGGGTTCGGCATGGAGGTCCCAGCACACAGGAAAGATCTTGGAGCGCTTCCCCTCCCTAGCCAAATGCCGAGCTAACGATATCTCAGAAAATGCAAGAAGACATGGGCACAAGTAAGCATGCATTCTAAGGTACTACAAATATCGCACCCCCGCTGTTTGGAATGGCTATATGCATCCAAAAGTGGTATTACAACAGCGTAACTCCGCAGGTCTGGAAGGCTGTTTGAACCCCCTGCAAGGGCATCCAGTTAACTTTTCCTCTGGACCCCATATGGCGAGTGTCGAGTAACATGAGGTCAACTCACCATTCTATAGGGCGGATGCGGCCTAGCTTGAGCAGCTCGCCCTCTATCTCTAGGCGAGCGCGAGCCGGGCTTCCATGGTTAGCCTGCCTTATACGGAGGAGGGCAAGTGATAAGGTCGCCTTGGAAAGCGCAGACTAAATTGACTGGCTCGCACAGTTTGCTAGCCTTGCCTTGGTGAGAGTGATCCGACCATCTGGGTTTTCCCGCCTACTGTACTGATGCGGGCCGGTCTCCCTGGCCCGCTCAGTTAGCCTGATGGACCCACTCGACGAATCACGGGGTTGTACATAATCCTCGCTATTTTTGAGCTTGGTAAAGCTCAGAAAAAATCATCCAAACCCACGTGTTCGGTGAATGCTTTGCTTAGGTGGTGGGAATCTTTCGGTGGATCCCACCCATATGCTATAAATATACCACCTTGTCTACGGGAAAAATCCCGTCTTCTTTCTATAACCTTCTTTGAGTAGTTGAACGATGCCTGTGTCAGAAGAGATGCGAGAGAGCCTAGCAGCCGCAAGGGAGGCGGCGCAGGAGTAGGTCCTTTATGCTGCCTCATGGCTAGCGCGTGGATCACCCGACCCCCTCTTTAGGCCGAAGAAATGGAAAATAGTAGGCGGTCTCCCACGAATGATGCCCCTGCATCAAGTTCGGTGGCCGGTGCCAAGTCCATCCGTGAGGTATGTGGGCCACTTGTCTGATTCATCACTCTACTTCTGATTTCTTTTTCTGCAGGAGGTGCCCCGCGAAGATGGAGGCTGTAACACCCCGAAATTTAGTGTTGTAACGGGCGGTGTCTGTACCATGTTTGGTGTTAGAAACGAACTAAAACAAGCCGGAAATGGTATAACTGAAATTTTATTATCAGACAAAGGTAAGTATTACAAAGGTATAGCCTCCCTTATATAGAATGGAGGAGATAGGAGAGAATACAAATACCCAATGTGGGACTAAATACACAACAACATTATCTACAAAGCTAACCGCCAATCCGCCCAGGAGACCGCCAAACCGTGCGGTTAGTAGACACTAACCGCCCAGTCACCACCAGAGAACACGTAGCCAACCGCCGAGATCCCAGAGCATAACCGGCAGACCGCCCGGCTACCAAACCGCCAGACTTAGCCGCCTGTCCGCCAAGGCCTATACAGCAACACAGAGATTAACCGGGCAGACCGCCCGGCTACCAAACCGCCAATCTTAGCCGCCTGTCCGCCCGGGTTTATACAGCAACACTCCCCCTCAAGCTGGAGCATAGATGTCAATCATGCCTAGCTTGCTGCAAATGTGGAAGAAGGAGGCGGACACAGGTTTTGTGAATATATCTGCCAGCTCTTTCTCCGAAGTAACAAACGGAGTGCAAATCTGGTTCTTTAACACTTCTTCTCGAATGAAGTGACAATCAACCTCTATGTGCTTTGTTCGCTCATGGAAGACCGGATTTTTAGAAATGTAGATCGCCGCTTTGTTGTCGCAGAACATGGGAAGAGGATAGTTGTAGACCTCTCCTAGATCCAGCATGAGAGCCCGCAACCATTTTAACTCACACGTGGTTGATGCCATGCTACGATATTCTGCTTCCGCACTCGACCTGGAGACGACTGACTGCTTCTTGCTCTTCCAGCTAACCAAGTTTCCTCCAACAAACGTGCAAAATCCGGAAGTCGACTTGCGATCCCCTTTGTCGTCCGCATAGCTAGCGTCGGAGTACGCTTCGACTCTTAGGTGACCATTTTTCTGAAAGAGAAGACCTTTCCCAGGTGCGGACTTCACATACTCCAATATCCTTAGAGCGGATTGAAGATGACATTCCTTAGGCGACTGCATAAACTGGCTGACCTTTCCCACTGCATAGGAGATGTCTGGTCTGGTCACTGTAAGGTAGATGAGTTTGCCAACAAGACGCCGATACCTCGTAGTATCCAATAGAGTTGGTGATTCGTCTGTCCATGTCTTGTCTTCTCCAGGAGACATGGGACACCGGGCAGGTTTAGCACCCGTCAATCCTGCCTCTTTCAACAAATCAAGAGCATACTTCCGTTGGGAGAGAACCAGGGAACCCGGTTTCCGAGAGATTTCAATTCCCAAGAAGTATTTTGGAGAACCCATATCCTTCGTGACCAGGTGTTGGCGGAGATGGACCTTTGTCAAGGCTACACCAGCCTGATCGTCGCCTGTAAGAAGAATATCGTCCACATAAACAGCTAGAACAACCAGACCCGAAGATGTCTTGCGAGTGAACAAGGAGTGATCAGCCGAACTCCTGGTGAAACCGATAGCCCCAACGATGCTACTGAACTTATCGAACCACGCCCTGGGACTCTGCTTTAGGCCATAGATGGCCTTCTTCAAACGGCATACTTGAGTCTCCCCCTGAGCAACATACCCAGGAGGTTGCTCCATGTAGACGTCCTCGTGAAGGTCACCATAGAGGAAGGCATTCTTGACGTCCAACTGCGAAATAGGCCAATCCCTGTTGACCGCCACCGAGAAAAGGACCCGAATGGTGTTGAGGCGAGCAACCGGCGAGAACGTATCAAAGTAATCAACACCATAGGTCTGAGTAAACCCTTTTGCAACAAGACGGGCTTTGTACCGGTCCACACTGCCATCAGGACGGAACTTGACGACAAACACCCAGCGACAACCAACCACATCCGTGCCAAAAGGAGGAGGCACAAGGGTCCAAGTGCCCCGGTCAGAGAGAGTAGCAATCTCGTCATCCATGGCAGCCTTCCAGTGAGGAATAGCAAGGGCTTCCTGGTAGGTGCGAGGTGTGGTAGTCGCGGAGATGGCAAGGGCGAAGTCCCTGCGAGAAGGTGTTAGCCGATCATAAGAAATAACAGCCGCCAGCGAGTGCTGGGTGCACGTCCGAACCCCTTTACGAAGGGCAATGGGCAGCTCCAGGTCCTCGAGAGCCTCAGGCGCCGGTGCATCCGTGGCGGAGATAGCTGGCCCGGGAGAAGAGAGAGACGGCCGAGGGGACGAGGGAGAAGGATCCTGATCAAGAGAAGGAGCGGCTGGAGGAGGTGGGGATGAAGGAAGCTCAAGAGGAGTGGATGTGGTGGAGAGAATGGGTGAAGAGGTCGAGTCGGCAGGAGGAAGAGGGAGGTTCGATCCATCAACCTGTGGGAGGTCAGAAGAGAAGTAGGCGGCATTCTCAAAGAATGTCACATCCGCCGAGACGAACTGCTTGCGATGAACAGGGTCAAAGCAGCAGTAACCTTTTTGAGTTGTGGAGTAACCCAAAAAGATACACTTCGTAGCACGAGGGGACAATTTGTCGCGAGTCGCGGCAGGACAATGAACAAAGGCAGTGCACCCAAAAACGCGAAGTGGTAAGGGAAAGGGGTCGTTGGAGGGATAGAGGATGGAAAATGGTGTTTTGCCTTTGAGGACGGTGGAAGGAATGCGATTGATGAGGTAGCAGGAGATGAGGACCGCGTAGCCCCAATAGCTACGAGGAACCTGCATCTGCGTCATGAGAGTGCGAGCAACATCGAGGAGGTGGCGGTTTTTACGTTCCGCCACCCCATTTTGCTGGGAGGTATAGACGCAGCTAGTTTGATGGAGGATGCCATGTTGCGTACAGAAAGAAGCGAAATCACTACTCAGATACTCTTTTGCATTATCAGAGCGAAAAATTTTGACAGAAGCATCAAATTGATTCTTAATCATATAATAAAATGACGTCCATATAGAAAAAAGTTCGGAGCGATCCTTTAATAGATACACCCACGTACAGCGAGAATAATCATCAATAAAGGTTACAAAATAGGAACTTCCACGCCCGATGGTGAGGGTAGGGGAAGGTCCCCAAACATCAGAGTGAATAAGGTCGAACGGCTTGGAAGAGCCACGTCCTTGCTTAGGAGGAAAGGGGGAGCGGTGATGCTTGCCCAGTTGACAGGCATCACAGTTGATAGGAGAGTCTTGCTGAGGTAGATGAGGAAGCAGAAGGTGGATGAGACTCGCGGGAGGATGCCCCAGGCGAAGGTGCCACTGAAGAAGATCTGTAGAAGCGGGAGAGAAGACAGTAAGAGCGGATACATCATCAAGGAAGTAGAGGCCGCCCCTCTCAGTCCCAGTAGCAATCGTCCGCTTGGAGTCCGGGTCCTGAAACAAACAAGATGAAGGAGTAAATGTTACTGAACACTGAAGTTGCTTGCACAGAGAAGTAACCGACAACAAATTGCACGGAAACTTGGGCACATAAAGAGTATCCGCCAGGCGAAGGGACGGAGTAACTTGAACCTCGCCCGTTCCATGCACCGGGGAGGGAGAACCATCCGCAACGAGAACAGGGGGCAACCGATCATGTGTTTCTAGGAGAGAAAAGCACTGAGGATTGCCCGTCATATGATTAGTGGCGCCAGAGTCGATGAGCCATTTACCTTGGGTGACCACGTGGGCACTACCTGAAGTCGTGGCCACGGAGGCAGATGGCTTGGAAGAAGTAGGAGCATCACTAGCGGGACGAAGATGCGGATGCTTCGTCCAGCAGCGGTCAACCAAGTGTCCTGTGCGACCACAATGAGTACAGAGGTAGCGAGAAGGGCCACGCCCGCCAGAGTGGTTACCACGACCACTAAATCCACCACGATGAGCCTGGTGGGCATAGGCATCCGGAGCCGGAGGAGCGGCAAGCAAGGGTCGTTGGAGCAGAGAGGTAACAGCGGCAATGCGAGCAGCAGTAGCGTCCAGGGTAGGAGATTCAGCCTCGCCAAGAATTTGCTGCCGGATCATATCGTAGGAGTCCGGAAGCCGCAGAAGGTAACAGACCATGAGTAGTTCCTGGAAGTGCTTCAGCTGAGTGGCCACATCGGCCGAGAGAGGACGATTTTGAAGGATCTCCGCTCCAAGAGCTTGGACCTGTTGGTAAGCGGCAGGAGGGGTCATGGACTGGCGAGCAAAGAGATCCGCATAGAGAGTATAGATGCGAGATGTTTGTCCCCCCTTGGAGTAGAGAGCGGCCAAGTGATTCCAAGCCTGTTTTACCGTCTCATCGTGACGGATGACAGGAAGACATTCATCGGATAGGCTGTTCGCCAGCCAAGTACGAACCAGCGCATCATTCGCATCCCAGTCAGTAAACTGGACAGAGTCCGCAGGCGGAGGGTCATCGGTAAGATGATGACGCTTGCGCTGAGAGCGGAGAAGAAAAGTGAATGAGACACTCCAGTCTGGATAATTTGGCCCCAGAAGCTTAGAGACGGTGCCAAGATTCCCAGAAGCAGGAGGAGGAGGAGGAGGAGGAGGCACAACGATAGTAGACGAGGTGGAGCCATCAGAAGTTGTCATCCCGGAAGAGAGGTCGCGCGGTTAAGAGAAGAGACCGGGCGAGCAAAGGAAGGAAGAGGTCGCAGCGGCCACAAGGAGACCAGCGGCAGGCAATGCCACGACCAAGACGAAGCACAAGAAGAGAAGCCGCACGGTTAACCAGGAAAACCGGACGGGAAGAAGAAGCCGCGCAGATATAGAGAGATCGCGCGGATAGGAAGAAAAGAGATCTGCAGCGGTCACGATGGAAGACACCAGCGGCCAGAAAGACCACGACCAAGCCACAGAACCAACAGAGGGAGAGAAGTCGCGCGACTAACAGATAGACCACACGAACAGCAGAGGAAGATATCAGGAGGGAAAAGGCAAACAAGGCAAAAGAGGCCGCGGAGACAGGTCGCGGCGACTAGAGAAGAAGGGAGCTGCGACTAGAACAGGCCGCAATCCACTAGAGAAGAGAGCTCGCGCGAGCTGAAAGACAGGCCGGCGAGAAGGCAGAGGTCACACGGACAGAAGAGAACGCAATCAGGAGGAGTAGACCTGCCTCTGATACCATGTTAGAAACGAACTAAAACAAGCCGGAAATGGTATAACTGAAATTTTATTATCAGACAAAGGTAAGTATTACAAAGGTATAGCCTCCCTTATATAGAATGGAGGAGATAGGAGAGAATACAAATACCCAATGTGGGACTAAATACACAACAACATTATCTACAAAGCTAACCGCCAATCCGCCCAGGAGACCGCCAAACCGTGCGGTTAGTAGACACTAACCACCCAGTCACCACCAGAGAACACGTAGCCAACCACCGAGATCCCAGAGCATAACCGGCAGACCGCCCGGCTACCAAACCGCCAGACTTAGCCGCCTGTCCGCCAAGGCCTATACAGCAACACAGAGATTAACCGGGCAGACCGCCCGGCTACCAAACCGCCAATCTTAGCCGCCTGTCCGCCCGGGTTTATACAGCAACATTTGGATCTTGGTAGGGTGAATACGGCCTGTCACACGGGCGTATCACACGACCGTGTCATGCTCAGTTCATCAAGTGAAGGACACGGCCTGGGACACGGGCATGTCCCAGGGTATGTCAGTGCACACAACATGGGATACGGGGGTATCACATGGCCGTGTACTTCTCTGGAATATTTTGGGTTTTGTGTCGACTATCGAACACGGCTGTGTACTTGTTGAAACGGGCATGTAAAATTCGATACGAGCAATGTCTTCACCCGTGTCCACTAAGCCACGTGACGGTTGGCGTGGCGGTTATTTGTGACACGGCTCCTAGTCACGGGCGTGTCGAGGACCCGACACAGGCATGTCAGGTTGGGACATGGGCGTGTCCCAACCTGTGTCCTTTTATGTGCTCGATATTCGAGGCAGGATCGAGGCGGACGGCCTGGGACACGGCCGTGTGCAAAGCCGTGTTCGGCCCAGGATTAAAGATTTCAGGCTAATCTGAGCCCTTCGTTTTCTCTAAATAAGATCTGACGGCCTAGATGAGTTCTTGCTTGTATTTAGTCTGGGATTAGAGGTTGTATTCCTCATTCCATCCTTAACTCCCTCTTTCAAAGAAGTTAGAGAGAGAAGAGATCAAGGAAGAAGGAAGGGAGGAATCCAGCCGCCGGCGGAGCGTCGGAGCAGCAACATGAGAACCGAGACTGGATCCGTGGAGAGAATTCCTTTGTGAAGCTTTCTATCCGACTAGTTTTCGATGGCGCTGAAGCGGACTTCAAGGGTAACGATTTTCAACTTGAGCACTTGAAGCTTTTCTTCCTTTGCATGGGAAAACCCGCTCCCGCGAGTGTGCAGTGAGTGCGCGGTGTTCCTTTGGGTAGATATGTGAAGTCCCCCTTATTAGAGTCCGGAATCAAAGTACACGCATATACATTATGTGTGAAGCCTACCCAGACGTGTTTGTCTGGATCGATGTTGTTGCCTTGCATGAATAGCCAGAGAAGTCTCCGTGCATTGTTTTTGAGTTTCTATGCAGTAGATTGCGGCAGGGATCCATGGAGATTAGCTCCAAGGTGCACCCGAAAAACTGGGTGGAAACGTAATTCTGCTAACTTGGCAGCCGGGGAGTCAGCCTTGAACATGACTGGGTTATGTGTTTTTTGGTAATGATTTAGGATCCGGATGAAGCTTGGCCCGCACGTAGGTCTTAAAGTGACTAGGCGACATGAGCAATGGGCGGGTGGATACGGACCTGGGCTATGCGGTTAGGTGCTAGAGGCCCTAAAGTGGAACTGGCTGTTGGCATAGTCGGGAGTCTTGGACTACAGTCAGAAGGACTCAAAAATGCTCACATAGCTTGCCATCCTAAGGATGGTGGTGAAGCCATGGAATTGACAGGATTCACTGTAAATGTGCCCTGAGTGCACGAGGTGTTTGGCCGAGCGAGCCTACACCTGTGGCGAAAGTCTTTATATGCACTTTATTATTTAGCTGGGCTAACGTTATGCAGGGAAGGAGCACCGCCGCCCGAATAAAGGGGTGGGGTCGTTATATTTTGGTCAGCTTTAGCTGACCGTTGCTCTGTTTTCCACCATGCGGTGGAATGATTTCTTGCAGGTGCTACGGAACCAAGCGCCAAGTAGCGGGTTGAAGCCTAAGCTGCCGTGCAGGCCCTCGAAGGCCGAAGTGAACTGCTATTTTTATTTTCTGTCATGTATGGCCGGCCTGTGAGCCGATGTTTGTAAGACATTACCTTGTTAAGAGAAACTTTGTAAGGCCATAAGGCCATGTACTGTTTTATGTATTCGTTTTATTTCATTCCTATTTTGGTTAGTGGAAATTCATGCCATGCTTGTGAAAATTTTGGGTTCTATTAACCGTTTAAAAGCTTCCGCTAGAATGCTCTGTGTTAGGACGAATAGTTGAGTATTTGGCATTATTCTGTAACCCCTCCGACTGTCCGTGGTATATGGCATCGGGTTCAAGCTGGACCTTCTATTATATACCATACGACGGATGGGGGCGTTACAATTTGGTATCAGAATAGGGCGCCGGTCGTCTGTAATCGAATTCGTGGGAGAATTCTTTTCAGGGGTTGTGAACACATTTATGTGCATCATCGTTATAACATAAAATAACCCATGAATGTCCACTTAGGAATGAAAAAAATACACTTATTTTGGGAACCTAAGTGTTCCAATGATTGCTTTTAGCAATTTGTGTGATGCCTAATCAAGGGTTTATGCTATTATAGGTGTCTAGAAGCGGTGCGGGGCAATCGGAGCGTCCGCAATCAGCGGAAAGTAGTGCACCAAGAGATGTGTCTACAACACCTCCTTCAGCAGAAACCATCAGATTGGTGGCTGAAGCAGTTTTTTCCATGATAAATGCCCAGCAAGTACAGCACGCCCCACCTGTTAATGAGCAAGAACCGATTAGAGTGGCAGTGCCGGGAGTTGTAGAATGTGGGGCAGTCGATCCGGTAGCACCAAGAAGAGCCACGGAGAAAAAGCTCAAGCACGTGATGAGCATTAATCCTCTGGTATTCGATGGGTTGGGAACGCCAACTCAAGTTGAGGATTGGCTCTCTACGATGAAGTGGGTCATGACCGCAATAGAAACTGCAGAGTGGCAGAAGACAATAATATCGACCTTCCTATTGGCCGGTGAGGCAAGGATGTGGTGGGACGAGTTAGAGGTTCATCTCTTTGTGGGAAGACAACTTACTGACGTACCGATGAAGGAATTCTCAAGGTTATTCCTGGCTAGATACTTACCTTCTGCCAAGAAGCTTGAGATGGAGAATAAGTACCTTGGATTGACTCAGGGAGCGAGTAGCGTGGATGAGTATCTCCACGAGTTTACTCGGTTAGGTCGTTATGCAGGTGCTATGTTTACTGAAGAAGAGAGGAAGACCAACCGATTTTATGAGGGTCTACGGAGCGACCTATAGCTACTCCTTACTAGGCCTAAGGCATAGGGCTTCCTAGCCTTGGTAAATACGGCTCGGTCTTTGGAAGGGGTTGTAAAGAAAGTGCAAGAGAAGAAGGACCCAGTGGAGAAGAAGTCAGAGTTTAAAGTGCGAAATTCAAAGTCAAGTTTCCGTAGATGGAACAAGAAGCAGAAGACTTCGAGCTCAGCCCCTTCGCCTAGAACGACGAGGGCAAACCCTAGTCGAGCCCCAGGAGCCTGTTACAACTGTAGAAAGGTGGGACATTTTGTAAGAGAATGTTGGAGCGGACGTGCAAAGTCCGAGAGGAGGTAAGGAGCAACTTATGAGGATAAAGGGAAGGCAGCGGAGTCGACCGCATCCCACCATGCTCCGGCCCAGCCTAGAGTTTATAATCTTTGCCTGCAAGAGGCCATCAAACAAGCTGACGTGGTGATAGGTATGAGTTAAATTTATTACAGTTTAGCATTTTGTGGTAACTGTTACCTTTGTATGTGTTAGCTTATTTGTGTTGGTGCTAGGCTTTGTATTGATTTTCAATCCTCCGGCGTGAGCCCTATTTGATACGGGAGCATCGCATTCCTTCTTGTCCGAAAGATTCGTATCGCTTATCGGAGTCCCTTCTTCGATGGCAAAGGACAAGCTGGATGTGTTGTTGCCCAATGGGTGCTCAATACGCGCAGATAGAATCAGCGTGGTAAAGTTGCGGATTGGGGATCGGGAGTTCGATTTGCAAGCGTCAGTGCTACCGTTAGTGGAGTTCAATGTAATATTTGGAATGGATTGGCTTTCGGAGCAGCGAGCCTGCATTGATTGTAACTGAAAAGAGGTAAAGTTGGGACTGAATACTGAGAGGGAGACTAGGTTTGCGGGCTTGAAAGGGTCGAGCATGATTATGATGTCGACTCTTCAAGTGATTAAGGCAGTTCAGTCTGGGGCTGAGCTATTTGTCATTTCAGTACAGGCTTCAACACCTAATCCTAGTCTAGACAATATTGTAGTGGTGTCCGAGTATCCTGATGTATTTCCAGACGATCTCCTGGGAGCCCCTCCTCAACGGGAGATTGATTTTGCAATTGAGCTGGTGCCGGGTTCCAAACCGGTGTCACGCTCTCCGTATCGGATAGCGCCTAAGGAGATGGCGGAGTTAAAGGTACAACTGCAAGAGTTGTTAGAGTAAGGGTATGTGCGTCCAAGTTCGTCGCCTTGGAGCGCACCGGTCCTTTTTGTTAAGAAGAAAGATGGGAGTTTGCGACTTTGTATTGATTATCGGGAGTTGAACAAACTTACGGTAAAGAATAAGTATCCGATCCCAAGGATTGATGATCTATTTGATCAGTTAGTCGGGTCAACAGTATATTCGAAGCTAGATCTTAAATCCAGATACTACCAGTTAAGGATAAAGGAATGTGACATCCCTAAGACAGCGTTCAGCATGCGGTTTGGACATTACGAGTTTACGGTCATGCCGTTTGGGCTGACCAATGCACCATCCGTGTTTATGGACCTGATGAACAGGACGTTTAGAGAGTACCTTGACCAATTCGTGATAGTGTTTATCGAAGATATCTTGGTGTACTCATGGTGTGAGGATGATCACTTCAAGCATCTTTATATGGTGTTGGAGACATTGAGAAAGAATCAGTTTTATACTAAGTTCTCCAAGTGTGAGTTATGGTTATCCTCAATCGCCTTCCTAGGTCATATTGTTAGTGGTGAAGGCATAACGGTGGATCCGGCAAAGATAGCGACGATTCAGGAGTGGCCAGTGTTGTCTACGGTGGAGGAAGTCCAGAGCTTTCTAGGGCTTGCCGTCTACTACAGGCGCTTCGTTGAGAATTTCTCACGGATCGCGCTACCACTCATGACGTTGACAAGGAAGGATCAAAAGTTTGTTTGGATGCTGGAGAGCGCACAGGTTTTTGAAGAGCTGAAGAGGCGGTTGATCTCGGCACCTATCTTGTGTTCGCCGAGTGGGTCCGAAGGATTTGAAATTTATAGTGATGCTTCGGGCAGTGGTTTGGGCTGTGTTCTGCTACAGCATGGGAGAGTAATAGCGTACGGAATGCGACATTTGAAGGTCCATAAGAGAAATTATCTGGTCCATGATTTGGAATTAGCGGCCGTGATATTTGCTCTAAAGCTATGGAGGCACTATCTGTACGGTGTAAAGGTTGACATTTACACCGATCATAAGAGCCTGAAGTACTTACTAGATCAGAAGGACCTGAACATGAGGAAGCAAAGGTGGATGGAGTTCTTGGGGGACTACACTTTCAAGATACATTATGTGCCTGGGAAAGGAAATACAGTGGCGGATGCTTTGAGTCGTAGGGCTCCGGCGCAGGCCAGCTGGTTGGCAGTGCATGATGAAAGATTTATCCGTGATTTGGAGGCATTGGAGATCTCTTGCATCGACAAGCAGTCTAGTGCTGAAGAAATATTGTGTTGGATTGAGATACAGTATGACCTAGCTGATAGGATTCAGCGGGCTTGGTTCTGGATAGCAGTATGAAGCAGGCATTGGATGAATAGTTGGATGGGTCAAATTCCAAGTTTGTAGTTATAGATGGACTGCTAAGGAAGGACGGTCGCCCATGCATTCCTTGTGCGGATAGTCTTCAGGAGAATTTGATGTACGTGGCTCATCATACAAAGTACTCAATCCCCCTGGGGAGCACAAAGATGTATAAGGACATGAAGAAGTTATTCTGGTGTCTAGGGCTGAAGAAGGATGTAGCACTATATGTGGCAAAGTGCCAAACATGTGCCGTGGTAAAGGTAGAGTGCCAGAAGCTCGGAGGTTTCTTAAATTCCTTGCCTATCCCGGAATGGAAGTTCGAAGACATATCAATGGATTTTGTGCACGGTTTACCAAAGTCGCAGAAGGGAAATGATGCCATTTGGGTGGTCGTAGATAGATTGACAAAAGTGTCGCATTTCATTCTGAATAAAAAGGAAGATCCGGTGGAAAATTTAGCCAAGCTCGATGTTGATAATATTGTACGGTTGCATGGTGTGCCCCGCAGTATTATTAGTGACCGAGATGAGCGCTTCACGTCCAATGACTGGAGGCTGGTGCATAAGTTATTAGGAACTAAGCTGAGTTTCAGCACAGCCTTCCATCCGCAAATGGATGGTCAGACCGAGAGGGTCAACAGGACGATGGAGGACATGCTCCGCATGTGCGTCCTAGATTTCGGAAAACACTTGGAGGATCACCTGTACATGGTAGAGTTTGCATATAATAACAGTTTTCAAGCAAGTATTGGAATGACGCCTTTCGAGGCCTTATATGGGAGAAGGTGCCGCACACCATTGTCTTGGTTTGAAGCAGGCGAGTCAAAGTTATTCAAACGTCAGGCGGTGGAAGAAGCCACTTCAATGGTACGTACGATTCAGGAACGGTTAAGGATCGCTCAGGATAGGAAGGCAAAATACTATAATGCCAAGCATAAGAATGTGGAGTTCAGAGTTGGTGATTGGGTTTATCTGAAAATCAAGCCGTTCAAGGGTGTCTCGCGGATTCGACGCTTGAAGAAGCTGAGTCCGAGATACCTTGGATTGTTTGAGATCCTTAAGCGTATTGGCGAAGCAGCGTATCAATTGAAGTTGTCGGTGGAGCTGAGTGGACTACACGATGTATTCAACGTATCAGTGTTGCGGAAGGTGGTTAAAGAAACTTCACAAGTCGTTGTTGTCGATCAAGTTTCAATTTATAGTGGGTTTACGATGAAGGTCAAGCCAGTTTGCATTGAAGACTGTGAATTCAAACGGCTCCGCAATAAGGAAATTCGAATGGTTAAGGTCCGTTGGGATAACTGCGGACGTGCGAAGCTTTCTTGGGAGCAAGAGCAGGCTATGTTGGAGGAATATCCCTATCTATTCAACGCAGGTAATATTTAAATTTTTTTGTGTACCCTTTTTCTTAATTTCGTGGACGAAATTCTTTAAGGGGAGGAGATTTGTAATACCCCAAAATTTAGTGTTGTAACGGGCGGTGTCTGTACCAAGTTTGGATCTTTGTAGGGTGAACACGGCCTATGACACGGGCATGTCACATGGTCGTGTCATGCTCAGGTCATCCAATGAAGGACACGACCTGGGACATGGGCGTGTCCCAGGGCGTGTCAGTGCACACAGCATGGGATATGGGCGTGAAACATGGCCGTGTACTTCTCTAGAATATTTTTGGTTTTGTGTCGACTGTCAAACACGGCCGTGTACTGGTTGACACGGGCGTGTCAAATCCGACACGGGCATGTCGTCACCCGTGTCCACCAAGCGACGTGATGGTTGGCATGACTGTTATTCGTGACAAAGCCCCTGGTCACGGGCGTGCCGAGGACCCGACACGGGTATGTCAGGTTGGGACACAGGCGTGTCCCAACCGGTGTCCTTTTCTGTGCATGATATTCATGGCAGGATCGAGGAACACGGTCAGGGACACGATCGTGTTCAAAGCCGTGTTCGGCCTAGGATTAAAGATTCAGGCTAATCTAAGCAGTTTGTTTTCTCTAAATAAGATCCAACGACCCAGATGAGTTCCTGCTTGTGTTTAGTCCGGGATTAGAGGTTTTATTCCTCATTCCATCCTTAACTCTCTCTTTCTAAGAAGTTAGAGAGAGAAGAGATCAAGGAATAAGGAAGGGAGGAATCCGACCGCCGGCAGAGCGTCGGAGCACCAATCTGAGAACCGAGACCGGATCCGTGGAGAGAATTCCTTTGTGAAGCTTTCTATCCGACTAGTTTTTCATGGCGCCGAAACGGACTTCAAGGGTAATGATTTTCAACTTGAGCACTTGAAGCTTTTCTTCCTTTGCATGGGAAAACCCGCCCCCGCGAGTGTGCGGTGAGTGCGCGGTGTTCCTTGGGGTAAATATGTGAAGTCCCCCTTGTTAGAGTCCGGAATCGAAGAACGGGCATAGGCATTGTGTGTGAAGCCTACCCAGACGTATTTGTTTGGATCGGTGTTATTGCAATGCATGAATAGCCGGAGAAGACTCCGTGCGTTGTTTTCGGGTTTCTACGCAGTAAATTATGGCAGGGATCCTTGGAGATTAGCTCCAAGGCGCACCCGGAAAACTGGGCGGAAACGTAATTCTGCTAACTTTGTGGCCTGGGAGTCAGCCTTGAACATAACTGGGTAAAGTGTTGTTTGGTAATGATTTAGGATCCGGGTGAAGCTTGGCCCGCGTGTACGTCTTAAAGTGACTAGGAGGCGTGAGCAACGGGCGGGTGGATATGGACCTGGGCTATGCGGTTCGGTGCTAGAGGCCCTAAAGTGGAACTGGTAGTTGGCATAGTCGGGAGTCTTAGACTATGGTTGGAAGGACTAAAAATGCTCACATAGCTTGCCATCCTAAGGATGGTGGTGAAGCCACGGAATTGACTGGATTCACTATGAATGTGCCCTGAGTGCAAGGGGTGTTTGGCCGAGCGAGCCTATACCTGTGGCGAAAGTCTTTATATGCACTTTATTATTTAGCTGGGCTAACGTTATGCAGGGAAGGAGCACCGCCGCCCGAATAAAGGGGCGGGGTCGTTATATTTTGGTCAGCTTTAGCTGACCGTTGCTCTGTTTGCCACCATGCGGTGGAATGATTGCTTGCAGGTGCTGCGGAACCAAGCGCCAAGTAGCGGGTTGAAGCCTAAGCTGTCGTGCATGCCCTCGAAGGCCAAAGTGAACTGCTATTTTTATTTTCTGTCATGTATGGCCGGCCTGCGAGCCGATGTTTGTATGACATTACCTTGTTAAGAGAAACTTTGTAAGGCCATAAGGCCATGTACACTTTTGTGTATTCATTTTATTTCATTTCTATTTTGGTTAGTAGACATTCATGCCATGATTGTGAAAATTTTGGGTTATATTAACCGTTTAAAAGCTTCCGCTAGAATGCTCTGTGTTAGGACGAATAGTTGAGTATTTGGTATTATTCTGTAACCCCTCCGACTGTCCGTGGTATATGACGTCGGGTTCAAGATAGACCTTCTGTTATATACCATACGATGGATGGGGGCGTTATAGAGGTGATAGTAGGGGACTTGAGCATTCCTCTCTACTGATAACTGAGCGGGCCGCAAGCCCTTCGACCCAGGGGCATGCCCCTCCTGCGATTCCACCGTTGCAAGCCCGCCCGGGGCTAGGGAAATCTTTTGCAGCTCTTGAAGGCAAGCTCTTCCAGGGCCAGCCGAGTACCTCCCAGCCGCCTTACAACACGGGGGATGTGCCGATCCGCAGTGAGTTTATACGCTTGCTTGCTTTTGACCGCTTTCTTTTTCTGATCTCTCATACTTTTATAGGCCTCCATGCAATCTCCTCCTCCAATGTCGACATCAGCGGGGGGGGGGGGGGGGGGTACTCGCCTCCCCCTTCTACGGACCACATCTCGGAATACCTGGGTGACCTGTAGGACGTTGAGGGGATGAAGTTGCGGGTGACACAGTTATTTAAGAAACATTGCCTGCTATTACAGGAGGTTTTTGACAGGGCGGACGAGGATATGGCCGAGGCAGAGGAGCGGTCCGCGGTACTAGAGGTCATGAGGCGCTCAGCTGACGGGGGCAGGATGACTTCTCCAGGGGTGCACATTACACGAGCGGAGGAATGGCTCAGGCACACCACAGAGCAGATCGACTTGACATAACAGGAATTACTGGCAGTTTGCGAGTACTTCTACCCTCGCCTACCGCCCCGTTCGGGGACGCGGGGGCGGGGCAGGTGGAAATGGATTCAGTACTGAGCCACCTCCCTTTCTTGCTACCGATCGCCAGGCCTGGGTCGCACCTATATCTTGGATCAGCCCGCGTCATAGGGCCATTAACTTTTATTCTACTTTTCTCAGGACATCGAACTATTCTTATTTTTAATTGTTTGAGATTTATAGCCCGTTTATGGGCTTATGTTTGCTGTATATTATTTTCATAGCTTGTCACTGCTTAGCTTTCTTTAGACGAGTGTGTACGAGATTCCCTTGCTCGCCTACCCCTTCCTCAAGCGGGCGCGAGGCTGGTGAGCTGGCTCGTACAACTCGCTCGCCAAACCTTTGCGGGAGCAAGCAAGAAATCTACCAAACGCGAGTCAGTGTTACTCGCATACCTCTTTCGGCGGGCGCGAGTTGCGGATCACCTTCCTCTTGGGTGGACACAAGTCAGCGCAGCTCGTTGTCGAAAATTTTTTTTAGCGCTGTGGGGAGCTGGTAGGAACCTATGGTGGGCTCGGAAGTCGAAGTGTCAGGGCACATTTTTTGCTATCCGCACATTTCCTTCAGACGGGACGTTTTCCTGCCTTTTCCTTTCCTATAAATAGGCCCTACCGCCATTTCTAACCTATCACATTTAAGACTTTTACTCCTTACTTCCTGCGAATACCAGCCCGTCCGCTATTTGCGAGAACTACAATGTCCCGCTCAGAGATTTGTCTGTGAGATGGGCGGTGGCGGCGGTGATGCTGATGGGCGAAGCAAGCGCGCCTTGACCTTCTCCGACCACTCTTTCTCCTATGCTGCCATTACTGAAGGCAAATTTCATATCGCGTTTGACGACTTCATCCCTCCTGGCTCTGTGGCAAGGCGACCCGGGGAGGAGGAGAAAATAAATGACCTCTCGGAAGAGGAACTTGCTATTCCCTTAGCTCACTTTGATGAGGGCCTCCGGCTTCCCCTATGGCCCGAGGTTCACCTAATCCTTAAGTACTTTGGGGTCATCCTCGGCCAGATGACCTCAAATTCTATTGCTATCATGGTCGGGTTTGTCTGCTTCCTGCGTGAAGAGTGGATCGATTTTAGCCTTGTGGTCTTTCACAAGCTGCTCTCATTCCGGGCGAATAAGGATGGGACCATCTACTTCTCCAGTAATCACGTCAAGGTGCGGGACAAAGTAAATAAGAGCCATAACTGGATAAAAAAATTCATCTTCGTCAAGGGAGACTTCGACAATGTCCCCTTCTCGTCGTTCCAACTTAGCGAGGTGAGCTACCTCCCCTAGCCTGGGGGGCCATGAAACTGAGTTGTGTGGGTTCTTCCAAGGGAAGAACTTTAAAGACACATTCCTCCGTAAGAATGTGGACAGCCCCTACCCCATCTCGCCCGGAGGAGGTAAGCTGCTCTCACCTTCCCCCCTTTTTTACTTAGCCCATTCTTTTTTTTTTGGCTTAAATATCTTTCTGCAGGTGAGCGAGACATTCCCCTGCACCCTCCTTATGAGAGTGTGCGAGCCGCTTATGGTGAGCTCTCCCGTGTCGAGGCGTCGGCTGCCGCACATCGCGAGACCCCAATCCCTGCTACCCAGAAATAGGCCACCCTCGAACAACCTCTGCCGCCGCCGCCACCGCCCAAGAAGCTAAAGGCCGCGAGCGGCGCACCTCCCGTAACCCAAGAGAAAGGCAAGGCTCCGACGGACCAGCCAACATAAGATCCTAACCCCCCCTGAGCGCCTTGACCGGCGATTCTCCTAGCGAGGCAGGTGGCACATCCAGGTCACGAGGTGAGGGGACTACCGCTAAGCTGGTACCGAGAGGGCACCACAACTTTGGCTTCGACGAGCAGCCTTTAGACGAGCTCGACGTTCATTTCCTTTAGTGGGATACGGAGGCGAACCGAGCCTCCATCTCCACCCTGCTACCGAGTTGGTTGGAGTAGGAAACCATCAACAGGGAGGCTTATGCCATCTCGTTCGACCTCTATGCGCAGTAAGACACCGCGATCGTTGACGAGGAGGCCACACGAGTTCTCGTGCATGAGAGCATGCGGGCCCAGCTCCGTAGGCTTGAGCTAGCTCATATGGTTGGCAGTTGATGCATGCAGTTGAAGCGGATCACCCCCCGCTCAAAAAACTTGCTGATGAAAAGAAAGAGGCCTACCATCTCGCTCAGGAGGAAGCGAAGAACTAGAGGAAACAGGCAGATGCGATCGATGTTGTCCTTGCCAGATACCTGGGGGGTGGTAAGTGGTGTTTACTAATCGTGAAGAGAATAAAACCGAACTAGCAATCCAACTAGGCAAGTATACCTATCGAATTGTAGCTAGGGGACACAAGTATCGTATTAAAATTCGGGAACTTTTGATTAATCTTACTTACACGAAGGCTGTTATCTTATCAAAGGATTGTTTTAGGATTTGTTAAGAGAAAACTATTTGCAATTGTGAAAAGAAATATTGCGCTAAAAGGAAAACTACTTGCAGTTAAATAAAGAGCTACTAAAAGCAATTACAACGAGTGGTTGAAATGATGAAATAGAAAAGCACTCGATCGAGAATCACCTCGGACTAAATTGATCAAAAATGTGATAATAAACTCTAACTTAATAAGGCAAAGGGCCTTGATAGTGGAGGTTCCTAAAGCATGAACACGCTTCTCTCGAAGACGTGCCCACCTGAGTTTAGGAAGGTCTGACCGAACTCTCATCCAAATCGGAGTCCTAAAGCTCGCTTTACGCTGTGAACCCCGCTATTGGATTTCACTCCAATCTGGGATATTTAATGTCTGCCTTGCTCAAGGGGTTCATGCAACTCTCTTTACTCTTGAGTGTCCACTTCAAACTACGAGCCTCTCGTCTAGCTAAGAGTGAAAACATAGATGGAAATTATATATCAATGATATAACTCCAAACATGAATAGTCAAGAGTAAATTGAAGGAATAAACCCTAAAAAGAAAAGTAAACTTAAAGCATCATAACTTAATCAACTCGAACCTCGGATCATCAAGATCGAGTACAAGGAGGATTAGTTAATCATAGAGAAGTGGAGGAAGAGAGATGGGTAGAAGAACATTATGAAAACAGAGAAGAAAAGGGCACTTTATATTAATACTAAAAGAGAACTACAACTTTGAAATAAAAGATTACAATTGCTTGGAATTGAAAACCTAAGCTAGCATAAAAATTAAGCTACTAAAGCAATTACAAAAGCTATTACAAAATGGTACACTAAACTAGAATTAAGAAAAACTAAAAATGAGAAAGTAAGAGAGGAAGAACACTAGAAAACTTCAAGAAATAAAAGGGAAGCACCTACACTCTCAACCTACTACTTTCTGGACACAAGGGGGAGCCACTTAATTTATAGAATTTTCTCTGGGTCAGTCATGTCCCCTATCTTGCCTAGGGAGGGCATGTTAGGGGGGCGTGTTAGGTACTGTGTTTACCTCGGGCTCTATATTCTGGCGGGAATGATGAATTCTTCTGTACGTTGGTGGACACGCCCTGGGACACGCCCGTGTAGTGGGGCGTGTAAGGTACATCACGTTAAAATCATTGGTTGGAAATCCGTCAGTCGTCGGGAAAGGTGCTACACGCCCCAGGGCCACGCCCGTGTAGTGGGCGTGTCACATACGAGTTGACGTGCAGCAATAGAAAATCTTTAATGGTGGCAGCAGGCTTCGGGATGAGGGTGACACACCCAGCGACACGCTCAGGGAGGGCATGTTAGGGGGGTGTGTCAGGTGTTTTTATCAGGATCTGGCAGAAAACTTCCTCGGGATTGGGTTACATGCCCTGTGAAAATCCCAGGGAGGGCGTGTCAGCAGGGTATGTCATGTCGTTTTGGCCAAAAGCTGTGAAAACCTGCAAAAAGAGAATAAAACATTAATGGCAATAATATATAGAAAAGGAGGTCAACATATAAGCATACAAGACATGATTTGTGCATTAAAAACCTGAAAATACCCTAATAGTTTAGACTACAAAACGTACTATGAAATTCCCCCAAACTTAAACTTTCCTAGTCCCCAAGCGAAGATATAAAAACTAGCTAACATAAACAGTGATTAATCAAAAAGTTCTAATTATGCTTACACAAGTACTAAGCAAAATTCTAAGTAGGAAGAAGGTGAAACGTAAACCCAAAATAGTTACTTAAACATGGTTTAACAATTTATTAACTTTACTAATTAAAATAAATCATCCACAATTTTATTAAAATTCTTTAAATAAATTTAAGCAAAACAACAAAATGAAAAAAATGCATTGAGTTGTTACTATATCCAAGAGACACATTATAACTATATCAATCAAATAACAAAAATCTAAATTTAAATTCAAACTTTACTAATTTACTTTTCTTCTTTACTTAGCTAATAAATAAAATTCAAAAACGTGAATCAAAAGAGCTTATTAGGACCGAAACATTTGGTATAGGATTATGATTAGGCGTGGAATTCAAAAGATAAACAAGGAGGCTTTAAAATCACACTAAAACAAAATAAAGAGTTTCAAAAATATCATCATAAATAAATTATTTTCTTTCTTTTTCTTTCCCATTTTCTTTTTTTCATTTTTTTCTTTTCAAAACAAAGGCCATAAAGAATTTTTCTATTTATTTTGAAATTGGACAAACAAAAGTAAACATTTCTTTTGTGAATACTTTTTCAAAAAGCTCTCCAAACATATCACAAAACAACCCTATTATAATCATGAAAATTTTTAATGAAACTCAAAAGGTTAGTGTGATTTGACAGGTTGGAAAATTTTAGTTTTGGTGAAAATGAAACGGTAAGTGGAGCTATCAATTAAAATCAGAAAAAGGCTCAAAGAGGCTAACTAAGAATAAAAAGTTTTAGGTTGGCAAGAAGGCTCAAATGAAAACAAAAATGGCCTAAATCATTTTCATGTTTACAAATTTATCTAAAACATAAGCTTTGGAAAATTTCAAAAAGCTAATCTTAGATAATAAATGAAGACTAATGAAATTATCTTAAAAATAGAAATAATAAGCGACTTGGATCGTTCACATCTACTACGCTAATAAAATGTTGACATTACAAAAATTATCCAAAAATAAAAAGGAAAATAGTGGATTAAAGATTTTTATGAAAGTAAAGAAAATAAAGAACGAAAACTATATTAAAAATGCGAGTTTAAGAAAAAACATTTCACGTTAACGTGCTACCGTGAATTAGGAACACAGCATGGCCAACATTTTACTTGTGAAACATAATTAAAAAGAACGATTAGCGTGATTATAATTAGCTAAGTTGTTATAGGGAATTTTGAGAAAAATAAAACAAAATGCAAGGGGTACTAATGAAATACCAAAATTCATTTAAACTATTAAATTAAAAAAAAAATAACATAAATTTTTTTTTTATTTTGAAATATTCCCTTTTTTATTTTATTTTTAAGTTATTGTCTTTTTTTTATTTTTAAGATATATTAAAGTAATTTTTTAATTTTTTGATTTTGTTTAAAGGAAACAAAACAAAGATATGAGAAGGAGGAAATCCTCCCCCAAGCTTAAAATGGACATTGTCCTCAATGGAGAAAGGAGGGGAAGGAGAGAGAGAAATTAAAATAAAAATGAAAGTACAGAATTGAAAAACAGGTACTTCCCAAGATTTATGCATCACGAAAGTTGAGTGATGCCGCTCCCCCATGCTTGCACTTTGGAACTTCTTGAAATGTCTTCTTTGGATTTCGTTATGGATTCAGCAGCATTGGAGAAGGCGATCATAGAAGCTTCAGCTTGTCGGAGCCGTCCGGGGAAAAAAGTGTAAAATAAAGAAAATAGGAAAATAACTTGGGTTGCCTTCTAAGAGCGCCCTTTGTTTAAAACATCGTTTGAGCTCGACGCAACAAAATAATATTGTTCAAAAGATTATTGTCCAAAATAATAATTAAAGTTTTTTACAAAAAAATAGTCTTAAGATTGTTAAAGTTCTTAAAGAAGAAACTTAACATTGTTTGGAATGACATCATCATCACAAGAAAAATAGAGTTTAAGACGCTGCCCATTCACTTTGAAATCACCCTTATAAGGGTGTGAAATTAACACAGTGCCATAAAGAAAAACTTCTTTTACAAAAAATATCTCAGACCATCGTGACTTTAACTTGCAAGGAAATAAACATAAACACGAATTATATAAAAGAACTTGGTCGTCCGTTTTGAAGGTTTTTGGGTTCCTTAAGTGTTTGTCGTGAAAATGTTTCGTCCGCTCTTTATAAAATTTGTTATTTTCGTATGCGTAAGAGTGCCACTCGTCGAGTTTGTTAAGTTAGAATTTTCGAATATCGCCGATAGAGAGGGGATTGAAATTTAAAAACCTTAAGGCCCCAAAAGCACGGTGTTGTAATTCTACGGGTAAATGACACTATTTTCCATAAACCAACCGATACGACATACATCTGATGGAAGTTTTGTATGTTGTTCGGTAGGCCCATAGAGAATCGTCTAATTTTGTTGACCAGTCTTTTCTAGAGGTGGAAACAGTCTTTTCTAAAATATGTTTTATGTCTCTGTTCACTACTTCGACTTGTCCGTTAGTTTGGGGGTGATAGGAAGTTGAAAGCTTATGTGTAACGCCGTATTTTATAAGAGTTTTGGAAAACTGCGCATTACAAAAATGTGACCCCTATCGCTAACGCTTGCTCGTGGCGTGCCGACTCGAGAAAATAATTTTTTTAAGAAAGTAATTACCACTCGGGCATCATTAGTAGGAAGAGCTTGGGATTCAGCCCATCGTGAAACATAATTTATAGCAACTAAAATGTATTTGTTCTCGAAGCTAGAAGGAAGAGGGCAAAAAAAATAAATTCCCCAGAGGTCAAAAACTTCACACTCAAGGAAATAATTTTGCGGCATTTCATTTTTATTGGAAATGTTTCCCGACCATTGACAACTATCACACCTACTCACGAAAGCTTGAACATCTTTAAACAGTCTAGGCCAATTAAAACCCGCGCAAAGCACTTTGTGAGCGGTGCGAGTAGCATGATAATGACCACCAGTCGGTCCTTCATGCAAATGTTTTAAAATATCTATTCCTTCTTCAAAATAGACACTTCTCCTTATCACATAGTCCGCACAGACTCGGAAAGATGCGGGTCTTCCCAAAAATAGTTCTTTAACTCAGAAAAGAATTTCTTCTTTTGCTGAGAGGAGAACTCTTACAGGAGTACACGAGCTACTAAATAGTTGTCTATATGTGCAAAGCAAGGAAAAGGGGATGTGTTTATTAATAGCAGCTTCTCATCGGGGAAGAAATCATGAAAAGATTTTTCATCTAATTTTTCTATATACGGATTATCTAATCGTGAAAGATGGTCGGCGACCATATTCTCGGCTCCTCGCTTATCACAGATTTCTAAGTCAAACTCGTGGAGGAGTAATACCTAGCGAATCAGGCACGGCTTGGCATCCTTCTTAGCAAAAAGATACTTGAGGGCCGAGTGGTCCGTAAAAATGATAATTTTCGAAAGCGTAATATGGACGAAATTTATCATAAGTGAAAACAACAGCTAAGAGCTCCTTCTCAGTTGTGGTATAATTCTCTTGTGCCAATGTAAGTGTTTTACTTGCATAATAGATGGGGTGGATGTTTTTAGATATTTGTTGTCCTAGTACGGCTCCCACCGCGAAACTACTCATATCACACATAATTTCAATGGAAATGTCCCATACCGGAGCTATCATAATAGGGGCATTAATTAACTTTTCTTTTATTAATTCAAAGGCAGATAGACAAAGGTCATCAAAAATAAACGGGGGGTCTTTTTCTAGAAGATGAGTAAGGGGTTTGGTGACTTTGGAGAAGTCTTTTATGAAGCAACGGTAGAAGCTAGCATGTCCAAGGAAACTTCTTATATCTTTGACGTTCGTAGGCGGCGGCAGCTTCTCAATAACTTCTATCTTAGCTACGACTACTTCAATTCCTCTCGCAAAAATCTTATGACCCAAAACTAACCCTTCCCTCAACATAAAATGGCATTTTTTCTAATTTAGGGCAAGGTTAGTTTCTTCGCATTTTTCTAAGACTTTTTCGAGGTTTGTTAAGAAACTATCAAAAGGCATCGCAAAACACGGATAAATCATCCATAAACACCTCTATAATGCTTTCTACGTACTTGTAAAAGATAGCGAGCATACATCGCTGGAATGTAGCTGGCCCATTGCATAATCCAAATGGCATTCTTCAGTAAGCGAAGGTGCCGAAGGGGAAAGTAAACGTTGTTTTATCCTGGTCCTCGGGAGAGATGGGGATTTGAAAGTACCCTGAGAGACCATCGAGAAAACAGTAAAATCTATGGTTGAATAATCGCTCTAAAATTTGATCGATGAATGGAAAGGGGAAGTGGTCCTTTCGGGTGGCGTCATTTAACTTACGATAGTCAATACACATTCTCCGCCCCATCACCGTCCGTGTCGGGAGTAAATAATTATTTTCATTACTAATTACAGTTATCCCTCCCTTTATTTGGCACTACCTAGACTGGGCACCCACTTACTATCAGATATAGGATATATAATTCCCGCATCTAAGAGTTTCATAACCTTGCCATTTACGACTTCTTTCATATTTGGATTTATACGACGCTAAGGTTGGATTGAATTACGCAAATTATCTTCCATTAGTATTTTATGGGTGCAGAAAGATGGGCTTATGCCCTTGATATCAGATATATGCCATGCGATAACTCGGCGATGTTTACGTAATACTAATTGGAGCTTATCGTTTTGCACGTCAGTTAGGTAGGCTGAAACTATTACTGGTAGCTTGGAATCCTTTTCTAAGAAGGCATACCTAAGATGTTCGGGTAGTTTCTTTAATTCCAGGGTTGGGGGTTCTTCATACGACATTTTGGAAATTCTTTATTTTTCAAAAACAATGTCTTCATTGATTTTTCTTTATAAGGAAAATTGAAAAGGGTGGAGCTAGTTGACAGCAATGATGCTGATGCGACCATGGAACCCCGTCATAGAGAGTTCGTGGATTGGGACGGTCATTGCCCCAAGCTCAGAGATGGGAGTCTATCACGACATTACTTCGCCAACGCAGCCACCGCTACATGTTTTGCTCGACGTCCGCCGCCGCTAATAAATTAAATATATAATTATAAATTACATAATTATAATTTTATATTTTATCATTTATATTTTAGTAATTTTATTTTAAGCAATTTTATTTTAAGAGTTTATTTCATGTATTTTTATTTCACGTATTATGATGGGTGCTTATAACCATCATGTGTTGTTTTTGATTATTTCATTTCATATATAAGATGGGTGAATATAACCACTAAGAGTGGTTTAATTTTCAAGGGCTGAGATTGAGTGGTGTAGCTTATATATAGGCCATGTCATGAAGAATTTTGTAGAAAATGAATGAAAAATAATAACCCTAATCTTTCTTGAGATCTCCCTCCTCTCCTCTCCTTTCTCCACTCAAATTTTGGCCCCCCTTATTCTCCTTCCTCTTGGCTTCCGGACACCACTTCCTCCTCCTCCTCCCCTTCCTTTGCTAACCTCGACAACCCCTCCCAATTCTCCAACCCGAGCCCCAACTCCCTCAGAAACCGCCGGCCACCACCACCCCTTAGGGCTCGGCCTAGCCCAAGCCGCCACCCTCTCTCCTCCCTTTCCTCTCACTCTGCCTCCTCCCACTTCCCCTCCAAAATTCTAACCAAACTCCTCCATCCAATCCCAAAACTGACCCCCCTCAAATTCCTAAGAAATTTCGGCCAAGGCCATAACCCCCTCTCTTCACCACCTTTTCTCTCTTCTCTTTTATATAGTATACATCAAGTTTTCTCTCACTCCAAAGGTTGCAAAAGGAAGAATGGCTCGCATCTTCATTGCCCGGAGCATATCCGTTGAGTTTGCGTGGAAATCAAAAATAATTCACCATTATGTGCGATTCCTCCACTCATCTTGTGGACGGACTTCCTAGGATTGGGTAACGATTTACTAAAACCACTTTGTGTGATTTCTTCTACAAATTTATGAGGTATTGGTGGAATTAGAAGGCTAGTATTTATTCCTGATTTAGATTGAAATTATGCTATTTTAAATCTGAATTTTCAAGCATTATTTTCCAGAATATTCTTGTATAATTTAGGGCGGGTAGATCTCGTGAACACTGAAGAAATCGGGTTCATCACCCTCTATTTCCGCTTGAGTTAAAGAGATTTGTTATACCCTCATATTAAATATTTCTGGGATTGATTTGGACTTTATTTTGAATCGTTATTTTAGTCTGGATCCTCTCGTATAGGTTTGTGATTTGCTAGCGAATAATTTTATTTAGAATTGCTAATTGTCCGGATCGGGTAGGTCCTTTTCGCTTGAGCGAACATTGGCATATAGCCAATTTTTAATCGTTATAAGCAGTAGCATACCTTTGCATCGTGCATTGCAATATTGGTTGGTCATCGTTAGTGTTAATTAAGATTAATATTGCTCGCTGTGTATTTAATTTATTTGTTGAACCTAAGAGCACGTAGTGTTTAATCCGTCGAAATCTTTGGCCTGCATCAATTTGGTATCGGAGGGAGGTTCACGTCAATTTCCTAATTGGCACCCTCCCCCTATTGTTATTTCGCCGACACGCACTTGCATGTTTCTATATCAAAATAATAAAACAAAATTTTTAGTTTTGGTCTATTAATAGCAACCTAAAATTCTCAGTTTTTCTCAAAATTCAAAAAAATAAAATTCAAGAAATTCTTCATCATTTTATTAGTAAGAAATCAAAAAAATTATTTTATTTTTATTAAGTCATTATTTCTATTAAGTCATTATAAATTTTTAATTTTGGTCTGCAAATAGCGGCCTAAATTTTTATTTTTCTGCAAAAAAATCCCTCCTAATTATTCTCTTTAAGAAAAAAAAATTTCTACCATAGTATTAGGTGGGAACAATTTTTCCTTTCAATATTTTGGTAGATTTGAAAAAAAACACCCATTGCATGTGCACTAGATTCGAATAGAATTTTCTGTCCCGTCACCACTAGAAAATATCCTATGACGTGTATGTTAGAAGACAGGCACCCACTTATGACAGTTATGACTATTTGTATGCTAAAGTTGTGCCTAAACATATCCCATCCTTACCTTCATACCATAGGAATACCAACCGTCCCCACGCTTATCCTCCCACAAGTAGTGAGGCACCTACTTATGATGGTTTAGGGTGTCCCCAAGTTTTCCTAGACTGGGTTACTGATAGTTTTAACTTCAAGACAACCTAAACACCTAGAGGGGGGGGGGGTGAATAAGTACTTTTACTTGTTTTAAACTAAGACAAAATATAGCTACAGTTCTTTGAGTACATCAGATATCTCTACAGCTAACACAACACAACAATCACAATCATACACACATCACAGATTGCACACAGATTTATAGTGGTTCCACAAGGTCTGGGTACATCCATTTTCCCCCTTCACCTATCTAGCAGTGTGCTAGATTCAGCCTAACTTCTTCCTTCTTCTCAGATCCACAGATCTTACAGCTCAGAACCCTGAAAGGTTCCTACAACTCAGGCTAACAAGCCCTACCTCAGCCTTGCCACAAGGCCTACAACTCAGAGAATTGATTCTCCTACACTCAGGCTCAAACAGCCTTACCACTCAGAGATCTAAATCTCCTACACTCAGCCTTTATAACATAGGCTTACAGCTCAGAGATCTGAATCTCCCACACTCAGCCTTTATAATACAAGCTTACACTCAGATCTTTGAAAAGATCCTACAGAATTTGATAAGTAATTTTGATGGACTCTTACCCTTGTTGAGAGAGAAGGGATAAGAAGATTCTTGATCAGCTTCTTGATGAATCTGATGACTGAAATAAACCTGTTCTTAGCATTCTTCAAAGCTTCTTGAATCTTAACTTAGTAGGGTTGATCTCCTTTGATGTTGACTGACTGGCAGCTTCCTTCTTGTATTCCAGAAATTGATATAGATCTTCTTTGTAGAATAGTTCAGGATCTACTTCTTAAGAGACTTGTGATTGCCTCCTTCTTGACCTTAAGACAGCTAGAGCTCTCTCTCCCCAAACCTTCTGAAGTTACTTCTGAATTCTGAATGAATTCCCCTTAGACAAAATATCAGTGGATAATCACTCCAGAATGTCTTCTTAGATCTTCTCATGAAGATCTTCTTCTGTGACTTGCACTTTCTTGATCAGAGATTAATCTCACAATAATTGTGTTAGTTGTATGTATTGTCACTTCATAATAATTTTATCCTTCTTCTGAATCCATCTATATATAGACTTCTTCCTTGGTAACCGGCTGATCTGATTTATAACGAACTTCTGACAAGTCTGACAGCTTCAGTAAACCTATTGTAACTCACAGCTGTCAAGTCTTCAAATAGTTCTTGAGCCTTTGTCTCTGTCGGCACAGCGTCGAGACTGTCATTAAGTGTCGAGACGGACTGTCATAAAGTGTCGAGACAATCTGTCAATATGTGTCGACACAAGTGACTTAAGTGTCGACACAGACTTTGGTGGTGTCGACATAACTGCCTTGATGTCGACACAGCTTCTTGACACTTCATCTTGAGAATGTGTCGACATTACTTATTTGTTTCGACACAATCACTTCTTCACACCACAACAATCATTTATGTTGAACCTCTGCTGAGTGTCGACACAAGTCCTGTGTGTCGACACAATTGATTTAGTCTCAGAATTTGTGTGTCGACACAGCCTCCAGGTGTCGACACAGTTGATATCAACTCTGCTTTTGTGTGTCGACACTGCCTCCTAGTGTCGACACAGTTGATGTCGACTAACTATTTCTGTGTGTCGACACTGCCTCCCGGTGTCGACACAGTTGATGCCGACTACAAAATTCTGTGTGTCGACTACAAAATTCTGTGTGTCGACACTATTGCTTAAGGTGTCGACACAACTTTTCCAAGTGTCGACACAGACTTCCTGAAGTGTAAACACATGGACTTAGAAACTTTTTCTTCATTTTAGCCAATACTTAACCTGCACATATAAACTCAAAATAACATCAAATACACCTTTATGTATATCACTGAGCTAAGTGAGGCTTCTCCAAATCAGGTACACATTTTCCAATGTACCCAACAATCTCCCCCTATTTGGAGAAGTCATAACCCTTTTGTCAATAATATACACCACTTATGATAAATAAACATGATGATGTATAAGCATTATTTAACATGGTAAATTATAAACAAAACAATTATAACAATCACATCATAGAATAAGGATGCAAACTAAATGAGCATGGAACATAGTTTTGTTTATTATATCAAAAAGTTTCTTAATACAGATTATATAGACTTCTTGAAAAACTAAGAATAACATAGTTTTTAAACAATCTAGTAAAAACAAAACTATGGCTGGACTGGCTCCTTGATGACTAATCCTTTTCCAGATTTAATCTGAGCCTGCACAGGAGGTTCTGTATCTTCAATAGGATTCTTGCCTTTCAAAACAGCTTTCTTTTGTGCTTCAGCCTTGATCCTTTGCCTTTCAAAGTAATGAAAAGGCTTAGGGAAATACTTGCTAGGCTCCTGAGTATCAGGAGGTAGCTTCCCACTCTTAGCCTTTCTTCTGAATTGAACTATGGCTTCTTGCCTAGCCTCATACTTTTGCCACTCCTGCTCATTATACCATTTACCTCTTTGATGAACTCTGTCTTTTATAGCTTTCCAGGCAGTTAATATGATGTTTCTTGAAGTGGGGCTCCACTGCTCAAAATCTGGTTTTAATTCTGCCTGCTCTCTGAATCTTTTCTTTGATAAATATGCATCTTGCTGAGCTTTCAGACCAGCTTCTGGCATATCAACTTTTTCAATAATAACATTAGTAACTGCTTGTAACGTCCCAATTCGCGCTAGGCCCCTCGCACGTGTTCTGAGTCAAGAGACTCAACTCGGGCTCGGGGTGCACTGGCAAAAGGGTGTCAAGTGCATTGAATAAGTGTAGGGTTGGGTTCAAGGATACCCCAACCAGTAGCCGAGATGAGGGAACTCGGCCAAGTAAAAATCGACGAGAATGGAGGTTGATGCTCGTCGATCGTCGAGAATAGAGGCTGATACTCGCCGATTCGACGGGTATCGGTGGTCGATACCCGCCGGACTCAGAACTGCAAGTAGGCTAAGGGAAAATCGTCGAGAATGCCTGATGATTCTCACCGATCGCCGGGAATACCCGATGATGCCCACCGATCGTCGTGTATCACTGACTGATACTCAACGCACACCACGCCAGGATGCCCGATAAAACGGCTAAGGGAGAATCATCGAGTATCATTGTTGATACTCGACGAATTCGTCGAGAATGACCCGCTAGTACTCGTCGATCGACGGGAATCACAGGATGATTCCCGCCGAATTTGACTTGTGCGTTTTCTGCGCCCAGGCAGATTCACCAGCTTGTAAAGGCGGGCTGAACCGGACTTCGAGATTTGTGCTGAATGATCCTTGGACCGGTCACTTCAAATGAAACCTAATTTGGGCGGTCCAATTAGAGTGTGACACGTGGCGGTAGGGACTTAACCTAATATGTAATATAAAAGGGAGTAAACCAAACCCTAGCCATCGCACCCGATCGTTCTTGCCGAGCCGTCACCGTCCAAAACCGACGGGAGAGGGAGAGAGAGGAATATTGCATATCGCTGGAGGAAAAGTTCGGATCGTTAAAGGAAGGCTTGCTGGAGCTAGTTTTGGAGGAGGAGAAACGCCTTTGCCGTGAAGAACGTCTGCACTGAGAGATGTCGCGGAGAAGGGTAACGCGATCCATGGCCGACAACGGAGGAAACGCCGGAAATGAAGTGAGTTTCCTCCCCTCTCCCTTGGTGCTAGATCTGTAGCTATTCTTAGGCGAGTCATCGACTCAAAAGAGTCTTGATGTGTGAGATGAAGCTTTCTAGGAAGGCCATGCTAGAACTCGTGTTCTAAAGCTTAGTCATCTTCAACCTCTCCTCGCTTCAAAGTGATGATAGGGGTGGTCTCGTGAAGAGGAAATGGCCTCAAGAGGGAGAATAAGGGTGGAGGAACTTCTGGTTGCGATTTGGGGAAAATCGCTTGAGGACGAAGATGAACGGATGCCGTTCACTTCGCTTCAAGATGCGTGCAGAATCTGTGTTCTACACGCAGCGACCTTCTTGGCTACTTTTAAGCAAGAAAGGGTCGGATCTGGGCTTTCGGCTAAACACGAAAGTCGTAGCCCTTGAAATTACCTTTCCAACTAGTGGTTGCACGTTTCCAGGCGATACCTGTAGCCACAGGAATGCCCGTTTGAATCCGCTGCGGTTGGGAGTTAATGCCCAGGAAATCTGTATCCTGTACGCAGCAGACTTCGAGTTGGATTTTTGGTATGATGTGACTAGATCTGGGCTTTTGACTAAACACAAAAATCGTAGCCCTTGAAATTACCTTTCCAACGAGTGGTTGCACGTTTTCAGGCGATACCTGTAGCCACGGGAATCCTCAGTCAAATTTGCTGACCAGATTATATATAATTCTAGGTGATTACAATATGAACTTGGATTCGATGGAATAGATGTTGCAATCCATCTCGAGGTTGGGTGAATTCTTTTGTGTTAATCACCGAGGTAATGTGAAGGTTGATGTTTGAGGACTTGAATTCCTATGCCGAGATGCGAATCAAGACTAAGTGAACGAAAGGCTTTATTATATTTGGTAGATCACCATTATGCGCATTATCTATAATATGTTGAATTCATGTGGAAGGATTTGTAAATGATTAAACTATGGCCCTGATGTATAATGAATTGATGGAAGGAAATGGATAGTCCAATGCTTAGAGTGTCGTCTCCCTATGGGTAGCATTGTGGAAGTTAACAAGTGCGGAGTTGACCGTCACTAATGGGAATGAGGTTGAGTTGGATAAAATTGGACGGTTGGGCTTGGTCCTCGGTGTTCACGTCCCGAGGCTCCATCCGTATTTGTTGGATGGTTGGGCTTGGTCCTCGTGCTTTCTTCGAGGCTCCTTCCATGCCATGAATTGTGGAATTGCATGCGGTGTGAGTCGACACGCGGTGTCGTAATCCCGGGTTAAGGATAGTGTGGCAGGTCTACGGGCTCGCCAATCGTCACACCGATGGGAGTTGATAGTTAGACCTTGGGCAGTTGGGCTTGGTCCTCGGTGTTCACGTCCCGAGGCTCCTTCCGTGCCAAGTGAACGGTTGGGCTTGGTCCTCGTGCTCATTTCCGAGGATCCTTCCGTGTCATACCATAGGCCAGTCGGGCCTAGGATCTTGGTGCATATTTACCCGAGAGAACCCGCTGAGCCGTAGTACGCATGTGAGCTCCGCTGTTGTGTTCTTAGGGTTGCGGCGTACGGAGGCCTAGGCAAGGTAGTGTGGAGACCAGCCTAGTAGTGGAGATGACCGCTCTACTGTCACCGTTTGGCCACGACGGTTGATGCCTGAGAGGTTAGCTACCTGCTCGAATAGGTGGAACTATAAGTCTGTGTCGACATAGCGATTGCATGTGCTTGATCATGGGTGTGTCATTGCATTTCATACATAGCATTGCACTTCATTACATACACAAGACCCTCATCGTATAAGTTTGTATGGGCACTCCTATACAATGAGTTACTTTCTACTGAACGACCCTCAATTTATATGCTTGTATGGGCACCCATATAAGTTGAGTTACTTACTGTTCTAGATATATACTCTCTTGCTGTTGTAGATTGTAGATTTGTAAAATATGACCTTGTTCATTTGTATACTGTTTCTATTACTATTTATGATATGTACACATACTTCACCTGCTTGTACTACTGATATATATTTATTATACTTGTTCCTTTCTCCGCCCGGTGCCGAGGAGTCGCCGGGGGAGCGGATGTGAAACCACTTAGTCTCTTTGACTAACGGTTGCTACGTCTTCATTTTTAGGAGGAAACCCCGCAGGTGGAGCAGCAGGCTATGTAGACGGACAGCCAGGCCAGGGTGACAGGGCCTGAAGGGACGGTACCATCGCTACCGTCAGTTACAGATGTGAGTGAGAGAGAGATTTTGTTGTAGCCCTTCGGGGCAATTTTGTTCTCGTACTTTGATATTAGAAGCTTGTTGTAGCTTCTTTATTTATAATATTATGGACATATGCTTGGTGTGGATTTGACTTTCATATTATTATGGTTGGGTTGGCAGTTATTCTCTGATATTGGTTGTAGCCAGCAGAGTAGGCGTCCTGTGGTACAGGCTAGCCCAAGTGCTAGTATTACCGCAAGGCGGCTATTCTGGGCGTAAGACCCCTCTCGAACTATAAGTCTGTATCGACATAGCGATTGCATGTGCTTGATCATGGGTGTGTCATTGCATTGCATACCTAGCATTGCACTTCATTACATACACAAGACCCTCATTATATAAGTTTGTATGGGCACTCCTATACGATGAGTTACTTTCTGCTGAACGACCCTCAACTTATATGCTTGTATGGGCACCCATATCAGTTGAGTTACTTACTGTTCTAGATATATACTCTCTTACTGCTGTAGATTGTAGATTTGTAAAATAAGACCTTGTTCATTTGTATACTGTTTCTATTGCTATTTATGATATGTACACATACTTCACCTGCTTATACTACTGATATACATTTATTGTACTTGTTCCTTTCTCCGCCCGGTGTCGAGGAGTCGCCGGGGGAGCGGATGTGAAACCACATAGTCTTTTTGACTAACGGTTGCTACGTCTTCCTTTTTAGGAGGAAACCCCGCAGGTGGAGCAACAGACTATGCAGACGGACAGCCAAGCCAGGGTGACAGGGCCTGAAGGGACGGTACCGTCGCTACCGACGGTTACAGATGTGAGTGAGAGAGAGATTTTGTTGTAGCCCTTCGGGGCAATTTTGTTCTCGTACTCTGATATTAGAAGCTTGTTGTTGGGTACTGTATCCACAATTACCTGGATTTGAGGAAGCCACCTGTCAAGCTAAGATGAATCCACAATGTATTTGATGAATTATTCTCTAGTTGTACTTGCAGATATTCCATGCTAAGTACACACCAATGTCAGGGTGCAGTGGGTCAATATACGCGGATCTGTGCAACGTAATCCCTCGTTGAGCAGATCAGTGTGTTGGCCTACGTGTACTCTCTCTATTGAGGTGTACTTAATTTCAAGTACAGGGCTATGATAAAGCAAGAGCAGACAAGGAGCAAGGATGGGCCAAAGACCAGCTCAAGGGGAGAAAGAGGAGAAACAGCCTAAGTACAAATTGTCGAGAATCACTAAGTGATTCTCGCCGATTCGGCGAGAATCACTAGGGATTCTCGCCGAGTCGTCGAGAATCACTAGCTGATTCTCGCCGGTTGAAGCCGGCAGCCTCGACTCAGACAGGGAAATTTTCTAAGGCAGAATCGTCGAGAATTACTTATGATTCTCGCCGATTCGTCGAGAATGACCTTGCATTCTCGACGATTCGGTGAGAATCAAAAGTGACTCCCGCCGATTCTCCCCGGCTTCTGTTTCTGTGCAGTCAGATTTCGGCTAAGTAGAAGTCGGCGAGAATCACCTATGATTCTCGCCGAATTTGACTTGGCAATTTTTCTGAAAGTTCTGGACCGGTCCAAGTTATCTGCAGCTGTTTGTACCGGACCTTGGTCCTTACTTTGGTGGGACCCACAACGGTCATCTTCTTGACCTAAGGTATATATACACTATATTTGTGAACAGTAAACATATACACACGGGATTTCAAAAAGGACAGCCGCCGTCTTGACCTAGCGGATCGCAGATTGTCGTCCGCCGCCGTCGCCGCTCGTGAAGGTGGTCACCGCCACTGATCGTGGATTCTTCCTGATCTCCCGGTGACAGAAGCTTAGGCTAGCATAGCGTCTCATGCGTCTAACGAGAGATCCCTTGTCTCTTGATTCGTTGATCGGGAAAATCTTTCCCCTTCCGAATCGATCGAGACGATCGATCCTTGTGTGATCGTTGGAAGATCTTGCTTCCTTCGCTACGAAGTTTGAATCAAGTTGGCACTGCTGCTGTTCTCCATCGCCGCTGCTGATTCTGAGAACCTTGCCGCCGCCTCAAGCCGCAGCCGGTCTCGGGAAAGATTCACTCCAAGTGAGATCTAGGGCTGTGCACTCTTCGTTGACTTCAAGAGCACGTCGTCAAACGAAGAGGGTCACCTTCTCTCCGAACGTCGTTTGTATTTCTTACAAGCTAGTTTTTAATTTCCTTGTAACGGACCGATTGGTCCCTAGTTGTAAGGGTTGGGTGCAACCCGGATTGTGGGAGTGTTGACTCCTACGTGTGGAAGGGTTCCTTCCGTGAGTGCAAGGATTGGATTTCAATCCTGTTGGTGAAGTGACCGAGTCGTCCCGTGTTGGGAGATAGGTCGAAGGGGGAAAGTGGACGTACCCAAATCGGGGAACCACTATAATTTGCCTATGTACTGTGTGTGCTTGGTTGTTTTGTTTTATTGTGCAGGTAAATTTCTAATTCCGCAAGTACGCTGCAAAGACACCTATTCCCCCCCCATAGGTGAACATAGTTAACACTAGGTGGACTTTCAAGTGATATCAGAGGGAGGTTACTCATCAAAGGGGTTAACACCTCGAGTAAGCTCCTGCATCTAGTGTCAACTAGAAGATTAGACTCACGCATGGAGTTGGACTATGATGTCCATCCTCTAAGACTCCCCTCATGTACAAAGGAGTATTATCCTATCTGGAAAATGAGAGTTATGTTTCATCTGGAGGCAATCGACCCTCGGGTGTCAATCATCTTGGAAGAGGGTCCCTTCATTCCCATGAAGGCTTCTGAGTCTGGAGAGGATATCCTTATCCCCAAGAGTCCCGAAGAGATGTTTGAGACCGAGCTCTCACTGTACAACTTGGATAAGTTAATACGTCAGATCATCACTGACGTCTGGTCTGGTGTATCTCGTTCAAGAGTGGACAAGTGTAGGACAGCCAAGTCCATGTGGCAAACCATCTCAGACCTCATGGAGGGATCAGAGAAAGCTGGTACCGGTTGTCAGCAAGAGGATGAAGCCTATGTAGGAGTCCTTATTTCTGAAGATGAAGGGCATGATCAATATGTCAATATCAGGGCTCCTGTGTCCTTGTCAGAGACTGAAGAAGAAGCTGAGGAAAGCAGTTCTGATGAAGCTAACACAACAGTTTCTGCCAATCTGGATGGTAACCTTGAACAACAAAGTCTGACGCAGGTAACTTCTTCCTCATGCCCCTCTCCTCTTGAAGTTCCTGAAGACAGGAATAGTTTTGAGAGTAGTCCTTCCAATGATGCATGGGATACACATAGCTTCACTCAACCGATTGATAATCGTGATTCCCTTGAGAGTGCCCTTCAGACGAGCAACTTACTTGTTGAGGAACAAGCTAAGGAGATTGCTCAGCTGAAGATTTTGATGAATCTCCAATTGGAATCCATCAAAGTAAAGGACTCTCAGATCTCGGATCTAGAAAATCGTCTAGAGACCGAGAAGAGGATAGTCTCCAATTTTTCCAAGATTGATGCTATCAAGAGGAAGGCAGAAAATGGGTGGATCTCTCAAATCATTAAGTCATAGAGAAATGGGGAAACGGTGTTCAGACCCCCCACCCCGAGTAGGAAGGACACTCACCATGCCTTCAGGTATGACCATAGGGATAACCATGGTCACTGCAAGAATGATCAGTCCTCTTGTGGGAGCACTCAGAATGCAAGGGCTGTCATGGCCACCCAGAAGAGAATACCTCCGGCTTCCACCAAGCCCTTTGTATTCTCGGCCACAGCCCCTACTCGTCATGAATCCGCCTGCATCAGCTCACAATGCGCCTCTCACCTCCCTAGGACTCTGGAAAGGAGGGATAGAAATCATGTTGTTAGGACTCATGAGGTCCTTGGAGGGGGGCTGACTGAAAAGGAGGCACCACCTCCCAGGCCTCATGACGCCTGCCATATGCATTCTTTCCACCCCTCCAATAGTCACGGTGGAAGAGACAATTCTGTGAGCATGTCTGGCTCTAGTCCGTTTAGACCCAGAACTATGACTATCTCTGTCATCGGTTCAGGTCACAAGCGGCGATACAACATTCATAAGTGTTGGTGTTGTGGCAAAGTGGGTCATTTTGCCATAGACTGTTGGCACAACCAATCTGCATCAATGGCAAGGGGACTTCCACATCCTCGGGGCAATGTTAGTCTTCCCACCAGGATTCCTGAGGGGAGGCACTCAAATTATTATGCTAACAGGAACCTAGGACCCAATACATATTGGGCTCCTAAGGTAAGGTAATATTCTTTGGTGCAGGGTAGTCTAGACTTCCGAGTCATGATGGGAGCTAGACAGAAGATGTTCCTAGAATAATCTGGAACAAGCATCTGGAACGCAAGAAGTACTATCCTCAAAATTGAACACCTGGTATGCTCTTCAAAGGATCTCAATGATGAATCTTACAATCTCAGGTATCATTGATCAGCCTAAATAATTGAGTCATATTGTGACATCATATACATATATATATATATATATATATATATATATATATATATATATACAAATATACTTTTACACATCTATGTATGTTCTCCTAAGGGCAGATCAAAGCCGTATAATTAAACCTTAGATATATTACTAACGATGTGTCAGTAAATCTCTGAAAAATTCGAGAAGGCACATCAATAAGCATATATTACAAGTTGAAAATTAAAGTCGACACGTCATTAGGAGTCACTTAGAATGACAACTAACTTCATGAATATCGCATGTATCGATCTCGACTCAAGTTATGAAATCTGCCAGCCTATGTTAGTAAGTTAGAAATGTCAAAGTTGCTATGACTCCTAAGCTGTGTGGTATGGTAAAACACACCTGGAGTAATAAATGATCTTCTCGATTTCGTTACAACCTGTGACAAAAATGTTATGGTGGAATATAGGTGGTTTTTCAAGTGGTATCCTTGACAACCCCGGACAAATAAAATTGAAATTCCGGCAATTCTCATCGAACCGAAGCTCTTAAACCCGGTTATAGCTCAATTCCCGCCTACCCAGCGAATCTCGCCGACCCAGTAAATCCTGCCGACCCTTCGACTTCCCGTCATCCCTTCTACATCCGATTGTCGCCATTACCCTGTCGAAGTCCCGTCATCCCTTCGACTTCCCGTCATCCCGCCGACCTGGTTTCAAAGCTCTCCCGAAGCAGTGTCCCAGCACCTCCCAATACTCGCCGAAGCTCATCACTTCCCGTTTCCAAGTTCCTTTCCGACTCTTCGTTTCCCGAAGCTCTCCCGCTACTAGGTTCTTCGACTTCGGCTTCATCGTGACCTAACAACCCTCCGGAAGACCTCTTACAGCCGGAGTCACGCCCTCGCTTGGCATTGACTCGGCTCGCCGCATCTTACGCAACGTGGTGTCGGAACCCTCACTGCGTCTCCTCCTAAGGTAATGCCTCTCTTATCCCAACCGTGCCTTGCGCATTAGTATAGACATTACTCTCAACCTCTTAGTTTCGCCGATCCTTAGAATTGGAACTTCATATTCCCCTTTTTCCTAGTTTGCTATGGCTCCAAGGACCACCGCTGGGCTGGTCACTGGCTGTGAATTAGTTCGAACAGGGTTCTCACACGCCTCGGATGAGTTCAGAAACATCATCATCATGTTGGAAGAGGCTGGACTCACGTTTGTACTGGAGCATCCCTGCAAAATTCTGGATAAAGAAGTGATGGAGTTCTTTGCAACCGCCAAACTTCGGAACGAAGACTCTATCATCAAGAGTAAGGTTACCGGTGCACGGATCAAGATGTCTGCCAGGACACTGACTCAATGCTTGCAGCTTTCCAGTTCTGAGCACGAGGATTATCTGGAGGAACATGATAGAGCCAGGACCCTATTATTCTGTGGGCTAGCAAGGGGCACCAGATCTATAAAAAGAAAAGAAATGAATGAGGAGGGGAAACTCTTGTCTGACATCATTGGGAAGGTACTGATATGCAAACCAGGCTCACATGACCACATTTCAGCGGACATGTTCAAGATTCTTGTGGTGATTGTCTGCCGAAAGAGATTCAACTGGGGGGCCATGCTTTTCGAGAAGATCAAGGACACCCTCAGATCTCCAAGCTTTGGACGAATCATCAGTCTATTTCTCAATCAGTTGAACGGAGATAAGTTCGACATGAGCAAAGGAGTTCCCTTGCATTATTTGAAGAAAATGGACTCCAGCGTCTTTGACAGATGGGAGCGAGTCATAGGGCGAGCTGCAGAGGTAGTTGAACAAGAAGAATCTCCTGCCGAGGACAACAGAACTTCAGCAGATTTCTTGGCAGCCCCCAGTGAAGTTCCTGACGGCCTGAGTGCAGGAACTGAGGGGGAGCCTGTAACCGATTCTGCAAACATTCTGTCTGATATTTCTCTGATAGCTCAAGATGCTGTGAAAATGGTGGCAAAAGAAGTGGCAGATGATGCGGAGGCTGAGGATGATGAGGAGGAAGAGGAAGAAGCAGAAGAAGTGGCAGATGGTGAGGAGGCTGAAACTGATGAGGAGGAAGAGGAAGAAGTAGAAAAAGATGTGCACATCACTGATGATAATGGTGATCATTTGGAGACAGAGATAGAGGAAGAAGTACCTGAGAACGAGAAAGCAGCAGATTCTCAGGAGGATGCTGAGGTTCCGTCTGAGGAACAAGCTCCTAAGCAATTAGATGCAAGAATGGAGGGGGAGCAATCCTTTGTTCCCCCTGTGGAGTCCATCCTACTATCCAGCTCTCCCAGTGCTTCTGAGGGGGAGGCTAACCAAGGTATGCCTGCAGCTCCTCCACTTCAAGATAACTTAGCAAATCACACTGTAAATATTGTCCAAGGGATCCTAGATGAGGTCAAGAGATCGTTTAAGAAGTCCCACAAATCGGTGCTAAAGAGACTACAAGAATCTGAGGACCTCATGCTCAAGAACATTGTGCAGATCAACCATAAGTTAGATGAGATGGAGAAGAAATTTGATGACAAGTATACACAGGCAGGCACAGCAGTAACTCTTCTCATGCAAGGACTCAAAAAGAATACTGATGACCTGGGAGTGGTCAATAGTAATGCACATGTTGTGGCAAATAGCATACAGAAATTTGATGCCAACATGGTGCTCCTCAATCAAAATCAACAGGCCCTGCTGACTGAATTCTCCAAATCTCTGAAGCATATAGATGAGTCCCTGCACTCCTATGCAAACTCCATAGCACTCGAAGCCAAAAAGGGGGAGCAGGAATATACTACTAAGATGGAAGGGCTTCAGCACATCATCATTGAAAACTTCGATCAGTCAAATGTTTTTGTATATGACAGTTGCCAGTGGTTGCTTAACCAAGCTTTAGGCAATAATATACCTGAGGTTAATCCTGTACATGAAACCACTGAGCACAATACTGTGGATGACGAAGGGGCAAGTGCAGAGGCTGTTCCGTTGAGCGAAGCTGAGATGAAGAAAGCTGCTGAAAGGGCTGAACGCAGAACTTGGTTTGATCAAGATGCCTTAGCTAAAGCCAAAGGAAAAAGGCAGATCCAAGAGGGAACCTCAAGAGAAACACCAGCTGAAAAGAGGACCCGATTGACGGAGGAGGATGTGAGAAATGAAAAATGGAGTCCTATATCAAAAAGTATCATCTTGGACACATTCTTGTTACAGCAAAAGGGGCACATAAAACGAAGTGAGGTATACAGTCAATACGAATGGGAGAGGCACAAAGAATTTGAAGCCAAACGCAACTTATTTTTCAGAAATAATACAGTGACAGATAAAGTTCCTCCTCCCAGATATCATCCTAAGCCCAAAGAATATTTCGAAAGACAGAGCAAGAAATTCCTGGCCCAGAAGCTCAAGGATGATCTTGCTAAGGAAAAATAGGCTTAGGACCTTTTTGTCCCTCACTGCACATCTTTGTTTTTATATTGTCTTACGAACAAGTATTGTGGTTTTATATAAATATATATATGTGATGACATGTTGTGACTCAAGTATTATTTTGTCTGTTCTTATTGTCTTAAAGTTTTAATTATTCTGTGGGTGGTGGTATTCATCTTAGCTAGTAGGATTTTGGATTCGTCAAATAGGGGGAGATTGTTGGGTACTGTATCCACAATTACCTGGATTTGAGGAAGCCACCTGTCAAGCTAAGATGAATCCATAATGTATTTGATGAATTATTCTCTAGTTGTACTTGCAGATATTCCATGCTAAGTACACACCAATGTCAGGGTGCAGTGGGTCAATATACGCGGATCTGTGCAACGTAATCCCTCGTTGAGCAGATCAGTGTGTTGGCCTACGTGTACTCTCTCTATTGAGGTGTACTTAATTTCAAGTACAGGGCTATGATAAAGCAAGAGCAGACAAGGAGCAAGGATGGGCCAAAGACCAGCTCAAGGGGAGAAAGAGGAGAAACAGCCTAAGTACAAATCGTCGAGAATCACTAAGTGATTCTCGCCGATTCGGCGATAATCACTAGGGATTCTCGCCGAGTCGTCGAGAATCACTAGCTGATTCTCGCCAGTTGAAGCCGGCAGCCTCGACTCAGACAGGGAAATTTTCTAAGGCAGAATCGTCGAGAATTACTTATGATTCTCGCCGATTCGTCGAGAATGACCTTGCATTCTCGACGATTCGGTGAGAATCAAAAGTGACTCCCGCCGATTCTCCCCGGCTTCTGTTTCTGTGCAGTCAGATTTCGGCTAAGTAGAAGTCGGCGAGAATCATAAGTGATTCTCGCCGATTCGGCGAGAATCACCTATGATTCTCGCCGAATTTGACTTGGCAATTTTTCTGAAAGTTCTGGACCGGTCCAAGTTATCTGCAGCTGTTTGTACCGGACCTTGGTCCTTACTTTGGTGGGACCCACAACGGTCATCTTCTTGACCTAAGGTATATATACACTATATTTGTGAACAGTAAACATATACACACGAGATTTCAAAAAGGACAGCCGCTGTCTTGACCTAGCGGATCGCAGATTGTCGTCCGCCGCCGTCGCCGCTCGTGAAGGTGGTCACCGCCGCTGATCGTGGATTCTTCCTGATCTCCCGGTGACAAAAGCTTAGGCTAGCATAGCGTCTCACGCGTCTAACGAGAGATCCCTTGTCTCTTGATTCGTTGATCGGGAAAATCTTTCCCCTTCCGAATCGATCGAGACGATCGATCCTTGTGTGATCGTTGGAAGATCTTGCTTCCTTCGCTACGAAGTTTGAATTAAGTTGGCACTGCTGCTGTTCTCCGTCGCCGCTGCTGATTCCGAGAACCTTGCCGCCGCCTCAAGCCGCAGCCGGTCTCGGGAAAGATTCACTCCAAGTGAGATCTAGGGCTGTGCACTCTTCGTTGACTTCAAGAGCACGTCGTCAAACGAAGAGGGTCACCTTCTCTCCGAACGTCGTTTGTATTTCTTACAAGCTAGTTTTTAATTTCCTTGTAACGGACCGATTGGTCCCTAGTTGTAAGGGTTGGGTGCAACCCGGATTGTGGGAGTGTTGACTCCTACGTGTGGAAGGGTTCCTTCCGTGAGTGCAAGGATTGGATTTCAATCCTGTTGGTGAAGTGACCGAGTCGTCCCGTGTTGGGAGATAGGTCGAAGGGGGAAAGTGGACGTACCCAAATCGGGGAACCACTATAATTTGCCTGTGTACTGTGTGTGCTTGGTTGTTTTGTTTTATTGTGCAGGTAAATTTCTAATTCCGCAAGTACGCTGCAAAGACACCTATTCCCCCCCCATAGGTGAACATAGTTGACACTAGGTGGACTTTCACTTGCTGTAGCTTCTTTATTTATAATATTATGGACATATTCTTGGTGTGGATTTGACTTTCATATTATTATGGTTGGGTTGGCAGTTATTCTCTGATATTGGTTGTAGCCGGCAGAGTAGGCGTCCTGTGGTACAGGCTAGCCCGAGTGCTAGTACTACCGCAAGGCGGCTGTTCTGGGCATAAGACCCCTCTCGTGCCGTGTTTTGTGTTCCGGGAGGGGGGGTCTTACAAATGGTATCAGATTGCTACGATCCTCCAAGGCGAAAGTCACTTAACAATGGTGCCACCCCCGTTTGATTGGTCAGTTTGGGGACAAGCTGACTTAGCGGAAGCAGTGGTGTGCCCATATGTAATTCACACTAAGTTGTCCATCTTTAACCTTAGATTAGCCAACCTAACCCTAGGTTTGTACCTTATGTGTAGATCCCAGCACATGTTGAGCCAGTAAGGGGCACCCCCGCCCCGTCCGTACCTACACAATTCCAACAATCAGAGCTGGGGCAGACGCTCACAGCTATTCTGGATGCCTTTTGGTCCCAATCTCAGCAGACACCTTTACAACAACAGGGTCCGGGATCTAGTTTGTTAAGCATTTTCCGAGCTCTCTTCCCTCCCGCTTATATTGGGACAGAGTCGGCAGTGCGTACGGAAGAGTGGCTCGACACTATACAAGAGTTGTTGGCAGGAATAAGATGTCCAAACAACATGGCGGTGACCCTTGTGGTGACACTCTTAGAGCTGCACGCCAAAAGGTGGTGGAAGTCCCTCATGGGCTCCACTTTTCGTGGAAGAGTGTACACGGACATTAGTTGGAGCGAATTCTCCGAAGCCTTCTTAGAGCATTTCATCCCCTCGGCCGCTCGGGATGGTCTGGAAGAGAGATTTTTGCAACTAAAGTAAGGGTCCATGTCGGTGACGGAGTACCAACGGGAGTTTTAGCACCTGGCTAGATTCGCCGACTCCTATGAGATGGATGATAGAGGGTACGCCAAATGATTCTACAAAGGCTTACGAGATCCCCTAAGGCAAGCCCTTTTGTTTATAGCGGACTCTAGTCTGGCGGAGATTATTGATATGGCAAAGAGATTGGAAGCGGACCACTTGGGAAGTGGTAAGAGGCCAGCGGAAGGCGTGATGGAAGCAGGCCCCAGCAATAGAAGGAGATTTGACAATAAAAGAGGAAGAGGATATCGGAGGGGTGGCGGGCGTTTCCCCCAGAACTTTAGAGAGGAGCGCCCGGTTCCACAACCGCCAGCATTACCTCCACCTCCATAGTTTCAGCAACACGGCGGAAGGCAGGAACGGGTGTGCTTTGAATGCAACCAACCGGGCCACATTCGACGCTACTGCCCGCAACTGTTTGGAGATGCGCCTTTCGCTCTCCCTCTAACAGTCCCATGGGGGAGAGGGTATGTGCGTGGTCGAGGACGAGGACCACGAGGAAGAAACCTCGGACCCGCTCGAGATCAGATGTATGCCCTAGACATGACTCAAGAGCGGAACCCTCAAGAGATGATTGCAGGTACGATTTGAATTAGTCATTTTGCTTCCATTAATATCCTCTAGTTGCTTGAGATATACTAGACGTCTAGCTTGAGTATTATTAATGACACTTAGGCACCGTGATGGTCGGCGGGAAACCGGCTTATACGTTATTTGACACCGGTGCCTCACATTCATTCATGTCTGAAGATTTCATCAAAGATATACACGGAGTGCAATATTTCACTGGTATTGCTCGAAGAGTACGCCTCCCAGACGGATCTGAGATGATGGCAACCGCAAAGTGTGAGTTAGAGGTAACCATTGGGGGAAAGACCTTTGATACCCCTGCCACAATTTTGAGAATAACAGAGTTCGACCTCATTCTAGGTATGGTGTGGCTGGATTGGCAACATGCAAGAATCGACTGTGCGGAGAAGCGTATCTATTTGAGACATGGGGATACTGATGTAGTCTTCCAAGGTATAAATTTCGCCCCACGAATATTGTTATCCTCAATCCAGAACTTGAAAGCTCATATGAGAGGGGATGAAGTCTACATGATACGATTCGAACTAAAAGAGATGAAGGTAGATGTGAAGGATGAGCGGGTAGCACGGGATTTCGCTGAGGTATTTCCCGAGAAATTGCCAGGGTTACCCCCGCATAGAGAAGTGGATTTTCAGATTAAGCTTGTACCAGGAGCTAAGCCTGTCTCCAGGACCCCTTATCGGATGGCCCCAAAAGAACTTGCGGAGTTTAGAGTGCAATTGCAGGAGTTGGTAGAATCAGGGTTTGTTCGCCACAGCTCGTCGCCTTGGGGAGCCCCTGTTCTATTCGTCAAGAAGAAAGATGGAACCCTAAGTTTATGTATAGACTATTGGGAACTCAACCGACTGACAGTACGGAACACCTACCCGTTACCTCGGATCGATGAGTTATTCGACCAACTGGTGGGAGCGCATTGGTTCTCCAAGCTAGACATGTGCTCGGGGTACTACCAATTGAGAATACAGGAGGATGATATACAGAAAATGGCTTTCAGCTCAAGGTACGACTTATATGAGTTCACAGTGATGCCGTTTGGACTCACCAATGCCCCATCAGCTTTCATGAGCTTGATGAATAAAGTGTTTGAGCCCTACTTATATGTCTTCGTCATTGTGTTCATTGACGACATCCTGGTCTACTCGAAGACGGAGGAAGAACATGCCGGACATTTGGTCTTGGTACTGGAGAAGTTAAAGGAGCACGCCCTGTTCGCCAAGTTTAGCAAGTGTGAATTCTAGCTTAGGGAAGTTGCTTTCTTGGGTCACGTAATCAGTGGGGCTGGACTAGCTGTGGATTCGGCCAAGGTGCATGCCGTGAAGGAGTGGTCACCTTTGAAGTCAGCGGCCGATGTGAGGAGTTTTCTTGGAGTTGCCGGATACTACCGCAAGTTCGTAAAAGGATTCTCCAAGATTGCCCTCCCGCTTACTTCCTTGACAAAGAAAGGAGTGCCATTTGAGTGGACACCCCAGTGTGAAGCGGCATTCCAGGAATTGAAGGATATACTTACCTCCGCCCCCATCCTTATCCTACCGTCTGGGAAGGAAGGATTCCAAGTTTACACGGATGCGTCTTATAAGGGGTTGGGAGCGGTGTTGTAACACCCCAAAAATCTCAAAACTGGATTTGAGGTGCAGGATGTTTGACACAGCCTGGGATACGGGCGTGTCCCAGGGCGTGTCGGGGGTACACGGTCTGGGACACGGGCGTGTCCCAAGGCGTGTTCAGGATAGTCGACGATCGGTGGTCGACGATAGTCGAGCCTGGGACACGGCCTTCGATACGGGCGTGTCCCAGGGCGTGTCACTCAAGAAATAGCCGGTCTGAGTCAGAGACGTACACGGCCCGGAACCAAGCCTTGAACACGGCCGTGTCAGTTTTGTCACGGGCGTGTCCGAGGGCGTGTGCCTACCCGTGTACTGCTCTGTTGGTTTTAGAGCTCGTTGAGTACCATGTAACAGGGGTGACACGGGCGTGTCATATGACTGACACGTGCGTGTCAGGTTCGACACGGGCGTGTCGATTCCCGTGTTCTGGTAGTTTTCAGTCGGTGTGAGTGCCGCGTGTGCCGCTTAAGGGTACACGGCCTGTGACACGGGCGTGTCACAGGCCGTGTCGGCCAAAAAATAGTCTTTTTCGGGCAGATCTTGGCCGTTCATTTTCCTTAAAGAGGATCCTGTGGCTGGGGCTCATTCCTGGTCTGATAAGGCTGGGAAAGGAGAAGGCTAAGCTCATTTCCAAGTTTCATCTTCTCTTTCTAACTTTAAGAGAGAGGTGAGAGCAAGGTGGGGAAGAAGAAGTGGAATCCGGTTGCCGGTGGTGCTATGGTGGTCCAAATCGCGAGCCGAGTTCGGATTTGTGAGGGCAACACTGCTGCAAAGGCTTTCAACCGTCTCAATTTCTCTCCATGGCTCCGAAGCGAGTTCCTAGGGTAACGATTTCCTTCTTGGACATGTGATATCCTTATTTCCTGCATTGCATAGGGAAAACCCTTCCCCGCGAGTGTGCGGTGGGTTGTGGCGTCCCTTGGGGTAGATATGTGAAGTCCCCCTTGTTAGAGTTCGGAATTGGAGTACGGATCTAGGCATGCTGTGTAAAGCCTATCTGGACATATTGGTCTGAATTGGTGATGCTTGTTTGCATATCGGAGAAGACTCCGTGATTATTGCTTGTATGCATGATGGATAAAGTACTGGAGGAAGTCCAGGAAATTATGAGAGTTGGGTGAAACTCTTGTGGCCGTGAGTTGCCACTTTGTGTGCGGTTGAGCGTTGGGCTGCAACTGTATGAAAAGGCTTCGTGCCGAACAGGCAAGGTGAAACCGACCCGCGCCTTTAAATGTGGCCTCAGGTACGATATACTTGGTTGGGCAAGGCGATTTGAGCAACGGGGGGTGGCTGATCTGTACCTGCGTTATGTAGGCTGGACATGAGAGCGCCAAGGCATTGGGCTTTCGTCAGCGGCATAATGAGAGTCTTGGGCCTGCGTGCCGGACTAAATGCTCAATGGTAAGATCCGGTGTTTCTGGTGCACCCGAGAGTGCCATGAGTGCACGGGACGTCGGGTCGTCGGGCCGGCGTTTGTGATATGTGACTGTGCGGTCGTGCACGTCTTGCTTGAAATGCTATATATCATATTGGACGATTGCTATGCAGGGATGGAATTCCGCTGCCCCGTGCCAGGGGCAGGGTCGTTATAATTGGTCAGCTGAATGCTGACCGTTGCCCTGTTTTCCACCGCTTGGTGGATTGGTTCTTACAGGTACTGGAGGTGCTGGTCCGAGCGGGACTTAGCGGGTTGAAGCCCAAGCTGCGCTGCTGCCCTTGAAGGCATTGTTTTGTTTCTTTTGTTCATGTGTGGCCGGCCTGCGTGCCGATGTCTGTAATCCACACTCTTGTTAAGAGAAATTGTTGTAAGGCCTTAAGGCCAGACTCTTTTGATGTTTGTATACATTACTATGTTATAGTGGACAGTGTTCTTTATCTTGAGTTCAAAGATTCAACCGTGAAACTTCCGCTAGAATGCTCTGTGTTAGTATGCGTTGGTTATGATATTAGTTCGTAGCGTCTCCGGCTGTTTGTGGAATATGGTGTGGGGCCCCGACCGGACCCTCTATTATATTCTTCTTGATGGGTAGAGGTGTTATAATTTGGTATCAGCTTGTTGGTCGATCTCTTCCGAATTCGCGGACAAATTCTTTTGCGAGGTGGCGCGCACGTGTCAGTGCTGTCGTTATAACACTTAACTTGAACTCAAGATTGTCCACTTAGGAATGCAAATACACTTGTTTGTTGAACTTGTGTATTCTTTTTGTATGGTTGCCATTTTCATTGGTCGTTAACCTGTGTATTTTACACATATAGGTGACCAGAAGTGTTGCGGGTCAATCCGAACCACAACGTTCTGTTGAGAGTGCGGCACCAGCCGAGGTGCCCACAACTCCTCCATCCGCTGAAACAGTCCGTCTCATCACAGAAACGGTACTTGCTGTGATGAATGCTCAATAGGCTGGGCAGGCACGTCCTGCAGTGGTGCCAACGCAAGCTGGGGTACGGCAAGAATCGGTAGAAGCCGAAGTTGATCCGCGGGTAGAAGATCAACAATGGAAGCAATTCTTGAGCTTCAACCCTCCGCAGTTTCATGGGGCGGGTACACCGGCCCAAGAAGAGGATTGGCTTGTAAGGATCAAGAGGATTATGAGAGCTATTAGGGTTGAGGAGGAACAGAAAGTCATGTTAGCCACTTTCCTACTGGAAGGAGAGGCGCGATTGTGGTGGGATGAGATTGAAATGCATCACTTGGCCAGCAGGCAATTGGCAGAGATTACAATGGAAGAATTCTCTCGTTTATTCTTAGCACAACATCTGCCGATGCAGCAAAGGATATCGATGGAAATGGAATTTCAACGGTTAGCACAGGGAGATCGAAGTGTGGATGACTACCTGCATGAGTTCACCCGTTTGGGAAGATATGCGGGCACGATCTTCGCCGAAGAAGAGCGTAAGACTAGTCGGTTTTATGCGGGGCTGCGAGATGAGCTGCGGTATTTGCTCTCGAGTTCTGTGAGTCAGGGATTCCAAGCCTTAGTCTGTACGGCTCGTTCTTTGGAGACGGACATGAAACAGGGGCAAGCAAAGGGCAACTTGGCTGTTGCGAAGCCAGAGTTTAAGCCGCCGCGTCCGGACAAGTTTGGGTACCGAAAGAGATGGAATAAGAAGTCTAAGTCTTCTGGACAAGCTCCTTCTGCGACTGTGACGGATACATCTGGGTATGGATCTCGTGCTTGTTATACGTGCGGGAAGGTTGGACACTTCGTACGTGAATGTCGATCTGGTCCTCCAAAGTGTGATAAGAAGACGAGAGCGTCTTATGCGGAGAAGGGGAAGGCTGTGGTGGAGTCTTCTGCCTCGCACGCGCAGCCCAGGGTCTTCAACCTTGGACAACAGGAGGCCATTAAGTAGGCGGATGTCATCACAGGTGCGCGTAGGTTTTAATGTTCTTGCTTTTGATGTGCTGTGCTTGTTTTAATTGTAATATTATAGGATTTGTCCTTATACGAGAGTATCCGGCGCGAGCACTGTTCGACACAGGTGCTTCACATTCGTTCCTGTCTGAGGACTTTGTCTTTCGTGTCGGGGTGCCTATCCGAACCACGACAGACAGTGTAAAGGTGTTGTTGTCTAACGGATGTTTGATGTGCGCGGATCAATCTTGCGGTCTTGAGGTCAAGATAGGGAGTCGGGAGTTCAAGGTGGAAACATTAGTGTTGCCGATCAAAGAGTTTGATATAATCTTTGGTATGGACTGGCTTTCAGAGCAGCGTGCCTGTATCGATTGCACTTCAAAAGAGGTCACACTTGGGCAAAATACCGAACAAGAGACCAAGTTCATTGGTATGCAAGGGATGAGTGGGATGTTGTTATCCGCTCTCCAAGTTGTTAAGGCAGTTCGGAAGGTTGCGGAGTTGTTCTTCACACTCATAGAGGCGGTGGCGCCGAAGGACAGTGTGAGTGAAGTGCTGATTGTGTCAGAATATGCTGATGTGTTTCCAAAGGACCTTCCGGGGTTACCTCCCCAAAGGGAAATCGACTTCGCTATCGAGCTGGTGCCGGGTGCGAAACCTGTGGCCCGTTCGCCGTATCGGGTAGCGCCAAAAGAAATGGCCGAACTGAAAGTTCAGTTGCAAGAGTTGTTGGAGCAAGGATATATACGCCCAAGTATGTCACCTTGGAGCGCGCCTGTTCTTTTTGTGAAAAAGAAAGACGGTGGTTTGCGACTATGTATTGATAATCGCGAACTGAACAAGTTGACGGAGAAAAACAAGTATCCAATTCCACGGATCGATGTCTTGTTCGATCAGCTAGCAGGCTCAACCGTCTATTCGAAGTTGGATTTGAAGTCCAGGTATTACCAGTTGCGGATTAGGGAAGGTGACATTCCCAAGACAGCGTTTGGCCCACGCTATGGTCATTATGAGTTCACAGTGATGTCGTTCGGCTTATGTAATGCGCCTTCGGTCTTCATGGATCTCATGCATCGAACGTTCCGCGAATACCTGGATCTGTTTGTGATTGTGTTTATTGATGATATCCTTGTATATTCACAATCGGAGGAAGATCATGCAAACCACTTGCGGTTGGTATTGCATACCTTGCGAAGGAATAAGCTGTATGCCAAGTTCTCTAAGTGTGAATTCTAGCTCTCGTCGGTGGCTTTTCTAGGCCATGTGGTAAGTGGAGAGGGCATAGCGGTGGATCCGGCTAAGATAAGTGCCATTCGTGATTGGCCAGTGTTGTCTTCAGTGGCCGAGGTCAGGAGTTTCCTTGGACTGGCGGGCTACTATAGACGGTTCGTGGAGAACTTCTCCCAGATTGCTTTGCCTCTGACTACGTTGACGAGAAAGGATCAGAAGTTCGTTTGGACATCGGAGTGCACACGAGCTTTTGAGGAGCTGAAAAGTCGTTTGACCACGGCGCCCGTTTTGACGTCGCCATGTGGTACAGATGGTTTTGAAATATACAGCGATGCGTCTGGAAGCGGCTTAGGCTGCGTTCTCCTGCAGTTTGGCAAGGTGATCGCCTATGGCTCACGTCAATTGAAAGTGCATGAGCGTAATTACCCCGTCCATGACTTGGAGTTGGCGGCGGTGATCTTTTCGTTAAAGTTGTGGCGGCATTATCTTTATGGCGTGAAGGTGGATATTTATACAGATCATAAAAGCTTAAAGTATCTGCTCAATCAAAAGGAATTGAATATGCGACAAAGGAGGTGGATGGAATTCCTTGGGGATCATACCTTCGACATTTACTATGTTCCCGGAAAGGGAAATGTGGTCGCTGATGCCTTGAGTCGTCGGACTCCGGTGCGGGCAAATTGGTTGCGGATACATGATGAGCGATTAATCCAGGAGTTGGAAGCTTTGGAGATATCTTGTGTGGAAAGAGATTCTTCGACTGATGCATGCGTGAACTGGTTGGAGGTTCAATATGACCTTGCTGATAGGGTTCGGCGGGCAACGGAGTTGGATGATAGTCTCCAACGCTATGCAAAGGAGGGGTCTGGTGATCAATTCTCCTGGGATGACGGTTTATTACGGAAAGATGGCCGATTGTGCGTCCCTAGTACGGGTAAATTGCGAGAAGGATTGCTATATGAAGCACACTTTACAAAGTACTCAATTCACCCTGGGAGCACAAAAATGTACAAGGACATGAAGAAACTGTTCTGGTGGCCTGGTTTAAAGAAGGACATAGCCGCGTATGTGGCTAAATGTCATACTTGTGCTTTGGTAAAGGCAGAATGTCAATGACCGAGTGGTTTCCTGAAGTCGTTGCCAGTTCCGCAATGGAAGTTTGAGGATATTTCTATGGATTTCGTGCACGGATTGCCGAGATCTCAGTGTGGCCATGACTCAATCTGGGTGATTGTAGACCGATAGACAAAGGTGGCTCACTTTCTACCGAACAAGCGGGACAATTCAGTGGAAACGTTGGCAAAGCTCTATGTGGAGCAGATTGTTTGATTGCACGGTGTTCCCCGGAGCATCGTAAGTGACCGAGATGGGCGCTTTACCTCGAAGGATTGGAGATTAGTTCATCAGATGTTGGGCACGAAGTTAGCATTCAGTACGGCCTTTCACCCGCAAACGGATGGCCAAACTGAACGTACCAACAGAACGATGGAGGATATGCTCCGTATGTGCGCCCTGGACTTCGGTAAGAATTGGGAAGAACATCTTGTTATGGTGGAGTTTGCCTATAATAATAGCCATCAAGCGAGTATAGGCATGGCCCCGTTTGAAGCACTGTATGGTCGTAAGTGTCGTACACCGCTAGCTTGGGCAGAAACTGGCGAGACCAAACTTTTAGGCAAAAAGGAAGTCGAGGATGCTACCTCAACAATACGCTCTATTCAAGAGAGGCTCCTAATAGCCCAGGATCGGCAAGCCAAGTATTACAATGCTAAGCACCGGAACGTGGAGTTCGCGGTGGGTGATTGGGTCTATTTAAAGATTAATCCCTTCAAAGGCATATCTCGGATTCGGCGGTTGAAAAAGCTAAGTCCGCGATACCTTGGTCCGTTTGAAGTGGTGGAGCGAGTTGGGGAAGCTACCTATCGGCTAGCTCTTTCATCGGAATTGAGTGGATTACATGATGTGTTTCACATCTCGGTGCTACGCAAAGCAATCAAGGATCCAGCTCAAGTAATTGACAATGATCGAGTTCCGGTTGAGTATGGGCTAACGACAAAGGTGAAGCCTATACGGATCGAGGATCGAGCCGAGAAACAGTTGCGGAACAAAGTGATCGGGATGGTCAAAGTCCGATGGGACAATTGTGGCCGAGAAGAGCTAACATGGGAGCGCGAGCAGACCATGCGAGCCGAGTTTCCCGAGATATTTTCGTAACTTGTTCGCTCGTTGTATATGTAATAGAAACATATAAATGTTTTGTTATTTTCTCCCTACTATCTTCAAATTTCGGGACGAAATTTTATTAAGGAGGGGAGGATTGTAACACCCCTAAAATCTCAAAACTGGATTTGAGGTGCAGGCTATTTGACACGGCCTGGGACACGGGCGTGTCCCAGGGCATGTCGGGGGTACATGGCCTGGGACACGGGCGTGTCCCAGGGCGTGTTCAGGATAGTCGACGATCGGTGGTCGACGATAGTCGAGTCTGGTACACGGCCTTCGACACGGGCGTGTCCCAGGGCGTGTCACTCAAGAAATAGCCGGTCTGAGTCAGAGACGTACACGGCCCGGAATCAAGCCTTGAACACGGCCGTGTCAGTTTTGACACGGGCGTGTCCGAGGGCGTGTGCCTACCCGTGTACTGCTCTGTTGGTTTTAGAGCTCGTTGAGTACCGTGTAACAGGGGTGACACGGGCGTGTCGATTCCACTTCGCCTTCGTAGCAGCGTGTCGATTCCCGTGTTCTGGTAGTTTTCAGTCGGTGTGAGTGCCGCGTGAGTCGCTTAAGGGTACATGGCCTGTGACACGGGCGTGTCACAGGCCGTGTCGGCCAAAAAATAGTCTTTTTCGGGCAGATCTTGGCCGTTCATTTTCCTTAAAGAGGATCCTGTGGCTGGGGCTCATTCCTGGTCTGATAAGGCCGGGAAAGGAGAAGGCTAAGCTCATTTCCAAGTTTCATCTTCTCTTTCTAACTTTAAGAGAGAGGTGAGAGCAAGGTGGGGAAGAAGAAGTGGAATCCGGCTGCCGGTGGTGCTACGGTGGTCCAAATCGCGAGCCGAGTTCGGATTTGTGAAGGCAATGCTGCTACGAAGGCTTTCATCCATCTCAATTTCTCTCCATGGCTCCGCAGCGAGTTCCTAGGGTAACGATTTCCTTCTTGGACATGTGAAGTCCTTATTTCCTGCATTGCATAGGGAAAACCCTTCCCCGCGAGTGTGCGGTGGGTTGTGGCATCCCTTGGGGTAGATATGTGAAGTCCCCCTTGGTAGAGTCCGGAATTGGAGTACGGATCTAGGCATGCTGTGTGAAGCCCATCTGGACATATTAGTCTGGATTGGTGATGCATGTTTGCATATCGGAGAAGACTCCGTGATTATTGCTTGTATGCATGATGGATAAAGTACTGGAGGAAGTCCAGGAAATTGTGAGAGTTGGGTACAACTCTTGTGGCCGTGAGTTGCCACTTTGTGTGCGGTTGAGCATTGGGTTGCAACTGTATGAAAAGGCTTCGTGCCGAACAGGCAAGGTGAAACCGACCCGCGCCTTTAAATGTGGCCTCAGGTACGATGTACTTGGTTGGGCAAGGCGATTTGAGCAACGGGGGGTGGCTGATCTGTACCTGCGTTATGTAGGCTGGACATGAGAGCGCCAAGGCATTGGGCGTTCGTCAGCGGTATAATGAGAGTCTTGGGCCTGCGTGCCGGACTAAATGCTCAATGGTGAGATCCGGTGTTTCCGGTGCACCCGAGAGTGCCATGAGTGCACGGGACGTCGGGCGGTCGTGCCGGCATTTGTGATATGTGACTGTGCGGTCGTGCACGTCTTGCTTGAAATGATATATATCATATTGGACGATTGCTATGCAGGGATGGAATTCCGCTGCCCCGTGCCAGGGGCAGGGTCGTTATAATTGGTCAGCTGAATGCTGACCGTTGCCCTGTTTGCCACCGCTTGGTGGATTGGTTCTTACAGGTACTGGAGGTGCTGGTCCGAGCGGGACTTAGCGGGTTGAAGCCCAAGCTGCGCTGCTGCCCTTGAAGGCATTGTTTTGTTTCTTTTGTTCATGTGTGGCTGACCTGCGTGCTGATGTCTGTAATCCACACTCTTGTTAAGAGAAATTGTTGTAAGGCCTTAAGGCCAGACTCTTTTGATGTTTGTATACATTACTATGTTATAGTGGACAGTGTTCTTTATCTTGAGTTCAAAGATTCAAACGTGAAACTTCCGCTAGAATGCTCTGTGTTAGGATGCGTTGGTTATGATATTAGTTCGTAGCGTCTCCGGCTGTTTGTGGAATATGGTGTGGGCCCCGGCCGGACCCTCTATTATATTCTTCTTGACGGGTAGAGGTGTTACAGGTGTTGATGCAGCACAGGCATGTAATTGCTTATGCTTCAAGACAATTGAAGAAGCATGAAATCAATTACCCGGTGCATGATTTGGAGCTAGGAGCGGTGGTGTTCGCCTTGAAGGTATGGAGGCATTATCTATACGGCGTCCACTGCGAAATCTTCTCGGATCATAAAAATTTGAAGTACGTCCATACCCAAAAGGAATTGAACTTAAGACAACGGCGGTGGTTAGAGTTTCTATGCGACTATGAGTTCACCTTGAACTACCACCCCGGAAAAGCAAACTCGGTAGCCGATGCATTGAGTAGGAAAGTTCCCGGCTCGAACCCAGAATCTCAATTGATGAGCATGGAGTTGGCACGGATGATCGAGGAGATGGACATCACCTTAATATTTAAGGCTTCTTCGGAATATACGGAGTACCTGTCCAGCATGAGCATAGTTTATGATATCCGAGACCGGATCCGAGTGGAGCAAGGATTGGATGCGAATTTGGCCCCGACAATAAAGTTAATCGAAGACGGGACTACCGACGAGTACACACTAAAGGACGGCCTCGTTTACTTTCGCGGCCTACTCTACATTCCCAAAGGTGGCAGAATCCGGGAGGATATTATGAGAGAAGCACATTGCTCTCAATATTCCGTGCACCCAGGAATTTCAAAGATGTACGCCGGCTTACGGAAGACGATGTGTTGGCCAGGGATGAAGAAAGATGTCCGGTACTTTGTCACGCATTGTGAAGCCTGCCAAAGAGTGAAGGCGGAATGTAGGAGCCCCGGTGGCCTGTTGCAGTCATTGCCAATCCCCGAATGGAAGTTCGAGGATATATCCATGGACTTCGTACATGGGCTACCTCGCTCCCGCTGAGGGAATGATTTAGTGTGGGTGATCGTTGATCGCCCGACGAAGGTTGCCCGGTTCATTCCTATGAAGGAGGCTCATGTAGATGTCTTGGTACGCCTGTTTGTGGAACAATTTGTACGATATCACGGTGTACCCAAGACGATAGTTTCGGACCGTGATGGTCGTTTCACCTCCAAGGAGTGGAAGGCAGTACAGACGTATTTGGGCTCACGTCTTACCTTTAGTACCGCATTTCATCCTCAGACGGACGGACTGTCTGAGCGGACCATCCGAATATTGGAAGATCTGTTGAGGTTGTGTATGATAGATAGGGGAGAGCCATGGGAAAGACTCTTGCCCTTGGTGGAATTCTCCTATAACAATAGCCATCAAGCTAGTATTGGCATGGCGCCCCATGAAGCCCTATATGGAAGGAGGTGTAGGACCCCCTTGTCTTGGGTGCAAGATGAAGACCCGAAGACTTTGGGAATTGAGTATATAGATGACACTGATGCAGTGGTTAGGCTGATAAGGGATCGCATGTTGGAGGCTCAAAGTCGGCAGGCGAAGTATTACAACGCAAGGCACCGTATGGTGGAATTTCAAGTGTGTGTTAAGGTGTTTCTAAAAATCCGGCCGATGCATGGAGTGTCACGAGTGCGAGGAGTGAAGAAGCTCAGTCCACGGTATGTTGGGCCCTATGTCATATTGGAAAGGGTTGGCCCTTTGGCCTACCAGCTGGAGCTACCGCCCGAGCTAGAGAATTTCCACGACGTGTTCCATGTATCGTCGCTTCGGAAGGCACTATTGCGGCCCGAACAATACATCCCCACAACTGATGGTGTTGTGGCGTCTGACAGATCTGTGCGACTGGAGCCGGTGTGGATTGTTGATAAAGAGATAAGAACCTTGCGCCGCAAAAGTGTTCCCTTGGTAAAAATGCTATGGTCTAATCATGGGAAGGAGGAATTCACATGGGAGCCTGTGGATTTGATGCGAGGACGCTACCCGGAGTCGTTTGCTTCAGGTAATTTTATCTAAAAGCATATTATTTCATTTTTTGTATGCTTTACTCCCCGTGACCTCAGCCTGATTTCGGGGACGAAATCTTTTTATTTTGTTTATAGGATTTGTAACGTCCCAATTCGCGCTAGGCCCCTCGCACGTGTTCTAAGTCAAGAGACTCAACTCGGGCTCGGGGTGCACTGGCAAAAGGGTGTCAAGTGCATTGAATAAGTGTAGGGTTGGGTTCAAGGATACCCCAACTAGTAGCCGAGATGAGGGAACTCGGCCAAGTAAAAATCGACGAGAATGGAGGTTGATGCTCGTCGATCGTCGAGAATGGAGGCTGATACTCGCCGATTCGACGGGTATCGGTGGTCGATACCCGCCGGACTCAGAACTGCAAGTAGGCTAAGGGAAAATCGTCGAGAATGTCTGACGATTCTCACCGATCGCCGTGAATACCCGGTGATGCCCACTGATCGTCGAGTATCGCTGACTGATACTCAACGCACACCACGCCGGGATGCCCGATAAAATGGCTAAGGGAGAATCGTCGAGTATCATTGTTGATACTCGACGAATTCGTCGAGAATGACCCGCTAATACTCGCCGATCGACGGGAATCACTGGCTGATTCCCGCCGAATTTGACTTGTGCGTTTTCTGCGCCCAGGCAGATTCACCGGCTTGCATAGGTGGGCTGACCGGACTTTGGGATTCGTGTTGAATGATCCTTGGACCGGTCACTTCAAATGAAACCTAATTTGGGCGGTCCAATTAGAGAGTGACACGTGGCGGAAGGGACTTAACCTAATATGTAATATAAAAGGGAGTAAACCAAACCCTAGCCATCGCACCCGATCGTTCTTGCCGAGCCGTCACCGTCCAAAACCGACGGGAGCGGGAGAGAGAGGAATATAGCAGATCGCCGGAGGAAAAGTTCGGATCGTTGAAGGAAGGCTTGCTGGAGCTAGTTTTGGAGGAGGAGAAATGCCTTTGCCGTGAAGAACGTCTACACCGAGAGATGCCGCGGAGAAGGGTAATGCGATCCATGGCCGACAACGGAGGAAATGCCGGAAATGAAGTGAGTTTCCTCCCCTCTCCATTGGTGCTAGATCTGTAGCTATTCTTAGGCGAGACATCGACTCAAAAGTGTTTTGATGTGTGAGATGAAGCTTTCTAGGAAGGCCATGCTAGAACTCGTGTTCTAAAGCTTAGTCATCTTCAACCTCTCCTCGCTTCAAAGTGATGATAGGGGTGGTCTCGTGAAGAGGAAATGGCCTCAAGAGGGAGAATAAGGGTGGAGGAACTTCTGGTTGCGATTTGGGGAAAATCTCTTGAGGAGGAAGATGAACGGATGTCGTTCACTTCGCTTCAAGATGCGTGCAGAATCTGTGTTCTACACGCAGCGACCTTCTTGGCTACTTTTAAGCAAGAAAGGGTCAGATCTGGGCTTTCGACTAAACACGAAAGTCGTAGCCCTTGCAATTACCTTTCCAACGAGTGGTTGCACGTTTCCAGGCGATTCCTGTAGCCACGGGAAAGCCCGTTTGAATCCGCTGCGGTTGGGAGTTAATTCCAGGAAATCTGTATCCTGTACGTAACAGACTTCGGGTTGGATCTCTGATATGATGTGACCAGATCTGGGCTTTCTACTAAACACGAAAGTCGTAGCCCTTGAAATTACCTTTCCAATGAGTGGTTGCATGTTTTCATGCGATACCTGTAGCCATGGGAATCCTTAGTCAAAGTTGCTGACCAGATTACATATAATTCTAGGTGATTACAATATGAACTTGGATTCGATGGAATAGATGTTGCAATCCATCTTGAGTTTAGGTGAATTATTTTGTGTTAATCACCGAGGTAATGTGAAGGTTGATGTTTGAGGACTTGAATTCCTATGCCGAGATGCGAATCAAGCCTAAGTGAATGAAAAGCTTTGTTATATTTGGTAGATCACCATTATGGGCATTATCTATAATATGTTGAATTCATGTGAAAGGATTTGTAAATGATTAAACTATGGCCCTGATGTATAATGAATTGATGGAAGGGAATGGATAGTCCAATGCTTAGAGTGTCGTCTCCCTACGGGTATCATTGTGGAAGTTAACAAGTGCGGAGTTGACCGTCACTAATGGGAATGAGGTTGAGTTGGATAAAATTGGACGGTTGGGCTTGGTCCTCGGTGTTCATGTCCCGAGGCTCCATCCGTATTTGTTGGATGGTTGGGCTTGGTCCTCGTGCTTTCTTCGAGGCTCCTTCCATGCCATGAATTGTGGAATTGCATGCGGTGTGAGTCGACACGCGGTGTCGTAATCCCGGGTTAAGGATAGTGTGGCAGGTCTACGGGCTCGCCAATCGTCACACCGATGGGAGTTGACAGTTAGACCTTGGGCGGTTAGGCTTGGTCCTCGGTGTTCACGTCCCGAGGCTCCTTCCGTGCCAAGTGAACGATTGGGCTTGGTCCTCGTGCTCATTTTTGCGGCTCCTTCCGTGTCATACCATAGGCCAGTCGGGGCTAGGATCTTGGTGCATATTTACCCGAGAGAACCCGCTGAGCCGTAGTACGCATGTGAGCTCCGCTGTTGTGTTCTTAGCGTTGAGGCGTATGGAGGCCTAGGACAGGTAGTGTGGAGACCAGCCTAGTAGTGGAGATGCCCGCTCTACTGTCACCGTTTGGCCACGACGGTTGATGCCTGAGAGGTTAGCTACCTGCTCGAATAGAGGGAACTATAAGTCTGTGTCGACATAGCGATTGCATGTGCTTGATCATGGGTGTGTCATTGCATTGCATATATAGCATTGCACTTCATTACATACACAAGACCCTCATCGTATAAGTTTGTATGGGCACTCCTATACGATGAGTTACTTTCTGCTGAACGACCCTCAACTTATATGCTTGTATGGGCACCCATATAAGTTGAGTTACTTACTGTTCTAGATATATACTCTCTTGCTGCTGTAGATTGTAGATTTGTAAAATAAGACCTTGTTCATTTGTATACTGTTTCTATTGCTATTTATGATATGTACACATACTTCACCTGCTTGTACTACTGATATATATTTATTGTACTTGTTCCTTTCTCCGCCCAGTGCCGAGGAGTCGCCGAGGGAGCGGATGTGAAACCACTTAGTCTTTTTGACAAACGGTTGCTATGTATTCCTTTTTAGGAGGAAACCCCGCAGGTGGAGCAGCAGGCTATGCAGACGGACAGCCAGGCCAGGGTGACAGGGCCTGAAGGGACGGTACCGTCGCTACCATCGGTTACAGATGTGAGTGAGAGAGAGATTTTGTTGTAGCCCTTCAGGGCAATTTTGTTCTCGTACTCTGATATTAGAAGCTTGCTGTAGCTTCATTATTTATAATATTATGGACATATGCTTGGTGTAGATTTGACTTTCATATTATTATGGTTGGGTTGGCAGTTATTCTCTGATATTGGTTGTAGCCGATAGAGTAGGCGTCCTGTGGTACAGCCTAGCCCGAGTGCTAGTACTACCGCAAGGCGGCTGTTCTGGGCATAAGACCCCTCTCGTGCCGTGTTTTGTGTTCTGGGAGGGGGGTCTTACACTGGTTGTGGAGGGCTGTATATAGACTGAACTTGTTGATGTATCATCTCAAGATCTGCAGGGGGTAAATGACTTGGGCAACATCAGGTTGATCACCTTCAAGAAGAGTTGGTTGCACCCCTGACTCAGCCACATTATCATCATCACTCAAGGGTGGATATCACAGAGTGGCTCTGATACTATTGGTTATCTATTTGGCATGATCAGAGCCAGCATATACTAATACCCTCTCCCCCTTTATGACTTCTCTGGCCACATGTTCTCTCAAATCATCTTTTTGAAATCTGATTTGTCCATCCAGGTAATTGATACCATCTTTAAAGAATGGCTTTAACTTTTGAAGCTGATCAGAAATTGTTTTATGAGAATTAGTAATAGCTATCTTAAAGGAATCCAAGATTTCCTGTAGCTTCTTATCAAAATCTTCTTTCTCCTTATTTCTTTCCTCAGTCATTGCAATAATAGTATTTTTAAACTCAGTGACTATCACATTATGAGATTCTGTCAGATTGTCATTCATTCTTATTCTATTTTCAAGGACATATCCTTGTTTGACAGCAATATCATCCACTTATTTCTTAATATCTGCTTGTTGAGTAGCCAAAAATACCACAGCATTGCCCCCCTTGTGGAAGCAATCTGTCATTTCTTTCTTATTCTGATTGACCTCAAATCTGATTGACTTTATGTCTTGGGTTAGATCAAATTGAAGAGCCTTATGGCTTTCATCAACATATTTTTCAAGAGCCAATCTCTGCTCATCAAATTTTACTTGTAAATCAACCAAATATTTGTTGTAATCAATCTCAGGGGCTGGTTGTGAAGTAGTTGCTTGCAAAGCCTTCTTATAGTGCTGGCTTCTCCTCTTAAAAACCATCAATTTTCTTTTATTTAAACTTGCTATCTCCTCATCCTATGAATCAGAAGAACTATCAATATTTACTCTTTCTTTAGGACTAGAAGGCAGCTCCTTGTCAGTCCTATGCTCCACCTTCTCAAGGTAAACTTGCTCCCCCTCAACTGCTGCCTCTATTTCAGGAAATAATTCTTCCAGGGTGAACTCTTGTTGAGTGTGAACTGCCTTTTCTGGAGCATCAACAACCATAGATGTATCCTCCAGGATCACATCTAGTGCTGGACTGTTGACATAAGGAGTGTCAATAATAGAATGTGAATCCATTTCACTTTCCAAGTGAATTCTTTCTTCCCCTTATCCTTGTGCAGAATGTTGCCCCCCTGCAACTGTGTAGTAATAGTTTCCTCATTTACTTGGACAGTTTCGGTCATGTCCTGGACCTGTTCCATAACCTTCTCCCCCTGCACTTGTGCATTCACTATGTCCTCCTGCACATGATCATGATAAGTAATCTCAGGGACTGGTGATTTTGCTGCAGTCTCTTGGTTATCCAAATCAGGTGTGTCCTTGGAGAGAACCCTATCCCATCTCGATATTATCCTGATGTCCATCCTTCTCATATAATTTATCTTAGTTCCTGAAATCTGATGCATTACCTCTGGAATTGCTCCAGCCAGGTATAAGCTCATCAACCTAGACAAATTGGGCTTCTTGATTCCTTCCTTTATTTTCTCAAATAGAACTGCAGACCAGTCTGTGTTAATCTTGTAGATTATCCTTGTCATTAGATTGAACGTAATGGTAGAGATCCTATCATGGCCTCCTGGTTTACAAAAAACCACCTTCCCTACCACTTCAGATAGAAACTTTCCTTATTGATACATCCCTTTTCGGTTGATTGCTGCTCCAATCTTCATGGTTGAATCCAATCCACACTACTGAAGAGCCTCCCTTGTCTTTGAGGCTTGGACCTCTTCTTCATCCTGGATTCTTCGAAGGTGAAGAATCTTTCTTAAACTCTTCAGAGTGAGTTTCACTTTATTACCATGAACTGTCAACTTAATCTTTAGGCCCGTGGAGTTCACTGTTGCAGCAGCATAGAACTCAAATACTTCTTTCTTCCAGATCTTTGTAGGTTCAGAAACAAGAAAATCTAACCCAGAATCAGTAACTAGGGTAATGACCCCTTTAATCTCTATCGCTGCTTCATCAAAAGCATTGCGCACCAGCTCGTAGCCTTCGTTGATGTTGTCTTCAACCTTTGGTGCCATTGGAAGGGAGAGATATCTTGAATTGAGAGAAGAGAGTTTTTCGACACAAGGGTTTAGTCTCGAAAATCTGGAGAGCGTGTCGACAGAATACTTTCTAGACCTATTTATACCCTTTTAAATACAGAAGGTCAAAAGGCGGGAAAAATTTGTCTAAAAGTGTCAACACTGTTGAGAAGTGTCGACACAAACTTCTATTGTCTCGACCACGACGCTGACTACTATGTGTCGACACCAATTGATGATATGTCGACACTGGACATACTTAGAAGTACAACAGAAATTCTGTGTTGACTCTTATTACAAGTGTCGACACAATTTCTGTAAGTGTCGACACCATTACTCTGGTTGTGTCGACACTACTTTTCTGGATGTGTCGACTCTTTTTCCCTTAGGTGTCGACACTACAACTCTGTGTCGACACAATTTTCCTGAATTGTCGACACAAATTCTCTGTGTCGACACAATTTCCCTGAATGTGTCGACACAATTGTACTTAGCCAATTCTGGTAGTCTAACAAATGATCAACATTCCTAATTCAAATTTTAAATCTATTGAATTTAGTTTCATCTAGAGGCTTAGTAAATATATCTGCAATTTGATAACCCGTCTTAACAAATTCTAGTGAGATATCCTCTTTCTCTACATGTTCTCTAAGAAAATGGTACCTTATTTTTAAATGCTTAGTCCTACTATGTGAAACAGGATTATTAGCAATAGAAATAGCACTGGTAGAATCACAAAACAAAGGTGTTCTACTTACCTGAATACCATAGTCTTCTAGCTGATGTTGAATCCATAACAGCTGTGCACAGCAACTTCCTGCTGCCACATATTCAGACCCAGCTGTGGAAATTGCCACACTAGTCTGCTTCTTACTGCTCCAAGATAGCCACCTTCCTCCTAGAAATTGACATGTACCTGTAGTGCTTTTCCTATCTTCTTTACAACCTGCAAAGTCTGTATCTGAATAGCCTGTTAGTAGAAAATCTCCATTCCTAGGGTACCAAAGGCCTAGATTAGGTGTGCCCTTTAGATATCTCAAAAATCCTTTTTACTGTATTGTAATGAGATTCTTTGTGACATGATTGGTATCTAGCACATACACATGTTGCATACATAATGTATGGTCTACTAGTAGTTAGATAAAGAAGAGAGCCAATTATTCCTCTATACAAAGACTCCTCTACAGGTTTACCTGCATCATCTTTGCATATAGGCATACTTGTTCTCATAGGAGTTCTCATGGTGGAGGATGATTCCATACCAAACTTCTTAATTAACTCCTTGGTGAACTTTGACTGGGATATGGACAAGCCATCTTCAGTCTGTCTTACTTGGAGTCCCAAGAAGAACTTAAGTTCCCCGATACTGCTCATTTCAAACTTCTCTTGCATAAGTTTTGCAAACTTTTTGCAAAGGTTGTTTTCTGTAGACCCAAAAATTATGTCATCTACATAAATCTGGACTAAGATTCTCTTACCTTTGGATTCCCTTAGGAATAGAGTTTTGTCTATTTTCCCTCTTAAGAATTTGTTCTCAATAAGGAAAGTAGACAGAGTTTCATACCAAGACCTTGGGGCTTGCTTTAACCCATACAAAGCTTTCCTAAGTCTATAAACATAATCAGGTTTGAGAGAATCTAAAAAACCTGAAGGCTGCTCTACATAGACAACTTCTTTTAGATTTCCATTCAGGAATGCTGATTTTACAACCATTTGGAATACTTTGAATCCTTGATATGCTGCATAGGCAAGGAACATTCTAATGGCCTCCAGTCTTGCTACTGGGGCAAAGGTTTGATCAAAGTCTATTCCCTCTTCCTGCCTATATCCTTTTGCAACAAGTCTTGCTTTATTCTTCACAATAATTCCACTCTCATCTAATTTGTTCCTAAAGATCCACTTTGTTCCAATGATATTGTGGTCTTTTGGTTTAGGAACTAGCTCCCAGACCTTGCACCTTCTGAACTGATTTAGCTCCTCTTGAATGGCATTAATCCAATGTGGGTCTAGGATAGCTTCTTCAAATTTCTTTGGCTCTAATTGAGATAAAAAGCTTGAGTGTAGGACTGTGTTCAAATTCCTGCTTCTGGTTTGCACTCCTTGTCTTAGGTCACCAATTATTTGATTTGCTGGATTATCCTTTAAGTGTCTAACAGCTGGAGGTAGATTATCTTCTGGTTGAACACCTCCAGTCTCTTCAATGTGTTGCACCTCTTGGTTTTCTTCAGCTCCTAGAGAGTCCTGTACTCCCCCTAGACAGTTGCCATCATTTTCCATTTCTTGATCTGCAGTTGAGTCTTCTGCAATGGAAAGTTTGTCCAATCTCTCTTTTATACATGTTGGACTGCATGAACTACAAGGCAACTCACTGTTGATCAATCTAGTTTCATCAAATACAATATGTACAGATTCTTCCACAACCTGAGTAATCAAGTTGTAGACCCTATAAGCCTTAATATTATTGTTGTACCCAACAAATATCCCATCTTGGGATTTGGCAGCAAACTTAGTTAGATAAGACTTGTCATTGTTAAGGATATAGCACTTGCAACCAAAGATCCTAAAATAGAATAGATTTGGTTTTCTATATTTCATGATCTCATAGGGAGTCTTTTTGTGGTACTTGGTGATAGAAGCCCTGTTGAGCACATGACATGCAGTGTTTACTGCCTCAGCCCAGAAATATTCTGGGAGAGAAGTGTCACTCAATAGAGTTCTACCAACCTCAATCAATGTTCTATTCTTTTTTTCAGCAATACCATTTTGTTGTGGTGTTCTAGGTGAGGAGAATTCTTTAAAAATCCCAAACTCTTCACACAATCTTGTCATACTTTCAGATTGAAATTCAGTGCCATGGTCACTTCTGATTTTTACCACTGTACTGTCCAGTTCATTCTGAATTTGTCTGACAAAACTGTGTAAAACACTTAGGGTTTCTTATTTTTGTCTCAGAAATAACACCCAGGAATATCTAGAATAGTCATCTACCACCACAAAAGTGTAGACCTTCCTACCTAAACTATGAACTGGCATAGGACCAAAAAGATCCATATGTAAAAGGTATAGATACCTCACTGAATCCTTGTTTTCAAGGCTATGAAAGGAGGATTTTGTCTGCTTGCCCTTTTGACAAGCTGAACATATCCCTTCCTTTATACACTTAACTTGAGAACCATTCCTCACTAACTCTTTGCTAAAGAGTTGGTCAATTATTTTGTAGTTAAGATGGGCCAGCCTCTTGTGCCATTTGACACAATGAGAGGCTTTCTAATCAGCTACAAGACAAATAGGAGAACCTTTGTTAGCACACTCAAAATTGAGACAGTACACATTCCTCTTTCTATATCCTCTCAAAATCATCTTTTGATCACTTGACCTTTTGATATAACATCCATTCTTAACAAATGAAATATCATATCCTAAATCACTCAGCTGGCTTATGCTTATAAGGTTGTGTTTCAAACCCTTCATATAGGCCACTTGAGTGATAGTAATCTGGTTACTAGAAATGTTACCAAATCCTTTGATGATTCCTCTTTCAGAGCCACCAAAGATTACTGTAGGCCCATTTGAAATAGGTAAATACGCCTTCAGCAATCCCTTTGTTCCAGTCATGTGCCTGGAACATCCACAGTCCAAGTACCATATAAAGGCATGGTGATTTGGACTCACCTGCAATAAAGAATTACTTTCCCTTAGAACCCAAGTAAGTCTTGGGTCCTTGGTTCAAGTTAGCTTAATTCTTAACAAATCTACCTGCAACTATTCTAACAGGTAGACTGTTGTTCTTCCTGAGACTAGTGCTGTGCCAGCAATCTATGGCATAATGACGTGTCTTGCCACAACACCAGCATGCATACTTGTTGTATCTATTTCTAGATACATTCTTGACAATCTGGTTGACAGCAAATCTCTTGTATTGTGCTGATACTGCTGCAGCTACACCCACTGGTTTCTCATAACCATGTGGTTTATTAACATGGGCTGCCTTATTGACATAAGCACCCTTGTCATTCAGAACTTCAGTCTTATTATGACCAAGAGTATTCTCAAGGTCATACTTATCAGAAGGAAATTGTACCTTTCTAAAAACTAAAGGGACTTTAAAATTTAATTGATGAACTGAGGCTTTGCCCTTTCTCTTTAAATGGGCAGCCCTGGTGTTACCTTTAAATCCTATTACAGCCTTACCCTTTTGAGCCACAAACTCATCTATTAAGGGTAAAACTGATTTTGACTTGGAGTAACTAGCCACCAAATCTTTCTCCTTTTGAAGTCTGACTTCCAGACTTTTGATTATATTATTTTATATGTGATTGTACCCATCTAAATAACAGTAATAGTTTTCAGCTTGGCAACCTCATTCATTTTTTGATCCAATTCTTTCTCTAAACCAGATGCAGTCATCTTAAGATCTGTAATTTCCTTAGCCTGAGTTTTTGCCAGGTTCTTTCTTTTCTTTAAAGCCTGCAACAAGTCCACATTTATATCTATCAGCTGATGAATATCACCTTCAGACTCAGATCCATCCACATCACTTGATGCAGATGTAACTGACTCTGTGCTAGTACTACAAACTTAATTACTAGACAAACATTGTACCTTGCTAGGACAAGGCTGATCCTGGCATTTTTCTTCTTCTGATACAGCCATCAGTCTCATATACTGATGGTCTTCTTGTGCATAGATAGAGTCCAGCAAATGCATAAACACTTCTTCTTCATCAGCTGCATATAGGCCAATGTATGCCTCAACTTCAGATTCTGACTCTGAAGATGATTGGTCTGTTAAGCTCTTCTCCTTCTTAGCAACAAAGGATTTCTCCTTCTTGCTCTTTTATTGAGTCTTCCTCTTATCAGCAGACTCCTTTTTTTTTTGTCTGGACACTCAGCAACAACATGTCCAGGTCTATTACAAAAATAGAAAACTATCTTTGATGTTGTTTATTTGTTAGGCTTAGACCTGCTCCTGTCCTTCCTAGATGACTTTCTCTTTTGATAATAGTCATCAACTGGATGTGATGTGGAGGGCCTTGACTTCCACTACTTCTTCTTCAGAAATCTCTAAAACTGCCTTGTGAAGGCAGCAAAGTCTTTATCTGAGTCACTGCTGTCTGAACTTTGATTGTCTGAATTATCTGAAGCAATTTCAGCAATTTCCCTAGGAGGTGATGGAGACATCCTCCTATTCTTTCTAATGGATTCAACCTTGAAGGCCACAGACTTTTATCTATGCTCCCCTTTGGAATTTCTTTCTTCCTCTTTTCTAGTCATTAGTTGCAATTCATAAGACAACAACTTTCCAAATAATGTTGGAGGAGAAATATCCGCAAGTTTGTCCACTTCCCTAATGACACAAATCTTGGTATCCCAATCCTTTGTTAAGGATCTTAGGAATTTGTCATTCAGTTCATATGTACTGAAGACCCTTCCATAAGACATCAGTTCATTTACTATTCTATAGAACTTCTTGTAGCACTCAGATATGCTATCTGATTTCCCTTGTCTGAAGCTTTCATATTCTTGATTTAGCATAGACTTTCTATCTTGTCTAACTTCTTCAGAACCCTCCATGTAGACTATCAAGGTGTCCCACATTTCCTTGGAGGTCTTGTAGTGAATCAAATTCTAAAAGGTTGAATCATCTATGGCACTTGCTATGATATTTTGGGCTCTTTTATCCATAGTTGCTAGGACGATTTCATCCTTAGTCATCTCAGAAAAATCCTTTGGAGTTCTCTGATTTTAATCTAGAGCTGACACATTCATTGGAATATAAGGACCTTCTTTTACTGTAATATAGATCCTTGGGTCAGAAGCCTTCATAAACAACCTAACTCTTTCTTTCCAAATTCAAAATATCTCCTTCCTGCAGATGGGTAATTTCATAGAACCTAGTTCCTTGTGATTTTCTATAGAACCCATTTTCTTGATTCTTGATTCTGCCTTAGGGATCTAACTCAGACGGTTAAGTCCTTCTTTGAGTAACCTCCCTCTGATACCACTTGATAGTTTTAACTTCAAGACAACCTAAACACCTAGAGGGGGGGTTAATAGGTACTTTTCCTTATTTTAAACTAAGACAGAATATAGCTACAGTTCTTTAAGTAAGTCAGATATCTCTACAGCTAACACAGTACAATAATCACAATCATACACACATCACAGATTGCACAAAGATTTATAGTGGTTCCCCAAGGTCTGGGTACATCCACTTTCCCCCTTCACCTATCTAGCAGTGTGCTAGATTCGGCCTAACTTCTTCCTTCTTCTCAGATCCATAGTTCTTACAGCTCAGAACCCTGAAAGGTTCCTACAACTCAGGCTAACAAGCCCTACCTCAGCCTTGCCACAAGGCCTACAACTCAGAGAACTGATTCTCCTACACTCAGGCTCAAACAGCCTTATCACTCAAAGATCTAAATCTCCTACACTCAGCCTTTATAACACAGGCTTAAAACTTAGAGATCTGAATCTCCTACACTCAGCCTTTATAACACAGGATTACACTAAGATCTTTGAAAAGATCCTATAGAATTTGATAAGTAATTTTGATGGACTCTTACCCTTGTTGAGAGAGAAAGAATAAGAAGATTCTTGATCAGCTTCTTGATGAATCTCATGACTGAAATCAACCTGTTCTTAGCTTTCTTCAAAGCTTCTTGAATCTGACTTAGTAGGGTTGATCTCCTTTGAAGTTGATTGACTGGCAGCTTTCTTCTTGTATTACAAAAATGGATCTTGATCTTCTTTGTAGAATATTTCAGGATCTACTTCTTAAGAGACTTGTGATTGCCTCCTTCTTGACCTCAAGACAGCTGGAGCTCTCTCTCCCAAAACCTTTTGAAGTTACTTCTGAATTCTGAATGAATTCCCCTTAGACAAAATCTGAGTAGATAATCACTCCAGAATATCTTCTTAGATCTTCTCACGAAGATCTTCTTCTGTGACTTGCACTTTCTTGATCAGAGATTAATCTCACAATAATTGTGTTAGTTGTATGTATTGTCACTTCATAATAATTTTATCCTTCTTTTGAATTGATAACTCTAATTATTTCTATCTTTTTATTTACTATTTTATATTAATAGTTAGATATTTTATATCAATTTTATAATATTAAGTTTATTTTTACTTGTTTCTATAATTTCTATCTATTTGTTCTAATAAAATCATTTTCAATCTTGCAGGGCTTATCTACAGGTTATTTGGAGCAAAACAAGAATTTTACTGTTTTCAGCCTAGGCACGCCCGGCGACACGCCCTCCATGGGCGTGACCAAGGGCGTGACCCAGGTGATCGAAGCCATTTAGCGAAATCGTCGACAAGCGATCAAAAAAGCTTGACACGCCCTTTGACACGCCCTCCATGGGCGTGTCATATAGGCGTTCTACGGGGCGTGCCAACCAGTGGAAAAAATGCCAGCCGTGCCACATCAGATTAATATGACATGCCCTTGGTCACGGGCATTACCCAGGGCGTGTCAGGTACGTTTCCAGCCAATTATTCCTCCGTTCGAGCCGTTACCGCCAGAAGCCGTTGCAGCTTTGACACGCCCCTGGTCACGGGCGTGACTAGGGGGAGTGACACCTCCATGATGATCAGTTTACTCCCGCCATTTTTAGCTTCACGCCGTTTTCCAGAAACAGCCTTGACACGCCCTAGGTCACGGGCGTGACCTAGGGGCGTGACCCGTCAGTTAACAGATTTTGGCGGTTTCTCCTCCAACGTTCCCGGGGTTTCAAGACGACGGTCCCGAGCCTGACACGACCTAGATCATGGGCGTGACCTAGGGCATGACCATCCAGAAACTTTTTCTATAAATTCCAGACAGCTTCAGATGTCCAGGAAGAATTTTAGGAGTAGGAATCCTGTAGTTGCTGTTTTATTTACTGTATTTTCAATTTCTTAACTTAGTTTTACTTTATGTAAGTTTCAATTCAACTTTCTTTTCATTTTAATCATGTCTTTCCCTACCTTAGCTTTTATTTCCCTAATTATGTTGAGTAGCTAAATTTCATTTAGCACTTGATTATGATGAAGCTTGGAATAAAATAAACTCTTCCTTTTTATCAAATGTCTTGTTCGTAATCTTACTCGCTACGATTTATCTTTGATTTTTATTACATCGAATTCATATTACGCGTATATGATCTTCGATCTAAGATCCAGAACCTAAATGACCGAGAGGTTGCGGATACGAGGAGATCACTCAAAGATAAAAGGAGTTGAATGCACTCCTCGAGAGAGGATGACGTAAATCTTCCGGATTGGAGTCAAATCCAATAGTGGGGTTCACCGCCTAAAGCAAGCTTAGGGGTTTCGACTGGCCAAGAGGTCTTAATCGATCAACCTAAGGTTAGTCAAAAGCATGAGCTCGATAGAGACGCTTTTGTATTCTAGGAACCTCCACGGTCGAGTGAGTTGTTTAAGAACTCGTATTGCAAGAAGGTTTATTTTATCCCAAGGGGATTCTAGATCAAGTGCTAGCTTCCCCAAATCGTATTTTTCTTTCTTAGTTTTACGCTTAGTTTTTCCTTTTCCATTTTTAAACATAAACCAACTTTTCTGTCCGATAAGATAATGGCTTTTCTTGTGAGTACAAGTACTCGTCAGCCCCGAGTCGATATACGACACTTGATTCTATACTCTGAACGATAGGTACACTTGCCTAATAAATTGGAAACACGCGCTAGCGTGGAGAAAATATCCATCAAGTTTTTGGCGCTGTTGCCGGGGATTTTCTTTGTCGATATTTTGAAAGCAAGAATCTATTAATCTTATCCTTTTTTTTGTTTTCTTTCAAAGTTTTAACTTTAATTTTTTATAATTAAAATTTCTTGCGAAAAGGCCGTGCCGAGTTTTCATCCCGCAATACCGCATAGTACCTTGCGAACCCGTCATTGGGTAGCCCTTGGGAAGTCCGGGAAATTTTATTTTATAAATTTTTAATTTTTAAACTTTTATTTTATCATTCTCTTTCTTGACCCCTATTCATTATTTTATTTTATTTCTAAATTCCATTCTATTAAGTACCGGTTGTTTTCTTTTCTTCTTAAAATAAAAAAATTATGTTATCACAATTGGCCGCTAAAATTGCCGAGCTCCAACACAAAATTAATCTTTTGCAACCCGCAAGATAGCGCCAAGTTTTGTGTAATTTTTGCGGTGCCACTCATTGAAGTGAGGAATGTTATTATTTTTATCATCAAAATTTTTCTTATAATTTACACAATAATTATGAAAATAATTATTCCTACTTTTATGAGACCCTTTATCGAATTTTCATGAAAATAACTTTTCCAATAATTTTTCAAATTTTAATGAAATTAAATTTTCAAATTTTGGTGAAAATAATTTTCATGAAAATACTTTTTCAAGCTTCAATGAGAACAATTTTTCTGATTTTAATAGTTTTTCTTCTTCCTCAGATGTTGCTTTCCGGCATGATCACCCAGAAAGATTCCCAGTAATGAGGATTTTTATTTAGATCCGACTTCTTGTTCTTCTTTTTCAACACCGCAAGCCTTCTCTCATAATTTTGGGGATTTCTCTCAAATTTCATGTGATTCTTCTCCCCAAAATTTGGATGAGAATTTTATTAATTTTAGCGATTTTTCTCCTTCTTCGGCTAATGTTGCTAATGCGGAACATGATTCTTCATGTTTCCTTTAGTTTCTTATACCGAAGAAGAAGAAAAACTTTTATTTCAAGAATTCGTTAAGTCTATGGACGCACTGGGGGGAGTAGAAGAAGAATATATTTCTCCTCCTACTACTCCCATTTGTTCTCTTATTTATGAATTTGCAAACACAATTTATAATTATTTAGGAGCAAAAATTTATGAACCTGATGCGTCCGATGATTTAATTTTAATTCAATTTACGGAAGAAAAATTAATTTTAGAAAATAAACAACCGGAGCTTGATCAATTTCTTTCACACGACTCTCCTCCGTGTGAAATTGTTTCTAATACGTTTCTTTTTTATTTTTCTTACTCTAATGATTTTCATGTAGACAATGAGCCGTTGCAATCCAATGTCATATACGATCCCTTTGCCGCTCATCTGCAAAAATTCACATCACCTCAGGTATGTATAGGAGATTTGAATTTACATCCTCAAGACCACCATTCCAAGAAGAAAAATCAAGAAGCAAGCGGAGGAGTAGCTGGGTAAGCGTCTTCGGCGTATTCACCCAAGCCGGAATTAAGGGAGTTGCCCTTACACTTAAAATTTTATTTCCCTTTTTCCTAACCAATACCGTCTAGCTTAAAGACGGAAAAAAGCACTCTTGGGAGACACCCCTTGCTTATCTTTAATTTTTATGCATTTATTTTCTTTTCTTCTAAAAATTTTTCAATTTGTTTTTCTTTCCCCCCTCGTACATGACTTATAAATATTGGGGACAATGTTTATTTTTAAGTATGGGGGTGGGTTCTTTGTTATTATTTTTATTTAAAAATAAAAAAAATATTTAAAAAACTTTATAAATTTAAAAAATATTTGTTTTCTCATTTGTTTTCTTTTTTTTATGAAAATTACAAAAAAATTAGAAAATCAAAAATTAAATTTTAATTAGAGAAATCATTAGTTCTATATTTTTTCACATGCAAAATTCCTAGTAATTCAACTTGTTTATAGTGTTTAGAGAATTTTAATGTTTTAATAGAATTTTTAATTATGGAGTAGAACTGTTGGCCATGTTGTGTTTCTAGTTAAATGCACATGTAAGTAGAATTTAAGTAGAATTAAATATTCAGCATACAATTAAAGTTTTGTTTTTCTAAATGCGTAGAAACAACTTATTTTACTTTAATTATGAAAACCGGTAAAATCTAAAATACTTTAGGTGAGTAAGTAGAAGTTTGCTAGAGAGATTTTTCGCAGATCAAGAAAGAGGTATTCTTTCTCGATGTCTAGAACTTGCCCTCTAGCTATTCTCAAGACTTTGCATAGGTTAAACTCATTAGCATAAATATGATTTAGGCACTTCTTTTGGCAAGTTTGTGCATTTGCATCCATACCTAACGTTTTACCTTTGCAAAGCCAATTTGAGCCTCTTATCCTATCTTTTGTTTTAGCTCCACCAAATACTTTACCAAAACCTAAAAAGCATCTTAATTACACACCTAAACCCGAGCTTGAAAGAACAAATGTAGAAATGTTTTGGGAGTGATTAGGAGCCACTTTATTTCGGTGGTTAATTAAAAATTAAAAAAGAGTTGATTTATTTCTCCTACTCACAAAAAGAAAAAAAACTAAAAAACATGAAAAAAAAGAGAGAGGAAATTGAAAAAAATTAAACATGATGAAAAAAACAAAGGAATTTAAGAATTGGCTACGTTCTGTAAAGCCATGACAATTTATTTTTGTGCAAGCTCTCTTTAGGTTTGGGTGTGTCTAGCCATCATTTTTATCTTTGATTTTCCTCACCAAAAACCTAAGACTACATTTCAACCTAGTTAAGTCCTATTGATTTGTGCTTATGAGTTAGACTAGTGCCGTGGCGAGAGTGTGAAAGTGCAAGCCCATGGCCATCGACATTGATGGATTTTCTTTAGAGGGTATCTTAATCTTCATTCGTGCAATGTTATCTTAGTACACACGCTACACTCTCCCTAAATATAATTTTATGATTTGCCGGATTTTCATTTTAAAAGTATAAATAATTGTGGAAACACATTTTAAGAAAAATGAAAACCTAATTTGTATGCTGAGTAAGTCTTTCTACAAAAATATCTACAAGCATAGGCATAAGACTTCGCATTTTACTCCTTAGGTTCAATTTTCTTTTCTAGCATTTAAAATTTTTCTACTCCCTATAGGAAGTTGTTTGCTTGGGACTAGCAAACGGATAAGTATGGGGGTATTTGATAACTCTAATTATTTCTATCTTTTTATTTACTATTTTATATTAATAGTTAGATATTTTATATCAATTTTATAATATTAAGTTTATTTTAACTTGTTTCTATAAATTATATCTATTTGTTCTAATAAAATCATTTTCAATCTTGCAGGGCTGATCTACAGGTTATTTGGAGCAAAACAAGAATTTTCCTACTTTCTGCCTAGACACGCCCGGTGACACGCCCTTCATGGGCATTACTAAGGGCGTGACACATGCGATCGAAGCCATTCAGCGAAATCATCGACAAGCGGTCGAAAAAGCTCGACACGCCCTCCATGGGCGTGTCATATAGGCATGTCACCCTTCCACGGGGCGTGCCAACCAGTGGAAAAACTGCCAGTCTTGCTACGTAAGATTAATATGACACGCCCTTGGTCACGGGCGTGACCCAGGGCGTGTCAAGTACGTTTCCAGCTAATTATTCCTCTGTTCGAGCCGTTGTCGCCAGAAGCCGTTGAAGCTTTGACATGCCCCTGGTCACGGGCGTGACCAGGGGGTGTGTCACCTCCATGATGATAAGTTTACTCCCGCCGTTTTCAGCTTCCCGCCATTTTCCAGAAACAGCCTTGATACGCCCTAGGTTACGGGCGTCACCTAGGGGCGTGACCCATCAGTTAAAAGATTCTGGCGGTTTCTCCTCCAATGTTCCCGGGGTTTCAAGATGACGGTTCCGAGCCTGACACACCCTAGGTCACGGGCGTGATCTAGGGTGTGACAATCCAGAAACTTTTTCTATAAATTCCATACAGCTTCAGATGTCCAGGGGAGAATTTTAGGAGTACGAATCCTGTAGTTGCTATTTTATTTACTGTATTTTCCATTTCTTAACTTAGTTTTACTTTATGTAAGTTTCAATTCAACTTTCTTTTTCATTTTAATCATGTCTTTCCCTACCTTAGCTTTTATTTACCTAATTATGTTGAGTAGCTAAATTTCATTTAGCACTTGATTATGATGAAGCTTGGAATAAAATAAACTCTTCCTTTTTATCAAATGTCTTGTTCGTAAACTTACTCGCTATGATTTATCTTTGATTTTTATTACATAGAATTAATATTGCGCGTATAGATCTAAGATCCGTATCCTAAATGACCGAGAGGATGCGGATACGAGGAGATCACTCAAAGATAAAAGGAGTTGAATGCACTCCTCGAGAGAGGATGACATAAATCTTCCGGATTGGAGTCAAATCAATTAGTGGGGTTCACTGCCTAAAGCAAGCTTAGGGGTTTTGACTGGCCGAGAGGTCTTAATCGATCAACCTAAGGTTAGTAAAAAGCATGAGCTCGAGAGAGACGCTTTTGTATTCTAAGAACCTCCACGGTCGAGTGAGTAGTTTAAGAACTCGTATTGCAAGAAGGTTTATTTTATCCCAAGGGGATTCTAGATCAAGTGCTAGCTTCCCCAAATCGTATTTTTCTTTCTTAGTTTTACGCTTAGTTTTTCTTTTTCCATTTTTAAACATAAACCAACTTTTCTATCCGATAAGATAATAGCTTTTCTTGTTAGTACAAGTACTCGTCAGCCCCGAGTCGATATACGACACTTGATTCTATACTCCGAACGATAGGTACACTTTCCTCATCAATTGGAAACACGCGTTAGCGTGGAGAAAATATCCATCATGAATCCATCTATATATAAACTTCATCCTTGGTAACCGGCTGATCCGGTTTCTAACGAACTTCTGACAAGTCTGACAGCTTCAGTAAACCTGTTGTAACTCACAGCTGTCAAGTCTTCAAATAGTTCTTGAGCCTTTGTCTCTGTCGGCAAAGCGTCGAGACTGTCATTAAGTATCGTGACTGACTGTCATAAAGTGTCAAGACAATCTTGTCAATATGTGTCGACACAAGTGACTTAAGTGTCGACAAAGACTTTGGTGGTGTCGACATAGCTGCCTTGATGTCGACACAGCTTCTTGACACTTCATCTTGAGAATGTGTCAACATTGATTATTTGTGTCAACACAATCACTTCTTCACTCCACAACAATCATTTATGTTGAATCTCTGCTGAGTGTCGACACAAGTCCTATGTGTCGACACAGTTGATTTAGTCTCAGAATTTGTGTATCGACATAGCCTCGAGGTGTCGACACAGTTTATGTCGACTCTACTTCTGTGTGTCGACACTACCTCCTGGTGTCAACACAGTTGATGTTGACTAACTGTTTCTGTATGTCGACACTGCCTCCCGGTATCGACACAGTTGATGTCGACTACAAAATTCTGTTTGTCGACTACAAAATTCTGTGTGTCGACACAGTTGCTTCAGGTGTCGACACAGCTTTTCCAAGTGTCGACACAAACTTCCTGAAGTGTCGACACATGGACTTAGAAACTTTTTCTGCATTTTAGCCAATACTTAACCTGCACATATAAACTCAAAATAACATCAAATACACCTTGATGTATATCATTGAGCTAAGTGAGGCTTCTCCAAATCAGGTACACATTTTCCAATGTACCCAACAGTTACGGTAATAGAGTGCTACTTTGAGTGGTACAAATTGACTGACGCAGATAAGGTGCGAGTGGCGAGAATAAAGTCGTTAGGTAGAGCTAAGATATTCTGGTTGAAGGATGAACAACATCTGAGAACCGAGAATTGTAAATTACTTATTGATTGGGCATACATGAAGGCCATGCTGACAGAATAGTACGTCCCTATGTACCATCGAACGCAGATGTTAGATGATTTGTCTACACTTAAATATGGGAATAAGTCGGTCTCTGAGTATATGAGTCTTCTTAAGGATATGATGGTTAGGTGTGGTGTGAAGGAGATGCCCGAGCTCACCCTCTCTAGGTTTTGTAAGGGGTTAAACCCCAATATCTAGGGTAAATTACTGTATTATGGTCACACCGACCTAAAAACCACTTTTAATGCTGCATTGGATATTGAGAAGCACAACGTTCTTAAGAATAAGACTCGCTCATTTTAGAAGGGAGAGTCCATCTTAAGACCACCACCCACTTTTAGGAAAACCATTCCTAATAGGTCTTATTTCTTGAACTCCAAAATGCTAGGGGGTTTCCTTCGTTAGCCTCGATGACTGAGCCTCCTAAGATTCTGATTGAAACCAATGAGGATTCTGATGTAGATGTAGTATATCTTGATTCTTTGGATGACCCCTTAGGTGAGAGTTTTCCACATGTAAGTTAGTGCCTGAGGTTTCTGATGAGTCTGAAATTGAGATTGGATACCCTAGTGATTTAGAAAATGATGTATGGGATGATTACGTTCCTATCTGTGAGAATATTATGTTGCCTATTACGTACCCTACTAGCGTTATGTCTGATCCCCCTAGTATTGAGTGCCCTCTCCAAGATATGATCCCCATCATATTAGAGCCTATAATTACACCTACTGAGATTATATCTGAGTTATCTGAGGAGCCTGAGAGTGTGGATGTTCCTCTTATTATTGTGGATGTGTTACGATCTGAGGGAAAAGCATTTTTGGACGATTCTTTGGTTGTACACCCGTATGAGAGTTCTTTGATGTTGTCACCATTGAGTGAAATCAATACTGATTCAGATTTTATCCCGGGTTTGATTTTAACGACCCTTCCCCCTATTTATTTTCCCACATTAGTTGATTTTTTAGGACGTAGAACTGGTAGACCTTGTCCGAGTATTTGTGTCACGCCCACTATATTAGCTCCTACATTTGCATTATATAACCATTTAGATATTACTATGTTGAGCGCACTATTATTTTGACTTTTCACCGCACCTCATAGACATAACTACGCGTCACATTTCACAGCTCATTTTTCTGCGTGTCCGACTATGGTTCTGTCCTCTACTATGATTGATTATAATTCTTTGGCAATTGTGCCTCTTGTTGTGGTGTTCCCTCTACATACTTATATACCACACTCGGTCGCACGCATTTACCCACTTCCTTTTGATGACCCTCATTTCCCCACATTAGTTACTTTAGATGGGTCTCTTGAGTTGTATCGCTCACACATCTTTTCACATTTGGGAGCGTCCAATTCAATTGTGTATGATGAGCGGTTCACATTGGCATATCTTCATGCCAAGCGTGAGTATTTAAAATATTAAATAAAAATTACAAATTTGGAGCTCATTAAAATCATCTCTTATTATAAGGCTCCCGTGCCACCAGACTTAACCCCCTTATCCTCTGCATTTTGGTATATTCATGCAGCACATGGATTCTCTCCGCATGTATCTTGGATGTTAGTGTTTCATTTTAAGTTATGTCATACGCACTTCCACTCCTTTTCGAGATCGTACTACGTTAGACTTAGTGATTTGGGTTTAGTATTGTCAGTCCCCGAGCGGATGCCTTCTCGCTCCGTTAATAAATTAAAACATAGGAGCGCCGACCCATCCATGATTATGAAGAATGTCAGATTTCATGCTTTTATTTCAGATTTTTATATAGCACGGGGCGTTTCACTTTATTTCAAGTTTTCGGACTTTTACTGTATGTCTCTGTGCCACCTGAGTGGCTTTCTTTGTCATTCTTCTCTACCACTACATGTCTCTTAGGATGGGGAGTGTTAGTTCTGCTGTATCTATTTCCCACGTTGATTCCATGGTTCTTGAACCGGAAGGTAAGATTCATGTTTTATTTCTTTTGCTTGACACCCTTTCGAGTTTCCTCGGAAGTTTTGTTGTTTCTTTGCCAAACAGCTTCTCAGTGCTGATGGAAGTACATGCTACTACGCCATGGATAGCGGGGCAAGATTTGCGCCATTTTGATGATTCTTTTGAATATTCTCCCCTCACAAGCCACTCATCGATGATGAGTAATTTTGAGTGGGGAGTATTGATGACGACGATGCTGATGAGGCAGTGGAACACCGTCATAGAGAGTTCATGGATTGGGACGGTCGTTGCCTCAAGATCGAAGATGGGAGTCAACCATGGCATTTTTCACCAATGCCGCCGCCACCACATGTTTTTCTCGACGTCCGCTGCCGCCAATAAATAAAATATATAATTATAATTATATATTTTATCATTTATATTTTAGCAATTTTATTTTTAAGAAATTTTATTTTAAGAGTTTAGTTCATGTATTTTTATTTCATGTATTATGATGGGTGCTTATAACCATCATGTATTGTTTTTGATTATTTCATTTCATATGTAAGATGGGTGCATATAACCATCAAGAGTGTTTTAATTTTCAAGGGTGGAGATTGAGTGGTGTAGCCTATATATTGGCCATGCCATGAAGGATTTTGTAGAGAATGAATGAAAATTAAAAACCCTAATCTTGCTTGAGATTTCCCTCCTCTCCTCTCCTTTCTCCTCTCTAATTTTGGCCCCCTAGTCTCCTCCCTCTTTGCCGCCGGCCAACACTTCCTCCTCCCCCTCCTTTGCTAACCTCGGCCACCCCTCCCTATTATCCAACCCGAGCCCAACTCCCTCCAAAACCGCCGGCCACCACCACCCCTCAGGGCTCGGCCTAGCCCAAGCTGCCACCCTCTCTCCTCCCTTTCCTCTCTCTCGGACTCCTCCCTCTCCCACTCCCAAATTCTAACCAACCTCCTCCATCCAAACCCAAAACTTACCCCGCTCAAATTCTTTAAAAATTTCGGCCAAGACCATAGCCCCCTCTCTTCACCACCTTTTCTCTCTCCTCTTTCCTTATATAGTATACATCAAGTTTTCTCACACTCCAAAGGTTGCAAAAGGAAGAACGGCTCGTATATTCATCGTCCGGAGCTGATCCGTGGAGTTTGTGTGGAAATAGAAAATCTACCACTGTCGTGTGCGATTCCTCCACTCATCTTGTGGACAGACTTCCTGGGATTGGTAACGATTTACTAAAAATTCTTTGTGTGATTTCTTCTACAAATTTGTGAGGTATTGGTGGAATTAAAAGGCTATTATTTAGTCCTGATTTATATTTAAATTGTGCTATTTAAAATCTGAATTTTCAAGCATTATTTTCCCGAAAATTCTCGTATAATTTGAGCGGGTAGATCTCGTGGACACTAGAAGAAATTGGGTTGATCACCCTTGATTTCCCCTTGAGTTCAAGAGATTTGGTATACCCTCATATTAAATATTTATGGGATTGATTTGGACTTTATTTTGAATAATTATTTTAGTCCGGATCCTCTCGTATTGGTTTGTGATTTGCTAGCGAATAATTTAATTTGGAATTGCTAATTGTCCGGATCGGGTAGGTCCTTTTCCCTTGAGCGAACATTGGTATATAGCCATTGTTTAATCTTTATAAGGGGTAGCGTCCCTTTGCATTGTGCATTGCTATATTGGTTGGTCATCCGTAGTATTAATTTATATAAATATTGCTCGTTGTGTATTTAATTTATCTGTCAAACCTAAGAGTGCGTGGTGTTTATTCCATCGAAATCTTGGGCCATCATCACTAGTGGCCATGGCGGCTTCTTGCAGAGATTCAATTGGAAGATTAGAAGAAGAACAAAAATCAGAAAATTTATTTTCACTTTCAGAAAGGTAGTAGGAAGATTCTTCACCTAAGGCGTCTAAGAAAAACAGTATTCGTCATTCTTTAGGGTATTCTTCATTGAGGAGGTTATAGAGAAGGTCACTTCATCATCGCCTACTCGTTGGAAGAGCTTGCCATGGATTACGTCAATGATACCTCGGGAGGTGTCAAGGAAGGGTCGGCCAAGGTTCAGGGGAACCTCGACGTCTTCTTCGATGTCCAATATGACAAAATCCACCGGGAAGATGAATTTGTCGACTTTTTCTAGAACATCCTCCACTATTACTAACGGGTACTTAATGGATCTATTGGTGAGCTGGATACTCATGTATGTGGGGTTGAGACTACCAATTACTAACTTCTTGAATAATGAGAGGCGCATCAGGTTGATACTCATGCCTCAGTCAGTCAATGTGTGCTTGACAAAAAGATCATCGAAGACACACGGTATAAAAAAATATCCGGATCCCTGATCTTCTTTGTTAAACCATTTATCAAGATAGCAGAGCACTCAGCATTTAATGTGACGTGCGATAATTTCTCTAACTTCTTCTTATTAGTAAGGAGGTCCTTTAGGTACTTAGCGTACTTCGACCTCTAGGAAATTTCATCATGGAAGGGTAGATTTATGTGGATTTGCTTAAACATTTCTAGGAAGCGGGTATATTCATCATTAAGACATTGCATGTTAAGTTGGGAAGGGTATGGTGGAATTGGATCATTTTTAAAAATGGGTGGTGGAGCGATATCATTTTCTAAAGCAGAGAGCGGAGTGATAATTTCTTTTTTAGCAGATGGTAGAATATTCAAAACGGGGGCGGAGCTTGCCTCGGGCTCTTCGCTAACCATACCAGAAACTTTCTTACCACTCTGAAGAGTAATAGCTTTCTCTTATTCTCTTGGGTTGGGCTTGGTATTGGTAGGAAGAGACCAGGCATGTCCCTCAGAAATAATTTTTTCGAGTTGTCCTACTTGATTCTCTAAACATTGAACGGTCCCGACAAGGGTTCTAATAGTAGTGTCATTAACATTAATATATTTTGAAAACATTTAATCCAAACTTCGAGGTTCTGGAAACTTTTGATGAGGTGGTGGTGGTTCAGAGAAATCATTTTGTGATGGCGGGCGCATTACGTTCGAGGGATTACTCCACGAAAAGTTTGGGTGGTTCCATAAAGCGGTATTATAACTATTTAAAAAAGCGAAACCCGGAGCAGGAAAATTAGCAGCAGAAAAATTATGAAAAGCATTTCTAGGAATATTATTTACATAATCCAATTATTTAGGAGTAGGAGTTGTAGATTCCCATAATTGAGGGACGGAGGCAGCAGTCATCTCCGTTATCTTCTTTCTTAAAATTTCCACTTGCACAGCTAGCTGGTAGACGTTATCTACATCAAAGATACACGCAGGTTTTTTTGGGCGGGACCTAGGCACATTACAGTGATATGTGTTCATGTCCATGTCCTCAAAAAGCTCAAGAGCTACTTCTGGGGTTTTGTGGTTTAAGGTACCACCGGAACCCGCGTCTATCATTTTCTTTGTGCTTTGTTTTAGCCCGTTATAAAACGTCTGCACTTGCAACCATACAGGCAGCGCATGATGGGGGCATTGTCTTAAGAGTTCTTTAAATCTTTCCCAAGTTTCGTACAATGTTTCAGAATCTAATTGTCCAAAGGCACAAATATCGTTCCTAAGTTTTATTGTTTTAGCTGGAGAAAAATACTTCGCCAGAAATTTTTCAGTTAGTTGATCCCGGGTGGTGATGATATTTTTTGGTAGAGTGTTCAGCCATTGCTTAACCTTGGTTCTTAGTGAGAAAGGGAAGAGTCTAATCCTAATAGCATCATTTGTGACACCATTGATTTTAAAGGTGTCATAAATCTCCAGAAAGCTAGCTATATGCACGTTCGAATCTTCATCTTGAAGTCCGTCATATTGCACATACTACTGCACCATTTGAATTATGATAAGCTTAAGTTCAAAATTATTATTAGCTATAGAAGGGCGAACTATGCTTGATTATGTACCCTCTAGATTCGGCCATGCAAAATAGGACATAGGCCTATGCAGGGCTTCCTCTACGATGGGCTCTTCCATTCTTAAGGTAAAAAATGACTCGGAATCCTCAACCGATATTCGGAGAGTAGGGCCTTGAAATCGCGATCTTCTCCAAAGAGTACGCTCAATTTCGTGGTCCAAGTCCAAAATAATTGACTGATTTCATCGTGTCATGCACTAGGAGAAGAGAAGATAAAGAAAGAGAAAATAAACTAGAAAAAGAGAACTACTAATTTTTTTGAAATAGATTTTTTGAATGTTTTAACTCCCAAACTTCTCAAGGGCAACACAATAAAGGGTTTGCAAGGTACTAGACAATATAGTGGTATTTAAGCCACACTGACCATTTCGAGAGAGTAAGGTGGTGTAGAAAAATTGTGAGGCGGGTTTCTATTAAGAGCGTTTATATGTTTTTTGAATATTTAAAAAATTTTTTTAGGAGGGTGAGAAAGAGAAGTGATAAGAGTAATAGGTTCGTGTTTTCGAATTATAAACAAAAGTTGCTCCCCGGCACGATGCTAAAAACTTGGTGTCTACTAATCGTGAAGAGAATAAAACCGAACTAGAAATCCAAGTAGGAAAGTATATCTATCGAATTGTAGCTAGGGGACACAAGTGTCATACTAAAATCTTGAAACTGTTGAGTAATCTTACTCACACGAAGACTATTATCTTATCGAAGGATTGTTTTAGGGTTTGTTAAGAGAAAACTAATTGCAATTGAGAAAATAAATATTGCGTTAAAGAGAGAACTACTTGTAGTTAAATAAAGAGCTACTAAAAGCAATTACAATGAGGGGTTGAAACGATGAAATAGAAAAGCACTCAATCGAGAATCACCTCGACCTAAGTTGATAAAAAATGCGATAATAAACTCTAACTTAATAAGGCAAAGGACCTTGATCGTGGAGGTTCCTAAAGCATGAACATGCTTCTCTCAAAGACGTGTCCACCTGAGTTTAGGAAGGTCAGATCGAACTCTCATCCAAATCAGAGGCCTAAAGCTCGCTTTATGCTGTGAACCTCGCTATGGATTTCACTCCAATCCGGGAGATTTAACGTCTGCCTCTCCCGAGGGGTGCATGGAACTCTCTTTACTCTTGAGTGTTCACTTCAAACTACTAGCCTCTCGGCTAGCTAAGAGTGAAAACATAGATGGAAATTATATATCGATGATATAACTCTAAACATGAATAATCTAGAGTAAATCGAAGGCCAAAACCCTTAAAAGAATAAGTAAACTTAAAGCATCATAACTTAATCAACTCGAACCTCGGATCATCAAGATCGAGTACAAGGAGGATTAGTTAATCATGGAGAAGTGGTGGAAGAGGGATGGGTAGAAGAACATTATGAAAACAAAGAAGAAAACGGGCACTTTATATAAATGCTAAAAGAGAAATACAACTTGGAAATAAAAGATTACAATTGCATGGAAATGAAAACCTAAGCTAGCACAAAAATAAAGCTACAAAAGCAATTTCAAAAGCTATTTCAAAATGGTACACTAAACTAGAATTAAGAAAACAAAAAAATAAGAAATAGAGAGGAAGAACACTAAAAAACTTCAAGAAATAAAAGGGCAGCACCTACCCTATCAACCTACAGCTTGCAGGAAATAAGGGGGAGACACTGAATTTATAGAATTTTCTATGGGTCGATCATGCACCCTGTCACTCCTAGGGAGGGTGTGTCAGGTACGGGGTTGACCTCGGGCTCTGGATTCTTGTGGGAATGATTAATTATTTTGTATGTTGGTTGGCATGCCCTAGGACACACCCGTATAGGGGGGGGGGGCGTATAAGGAACGTCATGTCAAAATCATTGGTCGAAAATTCGTCAGTCATCAAAAAAGGTGCTACACGCCCCAGGGCCATGCCTATATAGTGGGCGTGTCACGTACGGGTTGACGTGCAGCAACGGAAAATCTTTAATAGCGGCTGCAGGCTTCAGGATGAGGGTGACATACCCAGAGACACGCCCAAGGAGGGCGTGTTAGGGGGGCATGTCAGGTGTTTTTCTCGAGATCTGTTTTCTGGCAGCAAACTTCCTCAAGATCGGGTTACACACCCTATGGCACGTCAAGGGAGGGCGTGTCAGGGGGCGTGTCAGGTCATTTTTGCCGAAAGCTGTGAAAACCTGCAAAAAGAGAAGAAAACATTTGTGGCAATAATATATAAAAAAGGAGGTCAGCATATAAGCTTAAAAGAAATGATTTGTGTATTAAAAACCTGAAAATACCCTAATTGTTTAGACTACAAAATGTTCTATCAGTAAGTCCCATGACTCACACTAGTCTCTTTAATATTTCTTTCCCTTTTCTCAAGCACTTTTCATCTCTTCTCACAGGATGCGGTGATGGCTAAGCACCTAGGTTTCCAAATCGCCACCCTCGAGAAGGAGAAGGTGGCATTATAGGTGTGGGTGCGGGAACTGGAAGCCAAAGCTCCTCCGCCGCCCTCCAGCAGCAGCTTCCAGCTCACCCATTACTTCGAGTTTGAGCTGGAGGAGATGATGCAAACGAATGTTTCCAAGGCTGCAAAATATACACTCCAAAATCTACAGCGGCAGGCATCATTACGAGCGAAGCGCGACTCTTTCAGCGAGCGAGGTGGTCCAGAACTATTCCTTCCGGTACTGAAGCCGGGCGACAAGTCCTACCAACCTCTTTAGGAGGGCTCGTCGCCCGAGAGCTTGCCTCGCTGAACCCCCACGTCGAGCTCTCTTTTTATGATGTATTTTTATTTATTAAATGTAAACGCGGGCTGAGTCCCCCTCTCTTAATTCTTTGAACATAATAATATATGCCTTTATGAAATGATATTGTCTGCGATGTTGCTTATTTAAAATGTTCATGCCTTTATTTCTTTGCATACTCGCGATACAGCTCGACCCTCCTACTCGCTGCCTCCGTGCCCATATTCCGTTGGAGAGATCGCGCGTTGCTTCAGGACAGCTTATGAAACATAAGTATCTTAAGTAGCTGACCCGTGAGTGGCGACTCATCGCCCTTGTAAAGAGACACTCTATGACACTCGCGAGATAAAGGGGGTGAACTGGCTATACTCGCACCCGAGCCACTCATCTTCGCGCGAGCTAGGCCATATGAGTTCACGACGTGGCCTTAGTTCTTGCGACCTTTGTCTCTTTTTTGGTGTTGGGCAGTAATGTTAGGGACACATAATTCCGTTCCTTCAGTCAGCCAGTAGGATCCTGACGATGTGAGATCAGTGTCAATTGATCTTTTGCTTTGGCCGAGCATTGGCTATCCCCATCGGCCTGAACGAAAAAGGATAGATCTTATTTTACCCTAATTATATATATATATTATATAAAGGAGTAAGCATAACACAAAAATAAAGAAAGCAAAGCAAGAAATCCAGATGACACAAGGATTATAGTGGTTCCCCAAAACTGGGTACATCCACATTACTACCACCCTGGTAGTAATTTACTAATAAGTTTTTGATCAGGTGCCCTGCCACCACAATTTTGCTCAGGTGCCCTGTCACCACAATATCTATTTTCTAAGGGAGATATAGCAACCCTTTGAGCTTTTGATCAGGTGCCCAAAAACCAACACAAGTCTTTTGATAAGGAGACTTCACAACTAGAGGCTAAATTTTGAAGGGAGTTAAAACTCTTTTTACAGTAGGAAAGGAAAATGATGTTGTCTTCTCTTCCTCAAACAACTGAGAAGACTTAGTGGATCTTGAAGTTTTCAAAGCTCCCCCTTAGATGTAGAGTAGTTCAGGAGTGGAAGTTTTGCTTTAAGGTATAGGCCTTCAATATGATTGAAGATCTTCAGAAGCTTATTGGACTGATGATGATGAGTTGTCTCTTGAAATCCTGAAGTAGATGAAGAAGAACTCTGTATATTTTTGTTTTTCTCACTCCCTACTTCTTGTTCTTACCTTTCTATAGTTTTTGTCTCTATAGAATAATATCTCTATATATTGTATGAACATAATTCAAACATTTTAATTTACTTTGTCTGCAATGGCTGAATTATTCTCGAGAATAGTAATTGCTTTGGGAATCAATTAGCATTAAATCCTGATTTAATCCATAATTAATGTATCCTCTAAACGACTATATTCATAAGAATATATAGCATTAAATTTTATAGCTATAATCTTCTTTAATTAAGCCTTAATTAATTCGGCCAACTATAAATAATTCTGCCTGCATACTGCAAAGAAATCGTCAAACTAAATTTTAAAGCTTTCTTCAAACTGAGCTCGGAGTTCGTTGATCTGAGCTCAGAGTTTGCTGAGCTTAGCTCGGAGTTTGCCGAGCTGCGCTCAGAGAATGTGAACTACATAATCGTTGAACTGAGTTTTAAAGCTTTCTTTGAACTGAGCTCAGAGTTCGTTGAACTGAGCTCAGAGTTCATTGAACTGAGCTCGGAGAATTTCTATGTGCAGAATTTCTGAATTTCAAATCTGAACTTCTCTAGAATTTTTCTTAAGGAGCAAACCTGGAAATAATCCTATGACCCATGATTATACATTTTGGGTAAATCTAAACATCCTAATAGTGATCCTTGCCCAAATCAAAACTAGGGTTCCAACAATCTCCTCCTATTTGGGTGAGGACACTATTTACACAAAAACAAATAAAATACAAAGTAAAATATTCTGGCTGAATTATAAATTTTTCAGCAAATGTACAAAGGTGCTTTGAGAAATAAAGAAAGAAAACAGAGATAATAGAACATTATTAAAACAAAGGAGCAGCTGCAATAAATTCTATTAAGGATTCCAGCTGCACTTTTTCTTATCTTTAACTGAATATATTTCAGCATGTCTGAATCCATTTCTGATTCTGTGAATGATTGAAACTGCTGACTGCTGTAACCTTTGCACTGATTGAGACTAAAGCTTTTGGTTTCTATCAAGTTCTACTGTTCCTCTGTGTTAAGATAGGTCTTTTCTTGAAAAGAGAGGTTAGGAGTTCTGGACCTCGATTACCTTGTGTCCAGGTTCTCTTTTATAATAATTAGAAATAAAAGAAAATTCAAGTTGACTTTTATAACCTAGAGGATGAAATTTTCTAAGTGGAATTGTCCATTGAGAAAAGGGGTTAACAAATTTGTGTCTTTGATTATTGTTTTGATAGAAATTAAAATTTCTATTTTGAAAGTTTGAGTTCGACGATTTTTGTTGAGTTCGTCGATCTAAGTTCGACAAAGAGTATTGATTTTGTCGATCTCAGTTCACAGAATGATAGTGATCAGTTTCTGAGATACACGATCGTCGATCTCTATTCAACGAAACATGTTAATTTTGTCGAGCACCTTTTGTTGAGAAAACATACCCAAACTCTGGGTTCAGAGATCGTCGATCGGCGTTCGACATATAATACTTCTTTCGTCGAGCTCGGTTCGACGAAATTTGTTGAACCTGATTTAAATATCTTAACTTGTTTGGGTTTGTCATTATTATGCAAAATTTCAGTTAGTTTGTCTAAATATTTTAACTTGTCTTTGCCTTTAACTGATTCAAAATAATTAATCTGTTAAAGAGCAGTTTTCAAATTTTCTTTAAGCTTTATATTTTCTAAAGAAGAATTATTTAATTTTTCTCTAAGAAGTTTTATTTCCTTCTAAGATTGGATCAAATCTTTACAAATATTTTAAAAATCTTCTTTAGAATGATCTGAAGAAAATTCAAAGGAAATGATTACTTGATCCCCTTCTGATTCAGATTTTGCTTCAGAGTCTAATTGTTCATTTGAGTTGCTGTAAGAGGCATTTATTGCCATTAGGAAAAATTCTCTTGCGCTTGACTCTTCTTCATCTTTAGTTGTACAGGATGAAGCGTCAGAGTTAGAGTCACTCCAAGTGTCAACATCAAATATTCTCTTTTTAGCTGATACAATAACCATTGTTGTGAGGGAGTCCCAAATATCCTTTGCTGAAGAGCATTCAGCAACTTCTTGAAAAATGTCATCAGACATTGATTGGGCTAAGATGTTCATTGCTTCTACATCAGCAATCTTTAGCCTTTTCTGGGCTTCTGCCCATTGAAGTGATGGTACAACACCGGTGCATGGAGTTTATAATGATTTAGATGGACCTTTCAAAATGGATTGAAAATATCTTAATCAATGGAGTTCATATAAAGCCTAATCCTTGCCTTCCATAGTGCAAACTTATCTAGATTGCACATAGGAGGTCTAGTGCTTGAAAATTCTTCATTTTGTGCCATAATAAACTCTTAAGAAATATAAGATCTATCAGATCGTTTTGGTTCAGGTGTTAGCCTATACAACCAAAGAAACGACCCTCTGATACCAATTGAAAGAAAAAGGATAGATCTTATTTAACTTTAACTATATATATATATATGTCATATAAAGGAGTAAGCACAACACAAAAGTAAAGAAAGTAAAACAAGCAATACAAATGACACAAGGATTATAGTGGTTCCCAAAAACAGGGTACATCCACTCTTCTACCACCCTGATAGGAATCCACTAACAGGTTTTTGATCAGGTGCCCTACCACAACAAGTTTTTGCTTAGGTGCCCTGTCACCACAATATCTATTTTCTAAGGGAGATATAGCAACCATTTGAGCTTTTGATCAGATGCCCAAAAACAAACACAAGTCTTTTGATAAGGAGTCTTAATAACCAGAGGCTAACTTTTGAAGAGAGTTAAAACCCTTTTTACAGTAGGAAAGGAAAATGATGTTGTCTTCTTTTTCTCAAACAATTGAGAAGACTTAGTGGATCTTGATGTTGTCAATGCTCCCCCTGAGATGTAGAGTAGTTCAGGAGTGGAAGCTTTGCTTCAGGGTGTAGGCCTTCAGTATGCTTGAATATCCTTAGAAGCTTCTTGGACTGATGTTGATGAGTTGTCCCTTGAAGCCTAAAGCAGATGAAGAAGAAGAACTCTGTATATTTTTGTTTTCTCACTCTCTGCTTCTTGTTCTTTCCTTTCTATAGTTTTTGTCTCTGTAGAATAATATCTCTATATATTGTCTGAACATAATTCAAACATTTTAATTTACTTTGTCTGCAATGGCTGAATTATTCCCGAGAATGGTAATTGCTTTGGGAATCAATTATCATTAAATCCTGTTTTAATCCATAATTAATGCATCCTACAAACGGCTATATTCATAAGAATATATAGTATTAAATCTGATAACTATAATCGCCTTTAATTAAGACTTCATTAATTCGGCCAGCCCTAAATAATTCTTCCTACATACTGCAAAGAAATTGTCAAACTGAATTTTAAAGCTTTCTTCAAACTGAGCTCGGAGTTTGTTGATATCAGCTCAGAGTTCATTGAGCTCAGCTCGGAGTTCGTTGAGCTGAGCTAAGAGAATGTGATCTGCATAATAGTTGAACTGAGTTTTAAAGCTTTCTTTGAATACAACCCATTCAGCTAGATAAATGTCATGTCTACAGGAGTATCTCCGGACCTAACTCCAGGGTCATAACGACGTCAAACGGGGATCTTAAACCTGCCACCAAGGTGGAAGCCTGGTAGTGGGAGCATCCCGGGACATAACCCTAGAGCAAGATAACTTTCCTTTTGCCAACCTCTAGGCGCTACCGTCGGCCCAATCAGGTAGGTGAAAGCCTGACAGCAGGTATTGAGCATCAACCGAACTCAGTCCCAGGGTCATAATGACATCCAACAAGGATCCTAGACCTGTCAGATAGGTGGAATCATGATAGCAGGAGCATCCCAGGACCAAACTCCAGAGTGAGATAACTTTCCTTTGGCCAACCTTCAGGCATTACCACCGGCCCAATCATCTATGTGAGAGCCTGACGACGAGTATTGAGCATCAACTGGACTCAACCCCAGGATCATAATGATGCCCAATGGGGATCCCGACCCTACTAGCTAGGTGGAAGCCTGACAGCGGGAGCATCCCTGGACTTAACACTAAAGCAAGATAACTTTCCTTTGGCCAATCTCCCGGCGATACCACCGGCCCAATCAACTAGGTGAGAGCTTAACGGCAGGTGTTGAGCATCAACCGGACGCAACCCCAGGGTTATAATGGCATCCAATAGGGATCCCGGTCCTACCATCAAGGTGGAAGCCTGACAGCGGGAACATCCCGTGATCTAACCCTAGAGCGATATAACTTTCCTTTAGCCAACCTACGGGCGTTACCCCGGCCTAATCAGCAAGGTAAGAGCCTGAAAGTAGGTAGTGAGCATCGACCGAACTCAGCTCCAGGGTCATAAAGACATACAATGGGGATTTCGTCCCTGCCAGCTAGGTGGAAGCCTGACACGAGGAGCATCCTAGGACCTAACCCCAGACCGAGATAACTTTCCTTTGGCGAACCTCCAGGCGCTACCAACGGCATAATCAGCTAGGTGATATCCTAACGACGGGTGTTGAGAATAAACAAGACTCAGCCCCAGGGTCTTAATAATGTTCAACGGGTATCCCGACCCTGCCAACTACGTGGAAGCCTGATAGTGGGAGCATCCTGAGACCTAACCCCAAAGTGAGATAACTTTCCTTTGGCCAACCTCCAGGTATTGCCACCGGCCCAATCATCTAGGTGAGAGCCTAACGACGTGTGTTGAGCATCAACCTGGACTCAGCCCCAGGGTCATAATGACATCCAACGGGGATCCCGACCCTACCAGCTAGGTGAAAGCCTGATAGTGGGAGCATCCCAAGACCTAACCCTAGGGCGTGATAACTTTCCTCCAAGGACCTCAGTTCTCCAAGCTAGGTGGGAGTCTGGCAGTGGGAGAATGTCAGTTTATAACTTGACAAAAAGGCTCGCCTCAAGTTCTATCTGTAGAAGAATTGGAGGATCAAATAATTCTATATTTATTAAAGGAGAGTACATAGATGCTTTCATGGCTATATATGTTTCAAGTCATCACCACTCTAGGTGTGACTTAGGGTATCGCCCTCCATATTCCGGAATGATAACCTTCTGACCTTAGAGTCTCCCAGACAATGTATGTGCCTTTCTAGTTGTGGTTGAGCTTCCCCACTACGGCTGATCTTCCTGCCGCATCCACCTTCTTCAGGACCAAGTCCCCTTCCATGAACTGTTTGAACCTGACATGCTTGTCAAAGTATCTAGCCATTCTTCGTTTTATCTCCTCCTACCGGATGGCAGACAGATCACGTAGCTCCTCCACCATGTCTAGGGAGAGCCATAGCTCCTCATTCTCGGCCTGTAATTCTTCCCTTCATTCTTCTGCCTCAACCACCCTAGGTGTCCGGACCTCGAAATCTATTCTAAGTACGACCTCAAATCCGTGGGAGAGATTGAAGGGGATCTCCCTTGTGGCTGTGTTGGGATTTTTTCTAAGGGCCTAAAGAACTGAAGGAAGCTGCTCCACCCAGCTACCATTCAAATTCTCCACTTTCTTCTTTTGGAGGTTGACGATGATTTTGTTCACCGCCTCCACCTGCCCGTTGCTCCTGTGATGGTGGACTGAGGGGAACATGAGATCGATCTCGAGCTGCCCGTAGAAGATGATGAACACGGCGCTGGTAAACTAAGGCAACATTGTGTGTGAATATAGACTGGGGCATACCGTGCCTATAGATGATCTCCCCCCATACGAAGTTCCTTATTATCTGGGAGGTCACCTTGGACAGCACCTTCACTTCCGACCACATAGAAAAATAATTGATCATCACCAACAGGAACCTCCTCTGTCTGCTGGCCTTGTTGAAAGGCCCTTCTAAATTCATTCCCCAGATGGAGAAGTGTGAGGTGGCCATGATACTCCTGAGCCGCTGAGCTGGTTGAAGTTGGAGGGGGGAAAATAGCTAACACTTGTGGCAGTTCTTTGCAAATTTTGTGGCATCCCAGCCAAGGGTCGGCCAAAAATATCACTGTCGGATGACCCTTCCTTCCAAGGTTCTGCTCCCCGAGTGGCTTCCACACTCCTTGGAATGGACCTCCTCCAAAATTCTTTTGACCTCCCTCTCGGCCACGCAACGTGCCAACATCACCGAAAGAGTCTTCTTATACAACTGCCCATCGCGCATAAGGTAATATGCCGACTTTTGCTTGAACTTCTTCTTATCCAACACTTTCGAGAACTCCCAAGTGGATAGGAATATTGCGAATGGATCCATGCACGAGGGGTATCGCTCCACCTCCATAAACTCTCCCTCTTCGATGGACGGGAAGAATAGTTCGGTGATGGTACCCTCATCAGGGGACCATGCTTGGCCAATTTATCAACCTTCTCATTTTCCTCCCTGGGCACATGCTGGATGGAGAAGGTCTGGAACACGCAGACGAACCTCTTCACCTTTATTAGGTATAACTGGAGAATTTGCTCCCTTGTCTAAAACTCCCCACTTATCTTAGAATCCACCACCATAGAGTATGTGAGGACCCCCATATCATATACTCCCAGCTCCCTGGCCAGGAACAATCCTGCTATCACCGCCTCATACTCGGCCTGATTGTTTTTGATTGTAAAGTGAACCACTATCGTTTGCTCGATCCTTGTTACCTGGGGGCTCTCCAAGATTACACCTACCCCCAAGTAATGCCTCCCCGAGGCTCCATCCACCATCACCTTCCACGAACCTGGGCGAGTGAGTTCCGCCTACGCCACCTTAACCATGTAATCTACGAAAAAGTCGGCCATTACCTGGGCCTTGATTGAGAGGCGGGGGACAAAGGAGATATCAAATTTACTGAACTCTACCAACCATTTCACCAATCTAACCGAATGCTCCACCCCCTCGAAGATGTTGTGAAGGGCGTAGTCCGTCACCACCCAGATGGAGTGTGCATGGAAGTAAGGCCGGAGCCTCTAGGCCTAGATGACCAGAGTAAAGGACAGCTTCTCCAAGATGGGATAACAGAGCACTTCCTTCCTCACGACCCAGCTTACGTAGTATATGGGCAGCTACTTCTTCCCCTCTTCCCGAACCAAGACGGAGCTCAAGGTCTCTACTCCGACCCAAAGATACAACGACAGATCCTCCCCTCCTTTCGGACCTCAGAGCTGGTGGGCCTTATTTAACTACTCCTTTAAGGCCTGGAATGCCTCCTCGCATTCCTTATTCCATTCAAACTTCTTGCATCCCCTCAATGCTTTGAAGAAGGGAGAGCACTTCTCCCCAGCCCAGGAAAGGAACCTGCTTAGCCCTGCCATTTTCCTGTCAGCCGCTTGACCTCCTTAGCATTCCGAGGCGACCTCAATTCCATGATCGCCTTGACCTTGTCAGGATTTGGCTCCACCCCTATAGGGGTGATAAGGTGGCCCAGGAACTTGCTCCTACTGGCCCCGAAGACACAATTCAAGGGGTTCAGCCTCATCTTGTATTTGTGCAAGGTGCCGAAGGTATCCTCTAGCTCCTGGAGGTAAGAGTTTTCCTCTCAAATCATGATCATCAGATCATCCATGTATACCTTTCTCCCCTTTTTCTCCTGGAAGACCCAATCCATCATCTTTTGGTATGTCTCCCCTGCATTTTTCAACCCAAAGGGCATCATCTTGTAATAGTAGCACCCATCTCCTGTGATGAGGGAGACATCTTTTATGTCGGGAGAGTTCATCCTAATTTGATGATAACTTTAAAATGCATCTGAAAAACTAATTACAGGAAAACCGACAGCTGCGTCAACCATCGCGTCGATTCGAGGCAAGGGATAACAATCCTTAGGACATGATTTATTTAGCAAAGAAAAATCAACACACATTCTCCATCGGGCGTCTCCTTTTTAAACCATTATAATGTTGGATACCCAGCCGGGGTATTGGATTTCAAATACAAAGCTAGCCTTCAGGAGCTTGGCAACCTCCTCCCTGAAGGTTTCGGCTAGCTTGTCCACAATGGATCTCTTCTTCTGCTGGATGGGGCGAGCTTCTGGATCCAGATTGAGGAGGTAGCAGGCGACATCCGTATTAATACCTGGCATCTCTGTTGTGCTCTAAGAGAAGATGTCCACGTTCTCCTAGATGCATGCCAGCATCCTCTCCCAGTCCACCGGGGTCAGCCCCTTGCTAATGCGTATCTTCTCCACCTTGTATCCAAGGGTGAGAACTTCCATCTCCACTACCTCTTCTGCAGCCTCCAGACGAGACTACTCTCCCCATTCTCCAACGTACACCTCTCCTGGGATAAGTACCTTCTCCTCAAGCTCTTCCATGGCTATTGCCTTGGCCGGCTCCTCCTGGATCTCCTTCGCCACCCCTACCTGGGCACAGTTCTCTTCCACCTCCATCTCCACTCCTCCTGCCTCCTGCTCTGCCACTTCCATCCTCTGCTCCATCTCCTCGGCCCACTCCTGCCATGAAATGGAGTTCACTGCGGTGACGTATCACTCCCTCGCCACCTTGGGGTCCCCTCGGACCCAGACCTTGATCCCCTCAGCATTGAACTTTAAGAATTGGTGTAAGGTTGAGGGGACGCAGTGAAAAGCGTTGATGAGGGGTCGTCCGAAAATGGCGTTGTAGCTGTTTGGGGCATCCACGATGACGAACCTGCAGTTTCAGGACTACCCCACTAGAGTGACGTGGAGCCACACTCCTCCTTCCACCTCCTTCCTTTCTCCAGAAAATCCAAACAGAGGCCAATCCGAGGCCAGCACCCTCTTGGCCTCCAGCTTCATCGTGTCTAACGCCTTCTTGAATATGACATTGACCGAGCTCCTATTGTTGATGAGGATTCAGGAGACAGTGAAATTTTCGATCGCGGTCTGGATGACAATTGCGTCGCAGAAGGGATCCTCATGATCTGTCATGTCTTTCCTTGAGAAGGTGATCCTCTCCTCCGGGGGTGGGGTCTGGCATGTGGAGCCGACGCTCCTTCGGTACTTGGTGTGGAGGCTTGCCTTCTAGGAAGACTTAACACCCACCCCCATTGAGCACTCTGATCCCTCCTCGGGCTCCCACATCGGCCGGTCCACACACTTGTCCTCCTATGCTGGAGGCCGGACTTCTTCAATCTGCACTCCCTAGAAGTCCTGCTACTGCTTCTCCTTGTTTCCCCTGATTTCGAGGAACTCCGGGCACGTGGCCGTAACATTCCCCTCCTCCTGGATGAAGTCATAATAGGATAACTCCACCCTAACCTCCCTTCTCCTCCTCTACTATCCTCTCTGTCTTTGCATGGCTATCACCATGGCCTGATGCTGATCGAGGAGAAGAGGCCTCTTATCCTTCTTCCCGCCTAGATGGTGGAGCTGACCCTAGCCCCCTTGGCAGTTGTCTCCTACATAGAAACCTCTTCGCTGGCCCTGATACTGCCACTCCTACTGCCTCAAGCCAAGCTGATTATTCGGCTCTTGGTGCCCACACCTTGGTTGCTGTTGTTGCTGCTGTTGTTTTTCGCACTGCCAGGGTTCAGCTCTCCTCGCCTACTAACCTCGGCCACCTTTTGGCCCCTTCTCCTCCTCCATGGCCCATCTGGCAAAATTCTTTGTGAACTCAGGGTTTGGCGCCTCCCCATCGACTTCCCTTACCGACCTCTCCATTAAATACTCGTAGGAGAGAGGTGGAACCATCTTTAGTTCCATCCTGAAGAAACCTTGTTGCATCCCCAAAGTGAAGGAAATCATTAGGGTGTGCCCTGGTATCTCCTAAACCCTGGTGACCTCCTCCTAAAATCGGTCCACGTAACTCCCCATGGTCTCTTTCACCCCCTACTTGATGTGGAACAGGGACTCCGACTCCTTCTTCCTCTTCTTAGAAGTGGTGAATCTAAACATGAACCCCCGACACAGATCCTCATAGCAATAGATTAAGTTGGTCGGTAGCCGGTGGAATCACTCCCTCGTCTTTTCCTTGAGGGTGATGGAGAAGACTCTGCACTTGAAGACATCCGACATCTGCCTTATCGAAACCACATCCTCAAACTATTAGATGTGCTGGACCGAGTCATCCTTCTCGGTGTAGTAGGACATCTCTGGCTCCCTAAACACCTACAGAACAAGAGCAGAAGAAATAAACTCGCTAAAGGGGTTGCCTCACCCTGCTAGGCGAGCCGGAGGTTCTCGCACCCCCAGCTCGCCAAACCAGCCTCCTCTCACTAACCTGGGGAAGAGCACTCGCCCGGGGAGATCACACCCACTCCCCTCCTCTACAACCTCCTTACCAACTCGCCGAGCCGGGGAATCCTCGCCTAGAGCCGGTGCGGCGGCGACTGGAATATCTTTTGCCGAGCACTTGACACGCGCGACGAGTGCGAACTTGATGAGGCCAAGCACCTCCTGCCGGAACTCCTCGAACATCCCCACTGTGGTGAGAGGGGGAGGGGGTGGTGAGTCGGCTATGTCTTAATCTTGCCCTTCTCCTCCAATCATCGAGCTTGCTGAAGTTTTTCTGTGCTGACCACTATCCACGCTCACCGCACTAAAAATCTTGAAACTGAAAACTCTGTCATTATGGAGTTCACCCTTGGGGAAGGGGCGATCACACACTTACTTCTCTCTCGCGAGCCAATTGACTAAGGAAGAGAATAGGGGAAAGACCCAAGGGTTCAGCGTGGAGGTCCCACCACACACTCGGAAGATCTTGGAGCACTTCCCCTCCCTAGACAAATACCAAGCTAAGGATACCTCAGAAAGCTCAAGAAGACTGGGGCACAATTCAGCATGCATTATGAGGTACCCCCTTGGGTCTATCTATTGTTTTCTGAAAACGGTCTGCAAATATCACACCCCCACTTTTAGAACGGCTATATGCATCCAAAAGTTGTCTTCCGACATCGTAACTCTGTTGTTCTGGAAGGCTATTTGCACCCCCGGTAAGGAAATCTAAGTAATTTTTCCTCTAGACCCAACGGGGTGAGTGTAAAGGAACACGGGGTCAACTCGCAATTTTACAGGGCAGATGCGACCTGGCTTGAGCATCTCGCCCTCTATCTCTAGGTGAGCTTGAGTCGGGCTGCCATGGATCGCCTGCCCTATATGGAGACGGGCTGGTGATAAGGTCGCCTAGGCTGGCGTAGACTGGATGGACTGGTTCGCACGATTCGCTCGCCTAGCATTGGCGAGAGCGAGTCGACCATCTGGATTTGCCCTCCTACTTTAGTGATACGGGTTGATCGCCTTGGCTCACTCTCCTAGCCTGATGGACCCACTCGACTAATCACGGGGTTGTATAGGAAGCAAGATTCGAGGCTTGGTCTGTGAAGAGGAAAGTACGGTGCTCCTTTCCAACCGGACAGAAAAGCAGTCATGGCTCCGAATAAAACTACACAGGTAATAATTTTCCTTCTTTGACAAGTGAAGTCCTTCTTTTGGCATATGCATGGAATCCTCCACCAAAAGATGGAGAAGCGAAGGGAATTCCTTTGGGTCGATTCGTGAACTCCCCAGTGAGTCTTGCATATAGATCTGGAAATGTGTAGTACGATATATGCATGTTGTGTTAAGCCCATCTGGAAAGGTTGGTATTGATTGGTGATGTTTATTTTGCGTGTCGGAGAAAACTCCGAGTATAAACGAGTAGTTTACGGGGTCTGCGGGGTTGTACCTATGAACTGAAGGTAGGAGGAAGTACTAGAGCTGCACTCCAAGAAAATACCCATGAAATACAACAGGTTGAATGAATGTTGTATATTGCATGGCGACAGTGAGTAACGCCAATGACGATAGATCTTGGTGAGCAATTTTTTGTGTGTGCTGTAAAAGTCCAGTATTTCTTGCACTGCATGATGCTGCAGGGTTTTTGGTTGAGTTTGGGAGTAGAAAGAGAACTTATGTTGGTCCGGTAAAGCGATCGTTATGAACGCTGATGACTCCCTTTTGATTATAAAGCCTGTCTCTAGAAGGCTGTGAGGCAAATCTGTGAGCTGCGATCTCCTAAAGGCTAGTGAGCCGAATGGACAAGGGGAAGCCGACCCGCATCAGACTAGACACTGAATAGAAGATTTGAGCAACAGGCAATGGCTGAACTGTATCCCCGTTATGGTTATCTAACTGATGTAGGCTATGACGTCTACGTGATGGTTTTACGAAAAGACTTATATTCCTCTCTAAATCGCTCTCCTACAATTGCAGAGAAACTCAAACGTAGCACACTCGTAGGGCAAGTTATACAATTAATGCTAACGTACGGTAGCCAAGCCGTTTTTAGATCGAACAATGGGCTATAAGCCGTTGTCCTCTCAAGCTAAAAGGACCCACCCGGTCCGAACGAGCAATGGTTGTACCAAAAGGGATCTACCGAAAAGCTCAATTCGGAAAAATGGTAGATCTCTCCCAACAAAAAGTACGAGGGTTTGCCAAATCCTTTCGGAAAAATTAATCGATTAGAATGAACGACAAATACTATCGGAGATACAAATAGAAAATTCAACGATTCCAAAGTTACGCTAAAATCACATCCACCACAAGAAAAATCTAGGAAGAGAGTCATACACAAAGTAGAATGAATCGTTACCCAAATCGGAATAGATGATTCCGACTCACTCAAGGATCACACTTCCGCAGTTCCGCTGGAGTCATGCCGGATGGAGAGAAAATACTTCCGCCTTGCTTGCTTTACGCAGGATGGAGGCACCTTGACCGAAGTTCGCCAAGGAGGGATGAATGGCTGGTTTTGCTTTTGGAGCAAGCTGTTTGGAAAAGAGAAGAAATAGAGGTTGCTGCTCGGGAGAAGGAAAGGTTGTGGTTGCTCAGATGTGGAGGTGGGTGGCTGCTCGTGTGGTGGAGGGGAGAGGGCTTCTTAGGTAGGACAGTGAGAAGGTTGCTCGGGTTGTGGAGAGGAGAGGGGATCTCAGGTTGTGGAGAGAAGATGGAAGGAAGAAAATGGACGGGTGCTGGCCGAAATATTGAGAGAGAGGGGGGGGGGGGGGGAATTGGCAGCTAGGAGAAGTAGAGAGAGAAAGAGGGAGAGCAATTTAGGTAGATTTTAGTGTTAGACTTTTCTTCTTTCAACTTTTTTTTACTTAAACAAAACAATACATGCAGATTTATAGGCTTAACACAAAGTCTTGGCTATATGTTGCCCAAATAAAAATAAAACACTCTATGGCTACATGCCGCCCAATAAAAAATAACATACTCCAAATGTTAAATAAAGCATGATAAAAATATGAATGCTCTCAAGCTAATAATAAAATAAGTTTAACTATTTATTTGTCTTGTGCCGAGGGCGGAGATTGTAGCTTTGCTCTGCATGATTGCCATGACGCTGCAAGTCTTTGGTTGGAGACGGAGAAGGATCATCCGCGAGCATGTTGACATCATCTTCTATAAGTTGGAGGTCGCCGTCTCATCAGTCCTCCACCGCTCAAAAGGACTCATCACCGATGAGTTGGCATGCAGGTACTGGCGCAGAAGAGCATCATCCAAGTGAGCCACCTCCGATTCCGGAAGCCAAGAGTCATCGGAGGTCGGATTATCTCGCCAACGTATCAAGTATCGGCGAATACCACCACTCGGAGAGGCGAGCAATTCATCTTGAAGGATATTGTCTGGCAGAAAATTGGTCCTGGGAAACTTGGGAAAAACGTTAGGCAATAAAGGAGGAAACTTTTCATCATCTACAACCAACGTAACTCCATTGGAGACCGATGGAGAGAGCGATCCAGAAACTAAGTCACCCCCAACCCATTAGAAATTGTAGTGGAACTAAACGGACAGTTAGACCATTCAGGTGGTGGAGAAATATAAAGCGTTAAACCGGAAACATTAAATATAGGGGAGATACCCCAATCGGTGGGTAACTCCAATAGATATGCGTTTTCTCCTAATTTGTTTATAATCCGAAAGGGTCCAGCGCGCCAATTTGCTAACTTTTTTATAGTGCCCGAAGGCATCCGTTTAGGGACAAGACGCACCATGACCAAATCGCCAACCTTAAAGTGAGACGCCCTCTTATGTAAATTAGCATGAGCTTGATAAGATGCATATTGAGTGGTTAGCGCTTCATTAATGTGTTTGTGTAAAGCATGAACAAGTGAGGAAAATACTAGTGCATGTTGACTTGATATAGAAAATGGCGGTAACGGAACTACATAAGGTGGAACAAATGGAAATAAATAGGGTGGCACTAGCGTAGGTGATACCAATATAACAAGATCAGGTGGCACTAACGGGACTACATCTGGTGGTACTAGCAAAATGAAATCAGGTGGAACAATTAACGGCCACATCAATAACGTATACTCAGGGATTTGACTAAACGTGGGATTTCGGGAGGATACAAGACTATCAAAAGTTATATAGTGACAACACACGAATTCTATCAACGCTTGTCGAGGCATGTCCAAAGATGGGACCAGCATGGTTGGCAAAATAAAATGACTAAGATCAGGAGGGAGAGTCGGTAAAACTATAATCGGGAGAGAGTTAAAATCATGTTCAATTTTACGCTACGGAGACAGCTTCAGGGGATGCTCATCCGGGTCTACTTCAATAGCATCTTCCAAAAGTATAACTCTCTGACATGAAAATTCTTCCTTCGCATTAGCCACGACAACCAAGTCAGAAACAGTGAAAATCTCAGAAATGGGAGCATCAATATGTCTCGGACTAAAATAACCCAGCTCGAGTCCTAACAGATCATCACCTACATCACAACTAGGTAAGCTCACAGCGTGAGGTGACTCTTCTGACTCAGCCAGAATATCAACCGACTCAGGGTCATCGGAAGACTCCATGACAATCACGGTAGACGGCTCAGAAATATCGTCGAAAGGGAGTGTGGATGATTCCTCATAGGAGAAATCCTCATCCAGGTCACTAGGGTAACCAATCTCTTCAACGTCAATACAATCATCAGTAATATCAGCCTCGCCCTCAGTGACAGGCACAATCCTAGGCATTACCTTAGACTCATCAGGGGAGTAAACAACTAAATCTGGCAACTCAGGGGGAGACTCAAAATGGTCTACGGGCCTAATCAGGGTAGGACGCTTAATAGAGTCAAGACCAGATTCGCAACTAGACTCACATATACTAATCGTCTGACATGAGGGGACTTTACTCCTAGGAATTTGTTGCTTCTCAATTTCCAATGTCATGCAAAAGGTGGTGTCTTGCTCGATGTGACCATATCGCAATAACTTTCCCTGGATGTAGGGGCTCAACCCCCTACGAAACCTAAAAAGGTTGACCTCAGGCAATTCCTTCACACCGCTCCTAACCGTCAAATCCCTAAAGAGTTGCATAAAATCTGAGACCGACTTATTCCCTATTTTAAGGGTAGCCAAATCATTTGTTATATGCCGCTTGGCCTGGGCATTTGGTTTATCTTCATTCTTAAAGATCGGTATGGAACTAACGCCATCAGTAGGATAACTAGGGTATTGCCTTGGGAGAAGTGGTGCTACTTGGCTAGCCTTTAATTGGCCAATCAATGCCTTAATCTCATCCACTTTCGGGCAATGGAATGGCTTTCTAACGTTCATAATGGAACCCAATGATTTTTCTCAGGAAACGTTGACGTCATAGGCCATTTAGTGATAACCGGAGAGTAAACTCGATCTGGAATTTGTGCACATGCAATGAGAAACGCTTCTAGTCCAAATAAAATAGGATTGTCGGAATTGTTCCCGCTTAACCACTAGGGTAATATTTATATAAAATAGATTTTTTTTTGCTGAAAAAAATATGAAGATTATTAATTAAATTGTTTTTGATTTTTTCCTGAAAAATAAGAAATTTAAGCCGCTATTGGCAGACCATAAATAATTGTTTTTTGATTATTTTGACTCTAAACGTGCATACAAAGTGCATGTTAATGTGCCACAAGAAGGGGGAGGGGTTCCATTTTGGAAATTGACGTGAACCTCCCTCTGATACCAAATTGATGTAGGCTATGACGTCTACACGATGGTTTTATGAAAAGACTTATATGCCTCTCAAAATCCCGCTCCTACACTCGCACAGAAACTCAAACGCAGCACACTCGTAGGGCAAGTTATCCAATTAATGCTAACATACGGTAACCCTTCCGTTTTAAGATCGAACAATGGGCTATAAGCCATTGTCCTCTCAAGCTAAAAGGACCCACCCGGTCGGAACGACAATGGTTGTACCAAAAGGGATCTACCGAAAAGTTCAATTCAGAAAAATGGCAGACCTCTCCAGACAAAAAGTACGAGGGTTTGCCAAATCCTCTCGGAAAAATTAATCGATTAGAATGAACGAAAAATACTATCGGAGATACAAACAGAAAATTCAACGATTCCAAAGTTACGCTAAAATCACATCCACCACAAGAAAAATCTAGGACGAGAGTCACACACAAAGTAGAACGAATCATTACCCAAATCGGAATTGATGATTCCGACTCACTCGTTGATCTCTCTTCCGCGGTTCCGCCGGAGTCATGCCGGATGGAGAGAAAATACTTCCGCCTTGCTCGCTTCATGCCGGATGGAGGCACCTCGACCGAGGTTCGCCAAGGAGGGATGAATGGCCGGTTTTTCTTTTGGAGCAAGTTGTTTGGAAAAGAGAAGAAATGGGGGTTGCTGCTCAGGAGGAGGAAAGGTTGTGGTTGTTTGGATGTGGAGGTGGGTGGCTGCTCGTGTGGTGGAGGGGAGAGGGCTGCTCGAGTAGGACAGTGAGAAGGCTGCTCGGGTTGTGGAGAGGATAGGGCTGCTCGGGTTGTGCAGAGGAGATGGAAGGAGAAAAATGGATGGGTGCTGGATGAAATATTGAGAGAGAGGGGGGGGGGGAGTTGGCGGGTAGGAGAAGTAGAGAGAGAAAGAAGGAGAGAAATTTAGGCAGATTTTAGGGTTAGACTTTTCTTCTTTCAACTTTTTTTTTTACTTAAACAAAACAATATGAAAGACTTTATTTCAAGAGCCTAAACACCTAGAGGTGGGGGGGGGTGAATAGGTTCTTATCTTTTTGTGTCTTTTTAATTTTTAGGAAAACAAATATATAACTTCTTTTAGCATAGATCAATCTATCTACAGAAATTTAAACACAACACAGAAAACGCCAGATTTAGAGTGGTTCCCCAAGATATGAGTACATCCACTTTCCCCCTTCGCCTATCCATCAGATAACTAGATTCAGCCTAACTTCCTTCCACTGGCTCTGATCCGCAGATCTTACAATCTCAGAACCCAAGATGGTTCCTACACCTCAGACTTAACACAAGTCCTACCTCAGATTCTTCTCCAGAATCCTACCTCAGGCCTCAGCCCTACCTCAGCCTTTATAATTAGGCTTATAACTCAAACTTTCCACAAGTCCTACCTCAGGTACACATCCCAACCTCAGCCTTTATAATTTTAGGCTTACAATCTCAGATCTAACAATAGATCCTACAAGAATTTGTGAGTAAAGAGTAAATGAAAACTTCACAAGCTAGATTTCTCTGTTGATGTTGTCTTCTTGATAAGTTCTTGTATAGACTGATCCTTCTAATCCAACCTAACTTATCTTTTCAAAGCATCTTGATTAGAATAAATTAGGTGGATCTTCTCTTGATGTTGAAGTTGATCCTCAATCATCTTCTTCTGTAAATTCAGATTGAACTCTTAATCTTTCTTACAGACAACACTTGATCTGTCAGAATTCTTCTTTTTGATTCCTTCTGTCGTTTCCGATCTTTCTGAAAGTGAGGGTAAGATCAATCTTCACTCTAGAGGGGGGGTGAATAGAGTATTTTAAAATAATTTATAGTTAAAAACTGTAAAGCAGTGGAAGACTTAATTTACTTATATGTGTAATGTGCTAGCAGAAAAGTAAACACTAAAGAACTAAGAAAACAGAAACACACAGCACATAGCAAAGGAAAAAAACACAGCAAACTAAATGACCCAAGGAGCTATAGTGGTTCCCCAACAACCTGGGTACATCCACTCTTCTACCACCCTAGATAGGAATCCACTGCAGGAATAGTTGATTAGGTGTCATGGGCACCAATGAGCTTTTGATAAGGTTCTCAAAAACCAAAACTAGATTTTTTGATAAGGTCTCTTGCCACCACTGAGTTTTGACAAGGTCTCAGAAACCAATCACAAAACTTTTGAAGGGAGTTTTGAGAAACTCTTTTACAGGAGAGAAAGGAAAAAGAAAAAGAGTTGAGTTGTTCTTCTCTATCAATAGTCTGAGAGAAGACAAGTGAAAGATGTTGTCAAAGCTCCCCCTGAGATCTGTAAGGGTTCAGGAAGATGAGCTTTGCTTAGGGTGATAGGCATTCAATTGCTTTAGATCTCCAGCAAAAGATGATTTCAGCAGATGCTGAAATATGTGTTGTTTGGAGTCCTTGATAATGAAGCTTTTGAAAACTTGAAGCTTGAAGGAGTAGAGTAGCAGATGATCTCCTTCACAATGATGTTCCTTGTGTTCTTGAAGAATTCTGACTCAGTAATTCTATAAGATTTTTGTCTACTGAATCTATTCTCAGAAGATGAATTCTTGATGAGTGGATTTTTTGTTCTCTCTTTTGTATACCTTTTTCAAATCTTGTCTGTTCTCTATATTCAGAAAAATTCTCAAGGGAGTATATCAGATCCTGACTTTAGATGGCCGTTACACAGTCATAAATGACTTCCATAAATGACAACTGTCTCTGGGTAAAGTCCTAAGTAACATTCCAATTATTCTTCCTTTAAACTTGTACCAGATTGCTTGAAACGGATACAGAATCCTTTGACATAAATGCTGATAATAAATCTGAATGAATTCCATAACTATCCTGAATTTGAATTCTTAAAACGTCGACCTCTAAGAAAATCGTCGATCTGAGCTCAGCTATCGTCGACCTGAGCTCAGAGATTGGATTTATATTAGAGACAGAAAACGTCGACCTGAGCTCTACGATCGTCAACCTGAGCTCAGAGACTTGGAAAAAAGCTAGAGACAGAGCGTCGATTTGAGCTCAATGATCGTAGACCGGAGTTCGACGACTTGTAGAACTGAGCTCAGAGAACGTCGAACTGAGTTCGACGTTTTGTCGACCTGAGCTCGACGACAATTGTCTTTGTCTTAGCACTTGAATCCTGATATGTAGAAGGTCTTGAGGGAAGCTTTCAAACCTAAGTACTAACCCTGAGACTCATTCTAATTGACCTATCAGACTATATAACAAGGTCAAAACAAAAACCTAATCACATAGTGATCCTTGCCCAAATTAGTAATAGGGTGTTCCAACAATCTCCCCCTATTTAGGTTAGGATTACTATTTACATGACAAAATGAAATAACAAACATACATCAGATTTAAACAGAAAAGAACAGAAACAACAATGCAGAAAACATATGTTGAGCATTTTAGAAACACAGCAAAAGTCACAGAATCAGTCAGAAAATGAATATGAGTATCAACTTACACAGTTTACTCATTGCACTTTTTGAAGAGAATTTCTCTGTTGGGATTTAGGGCTTCCTTCTTGGATCTTCTGTCATCTTCTGCACCTAAGGAGGTTTGAGATCTTGGCCTTTGAACTACAGCCTCAGGATGCAGCTTCATATAGTCTTCTGGATTAAAGAATTTCCTTGAAGCATATCTCTCTAATTATTTTTTTCTATGTTCTGACAAGGTTGTGATATTGGAAGAATCTTTGCCTTGCTCTTTAGCCTTCTTAATCTGATCTAGTGCAGCAATTTCCTTCATTCTAGCTGTCCATGATAAAGGATTATTCTCAGGATCCTCAAATGGAACAAGGGGTTCATATCTATTGATAGACTCTGAATCAGTAGGAGGAACCCTGGTGACAACTGTATCTCTCAGCTTGTAAGGGAAAGGACCTGATGTAGAATCAATGGGGCTTTGCCCTTCCCTTTGTTTTCTGGAGTAAGTTCTGTAATCTCTTTATCTTCCTCTTGACTGACCTCTTTTAGAATGATATCCTCTTTGATATTGTCATCTTGGTTGATAGCTCTGTGAAGGTTGGGAGGAGCTATGCTTTGAAGCAGATGACTGAAAAGCTGAGCCTCCACCAGATCCTGAATCTGGAGGAGGAGGAGGAGGATGATGAAATTGAGATAATCCTTTTTCATACTAGTCCAACTTTCTCCTTTTCTTCATGGCCTTAAGCTTGTTCTTAGAGTACTGCATCCAAGGTTCAGTGATTTGGCAGTCATGAAGAATGTAATAGGGTATGTCATTGTCATCTTTCGATTTAGCAGGAGGTACTCTCATCATGGCCTTACTTCTTGCTTTCCTTTTCTTGGCAATGGTGCCAGAAGAATCATCAGAGTCCGTGTTGAATTTATCACTATCTGAACTCTGGGGTCTGTCATATAGATCATCAATTCTTTTGATATACTCTTCTCTTTGTTTTTATTTCTTAGGAGAGGCAGTTGGAGCAGAAACTATTGGACTAGCAGCATGAGCAGAAAGAGGAACTGTTGGAGTAGCAGGAGCAGCAGGAAACTTAGAAACAACAGGTTCTTCTAAGTAAACAGCAAGTTCAGCAGCAGTAGTAGCATCAACAGGAGTGGCAAGCAACATATCAATATCAGCAATTTCAACAACTTCAACAGCAGCAGCAGTACAAACAAAAATAATAACTTCCTCAGCCTTAAGAGAACTGATATAAGAAATAATTAGGGTTGGATCACAGACAGCAACAGGAACAATGGCCTTAGTCAGATCTTCGACTTCCTGAGCTGATGAAAAGCTTAAGTGAAAAAAATCAAAAACTGAAAACAGTGACCTGAGGTCCACTGTTAGTACTGGAGCTAGAGCTGGAGTAGAAACATCAACAGCAATTTCTGGCAGCAATTCCTCTGAAATAGCCGGCACTACCATAGCTTCATAGGGCATCTCCCCCTGCCTTGACTCAGTTAGAACTGGATCAAGGCACCCAATTGAATGGATTGCCTGTGGAGTAGATAGAGAGGAGAGCCTGTCAAATAACTCCTTTATGGACTGCAGGAGTGGAGCCATGGAGGTCTCCAACAGGGCTACTAGCTTGGGAGCAAGTATCCCATAGAGCTTATCTGCCAGTGCTGAGAGATCCACTTGCTCAAGTGGGACTTGAGTAGAGGTGGAGGAAGAAATGACTGTGGCTGGTGATGGATGGGCTGCAGGATGTGTGGATGGGGATGGTAGGATGTTGGGTTGAGAGATTGGTATGGTGGAGATAGAGGATATGGGTGTGGAGATGGATGGGGTGAAGGATGGTTGGGTCAGAATGTCATGGAGTAGTTGTTGGTATGAGGAAGTGGAGGGAAGCTTAGTAGGTGAGGAGGTGGAATCATCCATGAAGGAATCTTCCATGATGTTGAAGGATGGAATGTCAAGAGGTGGATAATAATGAAGTGGATGGAATTATTGTTCTGTGGTGGCTGGAGGAGGTGAAGGAGTGGACAGAGGGGATGAAATTATAATGGGGGAGGAGATTGATGTTGAGATAGAGGTAGAGATGGTTATAGTGGATGAAGGAATTATTGAGGGAAGAACTGGAGAAGGTTGAGAAGAGGAGGAGGCAGGCAATTCTTCAATGAGGACAGGGGCCTGAGGGGAAGAGACTGCAACAGTCCTTGTGCCTGAGGCAGTAGTAGTCCTGTTTGGCTTGACTATCTGCCTGTCCCATTTCCCAAACAGGGCACTGGTCAGCCTCTTTTATGCATTGATGTGCATCCCACTAGATACCAGCAGTTCAGGGTACCTGGAGTGCAGGAATAACCATATTATCCTCCCAAAGTTTACCATACTTTTGTTCACTTTCTTCTTAATCAAGTCAAAGAAGAGCTCTCCCCAGTTCAGATGTTTCTTATCCACAAGTGCTCCCATTAAGCAGAACTGATACCTAGAGATGGTATCATGTGCTGAGTGCTTTGCCAACCGCACTTTCCCCACAACATCAACGAGAAATCTATACTCAATAGATAAATTCTTTTTCAACAACTTGCTATGGTTAACGGTAGAGTGTCCCATTCTATCTAACATATTCGCAGATTCTTCTCCAGATAACTCAATAAAATCATTTCCAGAACTCAATTGAAACACTTCAGTCAGAAGAGCAGGTGTTAGGGATACCTGCATCCCGGCTATAGTACCAACCAATGTATTCTGATCCAAATTTTCCGCTGTATATACCCATTCTTTAATTTCATCAGCATCAATCTTCATCCTGGTGGTCATTATTTGCACTAACTGTTGTTCTTTGAATAGGTCCAGAATGTCTTTGAAAATTTGATCGCTTCCATCGAACGAGTCCATATCGATATCAAACCTTGTGTCGAACTTCATCTTGGCAAGAGCGGCAACAGACATAACAATTATGTACCTGCAAAGATGAACAAACACGACCAAGTGTAGAGAAGTTTGGAGGGAAAGAAAAAGTTTGCAGAGAGAATGAAAATGCAAAAGAAGAACGACGGCTGAAAGAATGATTTAATATTAGGGTTCGACGCTGGAAAGGAAAGACCGTTGAACTCCGTTCGACGATCTGGGCTTCTAATGGAATCTGAAGAGTCTTCAATAACGTCAATCTTCGTTCGACGATATTGGGGAGCGTCGATCTCTGATCGACGATTGCTGACCAGAATAAGATTGCCTAGCGCTATCTAGAAAACGCTGAACTCCGGTCGATGCTATTTGAAAGCGTCAATCTCCATTCGACGCTTTTTGGGAAAAACATCGAGCGCAGTTCAGAGACAAAAAAAAACCTACAGACACTAGAAAATACAAGTTTTTAGCCTAGTCTTGGTCTGTTTTTAGAGTTTTAAAATCTTGGGATTTATTTTAAACTTCCTCCATCTAACATTCCTAACTGATTTAGGAAGAAGGTATGTTTCTTTTCATCCAAAGGTTTGGTGAAAATATCTGCCCTTTGCAAATCAGTTGGGATATACTGAAGTTCAATTTTATTTTTCTCAACATTATCCCTTAGAAAGTGATGCCTAATCTCTATATGTTTTGTCCTACTATAGAGGACTTGATTTTGTGCTATAGAGATAGCACTGGTGTTATCACAAAATATTTTTGACCCTTCTAAGTTGTATCCATAGTCACGAAGCTGGTTTTGAATCCACAGAATCTGTGAGCAACAACTGCCTACTGCTATATATTCAGCTTCAGCAGTTGAAGTGGACACAGATGTCTGTTTCTTACAAAACCAGGAGACAAGGCTGTTACCAAGGAATTGGCAAGTTCCACTGGTGCTTTTCCTGTCTACTCTACATCCAGCATAATCAGCATCTGAAAATCAAGTTAATTCAAATCCTGAGTCTTTTGGATACCAGAGGCCTAGATTTGGAGAACTTTTTACATACCTAAGAATCCTCTTAACTAATGTTAGGTGTGACTCTCTAGGTTTACTTGGAACCTAGCACATATACATGTAGCAAACATTATATCAGGTCTACTGGCTATAAGGTACAATAGAGAGCCAATCATTGCTCTATATGTTGTCTGATCAACATGTTTTCCATGTTCATCAGAAACTAATACAACATTGGTAGGCATAGGTGTTTTCATACAAGATGCTTCAGACATACCAAATTTCTTAACTAGTTCTTTTGCATACTTGGTTTGAGAAATAAATATGCCTTCAGCATGTTATTTGACTTGCAATCCTAGAAAGAAGGAAAGCTCACCCATGCTACTCATTTAAAATTTAGACTGCATCAGATTGGAAAATCTTTTGCACAAATTTGAATCAGTAGACCCAAATATGATATCATCTACATATATTTGTACTAGTTGGGTATTGGACTTATGGGTTCTAATAAAAAGAGTTTGGTCTACTCTACCCCTTATATAATCATTTTTAAGAAGAAAGCATGCTAAGGTCTCATACCATGCTCTAGGAGCTTGCTTGAGACCATATAATGCTTTATGCAATTTGAAAACATGGTCAGGATGAGTTGAAGAGATAAAACCTTGGGGGTTGTCTGACATTGACTTCTTCTTTGATGTCTCCATTGATAAATGCACTCTTCACATCCATTTGGTAGACCTTGAATCCTTTGTGAGCTGCATAAGCTAGGAATATTCTTATGGCCTCTAACCTTGCAACTGGTGCAAAGGTCTTGTCATAGTCTATTCCTTCTTCTTAAGAATAACCTTGAGCAACTAGCCTTGCCTTATTCCTTACAATAACTCCTTGATCATCCAACTTGTTTCTGAACACCCACTTTGTTCCAATAATTGAGTGATCCTTAGGCCTTGGTACTAGCTCCCAAACTTTGTTTCTCTCAAATTGATGTAGTTCCTCTTGCATAGCAATGATCCAGTGTGGATCTTGTTCTGCATCTTGAATGGATTGAGGCTCAACTTGAGATAGAAAGCAAGTGTGCATCAGGTTCTTGTTGACCTGATTTCTTGTTTGCACACCAGCTGAGATGTTTCCAATCACTTGGGAGATTGGATGATCTCTTGTTGTTACTAAATCAACAGGGGGTGTTGATTGTTCACAAACCTGTGTTATTGTTTCCTCTTGTGGAACAACAACTAGCTCTTCAAGATGGTTTTCTCCATGATGTTGAACACCAAGATGTTGAGTATCCTCTTCATCTTCACTGAATTATTCTCTTTGTTTGGTAGGTGAATGCATTGAATCCTTTTCTACAATATGCAACCTGTCCAAATTTTCTGAAAGAGAGTGTACCTGCAATGGTTCTATGACAGAAGTATACTTCTCCTTGTAAAACATGTTAGTCTCATCAAAAGATACATGAACAAATTCTTCAATTTTAAGAGATGATTTGTTATAAACCCTATATGCTTTACTGATCATGGAGTATCCCAGAAACACTCCTTCATCAGCTTTAGCTTGGAATTTCGTTAAATACTTCTTGTCATTATTGTGAATATAACAAATGCAACCAAAAATTTTGAAATAGTCTACTTTAGGTTTCTTCCCTTCTAGCAATTCATAGGGAGTCTTGCCCTTCAGTTTATGTATCAAACTTTTGTTCAACACATGGTTGGAGGTGTTCACTGCCTCTGCCCAAAAAGATAGAGGAAGGTGAGCATCTGTCAACAATGTAGTAGCAGATTCAATTAGGGTTCTATTTTTCCATTCAGCTACCCCATTTGTTGAGGAGTTCTAGGAGGTGAGAAAGTGTGTCTGATCCCTTCACTTTGACAGAACTCTTGCATAAGAAGAGAATCAAACTCTGTCCCATGATCACTTATGATCAGGGCAATGAGAGTATTGAACTCAATCTGTATACATTTGAGAAAATCTGTCAAACACTTGAAGTTATCAGAGTTCTTCCTCAGGAAGAATTCCCATGTGAATCTAGAGAAGTCATCTACAATCACTAAAGTGTAAGATTTCCCTCCTAAGCTTTGTACTGTAATGGTTCCAAAAAGATTCATGTGTAACAGATACAAGATCCTAGGTGAATCACTCTTATTAAGTGACTTAAAACTATTTTTAGTTTGCTTGCCTAATTGACAGGCCCTGCAAAGTCCTTCCTTCTTATAGGGGCCAGAAGGTAGTACTCTAACAAGGTTGTCCTTGGATTGCCTAGCAATGGTTCTAAGGTTTATATGCCCTAGTCTCTTATGCCAAAGATCATTTGGTTTGCAAACTTAATTAAATAAACAGATATCTATATTGGTTGAAAGGAAATCTACAAGATAAATGTTACCTTTCCTTTTACCTGTTAACACAGTTGTGTTATCCTCTGACTTGATCTTGCATAAGGATTTGTTGAATATTACTAGATAGCCTTCATCACAGATTTGACTGATGCTGATTAGGTTGTGCTTCAGTCCTTCCACATAACCACCTTCTTGAATGTGACTGAGCCAATCTGAACAACACCATATCCTTTTGTTTGACCAAAGTTTCAATCTCCAAATATTACTTTGGGTCCAAGTTTGGTTCTGAAGGATGTTAGATTCTCCTTGCTCCATGTCATGTGCTTTGAGCACCCACTATCCAGATACCATTGTTGGTTCATTGCTAGATAGGTCTTCACATGCACATAAATAATTTATATGTTGTTGACCCATTTTACCTTGGTTCTAGGTTGATAACCTTTAAACTCAAAAATAAAAGACATCCCTGGCTGACTCTTATATCCTTCAGGATGGTATCTCCTAGGAGGAACTATCCATTCAGTATAAGGGTTGAAGCTTTGGGATGAGGGACTTCTAGGGTTGACTTTAGATTTACCTCTGAAAGAATGTTCAAAGCTATGAGCTCCGTTCGACGATCATCGAGCTGAGTTCGATGATCTTGGGTCAGATCATCGAGCTCCGTTTGAAGATCGACTATGCCAGAGTTTAGAGTTCAGAAGTCATTGATCTGAGTTCGACGATTCAGCCTTGGATTGCCGAGCTCTATTCGACGATCGTCGAGCTATGTTCGATGTTTTCTGTTGAACTTTGTTTTCCTTAGGTAAATCAGGATTCTTCCTAGCTACCTCTACAACACCCTTTCCTTTATCAGAAATCAATTTAATTGGGCTTGTTAAAACTATAGGTTGGCTGGATGAAGCACCCAAGCCCAGTGCACTGTTGAATCTTGAGTTCACTGTGCTTGTGATGTCCATCAGTCTGATGCTTCTCCCATTAAGGGATTCTTCAAACTTCTTTGCCTGGGATAGCTCACTTTTCAGTGAAGCTATCTCCTCCCTACAACATTCTAACTCCTCAGAGAGTTTGAGGTTGTCTTATTTTAAGGTGCTATGTTCAAACAATTGATTTCTGAGAGAGATTATCTCATTCTCAGACTTTAACAGGTCTAAACAAAGTGCCTTAAATTCATATCTAAAGTCCTCTGAATCAAAATAAAAGGAGTCTATTACCTAGTCTTCTTCAGTTTGGTTTTCAGATTCTTAACCTGATTCTTGGTCTGCATCAGAATTTTGTTGGGAGGCATTGCTAGCCATCATGCAGAATTCCTTTTCTTCAGCATCATCTTCATCATCACTTGAGCTTGATGAAGCCTCTGATTCTTCTTCAGTTTCACTCCAGGTTTCTGCTAAAAATCCCATCCTTTTATGTTTATTTTTGCTGGAGGAGGATTTGTTGTAATTGTTTCCCCTGGAGTCCTTGTATTTTCTCCTATCTTTCCTGTCCTTCTTGTCCATATTCTGATTTTCTGGACAGTCAGGCACAATATGGCCTTGTTTCATGCATCCAAAATAGATTATTTCTTTATTATTTGACTTGTCATACCTTGGCTTCTCATGCCCTCTGGATGACCTTTTTCTGAAATCTTTCCTGGCCATCTTATAGAATCTTTTGGCCAGCAAACTCATCAATTCTTCATTGCCTGTGACCATTTCTTCAGGCAGATCTTCTGTAGCTTTGAATGCTATTGTCTTCTCCTTCCTGATAGCTGGAGAAGCAACCTTTTATTCTTCCTCTCTGTTCTTGATGAGCAACTCATAAGATTTGAGCTTGCCCAATAAAGCTTCAGTAGTAATCTCAGTTAGGCTTCTGGCATCCTTGATTGGCCAGATCCTTGAATCCCAAGTGCAAGGGAAGCACATTAGGATCTTGTCATTTAGTTCAGTTAGAGAGATCTCCTTGTCCAGTGTTTTTAATTCACTGACTATTAGGCTGAGTCTATTTTACATGTCAGCCACTGATTCAGTTTCTCCCTTTTTGAAGTTCTCATATTGGCTTATGTGATGGGATCTCCTGTCCTTCCTTTCATTAGCAGATCCTGAGATAATTTCAGATAGCTTGTCCCATATCTCTTTTGTTGAACTGCATTCAGCCACCTTTTGGAATATCTCATCAGACATTGTCTGAGCAAGGATATTCATAGCCTTTGCATCTGCAACTTTCCATTTCTTTATTTCTGCATCTGTTCCTGAAGGAGGTGGAACAGCACTTGTACTTGTGACTACTGGGGTCTTGGACACACTGTCAAAACAGAATTAAAAATGTCCTCATCAATAAAATTCATGTAAAGCCTTATCCTTGCCTTCCAAAGTACAAACTTAGAAAGGTTGCACATTGGAGGTCTGGTGCTAGCATAATCTTTGTTCTGTGCCATTGTTTTGTATGAAAATAAATATAATACAAAAAGAAAACAATAACTATCCTCTATAGAAGATTTATCTTATCAAGGATCTTTTGGTTCAGGTGTTAGCCTGTTCAACCAATCTGTTGATGATTCAGTTGTTGAATAACCAACCTCCCTCTGATACCAATTGAAAGTGAGGGTAAGATCTATCTTCACTCTAGAGGGGGGGGGGAGGTGAATAGAGTATTTTAAAATAATTTATCGTTAAAAACTGTAAAGCAGTGGAAAACTTAATTTACTTATATGTGTATTGTTCTAGCAGAAAAGTAAACACTAAAGCACTAAGAAAATAGAAACACACATCACACAGTAAACCAGATGACACAAGGAGTTATAGTAGTTCCCCAACAACCTGGGTACATCCACTCTTCTACCACTCTAGGTAGGAATCCACTGCAGGAATAGTTGATCAGGTGTCCTGGGCACCAATGAGCTTTTGATAAGGTGCTCGAAAACCAAAACTAGATTTTTTGATAAGGTGTCTTGCCACCACTGAGTTTTGACAAGGTCTAAGAAACCAGTCACAAAACTTATGAAGGGAGTTTTGAGAAACCCTTTTACAGGAGAGAAAGGAAAAAGAAAAAGAGTTGAGTTGTTCTTCTCTGTCAGCAGTCAGAGAGAAGACAAGTGAAAGATGTTGTCAAAGCTCCCCCTAAGATCTGTAAGGGTTCAGGAAGATGAGCTTTGCTTAGGGTGATAGGCCTTCAGTTGCTTCAGATCTCCAGCAAAAGATGATTTCAGCAGATGCTGAAATGTGTGTTGTCTGGAGTCCTTGAGAATGAAGCTTTTGAACACTTTAAGCTTGAAGGAGTAGAGTAGCAGATGATCTCCTTCACAATGATGTTCCTTGTGTTCTTGAAGAATTCTGACTTAGTAATTCTGTAAGCTTTTTGTCTACTGACTCTATTCTCAGAAGATGAATTCTTGATGAGTGGATTTTTTGTTTTCTCTTTTGTATGCCTTTTTCAAATCTTGTCTGTTCTCTATATTAAGAATAATTCTCTAGGGAGTATATCGAATCCTAACTTTATATGGTCGTTACTCAGTCATAAATTACTTCCATAAATGATAACTGTCTCTGGGGAAAGTCCTAAGTAACATTCCAATTATTCTTCCTTGAAACTTGCACCAGATTGCTTGAAACGGCTACAGAATCCTTTGACATAAATGCTGATAATAAATCATAATTAATTCCATAACTGTCCTGAATTTGAATTATGAAAACATCGACCTCTCAGAAAATCGTCGATTTGAGCTCAGCTATCGTCGACCTGAGCTCATAGACTTGATTTATATTAGAGTTAGAAAACGTTGACCTGAGCTCTACGATCGTCGACCTGAGCTCAGCGACTTGGAAAACAGCTAGAGAAAGAGCGTCGATCTGAGCTCAACGATCGTCGACCGGAGTTCGACGACTTGTAGAACTGAGCTCATAGAACGTCAAACTTAGTTCGACGTGTAACGACCCTAGCGCGTACGTAACAGCGTTACGGCTCCGCCCTCCAGGCATCGCTACCGGGCTGCAGCCCAAGCACCCCAACCCCTCTCCCTCCACAGGAGGGTTATTGGTGGCCACAGCCTCCCTTTGATGAGCGAACTCGACAGTTAAGTTGGGTTGTACGGGGACTTCCCAGGAGGTCACCCATCCGGTACCACTCTCGCCCAAGCATGCTTAACAATGGAGTTCTTTCAACCTTCATCACCAATTGAGCTGCAAATTCGAAAATGGCCTGTTCGAGTCAGAAAATTACACAGCCTTGAACCAAGCCTTGAACACGGGCGTGTCAGGGTGGACACGGGCGTGTCCAATGCCGTGTGCCTACCCGTGTACTTCTTGCAGCTCGATGAGGCAGGGGTGACATGGGCGTGTCTCAGGAATGACACGGGCATGTCAGGTTCGACTCGGGCGTGTCGATGCCCGTGTTCTGGTAAATCTCAGTCGGTTCGTATACCGCGTGTGCCGCTTAAGGGTACACGGCCTGTGACACGGGCGTGTCACAGGCCGTGTCAGCCAAAAATTGGGTTTTTTGGGCAAATTATGGCCGTTCAGATTTCTCTCTTTTGATCCAAGGGCTCAGGTGGTTTCCTGGCTGGATTTAATTCGTGAAGGCTGATGAAGATTCATTCTTCATATGCTTAAGGAAGAGAGAAAGAGAGAGGAGGAAGAAGAAGGAGGAGGAGATCAAGCCACCGGCGGAGTTCCCGTGGTCCGATTCGTGATCCGAAGCCGGCGTTGTGAAGGCAAGGCTGTTGCGGTTCTTTCTCACAGGCTATTTTTGATGGCTCCCAAGAGATCGACATGGGTAACGATCTCCCTCCTTGGACATGTGAAGTCCTTCTTTTCTGCATTGCATAGGGAAAACCCTTCCCCGCGAGTGTGCGGTGGGTTGTGGTGTCCCTTGGGGTAGATATGTGAAGTCCCCCTTGTTAGAGGCCGGAATTGGAGTACGGCTCTAGGCATGCTGTGTGAAGCCCATCTGGACAGGGTCTGGATTAGTGATGCTTGTTTGCATATCGGAGAAGGCTCCGTGATTATGGCTTGTGTTGCCTTGTGCCTACCTATTGCTTGGTGCAGCAGGAAGTACTGGATGATGTCCAGGAAATGAAGAGGGTTGGATGCAACTCTTGTGGTCGTGCGTTGCCACTTTATGAGCGGTTGAGCCGTTGGGCTGCAACTCGATGAAAAGGCAGATTGCCGAACAGGAAAGGTGAAACCGACCCGCGCCTATAAATAGCCATGGATACTTCCGTATTCGAGGTGGCACGGCGACTTGAGCAACGGGGGGTGGCTGATCCGTACCTGCGTTATGTCCGTCTGACTTGGAAGCCTGGTTATAGGTTTTGTTGGAGCGCCTAATGAGAGTCTTAGGCCCGCGCGCCGGAAAGACTAGAATGCTCAAATACCGTGTAGATGGTGGTGTTGACCCTGGTATTCCGGTACACCAAGAATGTGCCCTGAGTGCACGGACTGTCGGGCTGTGTGGCCGATAGTTGTGATGGCTTGAATGTGCCTGCGCGCACATAGTTGCTATTTGTTGATGCCATGCTTTGCAGGGAAAGAATGCTCATGCCCCGAGAAAGGGGTAGGATTGTTATAATTGGGTCAGCTGAATGCTGACCGTTGCATTGTTTGCCACCGGGTGGGTGGATTGTTTCCCGTGCAGGTGCTGGAGAGCCAAGTGGTAGGTGATGGGCTGAAGCCCTACTGCTATTGCTTCTACTGCTGCGGCTAGCCCTTGAAGGCTAAGCAAATGGTTTTGTTTATTTTGTTTTTCTCATGTATGGCCGGCCTGCGCACCGAGGTTTGTAATCCATGTTGTATGGAAAGAGGAACTGTAAGGCCTTAAGGCCAAACTCTATGTATTTGTGTACATTCTGTGGTGATATATAAAGGTGGTTTATATATTGGACATTCCTGGTTAGAGTTCAAATTACTACTTCAAGCTTCCGCTAGAATGCTCTGAGTTAGGATTCGTGTTTGGTTTGGTATTATCATGTGACCTCACCGTCTGTTTGTGGCATATAGTGTGGGGACCCGGCCGGACCTTCTTCTATACGTCATTTAACGGATGGTATCAGAGGGAGGTTACACGCCCTGGGACACGCCTGTGTCCCAGGCCGTGTAAAATGACCTGCACGTCAAACTTCATGTTGAGTCTTTTTGGGGTCTTTTTGGGGTGTTACACGACGTTTTGTTGACCTGAGCTCGACGACAATTGTCTTTGTCTCATCACTTGAATCGTGATCTGTAGAAGGTCTTGAGGGCATCTTTCAAACCTAAGTACTAACCCTAAGACTCATTCTAATTAACCTATCAGACTATACAATAAGGTCAAAACAAAAACCTAATCACATAGTGATCCTTACCCAAATTAGTAATAGGGTGTTCCAACACTGTCTCTTATATAGAGCTTGCTCCATGGTTACAGGCTGATCCGGTTTATAATAGACTTCTGACTATTTTGACAGTGGTGTCAGACCGATTAGTTATGACAGTTGTCAAGTCACCAGTCACGTCACCAGGTTATTCAATGTCTTTTCAACTCAGCACACAACACTCAGCAGACTGCTTCATATGTGTCGACACATATAGGCTAAGTGTAGACACAAGTCTTCATGGTGTCGACACAATTACTCCAAGTGTCGACACAGTTATACTTCTGCTTCTCGACACTGCTTTTGTTGTATGTATCGACACAAATTTTGTGTGCCGATACAGCAGCTTCTTGTCTCGACATTTCTATTGCTGACAGTGACCGTTGAGTGTTTGTCTAATGGCGTTGAGTGTGTGTCGAATGACGTTGAGTGTGTGTCGACACAAGTCCTGTGTGTCGACACAATTACTTCTGAACTCAACATAGACTTTTGAAAGTTGGTGTGTCGACACGAGTCTAGTGTGTCGACCCAATTGCTTCAGGTGTCGACATATCTCCTGAGTGTCGACACAGCTTCAGTTTTAAGTGTCGACACAAGTCCTGCTTCAGATGTCGACACATTTCTGGATGTCGACACAACTGCTTCTTTAGGTTTCGACTTAGCTTTGAGTGTCGACACAGCTTCTTCATAAGTGTCGACACAGCTTCTGGTTGTCGACACAACTTCTTTATAAGTGTCGACACAATTTGCCTGTGTGTCGACACAGCTTGCCTGAGTGTCGACACAAGTTCCCTGAGTGTCGACACAGTTTCTTGACAAGTGTCAACACTTGTACATAGAAAATTTTTCTTCAAATTCTTAAACCTGCACAATGAAACTCAAACTTCTATCAAATATAAATTGATGCATACCATTGACTAAGTTGTGGCTTCTCCAAATCTTATACACATTTTCCAATGTACCCAACAATCTCCCCCTATTTGGAGAAGTCATAACCCTTAGTCAAAGATATACATCTCTTAAGATAAAACAAAATTATAATAGATGTAAAAACATTTCAGAGCAGGTTATCACATAATCATTGTAAACAACAAACAATTAATACTGAAATAGATTTCATTAATCAGTAAAATTTTGGTTTACATGAATTTCTCATAGAACAAAAGAAACAAAATAGTACATTGTTCTATTACAAAAACTTAACAATCTTATTACTGACTAGGCTCCTTAATAACTATTCCTTTGCCAGACTTAATGTTAGCCTGCACAGAAGGTTCAACATCCTCAGCTGGCTTTTTCCCTTTTAGAGCTTTCTTCTTTGATTTTTCAGCCTTGATCTTCTGTCTTTCAAAATAGTGGAAAGGTTTGGGGAAGTACTTGCTTGGCTCTTGAGCATTAGCAGGTAGCTTCCCACCCTTAGCACTTCTTCTATGTTGAAGAATTGCTTCTTGCCCTGCTTCATATTTATTCCACTCTTTCTCTGAATACCACTTACCCCTGTCATGGGTTTTATCCTTTACAGCTTTCCAGGCAATAAGTATGATGTTTTTAGAAGTTGGGCTCCACTGCTCAAAATTTGGCTTCAGCTCAGCCTGCTCTCTGAATCTCTTCTTTGAAAGTTGAGCTTCCTTCTAAGCTTCTAATGCAGCTTCTAACATTTCAACCTTTTCTAGAACTACATTTTATGCCTCTGGTGGAGGACAATACATTTTCAGCACTTTTTCTTGAACCATCTCAAAATATGCTGGGGGGTAGATCACCTGAGCAACTTCAGGCTGATCTCCTTCAAAATATGCAGGTTGTATCTCAGACTCTGCTACATTATCATCATAACAAAGAGGAGGATATCCAAGAGTAGCTCTGATGCTATTGGAAGTCCATTTAGCATGGTCAGAGGTTGCTTTGACTAGTAATCTCTCCCCCTTTATGACTTCTCTTGTAACATCATCTCTTAAATCTTCTTTCTGGAATCTTACTTGATCAGCTACATATTCAGTTCCCTCTTTAAAATAAGCTCTGAATTTTGTCAGGAAAGCTTTAATCTTCTCCTAAAAGTCTTGAAATGTGGCTTTGATAGCAGATATATCTTCCTTGATTTGCTTGGATATTTCAGCCTTCAGAGCAGTGCTATAATCAATGAGCTTTATTAATATGGCATGATGTGAATCCTTAAGGTTTTCATTCATTCTGATCTTATTCTCCAGTACATAGCCATGCTTCACTTCAATTTCATCCACTGTAGCTTTGATATCTTGCTATTGCTTGGTCAGGAACACCACAGCATTACCTCCTTTATGGAAGCAATCTGTCATCTCCTTCTTATTCTGATTTACTTCAAACCTAATAGATTTGATGTCCTGGGCCAACTGAAACTGTAACTCCTTATGAGTTTCATCCACATATTTCTCTATTGTCCGTCTTTGATTATCTAATTTTATTCGCATCTGGACCAGTAAAGAACTGAAGTCCATGCTTAATATAGATGGTGCAGTTCCCATTTATAAAGACTTCTTATATCCAGAACATTTTTTCTTTAACACAGTCAGCTTTCTTTTCTTAGCCAATATGGCTTCATCATCTTTAGAAGATTCAGATGTACTTTTAATATAAATAGTGTCCTTTTCAGCTGGGGTATCCTTGGATAACTCCCCCTCATTCCTTGGAATTTCTTTTTCTTTTTCATTATGCTCCCCCTCAGTCCCATCTGTAGGAAGATCTGAAAACAATTCTTCCAAGGTGAATTCCTGATGTATCTGTACAGAAGGAATAAGATTAGTTTTTAAAGTACTACTTAAAAGACTAATACCACTTGAAAGATTTTTTGTGTAAACAAAAGTGTCCCCTAGAACAATTTTTGAGGAGAATCCCATCATATATCACTAGACTGTGGAGAAGACACTTACTGGCTCATTTTGAGCATCTGTCTTATCAGTTTCTTTAGCTGCAGTGTTGATTTCAGATACTACATCCATGGTTGTATCTGCAGCTAAGTTACTGTCTAGGACAGCATCATCAATACCTCTCCCTTGGGAAGGCAGCTCAGTTTCTTGTTCTAAGTGTTCTCGCCCTAGAGTGGAGTCAACTTGTTTCTCTTGGGGCTCAATGTCCTTTACTCGATCATGAGCATCATGTTGGTGCTGGTCTTCATCAGAACTAAAGACCACTTCCTCTTCAGAATCACTGGAGGAGTCAGCCTGTACAACCACTTTCTTTTTCTTCTTGTCTTTCTTAGTTTGCTCCTTGGGAGCAGGGACTTCCTTGGTCAGAACTTTGTCCCATTTTGATAGTATCCTCACATCCATTTTCCTCATGTGATTTATCTTAGAGCCATTTGCTTGTTTCAGAACATCTGGAATTACTGATGTTAAGCATAGACTGAGAATCCGTCCCAAGTTAGGTTTCTTTATTCCTTCTTGTATTTTATCAAACACTACTGATGCCCAGTCAGTGTTTATCTTGAATATGATCCTCACCATCAGATTGAACATGTGGGCAGAAATCCTATCATGTCCACCAGTCTTGTAGATAATCACTTTGCCCATAACTTCTGAAAGAAATTTTCCTTGGGAATTCATCCCTTTTCTATTGATAGATGATCCAATCTTAATACTGGGACTCAGTCCACACCAGCTTAAAGCTTCAGTTATCTGGGAAGGAGTTATTTCGTCTATATCCTTGATCAATGGTAGATGTAGTGCTTTCCTGATAGATTTCAATGTGAGCTTCACCCAGGTATCTTTAATAGATGCCTTGATTTTCTTTCCTTCTGTGTCCACAGTAGCGGTTGTGTAAAACTCCCTGACTTCCTTTTTTCAAATTTTGGACGGTTCAGAGACAAAAAATTCTAATCCATTTTCAGAAATTAGGGCAATAACTCCCTGAATTTCATCAAAAGCTGTCATGAAACCTTAAGAAACCAGTTCATAACCTTCATTAACCTTATCTTCTTGGTGTGGCGCCATTGACGTAAGTGCTATAGGAGAAGAGAAGAGAAGTTCTATGTCTACAGAAGGTGTAGAGTCAAAAATTCTGATAGCGTAGTCGACCAAATTTTGGCTTCACCTATTTATAGTACTTGTGTAAAGGGTAGGTCTAAAGTCGGGCCTAAGTCGACAAATCAGTTTTTTTGTGTCGACAAAAATGACCTAGGTCTTGACAGAACTTAAGTTAAGTCGACACAACTATGTGTCTACATACTAATGTCTAAGTCGACAAAATGTATTTTAAGTCGACACATCTATGTATTGACATACTTTAGTCTGTGTCGACAAACTAGCGTCTGTGTTGTACACTGACAACTTTAGTTTCGACAGAGTTGTGTCGACACCAACTTCTATGTGTCGACACAAAAATCCTCTCGACAATGGTCTCGACAGTGTCGACACCTATTCTTCTATCGACACAGATACTGTTTCTGTGTCGACAGATCCTTTTTCTGTGTCGATACAACATACTGAGTGTGTCGACACAACTTGCTTGTGTCGACACAAACTTTATACTTAGCCAAATTTAAATAAAAATTTGGTGCTTACATATGCTACTTATGGAAACTTGTGTTAACCTATTCTAGGTTCAACATACCTAATTCAATTTTTAAATTATTGAATTTTGTTTTATCCAGAGGTTTTGTAAAAATATCAGCTATTTGATTATCAGTTTTCACAAACTCTTGGCTAATATTTTCCTTCTCTACATGTTCTCTGATAAAAGGAAACTTAATTTCTATATGCTTGGTCCTACTGTGTGATACAGGATTCTTAGCAATAGAAATAGCACTTGTAGAATCACAAAATTGTGGAATTCTACTTACCTGGATGTCATAATCTTCTAGTTGATGATTTATCCACGTCAATTGTGCACAGCAGCTACCTGCAGTTATATACTCTGATTCAGTTGTTGATATCGTTATACTGGTTTGGTTCTTGCTGCTCCATGACACCAGCCTCCCACCAAGGAATTGATAGGTTCATGTGGTATTTTTCTTTCTTCTTTGCATCCAGCAAAATCTGCATCTAAGAAACCAGTTAATAGAAAATCTCTATTCTTAGGGTACCAAAGGCCTAGATTAGGTGTGCCCTAAAGATATCTCAATATTCTCTTAACTGCAGTATAATGAGATTCCTTAGGGCATGCTTGATACCTAGCACAGACACATGTTGCATACATGATGTCAGGTCTACTAGCAGTATAGTATAGTAGGGAGACAATTATCCCTCTATACAAAGACTCATCAACAGGTTTACCTGCTTCATCTTTGCATATAAGCATACTTGTTCCCATTGGAGTTTTCATAGTAGAAGCTGAGTCCAAACCATACTTCTTAATCAACTCCTTGGTGAACTTAGAGTGGGATATGGACAATCCACTCCCAGTCTGTCTAAATTGAAGTCCCAAGAAGAACTTCAACTCACCCATACTTCTCATCTAAAACTTCCCTTGCATAACTTTAGCAAACTTCCTACAAAGGCTGTTTTCAGTAGAACCAAAGATAATGTCATCCACATATATCTGAACTAGTATTATCTTGCCTTTTGATTCCCTATAGAATTGAGTTTTGTCTATCTTTCCTCTAGAGAATTTATTCTCAATAAGGAAGGCAGACAAGGTTTCATACCAAGCCCTTGGAGCTTGTTTCAAACCCTATAGTGCTTTCCTAAGCCAATATACATAATCAGGAAAGTGAGAGTCGACAAAACCTAAGGGTTGTTCTACATAGACTTCTTCTTTTAAATCACAATTCAGAAATGCTGATTTTACATCCATCTGATATACATTGAACCCTCGAAAGACAGCATAGGCCAAGAACATCCTTATAGACTCCAGCCTTGCCACTGGAGCAAAGGTTTGATAAAGATCAATACCTTCCTATTGCATGTAGCCTTTTGCTACCAGTCTAGCCTTGTTCTTGACTATAGTACGATTCTCATCAAGCTTGTTCCTGTAGATCCACTTAGTTCCTATTATGCTGTGATCCTTAGGTTTTGGCACCAGTTCCCAGACCTTACACCTTTTTAACTGACTGAGCTCTTCTTGCATTTCATCAATCTAGTTGGTATCTTGCATTGCTTCTTCAATCATTCTGGGTCTTATCTGAGAAAGGAAGCTAGAACATATAACTGTGTTCATGCTCCTGCTCCTTGTTAGAACACCCTGACATGCATCACCAATGATCTGGTGAGCTGGATGATCCTTCAGGTAACTCCTTGCTGGAGGAATTCTGTCAGCATTATGGCTATCTCCAGTTTCCTCATCTTGATGCTCCACATTTTCTTCTTCACCCAGATGGACTTGGTCTCCCCTGGATAGCTGGCATCTTTATCCTCATCCAGTTTAGCAGGAACATCTTCATTGATGGTCAGCTTGTCCATCTTATCTGTTTGACCTATAGAACTAACTGAAGAACTAGATAATTCACTATTAATAAACATTGACTCATCAAATACAATATGCACAGATTCTTCTACAACTTGAGTAGTCAAGTTGTAGATTCTGTATGCTCTACTTTGGTTGCTATACCCAATAAATATCCCTTCTAGGGATTTGGCAGCAAACTTAGTTTGGTAGTGCTTACCAATAACTAGTACAAAACACTTACTACCAAAGATTTTGAAATAAGATATGTTTGGTTTTCTGCCTTTAAAAATCTGGTAGGGTGTCATCTTGTGTTTCTTGTTGATGGAAGCTCTATTGAGCACATGACAAGCAGTATTTACTGCCTCAGCCTAGAAGTATTCATGGAGAGTAGTGTCATTTAGTAGAGTTCTACTGGCCTCAATTAGAGTACTATTCTTTCTTTCAGCAACATCATTTTGCTGAGGAGTTCTAGGTGAAGAGAATTGTTGATGAATCCCAAGTTCTTCACAGAATTTTGTCATACATTCAGAATGAAATTCAGTTCCTTGGTCAATTCTAATTTTGACCACTGAACTGTTGTATTCATTCTGTATTTGTCTGACAAAAGACTGGAAAATAGTTGGAGTTTCAGATTTCTGCCTCAAGAAGAAAACCCATGTAAATCTAGAATAGTCATCCACAACAACAAGTGTGTATGCTTTCCTACCAAGACTATGAACTGACATTGGACCAAACAAATCCATATGCATGAGATACAAACATCTCTTTGAATCTTTGATGTCAAGTGACTGAAAAGAGGACTTAGTCTGCTTGCCTTTTTGGCAAGCTGAACACACACCCTCATTAATGCACTTAACTTCAGGACAATTCCTCACTAATCCCATGCCTAACAGCTGTCCAATTGACTTATAGTTTAGATGAGCTAGCCTCTTGTGCCATTTGACATATAAAGAAGCTTTCTCTCCTGCAACCAAACAAATAGGTGAGTTGTTAGACTCACAATCTAGGTTAAGGCAATACACATTTCTTTTCCTAGTGCCAGTCAAAATTATCTCTTGATCACTTGACCTTTTTACTAGGCACTCCCCTTTGAGGAAAGAAATGTCATAACCTAGATCACTAAGTTGACTTATGCTAATCAGGTTATGTTTTAAATCCTTTACATAAGCCACTTTAGTGATTGTAATTGAATCACGAGAGATATTACCAAATCCTTTTATGATTCCCTTTTCTGATCCACCAAAGATTACTTTGGGTCAATTCTCTATAGGCACATAGTCCCTTAACATTCTCCTGGTTCCAGTCATGTGTCTGGAACAGCCACTATCAAAGTACCATATTGTATGATCACTTGGATTCACCTGCAACAAATAAAGAATCACTTACCCTTAGAACCCAACATGTAAGTGGGTCCTAGGTCCTTGTTAGTTTGAAATCCTGTAACTTATCTAACAGGAATCCTACTTTTGGTTTTAACACTTGAGTTAAACCAGCAATCCATGGCAAAGTGGCCCACCTTGCCATAACACCAACACTCAAACCTATTATACCTATTCTTAGGTACATGCCTTCTTACTTTGTTGCCAGTAGACATATTAAGTGTTGGTGCTGGAACAACATTCTTCAAGAACTCCTCTTGAATATGATGGGCATGCCTATAGATTAGTCCATTGACATTAGCACCCTTGCTCATGAAATTTTCATGCTCATAGTGACCATGTGTAATGTCATGATCATACCTGTTAGTAGGATTCACTACCTTCTTAAGAAAATAGGGGGATTAACAGCTAGAGGATGAACTGTGGCTTTACCTTTTCTATGAGAATTGGTAGTCCTAGTTCTTCCCTTAAAGCCTAGACCAGTCTTCCCTTTTTATGAAATAAAATTATCTATCAAAGGTAAGACTGATTTTGGCTTGGAGAATTTAGCCACTAGCTCTCACTCTTGTTGAAGTTTTACCTCCAGTTTCTTTATATGATTCTCTTTGAATGAGATTGTGCCCATCTGAATAACTGTAATGTTTTTCAATTTGGCAGCCTTATTCAGTTTTTGATCCATCAGTTTTGCAGAATCTGCTGTAGCTAGCTTAAGAGACTCAATCTCTTTGGCCTGCTCTTTATCAAGAAACTTGCTCTTCTTTAGAGCATGCAAAAACCCACCATACTCATTAATGAGTTGGTGAACATCCCCCTCAGACTCAGATCCATCCACTTCTTTTGAAGCAGATGCTTCTGATTCTGAGCCAGTAAAGTAATCTGAGACTAGGGGAGAATTGTTTACCTTGGTCCACGCTGATCCTGACACTTATCTTCTTCAGATTGAGCCATAAGCCCTTTACAACAATATTCTTCCACTCCATTTATGGAGTCCAGCATCTGTAGGAATTCTAGTTCCCTAGAATCAAATTCTATTGAGAAGAGTCCAACATATGCTTCTGCCTCTTCTTCTCCAGATTCTGAAGATGAAGAGTCTGTCCAACTCTTCTCTTTCTGAGCCAATAGAGACTTCTCCTTCTTTCCTTTGACCAGCTGCTTCTTCTTGTCCTTTGACTCCTTTCTTTTGTCAGGACAGTCAGCTATGACAGGCCCAGACCTGTTGCAGAAATAACACACAATCTTAGAATTAGATTGTTTACCAGGTTTAGAAGCATACCTATCCTCCTTAGGTGTTTTCTTCTTCATGCAGTATTCATCCTTTGAATAGGATGTTGATGAAGGCCTGGTTCTGTGAAAGAGAGGGGATAAGATACTTATTACTCTAGAGGGGGGGGGGGGGGGTGAATAGAGTATTCAAAAATTAAGAGACTCTAAACACTTCTCTTGAGCAAATTGTGGAATTGAAATATAAAAGCTTTAAACCTAAAGCCTATCAAAGTGTAGTGAAAATAAACAAGCTAACTGATGTTTCAGTTGAGCTTTATACCTAACACAGCAACTAGCAACCTAGATATATCTATCACAGCCACAGATCAATGATTAAAGTAAACAACAAGACAACACAAGGACTTTATAGTGGTTCCCAAATTGGGTACATCCACTGTTATACCACCTTGGTAGGAATCCACTACAGGTTTTTGTTCAGGTGCCCTGCCACCACAAGATCTGCTTCAGGTAGATCTAGAAACCCTTCAGGCTTTTGATCAGGTGCCTAAGAACCAAACACTCAGGTTTTTGATCAGGTGCCCTGCCACAAAAGGCTCACTTTTGAAGGGAGTAATAACCCTTTTATAGGAGATTAAGGGAAAGAATGAAGGTGTCTTCTCTGTGTTCAGAGAAGCTAGTGGATTGCTCTGAATAAATCAAAGCTCCCCCTACATTAGAGAATGTCCAGGAAGAAGCTTTGCTTCAGGGTGTAGGAACTCCAGATTTCTTTGAAGCCTTTTCTTATGTAGCTTTGAAGAAGTCTCAAGATGTTGATGATTGTTCTTCTTCAGCAGCTTTGCAATCTGGGAGGAGAGTTCTTCTTGAAAGCTTGAGCACTGAGTGTTGATTTTCCTCAAGACAGGATGAACTCAGGAAGCAGCAAAAGAACAAATTCTTTTTCTTGAGAGCTCTTGTTCTCTCACACTGGTTGCTTCTCTTTTATTTCTATCACTCTCTTTTGAAATGTATTGTATTGTTGTTCTTGCAATTGTGTTCAACCGTCTACACTGATAGTATAGAAACTATTTCTTCTCTGAATAAAGCCTCGAGCCCTGCACTAAAAAATCTTTCCAAATAATAGAATAAGACAAATAAATAAACTGTGCTAGAAATCTTCTCTGTCATTCCCAAAAAGGAATTAAGGATATTAAAATATCCTATCAAATTTACTTTATAAATTTGCACAGGAAGCAAGGCATAACGGCTATATTACAGCTGTTAGAAAAACACGATTTCCTCTAATAAAACAAACAACTTTATTCTGTAAAAATCTTTCAATTAATGCACAAGGGATATTGCAAATAATCAAAGAAATATACGCATTAAATTAAGCAGAATATCTGAATAGCATATGTCTTAGACATGAGGAAATAAGTCAATAATTAAAATGAAAAAAATACAGATAATAGCAGACAGAAAACGTCGACGAGAGAGAGAAGATCGTCGATCTGAACAAGCAGATCATCGACCTGAAGAAAAACTATCTTCACAGAAATCGTCGACCAGGGCAACACGATCGTCGATCTTAGCAAGTAGATCGTCGATCTTACTTCAGAGTCCAAATGACTCTGAGATCGTCAATCATCAAACGAAGATCGTCGAGCGAAGTTTGACTATCGTCTAACACAAAACTAATAAACCAAATTCTCAATCCAAACCTTTCTAAACTAGCCTAGCCTGAGGGTAGACTATCATTTAGTCTATCCGTTGACCATAGATAAATCTTGGGTCAATTTAGCCTAAAAGAGATAACATAGCCCAAATGAAACTAGGGATCCAACAATCTCCCCCTATTTGGGTGATGTCACTCAAACACAATAAATCTAATATAAGCAGATAAAAGAAATAATCAGCAACAAATAAATCTTCAAATAGATTTAAATGAAATAGATAAGCAACACAGAAGTCACAATAGTTTATCAACAGAATATGAAGGAAGGATAGAAGTAGTAGGAGAGAAGGAGATTTTCCTATTTTGATCATAAGCATCTTTCTTTGACAGCTTCAAGTCCTGCTCTCCAATGATCTTTAGCTCTCCAGCTTTGGGTAGAACTGCTTCAGGATGTTTCTCCATATACTTGGAAGCATCAAAAACCCTTGAACTGACTTGAAATCTGTCTAGTTCTTTCTTTCTGTATTTTGACATGGTAGAGAATCCTGAGATATCTTTTCCTTCTTCTTTGGCTCTCCTTATTTGTGCAGATCCAACCAACTCTAGAAGTCTAGCCATTTTATAGTTAGGATCAAGCTCTTGACTTTCATAGGCTTTCTCATCAGAAGGATCCAATGGATTTATAGTGTTGAATTTTACTGATTAAGTTAAGAAACTCTCAGTTTGCACTTGAACTGGCTTGACATTTATATCTGCTTGTTCTTGAATTATAAGACTGGAAGGTGGAGAAAACTCAGCATACTTTTTGCTTGATTTGTCAAAATATATGACTCTTTTTCCTTTGAAATATACTGGTTTGACTTGAGTAGGTTTTGTCTTTGAAGGTGATCTAGAGGCTGGAGGAGGAGAGAAGGTGGGTTATTGATATATAACTTCCTTAACTTGATCTCTTTGAATGTTTGACCTTTTAGAGTGCCTCTGATCACTAGAATTGCTTGGAGGGGGATACCTTCCCTTTCTTTGATAGGTATAGGGCTGATTTTGCCTGGCTGAGGGAGCAGAAAATCTGGAAGCAATATTTCCTGAGGCACCAGCAGAGGGAGGAGGAGGAGGAGGACCTCTCTGAATTCCCATGGGAGGAGGAGAGTACTTCCTGCTCTTCTTCCTTGCATTCTGTTCATTCTTAGAGTACACAATCTAAGCCTCAAAGTTTTTAGCTTTAGGATCAATTCCTTTAAAAATGTAATAAGGAGTATCATTTTCTGGATTAGAAGGAGCTGGAGCTGTGTCTTTCCTTTTCTTTTGAACAGACCTTTTCTTTTTCTTTTTACAATCAGAATCATCAGAATCTTCATCTTTATCCTCAGAATGTGAGGGTAGAGATTCTGCATACATATCATCAATTTCCTTTAACATAGCCTCTTCTTTCTCTTTAGCTTGCAAAAGAGCTTTTTCTTTTTCTTCTACTAGAATGTCTTGGGCCAGTAGAGAGTCCAATTCTGGACCTAGAGTGTCATCCCAAAGGTTAAAATACACAGCAGTCTCAATTTCTGGAACTGTTTCTTGAGCAGCAAAATTCCATTTAGCTTCTAAGGAAGATGTTATGATTCCTTCTAGATATCTAGCAGCAACAGGAGTAGACATCTCCTCTAGATAAACTTTGAAAGCAAACTTTGCTTCTGCTATTGTTTCAAAAATAACAAAGCTATCCAAAAGCTGAAGGCATATTGGTCTCTGGTAGCACACAATGGCCTGAAGAGGGTCAAAAGAACAAGGGGAAGAGATAGGATTATAAAGGTCTCCACAGGATGACTCATCATCTGAGTCAAGGAATGCATCCAGTTCCTCTTTCAAAACAACTGGAGCATCTGAATCTTCAACAATCTTCTGAACAGAATCTGGAACAACTGTATCTGAAACTGAAACAACTGCATCTGGAGCTGGAGCTTAAAATCTTTCAAAATCTGAGAATCTTTCTAACTCCATAGCAGGGCCTGAATCATCTTCATCAAGCATCTCCCCCTGCCTGGGTTAAGTGAAAACTAAACCCAGGCCCTTAGATGAAGAAGGGACTGTGGGCTTGGAAATGGAGGCAGCAAGAGAAGAGATAGATTGAGTAAGAGGGGCAATGGCCTCAGCTATCATGGCATTGATTGAAGGTGTTATGAGGTGAAGGATAGATGCAATGAATTCGTGTGTAATATGAAACAATGAAGGAATGATGGAGGGGGAATCATCAGAATTAATATTCTTTTGAACTGGGGTTTCAGTATTTGGAGAAGTATGATGAGATTGATGATCAGCAGCAGGTGAGGGATGATTTGATGTAGCTGGGGAATGAAATGGAGAAAGCAGATTGAACAAAGAATCTATGTTGAGATTGTGTATCTCAGCTAGATGAGCTGGAGTTGGAGAAGCAGGATGCGATGGATAGTTTACAGGAGAAGAAGGAATGTCAATGGAGGTGGATGGAAAGGAGGAGGAAGCAGGGATTTATTCATTAGGGTGGGAAGCGGCTTCAAGAGCCCTTGTGCTCTTAGATGTTATAGAAGCAGACTTAGCCTTGGAGGGTTTCTTAATGACCCTTTTCCACTTAGCAAATAGTGAAGAATCAATCCTTTGGCTGGCATTGATCATTATAGGAGAAGAGCATAACATCTGGGAAGCTTTCTGAGAGAGAAAGAACCCGATCAGCCTTCCAGGCATTACCTCTTTCTTGTTGTTCTTCTTCCTGATCAAATCAAACAGCAGACCAGCCCTGTTGATTTCTTTCTTATTCACGAGAGATGACATCAAGGTAAACTGTTGCCGGTTGATGTGGTCATAAGCTGAGTTCTTTCCAAGCAGCACTTTTCCAACAAGATCCGCCAAAAAGTTGAAGCCAATAGATAAGTTTACCTTCAGGAGCTTGGATGGGATGCCTTTTGCATGACCCATTTCCAACAACATCCTTCCGTACTCAACAGAATCTTGCTCATAATCATCAGAGCCATTCTTTAACTCAAAAATTTCAGATAGAATTTCTGGAGTAAGAGTTCCTGTTGCGCGCTAGGGTTCGAAGAAAATAAACGCAACCGAACTAGCAACCCGATGAGGCAAGTATACATATCGAATTGTAGCAAGGGGACACAAGTGTCGTATTGAACTCCGGGAACTGTTGGCTAAGCTTACACACACGAACGATATTATCTTATCGACGGAAAAACTAGGGTTTTAGAAAATCTAAGTGCAGGGGAGAAAGTAAAGCTATACTAGAAAGAGAACTACTGCAATTAAGTAAAGCTATTAAGCAAACAACTATGCTAGAAAGGAAACTACTGCAGTTAATTAAAGAGCACAAGATAGGTGATTACTACGAAAGGTAGAAAATTTGAAATGGAAATGCACTCAATCAAGATTCACCTCGGCTAAAGACGATTAAGAAAATGCGATAAAAATCTGAACTTAATAGGATAAAGGTCCTTGACCGTGGAGGTTCCTAAAGCTTGAACACACTTCTCTCAAAGTCGTGCCCAACTGAGTTTAGGAAGGTCCGACCGACTCTCGTCTAAATCGGAGGCCTAAAACTCGATTTACGCGGTGAACCCCACTATTGGATTTTACTCAAATCCGGGAGATTTGGACGTCTGCCTCTCTCGAGGGGTGCGTACAACTCCCTTTACTCTTGAATGCTCACTTCATTCTTTCGGCCTCTCGGCTAGCCCAGAATGAAAGCAAAGGCGGAGAGTATATATCGAAAATATACCTCCAACCCGTGATTAATCAAGAGTAATTCAAGGCCCTAACCTAAAAAGAAAAGATTAATTAAAACATCATAACATAATCGCTCTAACCTCGGATCATCAAGATCGAGTATAAGGAGGATTAGTTAATCATAATGGAGTGGAGGAGGGGAGATGAGTAGAAAAGCATATAAAGGAACACAAGTAAAGGAAGAACACTTTTATTAATGAAAAAAAGGCAAGTTACACTATTGAAATTGAAATTACAAGTGCATGAAAATTAAACCCTATTCTAGCCCTACAATTAGCACTAAGCAAGAGCAAAGATTACAAAGAAAGCTAAAGCAACTAAATATTAAACCATGATTAAGCAAAAATTACAAAGGAAGAGAGAGAGAGAGAGAGAAAGCATAAAAAACTCAAGAACCAAAGGGGCAGCACCTCCCCCTCTCAACCAAAGCTTCCTGAAATGGAGAGGGGGGGTCTCAATTTATAGAAATTTTTCTCGGGTTGGTCACGCCCTCCGACACGCCCTAGGGGGGGCGTGTCCGGGGGCGTGACAGTACTATGTTGACCTTGGGCTATGGATTCTGGCGGGAGGGATGATTTCTTCGGTACGTCGGTGGTCACGCCCTAGGTCACGCCCGTGACAGGGGGGCGTGACAGGCACGTCATGTCCAAATCATTGGTCGGAAATCCGTCAGTCATCGAAAAGTTGATGTCACGCCCCAGGTCACGCCCGTGATGGGGGGCCATAAATATTTTTATTTTCCTTTTTGAGTTGGCCAAACAAAAATAAACATCACTTTCGACATCCTTTTTTTTCGAAAACCTTTCTCCCACAAAAATCACAAAATACCCTATCAAAATCGTCAAAATAATTTATGAAACTCAAAAAGGCTAGTGTGATTCGATAGGTTGGAAATTTTGGCTTTGGTGAAACTGAAATGAAGGGAGGAGCTATCAAATGAAATCGGAAAAAGGCTCAAAAACGGCTAACTAGTGGTAAAAGTTTTTAGGTTGGCAGGAAAGCTCAAACGAAAACAAAAACGGCCTAAATCATTTTCACGCTTTTGAATTTATTTAAAACAAAGGTTTGAAAAATTTTCAAAAAGCGAGTCCTAGATAATAAATGAAGATTGATGAAATTAACTTGAAAATAGAAATAATAGGTGACATGGATCGTTCACATCTACTATGTTATTCAAAAGTTAACTTTACAAAACTTATTCAAAAACGAAAAAGAAAAGAGTGGATGATGAATTTTCGAGAAAGTAAAGGAAATAAACAACAAAAAACCATAATAGAAATGCGAGTTTTAGAAAAATATTTCACCTTAACATGCTACCGTGAATTAGAAATACAGCATGGCCAACATTTTACTTGTGAAACATAATTAAAAAGGACGATTAGAAATATTATAATTAACTAAGTTGTTTATAGGAGATTTTGAGTAAAACAAAACTAAAAACTAGGGGTACTATTGAAATACCAAAATGTCTAAACTATTCAAAAACACATATTTATTTTTTAATTTAATTTTGTGAAATATTTTCTTTTTTTTGGATTTTGGATTTTTTTCTCTTTTTTTTTTTGGAATTTTAAGATATTCATTTTTTTTGAAATATTTACAATATATACAAAAAGAAGATTATTTACACTACGCAAAAATGAAGGAGGAAATCCTCCCCCAAGCTTAAAACAGACATTGTCCTCAATGGCTAAAGAAGGGGATTGGAGAAGGAGAGAAAAATAAAGTACAGAATTGAAAGACAGAATTGAAATACAGGTACTTCCCCGGATTTATTTGCTGCGAAAACTGAGTGTTGCCGCTCCTCCAAATGTCTTCTTTGGACTTCGTGATAGATTCAACAATGTTGGAGCAGGCGATCGCAGAAGCTTCAGCTTGTCGGAGCCGTCCGAGGCAAAAATTGTAAAATAAAGAAAACAGAAAAAAATAACTTGGGTTGCCTCCCAAGAGCGCCCTTTGGTTAAAGCGTCGTTGAGCTCGACGCATCAAAAAAATAATATTGTCCAAAAATATTGTTATCCCGAAATAAAATTGTTTTTAGCAAAAAATTAAAAGCTCAAGATTAGAGTTCGTGAAGCAGAAACTTAATAATGTTTGGACTGACATCATCATCACCAGAGAAATACAGTTTAAGAAGCTGACCATTCACTTTGAAATTACCCTTATCAGGGTGAGAAATTAAAACAGTTCCATAAGGAAATACTTCTAAAACAGAAAACGGGCCAGACCAGCGAGATTTTAATTTGCCCGGAAATAAACGTAAACGAGAATTATATAAAAGGACTTGGTTGCCCGGCTTAAAGTTTTTTGGGTGCCTTAAGTGTTTATCGTGTAAACGCTTCATCCGCTCTTTATAAAGTTTGTTATTTTCATAAGCATAAGAGCGCCACTCGTCGAGTTCATTTAGTTGAAATTTTCGAAGGTCACAGACTGAGTGGGGATCGAAGTTTAAAAATTTTAAGGCCCAAAAGGCGCGGTGTTCTAACTCTACGGGCAGATGGCACGATTTTCCATAGACCAGCCTATACGGCGTACATCCGAGGGCGGTTTTGTACGCTGTTTGGTAGGCCCATAGAGCATCGTCAAGTTTGGTTGACCAGTTTTTCTAGAAGTTGAAACAGTCTTTTCTAATATTCATTTTATTTCTCTATTAACTACTTCGACTTGACCGTTAGTTTGGGGGTGGTAGGCAGTGGAAAGCTTATGTGTAACGCCGTATTTGGTAAGGATTTTTGAAAATTGTGCGTTATAGAAATGGGAACCCCTATCGCTAACGATTGCGCGTGGCGTACCGAATCTTGAAAATAATCTTTTTAGAAACGTGACTACAACTCGGGAGTCGTTCGTAGGAAGAGCTTGGGCCTCAGCCCATCGTGAAACATAATCAACAACAACTAAAATATATTTGTTTACGAAGCTAGAAGGAAGGGGGCCAACAAAATCAATTCCCCAGAGGTCGAAAATTTCGCACTCTAAGAAATAATTTTGCGGCATTTCATTTTTATTAGAGATGTTGCCCGACTGTTGGTAACTATCACACCTACTCACAAAGGCTTGCGCGTCCTTAAACAGGCTAGGCCAGTAAAAACCCGCGCAAAGCACCTTGTGAGCGGTGCGAGCAGCTTGATAGTGCCCACCTGTTGGACCTTCATGCAAATGTTTTAGAATATCAATTCCTTCATCAAAAGAAACACATCTCCTTATCACTTGATCCGCACAAATTTTGAAAAGATGTGGGTCTTCCCAAAAGTAGTTCTTCAGCTCAGAAAAGAATTTCTTCTTTTGCTGAGAGGAGAACTCCTTTGGGAGCACCCGGGCCACTAGATAGTTGGCAATGTGCGCGAACCAAGGAGAAGTAGATGTATTAACTAAAAGCAGCTTCTCGTCAGGAAAATAGTCATTAAAAGATTTTTCATTTAATTTTTCTATAAAGGGGTTATCTAATCTGGATAGATGGTCGGCGGCCAAGTTCTCGGCTCCTCGCTTATCACGGATCTCTAAGTCAAACTCCTGGAGGAGTAAGACCCAGCGAATCAACAGAGGCTTGGAATCCGTTTTGGCAAGAAGGTACTTGAGGGCCGAGTGGTCCGTAAAAACAATGATTTTTGAAAGAGTAATGTAAGGGCGGAATTTATCAAACGCAAATACTACAGCTAAGAGCTCCTTCTCGGTTGTGGTATAATTTTCTTGTGCAGATGTGAGAGTTTTACTAGCGTAATAGATGGGGTGGAAGTTCTTAGATATGCGTTGACCTAATACGGCTCCCACCGCAAAACTATTCGCATCGCACATAATCTCGAAAGGAAGGTCCCACACCGGAGCTATCATAATCGGTGCGTTAATTAACTTTTCTTTAATTAACTCAAAGGCAGAAATACAAGAGTCATCAAAAATGAATGGAGCGTCTTTTTCTAAGAGATGGGTGAGGGGCTTAGTGATCTTGGAGAAGTCCTTTATAAAACGACGATAAAAACTAGCGTGGCCTAGGAAACTTCTTATAGCTTTTATGTTTGTAGGCAGCGACAACTTCTCAATAACTTCTATCTTGGCAACGTCTACCTCAATACCTTTAGCAGAAATTTTATGACCCAAAACTAACCCTTCCCTCACCATAAAATGGCATTTTTCCCAATTTAGGGCAAGGTTAGTTTCTTCGCATCGTTCTAAGACTTTTTCGAGGTTTTCTAAACATCTATCGAAGGAATCGCTGAACACGGAGAAATCGTCCATGAATACCTCCATAATGCTTTCTACGTACTTGTCAAATATTGCGAGCATACATCGCTGGAATGTAGCTGGCGCATTGCATAATCCAAATGGCATTCTTCGATACGCGAAGGTGTCGAAGGGATAAGTAAACGTAGTTTTCTCTTGGTCCTCGGGAGAGATGGGTATTTGAAAGTACCCCGAGAGGCCATCGAGAAAACAATAAAAGCTATGGCCGGAGAGACGTTCTAAAATCTGGTCGATAAACGGTAAAGGAAAGTGGTCCTTGCGGGTGGCGTCATTTAACTTACGGTAATCTATGCACATACGCCAACCCGTCACCGTCCACGTCGGGATTAATTCATTATTCTCATTACTAACTACGGTTATCCCTCCCTTCTTTGGAACTACCTGAACGGGGCTAACCCACTTACTGTCCGAAATAGGGTAGATAATTCCTGCGTCTAATAGTTTCATAACCTCGCCCTTAACTACTTCTTTCATGTTTGGGTTTATACGGCGCTGAGGTTGGATAGAGTTACGCGAATTATCTTCCATTAAAATTTTATGGGTACAGAAAGATGGGCTTATGCCCTTGATATCAGAAATTTGCCAAGCAATAGCCCGGTGATGCTTACCTAGAACTAGAAGAAGTTTATCGTTCTGCGTATCCGTGAGGTAGGCCGAAACGATAACTGGTAACTTGGAGTCTTTTTCTAAGAAAGCATACTTAAGGTGTTCGGGAAGTTATTTAAGTTCTAGGGTAGGGGGTTCTTCATAAGAGGATTTTGAGATTCTTTCTTTTTCAAAAATAATATCTTCATAAACTTTTTTATAAGGAACGTAATAAGGGGTGGGGCTAGCAGCCAAGACGGCTTCTTGTAGCGATTCAGTGGGAAGAATAGAGGAAGAACAAAAATCAGAAAATTCTTTTTCAAACTCAGAAAGATAATAAGAAGATTCATCACTTCCTTGTAGTGATTCAGTTGTAAGAGAAGAGGAGCAAAAAGTAGAAAATTCTTTTTCAAAGTCGGAGAGGCGGTAGGAAGAATCATCACTCACGGCGTCTACGAAAAAACATGAGTCATCGTTCGCTAAGGTGTTCTTCATCGAAGGGGTGATAGAAAATGTGACTTCGTCATTGCCTACTCGAAGAAAGAGCTTACCATTGCTTACGTCAATGATGGCTCGGGAGGTGGCAAGGAAGGGTCGGCCAAGGATCAGGGGAACCTCAACGTCTTCTTCGATGTCCAAAATGACAAAGTCCACCGGGAAGATGAACTTGTCGACTTTCACTAGAACGTCCTCCACTATTCCTAACGGGTACTTGATGGATCTATCGGCTAGCTGGATACTCATACGCGTGGGGTTAAGGCTACCAATCCCTAACTTTTTGAACAATGAAAAGGGCATCGGGTTTATACTCGCGCCTAAGTCGGCTAACACGTGTTTAACAAAAAGATCACCGAAGACACACGGGATAGAGAAACTAACCGGGTCACTGATTTTCTTCGGCAAACCATTTGTTAAAATGGCGGAGCACTTGGCGTTTAGCGTGACGTGCGAAAGATTCTCTAACTTCTTCTTGTTTGTGAGGAGGTCTTTAAGATATTTGGCGTATTTCGGCATCTGCGAAATAGCCTCGTGGAAGGGAAGATTAATGTGGATTTGTTTAAAGATTTCTAAGAAGCAGGAGTACTGATCATCTTGACGTTGTCTATTAAGTTCAGAGGGGTATGGAGGAGTTGAATTATTTTTGAAAATGGGTGGTGGAGTGAGATTATTTTCTAAAATAGGGGTGATTACTTCTTCAGCAGATGGCGGAATTTTTAAAATGGGAGCGAAGCTTTGATTTTTAAAAATGGGAGCGGAGCTTGCCTCGGGCTCTTCACTTACCATACCGGAGACTTGCTTCCCACTCCGAAGAGTTATAGCTTTCGCTTGCTCTCTCGGGTTGGGTTCGGTATTGGAAGGAAGAGACCCTGCGGGTCGCTCAGAAATTATTTTCGCGAGCTGTCCTACCTGATTTTCTAAACTTTTTACGCTTCCGGTTAAAGTTCTTATGGTAGCGTCATTTGTGGTGATATATTTAGAAAGTTATTCCTCCAAGCTTGGAGGTTTTGGGTAATTTTGAAGAAGTGGTGGTGGTGGTGGTGGTGCAGAAAAATCATTTTGCGGGGGTGGGCGCATCGCATTCGATGGATAACTCCATGAAAAGTTCGGGTGATTTCTTAAAGCGGGGTTATAATTATTCGGAAAATTAAAACCAGGCGGATGAAAATTCACAGCAGAAAAATTATTAAAAGCAGTTCTAGGCATATTATTAACATAATCTAAATGTTCTGGAGTAGGGGTTGCAGATTCCCATACCTGAGGGGCGGAGGCAGCAGTCATCTCCGTGATTTTTTTGCTTAGGATTTCTACTTGCAGAGCGAGCTGGGAGACGTTGTCGACTTCATAGATACCTGCAGGCTTGTTCGGGCGGGACCTAGGCACTTCCACTGATAAGTGTTCATGGCCATGTCCTCAAAAAGCTCAAGAGCGGCTTCCGGGGTCTTATGATTTAAAGTACCGCCAGAAGCTGCGTCTATCATTTGCTTCGTGCTTTGATTTAGCCCGTTATAAAACGTCTGCACTTATAACCATACAGGCAGCGCGTGATGTTGGCATCGTCTTAATAATTCTTTAAATCTCTCACAGGTTTCGTATAGGGTTTCAGAGTCTATTTGTCCGAAGGCAGAGATGTCGTTCCTAAGTTTTGCAGTTTTAGCTGGCGGAAAATACTTCGCCAAAAATTTTTCAGTTAATTCATTCCAAGTGGTTATGCTATTTTTCGGAAGTGTGTTAAGCCACTGCTTAGCTTTAGTTCTTAGAGAGAAGGGGAAGAGTCTCAGCCTGATCGCATCATTTGTGACACCATTTATCTTGAAGGTGTCGTAAATTTCAAGAAAGCTAGCTATATGTGCGTTCGGATCTTCATCTTGAAGTCTGTCAAATTGCACATATTGCTGCACCATTTGAATTATGCTAGGCTTTAGTTCGAAGTTATTATTTGCTATAGCAGGGCGGACTATACTTGATTCTGTTCCCTCGAGGTTCGGTCGTGCATAATAGGACAAAGTCCTTTGCACGGCCTCATCTACGTTGGGTTCTTCCATTCTTAAAGTAGCAAATGACTCGGAGTCCTCAACCGGCACTTGGATAGTAGGACCTTGAAATTGCGATCTTCTCCGAAGAGTATGCTCAATTTCGTGGTCCAAGTTTAAAATGACCGACGGACTCCCGCGGGTCATGCACTAAAAGAACAGAAAAGAAGAAGAGGAAGAGAAAACGGATAAACTAGAAAAAAGATTAGAAATTTTTTTTTCTTTTTGAAATAGATTTTTTTATAGATTAACTCCCGAACTTCCCAAGGACTACCCCGTGAAGGGTTCGCAAGGTACTAGACAAGACAGTGGCGCTTAAAGCCCTTTGCCCTTTTCGAGAGAATTAGGTGGCGTAGAAAAATTGTGAGGTTGGTTTCTATTAAGAGCGGTGATAAAATTTTTTGATTTTTAAAATTTTAAAGAAAGAGGATGAGAAAGAGAAGAGATAAAATTAATAGGTTCGTGTTTTCAAAATATCAACGGAAGTTGGTTCCCCGGCAACGGCGCCAAAAACTTGTTGCGCGCTAGGGTTCGAAGAAAATAAACGCAACCGAACTAGCAACCCGATGAGGCAAGTATACCTATCGAATTGTAGCAAGGGGACACAAGTGTGGTATTGAAATCCGGGAACTGTTGGCTAAGCTTACTCACACGAACGCTATTATCTTATCGACAGAAAAACTAGGGTTTTAGAAAATCTAAGTGCAGGGGAGAAAGTAAAGCTTTACTAGAAAGAGAACTACTGCAATTAAGTAAAGCTATTAAGCAAACAACTATGCTAGAAAGGAAACTACTGCAGTTAATTAAAGAGCACAAGATAGGTGATTACTACGAAAGGTAGAAAATTTGAAATGGAAATGCACTCAATCAAGATTCACCTCGGCTAAAGACGATTAAGAAAATGCGATAAAAATCTGAACTTAATAGGATAAAGGTCCTTGACCGTGGAGGTTCCTAAAGCTTGAACACGCTTCTCTTGAAGTCGTGCCCAACTGAGTTTAGGAAGGTCCGACCGACTCTCGTCTAAATCGGAGGCCTAAAACTCGCTTTACGCGGTGAACCCCACTATTGGATTTTACTCCAATCCGGGAGATTTAGACGTCTGTCTCTCTCGAGGGGTGCGTACAACTCCCTTTACTCTTGAATGCTCACTTCATTCTTTCGGCCTCTCGGCTAGCCCAGAATGAAAGCAAAGGCGGAGAGTATATATCGAAAATATACCTCCAACCCGTGATTAATCAAGAGTAATTCAAGGCCCTAACCTAAAAAGAAAAGATTAATTAAAACATCATAACATAATCGCTCTAAACTCGGATCATCAAGATCGAGTACAAGGAGGATTAGTTAATCATAATGGAGTGGAGGAGGTGAGATGAGTAGAAAAGCATATAAAGGAACACAAGTAAAGGAAGAACACTTTTATTAATGAAAAAAAGGCAAGTTACACTATTGAAATTGAAATTACAAGTGCATGAAAATTAAACCCTATTCTAGCCCTACAATTAGCACTAAGCAAGAGCAAAGATTACAAAGAAAGCTAAAGCAACTAAATATTAAACCATGATTATGCAAAAATTACAAAGGAAGAGAGAGAGAGAGAGAGAGAGAGAGAGAGAGAGAAAGCATAAAAAACTCAAGAACCAAAGGGGCAGCACCTCCCCCTCTCAACCAAAGCTTCCTGAAATGGAGAGGGGGGGTCTCAATTTATAGAAATTTTTCTCGGGTTAGTCACGCCCTCCGACACGCCCTAGGGGGGGCGTGTCAGGGGGCGTGACAATACTATATTGACCTCGGGCTCTGGATTCTGGCGGGAGGGATGATTGCTTCGGTACGTCGGTGGTCACGCCCTAGGTCACGCCCGTAACAGGGGGGCGTGATAGGCACGTCATGTCCAAATCATTTGTCGGAAATCCGTCAGTCGTCGAAAAGTTGATGTCACGCCCCAGGTCACGCCCGTGATGGGGGGCGTGACGGTACTGTTTGCGTGCTGTGGCGGAACGATATTTAATGCGGCGGCAGGCTTTGCGGCAGAGGGCGACACGCCCATGGTCACGCCTGGAGACACGCCCGGGGAGGGCGTGTCAGGGGGCGTGAAAGCGGTTTTGACCGTTTTTCTGTCCCTTCCAGCAGGAGTCCTCGGGATCGGGTGACACGCCCTAGGTCACGCCCAGGGAGGGCGTGACAGGGGGGCGTGACAGGTCATTTTGGCCAATTTTCTGGAAACCTGCAAAAAGACAAGAAAAAGTCAGTGGCAATAATATTTACATAAAAATGATAAAAATAAACTAATAATAGACATAATTTGTACAATATAAAATAGAAAATACGATAATAGTTTAGGCTACAAAACGTATTATCAGTTACCTCCACACCGCTGATTGATCCTTTCATCTCTTTATCATCAGAAGACGATGTATACACCCATTCCTTGATTTCTGATAGGTGTAGTTTGAGCTTTGAGGACATGAGTTTCTTAAGACCTTGATCTTCACACAACTGCAGCATTTCCTGAAAAACTTGTTCGCAGTCTTTAAAAGACTCGAAATCAACACTGAAGCCTTCGTCGAACTTCATCACATACAAGGTTGCTGAAGAAATCGCCATTTGATCGATGAGAGTACCTGAAAGAAGAACAAACACAGAGAGAGAAAAGAAAGCGCGGGCCGAGAGCTCGAAACAAGCCTGGAAGCAGAATATGAAACGGCGAGCTCCGTCGACGATCTTCAGACCTTAATAGACGATCGTTTAGAAATAAACTAGAATCGTCGATCTCTGAAGGAAGATCAGGAGAATCGGTCGTCGATCGTCGGTCGACGATTGATTTACGAAGCAGAGTCGTCGATCGTCGATTGACGATTTCTGCCTCTAAACGCAAAGAGATGTCGTAGACCAAGGTTTGATGATTTAGCTCAACCTATTCGATGATCTTTGAATGTCGTTCGACGATCTTAGAACAGATTTCAACTTTGCAGATTTTCCACTTAGTCTGATCCATTCATCATGCCTAGTTGATTCAAAAAGAATAGATGTTTCTATTTATCTAAGGGCTTTGTTAAAATATCACTTCTCTGAAGATCTGTGGGTATAAACTCGATATTTATCTTATTCTTGTCAACACAGTCTCTAAGAAAATGGTGTATAATGTCAATATGCTTAGTCTTAGAATGGTCCACAGGATTTTGTGCTATAGAAATGGCACTGGTACTGTCACACATAATTTTGGTGTTTCGGTGTGTGTACCCATAATCTAAGAGTTGATTTTGAATCCACAGAATCTGTGAACAGCAACTGGCAGCTGCTATATATTCAGCCTCTGCAGTTGAAGTTGAAACAGAAGTCTGCTTTTTGCAAAACCATGAGACTAATCTCTCACCTAGGAACTGACAAGTCCCTGAGGTGCACTTCCTTTCAACTTTACAGCCACCATAATCAGCATCTGAGTATCCAATCAACTCAAATTCTGATTCAGCTGGGTACCAAAGTCCTAAATTTGGGCATCCCTTCAAGTATCTTAAGATTCTCTTTAGAAGAGTTAAATGAGATTCCTTCGGGTTGACCTGAAATCTAGCACATAGGCATGTGGCAAACATTATATCAGGCCTACTTGCAGTTAGATATAATATGGAACCAACAATGGCCCTATAATATTTCTGATCAACATGCTTGCCCTTATCATCAGAATCAATAACTATATTAGTAGCCATAGGAGTGTGCATTGCTAAAGAATCTGCCATCCCAAACTTCTTTACCAATTCCTTGGCATATTTAGATTGGGAGATGAAGATGCCATCAGCATCTTGTTTCACTTAAAGACCAAGGAAATAAGACAGCTCACCCATACTACTCATCTCAAACTTAGAATGCATCAGGTCTGAGAACCTTTTGCATAGTTTGGGATTAGTGGAACCAAATATAATATCATCCACATAGATTTGAACTAACAGGATTTTGTCATTGTCGTGCTTAATGAAAAGGGTTCTATCAACTATGCCTCTAACAAACTTATGTTCTAAAAGGAAACTAGCTAGAGTCTCATACCATGCTCTAGGAGCCTGCTTAAGTCCATACAGAGCTTTTTCAAACTTAAAACATGTGAGGGATAAGTTGAAGAAATGAAACTAGGGGGTTGTTCAACAAATACCTCTTCCTTTAGCTCACCATTCAGGAATGCACTCTTTACATCCATCTGGAACACTTTAAACTTCTTGTAGGCTGCATATGCTAGAAAGATCCTTATTGCCTCTAGCCTTGTAATAGGAGCAAAAGTATGATCATAGTCTATTCCTTCTTCCTGTCTGTAGCCCTGTACTACAAGCCTTGCTTTATTCCTTATAATAATTCCTTGTGCATCCAATTTATTTCTAAACACCCATTTGGTGCCTATAATAAGCTGACCTTTTGGTATAGGGACCAACTTCCAAACTTTGCATCTTTCAAACTGGTTTAGCTCTTCTTGCATAGCAATGATCCAGTAGGGATCTTGCTCAGCATCTTTTATGGTTAAGGGCTCAACCTGAGAAAGAAATCAAGCAAGCATCACATCTTGACTTAGTTGATGTCTAGTTTGTACACCAGTTGAAATGTCTCCAATTACTTGAGATATAGGATGATCTCTAAGTGTGACATAATCAGTTGGTGGTATGTGATCTTCAACAGCAGTTGGAGTTAATTCCCCTGGTGGAATTAGATTGGCTATTGGTACAGTTGCAATCACTTCTACCTGATCTTCATCACTATCTGAATCAGTTATCTGAGGAGCAGGTTGAATCCCCTGAGAGAGTTTCAGCTCATCCAAGTTCTTGCATAATTCAGGTACCTACAAAGAACTACTAGAGGAAGTTTCCTTGTCTCTGTAAAACATTTTGGATTCATCAAAGGATACATGGACCTACTCTTCAATTTTCAAGGTGGATTTATTAAAAACCCTATAGGCTTTGCTTACTTGGGAATATCCTAGAAAGATTCCCATTGAAGCCTTTGCCTCAAACTTTCTAATGTATTCTTTGTTATTATTGTGAATGAAGACTACACAGCAAAAAACTCTAAAATAATCTATTTTAGGTTTCTTTTCTTTAAGCAATTCATAAGGAGCCTTCCCCTTAAGTTTATGTACCAGACTCTTATTCAGTGCATAGTTAGCTGTGCCAACTGCTTCTGCTCAAAAGGATAGAGGCATATTAGCATCTGCTAACATTGTTCCTGTAGCTTCAATCAGGGTTCTATTTTTCCTTTCCACTACCCCATTTTGTTGAGGAGTTCTAGGAGCAGAGAAGGTATGCCTGATACCTTCTTTCTCACAGAATTCTTGCATAAGAAGAGAGTCAAACTCAGTACCATGATCACTTCTGATCAAGGTAACTTGAGTAGAGTACACCGGCTGTATACAAAGTAGAAAATCTGTAAGAACTTTAAAGTTATTAGATTTTGTTCTCAAGAAGAACACCCATGTGAATCTAGAGTTATCATCTACAATAAATAGGGTATAGAATTTCCCTCGTAGACTCTATACAGCTATTTGACCAAAGAGATCCAAGTGCAATAGGTAGAGGATTCTAGGTGAATCACTTTTATTAACAGCTTTGAAACTATTCTTGGTTTGCTTGCTTAGCCGACAAGCCTTCATAGGCCTTCCTTCTTATAGGGGCAAGAGGGAAAACCTCTAATAAGGTTGTATTTAGATAACTTAGATATATTTTTGAGGTTAACATGACTAAGACTCTTATGCCACAAAGTATTATTGCTACTCACTTCGTTAAATAAACAGATTTCGGAAGAAGTGGATTTAAAATCTACAAGATAGATATTTCCTTGTCTAATACCTACTAACACAATTTTATTATTTAAAGTAATATTGCTCAAAGTATTAGATAACCAAACCTGGTAGCCAACATCACAAAGCGGACTTACAGAAATAAGGTTGTGCTTCAGTCCTGTGACATAAGCTACCTTCTTGAAAGTCACTGATCCTATGGTGAATTTACCATATCCTTCAGTCTGACCACAGTTGGAATCACCAAAGACCACTTTTGGTCTCAACTTGGCTTTGAAGCTTGATAAATTATCTTTATTTCCTGTCATATGCTTGGAGCATCCACTATCCAAATACCACTTGTCCTAAGTGATAGGATAGGTCTTCACCTGCAATAAGAGAGATTAAACATTGTGGACCCAGGTAACCTTGGGTCAATTATTCTTCACATAGGAAAAACTAGAAATAAAAGAATATGCTGGTTGAGGGTGATATCCTAAGGGATGAGATCTCCTAGGTGGGATAATCCAATTTGAAGATAGATTAGCAGACCTAGGGTTGCTATTAAACTTGTTATTGCTATAAGCATTGTTGTAATTCGGAAAATTTAGTTCTGATCGTCAATCGGTGGTCGACGATCGGTACCCGAATCTTCTATCTTGGTTAACAGAATAGAATTCTGGGTTCCACGATCGTCGATCTCTGTTCGACGACTTAGGCTGAGATCGTCGATCCCTCATTGCTAAGTTATTATACTCAGCAGGTGAGTTCAGAGATCGTCGATTGTCGTTCGACGATGGGTTCGGCGATCGTCGATGGGAGTTCGACGATTTTTGTATTTCTATGAATTTCCTTTTCCTTTGGACTCTCTTGATTTTATTTAATGTTTTCTTAGCTTTTTTGAATAACCTCAGTGTTATTTATTCCCTTTTCAGAAATAAACTTTACTGGAGGGGATAGATTGTATTCAAGGAGCAATAGAGGTTCACTAGGTGAGGCACCTAAGCCTAACTTATTATTGCCTGTCCTAGTGTTGGCTTTGCTTGTGATTTCTAGCAACTTAAGGCTTCTGCCATTAAGTGAATCTTCTAATCTTTTAGCTTTAGCTTGTTCTAATTTAAGAAACTTAATTTCTTCAGTTGATCTAGTGAGTTCAGCTTTCAAATTAATGTTTTCATTAGATATAGATTCAGATCCAGTTAGTTTATCTCTAAGCAGTTTAATCTCCTTTTCCGAGCTAAGTAAATCTAGGCAAAGGGTTTTAAATTCATGTTTAAATTCATCAGATAAAAAATCATAAGATGCAATTACCTGATCTTCATAAGAAAATTAATCTTCCTCATCTTCAGTCATCTCTGCAGCTGAGTTACTGCTGCAGGCATTGATTGCCATAAGGCAAATCTCCTTACTTTTCTTCTCTTCTTCATCATCTTTACTTGAGCTGGAAGAAGAAGAATCTTCCTCAGAATCACTCCAGGTCTTTGCAACAAGACCTTTCTCTTTATTCTTGTATTTGTGAGAAGATGTTTTGGAGTGGTGCTTCTCATGTTACTTTTATTTTCTTCTTTCTTTATGCTTTGTCTCTGGACACTCAGGGAGAATGTGTCACGGCTTCCTGCATCCATAATAAACAATATCTTTAGAAGGAGTTTTATCATACCTTGGCTTGTCATCATACTTTGATGACTTTCTTCTATTGCCTTTTCTGCCCACCTTATAGAACCTTTTGGCAAAGAGTACCATCAGTTCTTCATTTGATTGAGTCACCTTGGACTCATCATCAGCCTTAAGAGAAAGGGTTTGCTCTTTCCTTATTGGAGTAGGTGCTTTAGCTTCAGCTTCAACTTCTCTGGACTTCAGTACTTGCTCAAATGATTTGAGCTTGCCAAGGAGGGCTTCAGTTGAGATCTTTGTTGTACTTCTGGACTCCTTGATTGGCCAGATTCTTAGATCCCATGTGCTGGGAAAGCACATCAGTATTTTATCATTGACCACTGTCAATGTGATCTCCTTATCAAGTGTCCTCAGCTCATTGATAATGGAGCTGAGCCTTGTGTACATGGCTTCTACAGTCTCAGCCTCTTCTTTCTAGAAGTTCTCATATTGGGATATGAGGTTAGACCTTCTGCCCTTCCTCTCATCAGCTGAACCAGCTACAATCTGATTCAGTGAGTCCCACATGGCTTTTGCTGAGGTGCAATCAGCCACTTTCTAAAATGTCTCATAAGACATAGTCTGAGCCAGAATGTTCATAGCTTTGGCATCAAATATTTTGGCCTTCTTGTAAGTTTCATTGTAGTCTGGAGGTGGCACTGCACTGAGATTTACAGATGTTGTAGCAGCAACAGGTGGTGATGGTGGCCCTGTTAAGATAGAGGAAAAAATATCTTCATCAATAGAATTCATGTAAAGTCTGATTCTTGCCTTCCAGATTCCAAACTTGGCTAAGTTTCATACTGGAGGTCTGGTGCTAGAAAAATCTTTGTACTGGGCCATGAATCTAATGAGTGAATATGGTATCAAAGTATCTTATCACAAGAACTTATAGTTCAGGTGTTAGCCAGTTCAACCAATCAACCTAGGAATGGTTAAGATGTTGAATAACCAACCTGGCTCTGATACCAATTGAAAGAGAGGGGATAAGATACTTATTACTCTAGAGGGGGGGGGTGAATAGAGTATTCAAAAATTAAGAGACTCTAAACACTTCTCTTGATCAAATTGCGGAAATGAAAAATAAAAGCTTTAAACCTAAAGCCTATCAGAGTATAGTGAAAAGAAATAAGCTAACTGATGTTTCAGTTGAGCTTTATACCTAACACAGCAACTAGCAACCTATTTATATCTATCATAGCAACAGATCAATGATTAAAGTAAACAACCATACAATACAAGAACTTTATAGTGGTTCCCCAATTGGGTACATCCACTCTTCTACAACCCTGGTAGGAATCCACTAATGGTTTTTGTTCAGGTGCCCTGCCACCACAAGATCTGCTTCAGGTAGATATAGAAACCCTTCAGGCTTTTGATCAGGTGCCTAAGAACCAAACACTCAGGTTTTTGATGAGGTGCCCTGCCACCAAAGGTTCACTTTTGAAGGGAGTAATAACCCTTTTACAGGAGGTTAAGGGAAATAATGAAGGTGTCTTCTCTGTGTTCAGAGAAGCTAGTGGATTGCTCTGAATAAATCAAAGCTCCCCCTTGCTTAGAGAATGTCCAGGAAGAAGCTTTGCTTCAGGGTGTAGGAACTCCAGATTGCTTTGAAGCCTTTTCTGATGCAGCTTTGAAGAAGACACAAGATATTGATGATTGTTCTTCTTCAGCAGCTTTTGCAATCTGGGAGGAGAGTTCTTCTTGAAAGCATGAGCACTAAGTGTTGATTTTCCTCAAGACAGGATGAACTCAGGAAGAAGCAGAAGAACAAATTCTTTTTGTTGAGAGCTCTTGTTCTCTTACACTGGTTGCTTCTCCTTTGTTTCTATCACTCTCTTTTGAAATGTATTGTGTTGTTGTTCTTGATGTTGTGTTCAACCGTCTGCACTGATAATATAGAAACTATTTCTTCTCTGAATAAAACCTCGAGCCCTACACTAAAAAATCTTTCCAAATAATATAATAAGACAAATAAAGAAACTGCGCTAGAAATCTTCTCTGTCATTCCCAAAAAGGAATTAAGGATATTAAAATATCCTATCAAATTGACTTTATAAATTGGCAAAGGAAGCAAGGCATAACGGCTATATTACAACTGTTAGAAAAACATGATTTCCTCTAATAAAACAAACAACTTTATTCTGTCAAAATCTTTCAATTAATGCACAAGGGATATTGCAAATAAGCAAAGAAATATACGCATTAAATTAAGCAGAATATCTGAATAGCATATGTCTTATACATGAGGAAATAAGTCAATAATTCAAATGAAAAGAATACAGATAATAGCAGACAGAAAATGTCAACCAGAGAGCGAAGATCGTCGATCTGAACAAGCAGATCGTCACCTGAAGAAAAACTATCTTCACAGAAATCGTCGACCAGGGCAACACGATCGTCGATCTGAGCAAGCATATCGTCGATCTCACTTCAGAGTTCAAATGAATTTGAGATCGTCGATCATCAAACGAAGATCGTCGAGCGAAGTTCGACTATCGTCGAACACAAAACTACTAAACCAAATTCTTAATCCAAACCTTTCTAAACAAGCCTAGCCTGAAAGGTAGACTATCATTTAGTCTATCCGTTGACCATAAATAAATCTTGGGTCAATTTAGCCTAAAAGAGATGACATAGCCCAAATCAAAACAAGGGATCCAACATTTTCCATTTCTTTTTCTTCATGAACCTTTGGAATTGTCTTGTGAAGGCAGCAAAGTCTTCATCAGATGTGTGACTATCTGATGTACTTGTTTCAGGAACTCCTTCTTCTGCTTCAGTACTCCTTCTAGGTGGAGAAGGAGTTCTTCTCCTTCCCTTTCCTTGAGCCCTCAGCCTTGAAGGCTACTTACTTTTCTTTATGTTCAGATCTGCTCCTCTTCTCTTCCTCTTTCCTTGCAGCAAGCTGCATTTCATATGAAAGCAGTTTTCCAAAAAGTGTAGGTGGAGGTTTGTCAGCCAGTTTGGCCACTTCCCTGATGGCACATATCTTAGTGTCCCAATCCTTTGTTAGGGACCTAAGAAACATGTCATTCAGTTCATAAGTACTGAAGACTCTTCCATATGTCATCAGTTCATTCACTATTCTAAAAAATTTTTTATAGCATTCAGCTATGCTGTCAGTTTTAGTCTGCCTAAAGCTCTCATACTCCTGATTCAGCATAGTCTTTTTGTCCTCTCTGACTTCTTCTGTGCCTTCCATATAGACAATCAATGTATCCCATATTTCTTTGGAAGTTTTACAGTGCACAAGATTCTGGAATGTTGCATCATCTATGGCACTTACAATTATATTCTTAGCTATTTTATATAATGTAGCCAAGATGATTTAATCCTTAGTCATCTCTGAAAAACTCTTTGGAGTTTGAATGTTTGCATCAAGAACTGATACCTTCATTGGGATGAAGGGTCCTTCCTATACTGTGATATAAATTATTGGATCAGATACTTCCATAAATAGCCTGACCCTTTCTTTCTAAATGCCAAAAGATTCTTTCCTGCATATGGGCAATTTCATAGATCCAAATTCCTTTTGATTTTCACTTGAACCCATTCTTATTATCTGTGATTTGCCTTGGAGAAATCCTCTTACTGTTAGGTCAAATTTTGAGGAAGCTCCCTCTAATACAACTTGAAATACTTTATTTTAAGAGCCTAAACACCTAGAGCGAGGGGGGGGGGTGTCACAACCCGCATTTTCTCATAATTTAAGAAGTATCAGAGTATGAGAAAACACACATCTTGATTCCACGTCGAGCAGGGGATAACTCTCGATGCTCAGGCGAACACCATCTAACTAGACTATGAAAATTCATAAGTTTAATGATTAGAAAATCAGTTATATTATAAAGGCCGTATCCCTCGGCTCAGTGGAACATCTAGTCCATAGTTTAAAAACTATACTTATACGCTGCGGAAAATACTTTATTAAAGTTTGACATCCCAAAAGAGTGCATAAGTGTCCCTAGAGGACAACTTATACTATGCCGGACCCTACATTTAATTTATACTATATATAGGAAAAGAATCTTTTTATGTTATTTGGAAAATAGCGTTTGAGTTTTATAAAACATGTTGGTCAGATATACTTATAATAGTGTTTTTAGGTTTAAAAGTAAATAGCAACCTAGAATAAATCATCCAAAGAGCAAGTAGACTATCTCTAGAAAAGGTAGCAGCAAAAAGATAACATATCTAGTATCAAGGTAAAACTACCAGTGGGCACCAATAAACTGACACAAACCCACTGGCAAGTATGTATGCCTGTAAGAAAGAAGCACAAAACTACCTCACAAGACCAAGGAACTGATCTCCAAAGAATGAGAGGCCACCAGCAACAACACAGCACAACTAGCCGCCTAATCGGCTACTAACCAGAACCTAAGGCATTCAAAGAAGAAAAGAATACCTCAGCAAGAAAAAACAAATAAGTTATACGGAAATGTTAATCTAAATTATAAGCAAGAAGATAAAGTAAACCGTAACAAGCACCACTGTTCAAGGCAAGACAAAAAGGAAAAAAACACTATATGCGAGGAAACAACAACAACCCTGCCTAAGAAAAATCCTGTAGAGTTTACAAGGCTACCATGTGCCCAAAACGTTGCAATTTATAAAGAAAGAAACGTCTAACATCCTAATTTTTGGTAGATGGCAGTAGTAAAAACAACGCGGATCCGGGTTGGAGGCAAACTCAGTCCCCCAACCACCATTTCCAAGAAACAAAGCTCAAGGGTCTATATATTAAAGCACTAGGGACCTTCCACCCCCTTGCCCAGCCCGTACCTAGAGCAAGATGAAAGAAAAGGGTGGCCATGGCTAAATTACACGACACCACCCCCATTAAGAGCTTCAAACCACCACTACTACCACAACCCACGATTCGGCATTTGGAAAAAAATATAGCCGACAAGGAACCTCAAAATCAAGGAATTCACTCGGGAGAGAAAATCAAGGTAAGGAAAAAGCGTTTAGATTGCTCAACACGGCATGGCGTTGAGTGAGCTCCACTAACTCAACTCCTAAACAGACGGTGGAGTTGAGTGAGTTAACCTCACTGAACGCCAAAACAGCTATGACGTTGAGTGAGGTTCACTCAGTCAACGCCTTCTGCAACACTGGCTGTGGCGTTGTGTGAGCTAACCTCACTCAAGGCCAAAACAGACAGTGGCGTTTAGTGAGGTATGCCAAAACAGCCATGGCATTCAGTGAGCTTCACTTACTCAATGCCTTCTGAGATACTGGTTGTGGAATTGAGTGAGCTAACCTCACTCAACGCAAAAAAAGACGGTGGCATTGAGTGAGTTAACCTCACTCAATGCCAGAACAGCCACGGCGTTGAGTTAGGTTCACTCACTCAACGCCTTAGCACTTGGCCACAAAAACTAACTGTGGCGTTGAGTGAGTCCACCTCTCTCAATGCAAAAATAGTTTTGGCGTTGAGTGAGGTCGACTCACTCAACGCCAAAATACTTAGCCGTAAGGATGGGCTGCGGTATTGAGTGAGTCCATCTCACTCAATGTCTAAACCGCCATGGCATTGAGTGAGGCCCACTCACTCAACGCCATCCGACATAACCACGCAGACTAGTTGCGGGGTTGAGTGAGACCGCCTCACTCAATGCCTAGACAGCCATGGCGTTGAGTGAGGTCGACTCACTCAACGCCATAATACTTAACCACATAAGATCAAAACCTAAGACTATGGCGTTGAGTGTGTGTACACACTCAACACCAGACCCTAATAGACTAGGCGTTGAGTGTGTGCACCACTCTAAACGCTAAGCCCGAACAGGCTAGGCGTTGAGTGTGTGCTCCACACTCAGCGCCTGACCTTAGCTCTGCTCCAACATGATTCCAGCAAGCTTACTACTGTTTTTAAAAATTATTGACGTAACATTATTATAACAGGCTATGATCTAGGGTTAGGATAAGGACTTAGTAAAAAAATTACCAAATTAAAACCTCTCATCCCTACCATGCTACAGCTACAGCACAGGAAAAATTAACCCTAACCTTTACTTCATTTCTCAGCCCGAGAACAAGACGAGTTATTTCTAATGGTAAAAGGAAAACATAGTGCCCCGGCAGCTTTAGGTAAAATCGTACAGGAAGGCTTACAGAAGGAAGTTTATACCCGATTTCAAGAAAAGAATTGGGTTTCTAACGTAGGCCTAGCAGGGATTTACTAACAAAGCAAAAATCTAGACAAAGCTTTCTACGGACGCAAGAACAAAGAGAAAAAAATAAATAACAGGAAAAAAATTACTAGGCAAGGGTAAGAATACCACTTGCCTCGATTTCCAGAGAAGCTTGGTCGGCCTCCCTTACTCTCACTCGGCACCAGCAGCAACAACACCTAAACCAGAAATCTAGAGCTTTAATGGCGGAAACGGACAACCCAAGAAATTTCGAGACCCATAGAAACACCACAACAATTGAATTTCTTACTGTAGGAATGATGGTCTAGGCGAGAGCAATCCATATCCGCTTTCGGAATCGAATTCCGTCCACAAACGCTCCCGAAATCGGCGTCCAAAGGGGAGAAGGTTCGACGGTTTCTCCGCTTCATTTCGCGAACAGGCGCAGACTGGTTCGGTTTTTGGGAAGATGAACAGGAGCGGTTTCCTCTTAAGTACAAACTATCCTATATATAACACCCTCTTAATACTCACTTAACTATTATTTAAGTAATAATATAATAATAAATATTAATATAGCTTGCAACCGCCATGACCACAACCTAATAGCCACAGGATTAAAATCACACAGCTTTTGACCGCCGGATTCTTTTAAACAGCTATAATATTACTTATTTACATTTATTAATAGCACACCCAAAACGACGCGAAAACCAAACTACCTCGGAATTCGAAGAAATTTGCACCGTAGCTAAATACCCGTGCTACGAACGTAACGGCGAAGTTGAAATTTATTTTTGACGAACATAACTCGAGTTATAACCACCCTTAAGTCAAAACACAAGTATCCCCCGAGAGGCCACACCGGGTCACCCAAAACGACCCGACTTGCTAGGGAGACCTTGCCAATAGACTACAAAATAAGCCACTCAGTTCTAAGGAGTTAAGACCACTCTCCATAGATGGCACAAGCCAAGAGAATGCGTCGTCGTAACGCCAAATGAGAATTAAATAATCGCAGAAAAATCAGGGGCGTTACAGTCACTCCCCCTAAATGAAATTTTCGTCCCGAAACTTCACATACACTACTTCTACTCATAGATGGAAAGTAGCAAGCCAAATATTACAAGAAGAGAACATACCAATCCAATCAGGGAAACAGTTGAGGGTGAGCCTCACTCATAGCCGACTCTAACTCCCAAGTCGCGCTTTCCAAATCCTGATTCTTCCATAGAACTTCGACCATCGGGATGGAATTCCTCCGCAGCACCCGATCTTAAGTATCAAAAATGTGGACCGGCACTTTAATAAAAGAGAGATTAGGCTCTAACTAGGGCACAACATCCAAGACTTTCCCACTGTTACGTACACACTTCCGCAATTGGCTTACATGAAATACGCTATGAAAACCTGGGAAGTTTGCTGGCAAATCCAACCTATATGCTGACACGCCAATCCGTTCAATAATCTTAAACAGGCCCACATACCTCGGGCCCAATTTATGGTTCCTACTGAACCTCTTAACACCAACCATCGGGGAAACCTTAAGAAACACAAGGTCCCCTACATAAAAATCCAAGTTAGACCTTCGTCGATTGGCGTTCTTCTCATATATCTCCTGAGCTATACGAAGCTTTTCTCGAATAAGCTTCACTGCGGCTTCCATCTCCTCGAGCGCATCCGGACTGAACAAGGGTCTCTCACCTACCTTAGCACAAAATAGGGGAGTTCTGCAGTGCCTCCCATACAAAGCTTCAAACGGAGCCATTTGCAAGCTATTTTGATAACTATTATTGTATGCAAACTCCATAAGTCGCAATCGCTCATCCCACGCTCCACCGTGGTCTAGAATGTAGCATCTGATCATATCCTAAACTATCTGGTTCACCCGATCTGTCTGCCCATTGGTCTGTGGGTGGTAAGCAGTAGAATATCTCAGATCTGTACCCAAACCCTCCTGCAGACTCTGCCAAAAGCGAGAAGTAAACCGGGAGTCTCGATCAGAAATGATGCTAACAGGAACACCGTGCAATCTGATGACCTCATTCAAGTACAGCTCTGCTATCTTCTTCATCGGATAATCAATCTTATACGACACAAAGTGAGCACACTTCGTCATTCTATCCACTATAACCCAAATAGAATCAAATCCCCTTGGAGATTTCGGTAAGCCCGTAATGAAGTCCGTAGAAATACTTTCCCACTTCCAAGTCGGGATCTCTAACGGAGTCAACTTGCACCCAGGCCTTTCGTGATCGGCCTTCACACGCTTGAAAGTGTGGCACTTAGCAACAAATCAGGCTATATCACTCTTCATCCCATACTACCAGGCAATTTGCTTCAAATCACAGTTCATCTTTGTAGATCCTGGATGGTAAGCAACACTGGATCCATGAGCCCCTCTTCATATCATAACCCTTATGTCTCCAACAGCTGGGATGCAAAATCTATCGTGGTACTATAAAGTACTCGCATCATCGATAGAAAAATCTTGCAACTTCCCTCTCTCAGTCCTGAGGTATAAGTGCAGAAGGTCCAGATCATCCTTCTGGTGCACCTAGTAAGAGAAATCCAAGATGGCTCTGCCACTGCCAAACTGCTCTGCATGTCACAGCATCCCACTAAGATATCCATCAATAAGAACTCTTCCACTAAACGATCGGCGAAGAGATTAAAGATCTTCCGCGTCTTCCGGCTCAGGGCATTAGCCACCACATTGGCCTTGCCTGGATGATACTGGATCTCCACATCATAATCGGCCACATACTCTAGCCACCGTCGCTGGTGCAGATTCAACTCCTGCGTAAACACGTACTTCAGGCTCTTATGATCAGTGAAGATCTTTCACTTAGCCCCATAAATTAGATGCCTCCACAGCTTCAACGCATAAATCACCGCTGCAAACTCAAGGTCATGCGTTGGGTAATTCCTCTTATGAGTCTTCAATTGCCTTGACCCATACACAATCACTTTTCCAGCCTGCATCAATACGTAACCAAGACCAACATGCGAAGCATCCACGTACACATCATACTCCACACCCTCAGTAGGTAGGGCCAGAACGGGAGCAGTGCATAGTCTGTTCTTTAGCTCCAGGAAGGCTTCTTCGCACTTCTCGTTCCAAACAAAGGTCGCGTTCTTCTAAGTCAACCTGGTCAAAGGTGCAGCCAGGGTAGGGAAACCCTCCACGAACCTCCTGTAGTAGCCGGCCAACCCTAGGAAGCTTCTGATCTCCTTGGGTGTGCCCAACTTGCTCCAATCCATCACTGCTGTGATCTTTTCCAGGTCGACCGAGATCCCATCCTTGTTCACCACGTGGCCCAGAAACGAGACATGAGGCAACCAAAATTCGCACTTGCTCAGCTTGGCGAATAACTTGTGATCCCTAAACTCCGATAGAACCAATCACAGATGCTGCTCATGCTCCTCAGCGCTACGAGAATAGATCAACACATCATCGATGAAAACCACAATGAAGTTGTCTAGAAAGTCCTTGAACACCCGGTTCATCATATCCATGAAGGCTGATGGTGCGTTGGTCAAACCAAACGACATCACGAAGAACTCAAAATGTCCATGCCTCGATCTAAACGCAGTCTGTGGAATATCTGCCTCACGGATCCTGAGCTAATGATAGCCAGAACGAAGATCGATCTTGGAGAACACCGTGCTATCACGCAACTGATCAAATAAGTCATCGATCCTCGGCAAGGGGGTACCTATTCTTAAAAGTGACTTTGTTCAAATCCCTGTAGTCGATGCAAAGACGCATCAACCCATCTTTCTTCTTTACAAACAAAACAGGAGCATTCCAATGTGACGAACTCTGCCTGATAAATCCTTTTGCCAACAACTCATCCAACTCGACTCGCAACTCCTCTAACTCACGAGGGGCCATCCGGTACGACGCCTTAGCAATAGGTCGCGTACCCAGTTCCAAATCAATCACAAATTCAACATCCCGATCGGGAGGAAGACCAGGAAGGTCATCAGGAAAGACATCAGCAAAACCACAAATAACAGGAATCTCCTCCAAGCGCGGTACGCTAACAGTAGTCCCAACAACCGAGACTAAACAAGCAAAACAATCAGAATGAAACAGCTTCTGAGCACATACCGCAGAAATGACAAGAGAATCCTGGCACGGATCAGCATACACGCTTCCGGGCTAACCGTTGCCCTTGATGAAGTCCAAGCGCTTCCCTTTGCACTGAATAACCGCATCGAACTTAGAAAGCCAGTCCATGCCAAGAATAACTTCGAAGTCCTCCAGATCAATCATCTTCATGTCTGCCTTCGCAAGAAAGTCTCCCAACAAAACAGGGCAATCTAAAATGCCCAAATCTGATAACACAGATTCACCAGAAGGGATCTTGATGCGGAAGGTATCACGAACTTGATCTAGAGTCAACCGATGTCGCTCCACAAAGGCTCTAGCCACAAATGAGTGGGTAGAGCCAGATTCGAACAGAACACGCGCCCAGCGGTTCTTCACCTTAAATTTCCTTATAGGAGTATATACAACTAAGGAACTACAAAAACAAAACTATAACCATTCTAGTAAATAAAACTTTCAGGCTATAAAACCAAGTAACCTTAGATGACCTAGTCGAAGCTTGAGCATCCTCGGAAGAGATCACGTTTAAATTTCCTTTGCCCTTGTCCACACGCTGAGGCGGAGGTAATGCCTGAAGTGGAACTGCACAAATAACAGGCTGGACCTGAGGACACCTTGTCTTGATATGACCCTTCTGCCCACACTAATAGCAGACTTTATCCTTGGACCAGCACTGGGCAGCATCATGCCCGGGTCGCTTGCAAAAAGAACAGGAAACATCCCTCCTAGGAGCACCCTAAATAGCATGAACTTGCTCCTTCTTCTGAGTTGCTGCCTTCTTGAAACACATCTCAATAGGGTGGCCTGACCGGCCACAGAAGCTACTCACCATCTTGCTCTTTTTTCCCGAAGCAGCACTGGGTACCTGGGGTTTCTTCTCCTCAACAGACTTCCTCTTGTCCTTCCTCATTTGCTGGCCTCTGCTCTTTGCGGTCTCAATTGCCTCTACCTTCAGAGCAGCCTCCACTACCCCTGCATAAGACTCTGATCCATATGCACTGGTCAACTGCTGAACCTCGCTCCTCAAGCCACCAAGAAACCGCTTGACTCGATCAACCTCAAACTCACCAACCCAGGAGAAAACCGGCTCAACTTGCTGAACTCTATCTCATACTCACCGACCGTGAGTTCTCTTTGCTTCAGGTGGAGGAAGTCGTTCATTAGACGGTCATGCTCGACCGAATACAAGAACTTCCTCAACAGCATTTCCTTGAATACTTCCCTAGAGCATCTAGCTACCAAGCTCTCCTTTTCTCTAAGCCACCAACTCTTAGCCAAACCCTTAAGCTGATAGGCGGCTATCATCACTCTATGATCATCTGAAATACCGGAGTACGAGAACATCTCATCCATGGAGATCAGCTAATCATCTATGACCATGAAATCTGCCTTCCCATCATAAGTTGGAGGGCTAAGTCTCTGAAACTGTGAGATAAATGCCATCTCTGCTGGCACCACCACTTGAGGTCTCAGGGGCGTAGGAGGAGGAGGAACACCTAACCCCCTTGTAGGGCCTTGCACTCCCTGAGTCTTTCCCGCCACAACTGCCACCAGAGATTGTATCTGGGCCTCCATCTCCGCCATCTTCCTGCTCAAGGAATAGCTACTCTATCGCAGGCTATCGATCACCACATCATTCTGCGCTCAAGATGACTCACCCTCAGATAGGGGAGTCGACCTCATCGAAGGACCTCTTGCCATCTTAAAATCATAATAACATTAGTCAGATCCTAGTACAAAAGCTAGAACTAACAACAAGTACAGACAATACATACATAAATATGAACTTAAAGCTGCTAAACTTACCCTGGGAGTTTACTTTTACAGGAATTGATGTTATGCCTAACCTAGGATGGTTTACCACCACCTTTCTAACTCTTGTGCCTAGGTCGGGAATGCATGAACTTATATTATTTTTGACTCAAAACTTATGTGTGTACATATGTCATCCTACCAGTCTTTAGCTTGGCACGTTGTGCTTATGCAATGTTATGCTATGCATGTTTGTGCTATGCGTTCTAAAAAAATCCCTAATGCATGTTATGAGCGGTGTATACATGAAAATGTTATGCATCCCATACTACATCACATTCTCATGCAATGAAAATAAAAACGAGCTAGTCGCAGCTATGAGGTGAGGTTAAGCATCTCATACTACATAACCCTCACATGTTGCCCCTATGGTGGATCCATATACGAACACATATTATGCATCCCATACTACATAATATGCCCCGTATACTTCATATTATGCTATGAGTGTAGTGTTCGTGCTTTTGCCAAGATGTGTTGATGACATATCAGTGTGTGAATGACATGATGCTAAACTACTAATGCAATCAAAAGGAAAGGTTGCCCGAAAAACTTGTCAAGCAACCTATCTCTAATACCATCTGTCACAACCCGTATTTTCTCCAAATTTAAGAAGTATTAGAGTATGAGAAAACACGCATCGTGATGCCACGTTGAGCAGGGGATAACTATCGACGCTCAGGCGAACACCATAAAACTAGACTATGAAAATTTATAAGTTTAATGATTAGAAAATCAGTTATATTTTAAAGGCCGTATCCCTCGGCTCACTGGAAAATCTAGTCCACAGTTTAAAAACTATAATTATACGTTGCGGAAAATACTTTATTAAAGTTTGACATCCTAAAAGAGTGCATAAGTGTCCCTAGAGGACAACTTATACTATGCAGGAGCCTACATTTAATTTATACTATATATAAGAAAACGATCTTTTTACATTATTTGGAAAATAGTGTTTGAGTTTTATAAAACATGCTGGTCATGAGATATACATATAATAGTGTTTTTAGATTTAAAAGTTACTAGCAACCTAGCATAAATCATCCCAAGAGCAAGTAGACTATCTCCAAAAAAGGTAGCAGTAAAAAGATAACATATCTAGTATCAAGGTAGAACTATCAGTGGGCGCCAACAAACAGACATGAACCCACTAGCAAGTATGTATGCCTGTAATAAAGAAGCACAAAACTACCTCACAAGACCAAGGAACTGATCTCCACAGAACGAGAGACCACCAGCAACAGCACAACACAACTAGCCGCCTAATCGGCTACTAACCAGAACCTGAGGCATTCAAAGAAAAAAAGAATACCTCAGCAAGCAAAAACAAATAAGCTGTACGGAAATGTTAATCTAAATGATAAGAAAGAAGAGTAAGTAAACCGTAACAAGCACCAATGTACAAGGCAAGATAAAAAGGAAAAAACACTATGTGCAAGAAAACAGCAACAACCCTGCCTAAGAAAAATCCTGCAGAGTTTACAAGGCTACCATGTGCCAAAAACGTTGCAATTTATAAAAGAAGAAACATCTAACATCCTAATTTTTGGGAGATGGCAGTAACAAAAAAACCGCGGATCCGTGTTGGAGGCAAACTCAGTCGCCCAACCACCATTTCCAAGAAACAAAGCTCAAGGGTCTATATGTGAAAGCACTAGGGACCTTTCACCCCCTTGCCCAGCCCGTACATGGGGCATGATGAAAGAAAAGGGTGGCCACGGCTAAATTACATGACACCACCCCCATTAAGAGCTTCAAACCACCACTACTACCACAACCCACGATTCGGCCTTTGGAAAAAAATATAGCCGACAAGGAACCTCAAAATAAAGGAATTCACTCGGGAGAGAAAATCAAGGTAAGGAAAAAGCATTGAGATGGCTCAACACGGCATGGCGTTGAGTGAGCTCCACTCACTCAACGCCTAAACAGACGGTGGAGTTGAGTGAGTTAACCTCACTCAATGCCAAAACAGCTACGACGTTAAGTGAGGTTCACTCAGTCAACGCCTTCTGCAACACTGGCTATGGAGTTGAGTGATCTAACCTCACTCAACGCCAAAACAGACAGTGACGTTGAGTGAGGTAATCTCACTCAATGGCAAAACAGCCACCGTGTTGAGTGAGGTTCCCTCACTCAACGACTTCTGCAATACTGGTTGTGGCGTTGAGTGAGTTAACCTCACTCAACGCCAAAACAGACGGTGGCGTTGAGTGAGTTAACCTCACTCAACGCAAAAACAGCCACGACGTTGAGTGAGGTTCACTCTCTCAACACCTTAGCACTTGGCCGCAAAAACTAACTGTGGTGTTGAGTGAGTCCACCTTTCTCGATACCAAAACAGTTTTGGCGTTTAGTGAGGTCAACTCACTCAATGCCAAAATACTTAGCCTCAAGAATGGGCTGCGGCGTTGAGTGAGTCCATCTCACTCAACGCCTAAACCGCCATGGCATTGAGTGAGACCCACTCACTCAACGCCACCCGATATAACCGTGCGGACTGGCTGCGGCGTTGAGTGAGACTGCCTCACTCAACTCCTAGACAGCCATGGCGTTGAGTGAGGTCGACTGACTCAACGCCACAATACTTAGCCGCAAAAGATCAAAACCTAAGACTATGGCGTTGAGTGCGTGTACACACTCAACACCAGGCCCTAACAGACTAGGCGTTGAGTGTGTGAACCACTCTCAACGCCAAGTTCGAAAAGGCTAGGCATTGAGTGTGTGCTCCACACTCTGCGCCTGACCTTAACTCTGCCCCAACACGATTCCAGCAAGCTTACTACTATTTTTAAAAATTACTGTAGTAACATTATTCTAACAGGCTATGATCTAGGGTTATGATTAGGACTTAGTAAAAAAATTACCAAATTAAAACCTCTCATCCCTACCAGGCTAAAGCTACTGTATAGGAAAAATTAACCCTAACCTTTACTTCATTTCTCAGCACGAGAACAAGAAGATTTATTTGTAACGGTAAAAGGAAAACATAGTGCCTCGGCTGCTTTAGGTAAAAATCGTACACGAAGGCTTACAGAAGGAAGTTTATACCCGATTTCAAGCAAAGAATTGGGTTTCTAAGCTAGGCCTAACAGGGATTTACTAACAAAGCAAAAATCTAGACAAAGCTTTGTACGGCCGTAAGAACAAAGAGAGAAAAATAAACAACAGGAAAAAAAATTACTAGGCAAGGGAAAGAATACCACTTGCCTCGATTTCCTGCGAAGCTTGGTCGGCCTCCCTTACTCTCACTTGGCACCAGCAGCAACAGCACCTAAACCAGAAATCTAGAGCTTTAATGGAGGAAACGGACAACCCAAGAAATTTCGAGACCCCTAGAAACACCACGAAAATTTAATTTCTTACCGTAGGAATGAAGGTCTCGGCAAGAGCAATCCAAATCCGCTTTCGGAATCGAATTCCGTCCACAAACGCTCCCGGAATCGGCGTCCGAAGGGGATCAGGTTCGGCGGTTTCTCCGCTTCTTTTCGCGAACAGGCGCAGACTGGTTCGTTTTTCGGGAAGATGAACAGCAGCATTTTCCTCTTAAGTACAAACTATCCTATATATAGCACCCTCTTAATACTCACTTAACTATTATTTAAGTAATAATATAATAATATATATTTATATTGCTTACAACCGCCATGACCGCAACCTAATAGCAACAGGATTAAAATCACATAGCTTTTGACCGCCGGATTCTTTTAAACAGCTATAATATTACTTATTTACATTTATTATTAGCACACCCAAAATGACGTGAAAACCAAACGACCTCGGAATTCGACGAAATTTGCACCGTAGCTAAATACCCATGCTACGAACGCAACGGCGAAGTCGAAATTAACTTTCGATGAACAAAACTCAAGTTATACCCACCCGAAGTCAAAACACAAGCATCCCCTGAGAGGCCACACCGGGTCACCCAAAACGACCCGGCTTGCTAGGGAGTTCTTGCCAATAGACTACAAAAAAGGCCACTCAGTTCTAAGGAGTTAAGACAACTCTCCACAGATTGCACAAGCCAAGAGAATGCGTCGTCGTAACGCCAAATGAGAATTAAATAATCGCAGAAAAATCGGGGGCGTTATAGGGGGTGAATAGGTTCTTATCTTTTTGTGTCTTTTAAATTTTTAGGCAAACAGATATATTACTTCTTTTAGCACAGATTAATCTATCTATAGAAATTTAAACACAACACAGAAAACACCAGATTTATAGTGGTTCCCCAAGATATTGGTACATCCACTTCCCCCCTTCGCCTATCCAGCAAATAACTAGATTCAGCCTAACTTCCTTCCACTGGCTCGGATCCACAGATCTTACAATCTCAGAACCTAAGATGGTTCCTACACCTCAGACTTAACACAAGTCCTACCTCAGATTCTTCTCAGGAATCCTACCTCAGGCCTCAGCCCTACCTCAGCCTTTATAATTAGGCTTATAACTCAGACTTTCCGCAAGTCCTACCTCAGGCACACATCCCTACCTCAGCCTTTATAATTTTAGGCTTACAATCTCAGATCTAACAATAGATTCTATAAGATTTTGTGAGTAAAGAGTAAATGAAAACTTCACCAGCTAGATTTCTCTGTTGATGTTGTCTTCTTGATCAGTTCTTGTATAGACTGATCCTTCTGATCCAACCTAACTTAGCTTTTCAAAGCTTCTTGATTAGAACAAAATAAGGTGGATCTTCTGTTGATGTTGAAGTTGATCCTCAGTCAGCTTCTTATGTAAATTCAGATCTAACTCTGAATCTTTCTTGCAGACAGCCCTTGATCTGTCAGAATTCTTCTTTTTGATTCCTTCTGTCATTTCCAATCTGTCTATTATATAGAGCTTGCTCTATGGTTACCGGTTGATCCGGTTTATAACAGACTTTTGACAGTTCTGACAGTGGTGTAAGAACGGTTAGTTATGACAGCTGTCAAGTCACCAGTCACGTCACCAGGTTCTTCAATATCTTTTCAACTCAACACACAACACTCAGCAGACTTCTTCACATGTGTCGACACATATAGGCTAAGTATCGACACAAGTCTTCATGGTGTCGACACAATTTCTCAAAGCTTCGACACAGTTATTCTTCTGCTTCTCGACACTGCTTTTATTTTATGTGTCGACACAAGTCCTGTGTGTCGACAAAGCAGCTTCTTGTCTCAACATTTCTATTGTATACAATTGGCGTTGAGTGTTTGTCAAATGGCGTTGAGTGTGTGTCGAATGGCATTGAGTGTGTGTCGACACAAGTCCCGTGTGTCGACACAATTACTTCTGAACTCGACACAGCCTTTTGAGAGTTGGTGTATCGACACAAGTTCTGTGTGTCGACACAATTGCATCAGGTGTCGACATATCTCCTTAGTGTCGACACAGCTTCAGTTTTAAGTGTCGACACAAGTCTTGCTTCAGATGTCGACACATTTCTAGATGTCGACACAACTGATTCTTTAGGTGTGGACATAGCTTTGAGTGTCGATGCAGCTTCTTCATAAGTGTCGACACAGCTTCTGGGTGTCGACACAACTTCTTTACAAGTGTCGACACAATTTGCCTGTGTGTCGACACAGTTTGCATGAGTGTCGACACAAGTTCCCTGAGTGTCGACACAGTTTCTTCACAAGTGTCGACATTTGTACTTAGAAAATTTTTCTTCCAATTCTTAAACCTGCACAATGAAACTCAAACTTCTATCAAATACAAATTGATGCATACCATTGACTAAGTAGTGGCTTCTCCAAATCTGGTACACCTTTTCCAATGTACCCAACACAATACATGCCTATTTATAGGCTTAACCCAAAGTCTTCGTTATATGTAGCCCAAATAAAAATAAAACACTCCATGCTACATGCAACCCAATTAAAAATAACATACTGAAAATATTAAATAAAGCATGAAAAAAATATAAATGCTCTCAAGCTAATAATAAAATAAGTTCAACTATTTATTTGTCTTGCGCCGAGGGTAGAGATTGTAGCGTCGCTTCGCATGATCGCCATGACGTCGTAAGTCTTTGGTTGGATACAGAGAAGGATCATCTGCGAGCATATTGACATCATCTTCTATAAGTTGGAGGTCGTCGTCTCCATCACTAACTCGAGTGCCTAAGTTATTGGCGTTCGTTAGGATCGCATAATGAGATTCTTAGGTTGTACGTCGTTACGACTTAAGTCTCAGGCTGGGGGCCATAAAGACTATAAATGCTCAAAGTTAATCGTTATGTTTGGGACATTTGAACGGTGGCGGGACCCTGGCAACATGTACACCGAAAATGTTCCCTGAGTGCACGAAATGTTTGGCCATTCAGGCATTCATTTGTGATATATTGAACTGTGCGTGAGTGTACGTTCTTGTGATATATCTACTTGTGTAAATGATATGCTGGCAGGGAAGGAGTACCTCTGCCACAGGAAATGGGTAGGGTCATTATAAATTGTTCAGCTGAATGCTGACCGTTGCCATATTTGCCACCCTTGTTGTGGATAGTCCTTGTGCAGGTGCTGGAGAGTCGAGCGGGAAATAACAGGTTGAAGCCCTTTGATAGATTTAACTTCAAGACAACCTAAACACCTAGAGGGGGGGGGGTGAATAGGTTCTTTTCCTTGTTTTAAACTAAGTTAGAATATTTCTTCAGTTCTTTATTATAGAGCTCAAATCTTGACAGATAACACAACATATACAATCACAGAATCTAAAATAACACAAGCATCACAGATTACACATAGGTTTATAGTGGTTCCCCAAGGTCTGGGTACATCCAGTTTCCCCCTTCACCTATCTAGTAGTGTGCTAGATTCGGCCTAACTTCTTCCTTCTTCTCAGATCCACAGATCTTACAGCTCAGAACCCTGAAAGGTTCCTACAACTCAGAACCCTATAAGGTTCCTACAACTCAGGCTAACAACCCTACCTCAGCCTTGCCCCAAGGCCTACAACTCAGGCTAACAGCCCTACCTCAGCCTTGCCCCAAGGCCTACAACTCATGCTCAAATAGCCTTACCACTGAGAGATCTAAATCTCCTACACTCAACCTTTATAACACAGGCTTACAACTCAGACCTTTGAAAAGATCCTACAGAATTTGATAAGTAATTTGATGGACTCTTACCCATGTTGAGAGAGAAAGGATAAGAGAATTCTTGATCAGCTTCTTGATGAAACTGATGACTGAAATCTACCTGTTCTTAGCTTTCTTCAAAGCTTCTTGAATTTGAACTTAGTAGGGTTGATCTCCTTTGAAGTTGACTGATTGGCAGCTTCCTTCTTGGATTCCAGATATGGATCTGGATCTACTTAGTAGATTAGTTCAGGATTTACTTCTTAAGAGACTTGTGATTGTCTCTTTCTTGACCTCAAAATAGCTGGAGCTCTCTCTCCCCAAATCTTCTGAAGTTACTTCTGAATTCTGAATGAATTCACCTTAGATAGAATCTTAGTGGATAATCACTTCAGATTGTCTTCTTAGATCTTCTTACGATGATCTTCTTCTGTGTGACTTGCACTTTTTTGATCAACGATCAATCTCTCAATAGTTGTGTTAGTTGTGTGTGTATGATCTGTTGTTCATTCTTTTCTTCTTCTGAATCCAACTATATATATAGACTTCATCCATGGTAACCGGCAGATCCGGTTTGTAAAAAACTTCTGACAAGTCTGACAGCTTCAGTAAACTTGTTGGAATGCACAGCTGTCAAGTTTCCAGTCAGCTCTTGAACCTTTGTCTCTGTCAGCAAAGCGTCGAGATTGACTGTCATTATGTGTCGAGATAAACTGTCAATATGTGTCGACACATGTGACTTAAGTGTCGACGCAGACTTTGGTTGAGTCGACATAGCTGCCTTGATGTCGACACTGCTTCTTGACATTGCATCTTAAGAATGTGTTGACATAGAGTATTTGTGTCGACATAAACACTTCTTCACTACTCAGCACTCGACATTGTTGAAACTCTTCTGAGTGTCGACACAAGTCTTGTGTGTCGACACAGTTGATGTAGACTAATAATTTTGTGTGTCGACACTGCCTTCAGGTGTCGACACAGTTGATGTCGACTCTACTTTTGTGTGTCGACACTGCCTCCCGGTGTCGACACATTTGATGTCTACTATAATCTTCTGTGTGTCGACACAGTTTCTTCTGGTGTCGACACTGCTTCCCCAAGTGTTGACACGGGCTTTCTAAAGTGTCGACATATGGACTAAGAAACTTTTTTCTGCATTTTAGCCAATACTTAACCTGCACATATAAACTCAAAATAACATCAAATACACCTTGATATATATCATTGAGCTAAGTGAGTCTTCTCCAAATCAGGTACACATTTTCCAATGTACTAAACAATCTCCCCCTATTTGGAGAAGTCATAACCCTTTTGTCAATAATATACACCACTTATGATAAATAAACATGATTATGTGTATAAGCATTATTTAACAGGGTAACTTATAAATAAAATAAATAATAAACTAACATCATAGAATAAGGATGCAAATTAAATGAACATGGAACATTATTTTGTTTATTATATCAAAAAGTTTCTTAACACTATTTACATAGACTTCTTTAAAAACTAAGAATTACATAGTTCTTGGAAAAAGCTAGTAAAACTAAACTAAGGCTTGACTGGCTCCATGATGACTATTCCTTTCCCTTGTTTAATCTGAACCTGCACAAGAAGGTTCTGTATCTTCAATGGGCTTCTTGCCTTTCAACTCAGCCTTCTTTTGTGCAACTGCCTTAATCCTTTGCCTTTAAAAATAATGAAAAGACTTAGGGAAATACTTGCTAGGCTCCTGAGCATCAGGAGGTAGCTTCCCACTCTTAGCCTTTCTTCTGTATTAAACTATGGCTTCTTCCCTTTCCTCATACTTCTGCCACTCCTGCTCATTATACCATTTACCCCTTTCATGAACCTGGACTTTTACAGCTTTCCAGGTAGTTAATATGATATTTCTAGAACTGGGGCTCCATTGCTCAAAATCAGGTTTTAACTCTGCCTGCTGTCTTAATCTCTTCTTTGATAATTGAGCATCTTGCTGAGCTTTCACACCAGCTTCTGGCATATCTACCTTTTCAATAATAATATTAGTAACATGTTGTGGAGGGTTATACATAGACTGAACTTGTTGATGTATCATTTTAAGATATGCAGGGGGGTAAATAACTTGGGCAACCTTAGGTTGATCACCTTCAAGTAGAGCAAGTTACACACCTGACTCAGCCACATTATCATCATCACATAAGGGTGGATATCCCAGAGTGGTTCTAATACTATTGGTTATCCATTTGTCATGATCAGAGCCTGTATATACTAACACCCTCTCACCCTTTATGACTTCTCTGGCCACATGTTCTCTCAAATCATCTTTTTGAAATCTAATTTGCCCATCCAGGTAATTGACACCATCTTTAAAGAATGGCTTTAACTTTTGAAGCTGATCAGAAATTGTTTTCTGAGAAGTTGTAATAGCTGTCTTAAATGAATCCAAGGCCTCCTGTAGCTTCTTATCAAAATCTTCTTTCTCCTTATTTCTTGCCTTAGTCATTACAATAACTGTTTTCCTTACTTAAGTGGCTATCTCATTGATAGATTCAGTCATATTGTCATTCATTTTTATTTGATTTTCAAGGACATATCCTTGTTTGACAGCAATATCATCCACTTGTTTCTTGATTTCTGCTTGTTGCTTTGCTAGAAAGACTACAACATTGCCCCCCTTGTGGAAGCAACCTGGCATTTCTTTCTTATTCTAATTTACCTCAAATCTGATGGATTTTATATCTTGTGCTAGATCAAATTGGAGGGCCTTATGGCTTTCATCCACATATTTTTCAAGAGCCAATCTCTTCTCATCAAATTTCACTTGTAAATCAACCAACAATTTGCTGTAATCTGTCTCAGGGGCTGGTTGTGAAGTAGTAGCTTGAAAAGCCTTCTTATAGTTCTGTCTTCTCCTCTTAAAAACCCTCAGTTTTCTTTTCTTTAAATTTGCTATCTCCTCAGCCTCTAAATCAAAGGAACTGTCAATATGAACTCTTTATTTGGGACTAGGAGGCATCTCCTTTTCGGTCCTAAGCTCAACCTTCTCAAGGGTAACTTGCTCCCCCTCAACTGCTGCTCCCTCTATGTCAAGACACAACTCTTCAAGAGTGAACTCTTGTTGATTGTGAACTGGTGATACAGCTATCTCAGGAGTATCAGCAACTACAGATGTATCCTCCATAATCACATCTATTGCTGGACTGTTGACATGAGGTGACAGAAGAATATATTGGGAATCTATTTCACTTGCCAAGTGAATTCTCTCTTCCCCTTGAACTTGTGCAGTAACTGACCCCCCCCCCCTGCACTTATGCATTCTCAGCATTGTCCTGTACTTGTACACTTTCTAGCTCCCCTTGCACTTGTGCACTAACTGTGTCCTTCTGCACTTGTACTATCTCTGTAATGTCATGTACTGGTGAATTTGCTGCAGTATCTTGGGTATCGAAATCAGGTGTGTCCTTGGAGAGAACCCTATCCCATTTTGATGTTATCCTGATGTCCATCCTTCTCATATAATTTATTTTAGATCCAGGAAGCTGAAGCATTACCTATGGAATTGCTCCAGCCAGGTATAAACTATTAATCTAGCCAAATTAGGCTTTTTGATTCCTTCCTTTATCTTTTCAAACAAAACTGCAGACCAATCTGTGGTAATCTTATAGATTATCCTGGTCATCAGATTGAACATAATGGCAGAGATCCTATCATGGCCTCTTGGTTTACACAAAATCACCTTCCCTACCACTTCAGATAGAAATTTTCCTTGTTGATTCATCCCTTTTCTGTTGATGGCTGCTCCAATCTTCATGGTTGGATCCAATCCACACCAATGAAGTGCATCCCATGTCTTTGATGCTAAGACCTCTTCTTCTTCCTGAATTCTTGGAAGGTGAAGAATCTTTCTTAAACATTTTAGAGTAAGTTTGACCCTATTACCATGAACTGTCAATTTGATCTTCAGTCTAGTGGAATCCACTTTTGTAGCAGTATAGAATTCAAACACTTCTTTCTTCCAGATCTTGGTAGGTTCAGATACAAGAAATTCTAACCCATTATCAGTAACAATGGTAATGACCCCTTTAAACTCTGTCGCCGCATCATCAAAAGCATTGCACACCAGCTCGTAGCCTTCGTTAATGTTATCTTTAATCTTTGGCGCCATTGAAATGGAGAGAAAACTTGAATTGAGAGAAGAGAGTTTGTCCACACAAGGGTTTAGTCTCGAAAATCTGGAGAGCGTGTCGACAGAATATGTTCTCGACCTATTTATACTCTTTTAAACAAAGAAGGTCAAAAGGCGGGCAAAAATTGTCTAAAAATGTTGACACTGTTGAAAAGTGTCGACACATACTTCTATTGTCTCGACCACGGCGCTGACTACTATATATTGACACCAATTGATGATATGTCGACACTGGATATACTTAGTAGTTCATCAGAAATTCTGTGTCGACTCTTATTGCAAGTGTCGACATAATTTCTGGAAGTATCGACACCATTACTCTGGTTGTGTCAACACTACTTTTCTGGATGTGTCGACACTTTGTCCCTTAGGTGTCGACACCGCGATACTGTGTCAACACAATTTCCCTGAATTGTCGACACAAATCCTCTGAGTCGACACATTATTACTGAATGTGTCAACACAATTTTACTTAGCCACTAATGTTAATCTAACATATGGTCAACATTCCTAATTCAATTTTAAATCTATTGAATTAAGTTTCATCTAGAGGCTTTTTAAATACATCTGCAATTTGATAATCTGTCTTAACAAATTCTAGTGAGATGTCCTCTCTCTCTACATGTTCTCTAAAAAAATTGTATCTTATTTCTATATGCTTAGTCCTACTATGTGAAACATGATTATTAGCAATAAAAATAGCACTAGTAGAATCACAAAACAAAGGTGTTCTACTTACCTTAATACCATAGTCTTCTAGCTGGTGCTGAATCCACAACAACTGTGCACAACAACTTCCTGCTGCCACATACTCAGACTCAGCTGTGGAAATTGCCACACTAGTCTGCTTCTTACTGCTCAAAGATATCAATGTTCCTCCTAGAAATTGGCATGTACCTGTAGTGCTTTTCCTATCTTCTTTACAACCTACAAAGTCTGCATCTGAATAGCCTGTTAGTAGAAAATCTCAATTCCTTTGGTACCAATGTCCTAGATTAGGTGTGCCCTTTAGATATCTCAAAATCCTCTTTACTGCAGTGTAATGAGATTCCTTTGGGCATGATTGGTACCTAGCATAGACACATATTGCATACATAATGTCTGGTCTACTAGCAGTGAGATATAGTAGAGAGCCAATTATTCCTCTATACAAAGACTCATCTACAGGTTTACCTGCATCATCTTTGCATATAAGCATACTTGTTCCCATAGGAGTTCTCATGGTGGAGGATGATTCCATACCATACTTCTTAATTAACTCCTTGGTGAACTTAGACTGGGATATGGACAAGCCATCATTAGTCTGTCTTACTTGGAGTCCCCAGAAGTACTTAAGTTCCCCCATACTGCTAATTTCAAACTTCTCTTGCATAAGTTTAGCAAACTTCTTTCAAAGGTTATTTTCTATAGACCCAAATATTATGTAATCTAAATAAATCTGGACTAAGATTATCTTACCTTTGGATTCCCTTAGGAATAGAGTTTTGTCTATTTTCCCTCTTAAGAATTTATTCTCAATAAGGAAAGTAGACTGGGTTTCATACCAAGCCCTTCGGGCTTGCTTTAACCAATACAAAGCTTTCCTATGTCTATAAACATAATCAGGTTTGAGAGAATCTACAAAACCTGAATGCTGCTGTACATAGACTTCTTCTTTTAGATTTCCATTCAGGAATGCTGATTTTACATCCATTTGGAATAGTTTGAATCCTTGATATGCTGCATAGGCAAGGAATATTATAATGGCTTCCAGTCTTGCTACATAGGCAAAGGTTTGATCAAAGTCAATATACTCTTCTTGCCTGTATCCTTTTGCAACAAGTCTTGCTTTGTTCTTCACAATGATTCCATTCTCATCGAGTTTGTTCCTAAAGATCCACTTTGTTTCAATGATGTTGTGGTCTTTTGGTTTAGGAACTAACTCCCAGACCTTGCACCTTCTGAACTGATTCATCTCCTCTTGCATGGCATTAATCTAATGTGGGTCTAAGATAGCTTCTTCAAATTTCTTTGGCTCTAATTGAGATAGAAAGCTTGAGTACATGACTGTGTTCAAATTCTTGCTTCTGGTTTGCACTCCTTGTCTTAGATCACAAATTATCTGATTTGCTGGATGATCCTTTAAGTGTCTAATAGCTTGAGGTAGACTATCTTCTGGTTGAACACCTCCAGTCTCTTCAATATGTTGTACCTCTTGGTGTACTTCAGTATCTAGAGAGTCTTGTACTCCCCCTGGACAGTTGCCACCATTATCCATTTCTTGATCTGCAGTTGTTTCTTCTATAATGGTAAGCTTGTCCATCTTCTCTTTAATAACTATAGAACTGCAAGAGCTACAAGGTAACTCACTGTTGATCAATCTGGTTTCATCAAAAACAACATATACAGATTCTTCTATAACTTGAGTAATCAAGTTGTAGACTCTATAAGCCTTACTATTGTTTTTGTACCCAACAAATATCCCATCTTGGGATTTGGTAGCAAACTTAGTTAGATAAGACTTGCCATTGTTAAGGATATAACACTTGCAACCAAAGATCCTAAAATAGGATAAATTTTGTTTTCTATCTTTCATGATCTCATAGGGAGTCTTTTTATGGCACTTGGTGATAGAAGCCCTATTGATCACATGATATGCAGTGTTTACTTCCTCAGCCCAGAAATATTCTGGGAGAGAAGTGTCACTCAATAGAGTTCTACCAGCCTCAATCAATGTTCTATTCTTCCTTTCAGAAATACCATTTTGCTGTGGTGTTCTAGGTGAGGAGAATTCTTGGAAAATCCCAAATTCTTCACCCAGTCTTATCATACTTTCAGATTGAAATTCAGTGTCATGGTCACTTCTGATTTTGACCACTATACTATCCAGTTCATTCTTAATTTGTTTGACAAAACTATGTAAAACACTTAGGGTTTCTTATTTTTATCTCAGAAAGAACACCCAAGAATATCTAGAATAGTCATCAACCATCACAAAAGTGTAGACCTTCATACCTAGACTATGAACTGGCATATGACCAAAAAGATCCATATGTAAGAGATATTGACACCTCACAGAATCCTTGTTTTCAAGGCTATGAAAGGAGTATTTTGTCTGCTTGCCCTTTTGACAAGCTGAACATATCCCTTCCTTTATACACTTAACTTGAGGACCATTCCTCACTAACTCTTTGCTAAAGAGTTGGAAAATTGTTTTATAGTTAAGATGGGCCAGCCTCTTATGCCATTTTACACAATGAGAGGCTTTCTCATCAGCTACAAGACAAATAGGAGAACCTTTGTTCTCACACTCAAAATTAAGACAGTACACATTCCTTTTTCTGTATCCTGTCAAAATGACCTTTTGATCATTTGACCTTTTGATATGATATCCATTCTTAACAAATGAAATGTCATATACTAAATCACTCAGCTGGCTTATGCTTATAAGGTTTTGTTTCAAACCCTTCACATATGCCACTTGATTGATAGTAATCTGGTTACTAGAAATGTTACCAAACCCTTTGATGATTCCTTTTTCAGAGCCACCAAAGATTACTTTAGGCCCATTTATGATAGGCAAGTACTCCTTCAGCAATCCCTTTATTCCAGTCATGTTCCTGGAACATCCACTGTCCAAGTACCATATAGGGGTATGGTGACTTGGACTCACCTGCAATAAAGAATTACTTTCCCTTAGAACCCAAGTAAGTCTTGGGTCCTTGGTTCAAGTTAGCTTCATACTTACCAAATTTACTTGCTGCTCTTCTAACAGGTAGACCGTTATTCTTCCTGACACTAGTGTTGTGCAAGCAATCTATGGCATAATGACTTGTCTTGCCACAACACCAACATTCATACTTATTATATCTATTTTTAGATACATCAACTCTTTTGTATTGTGCTGGTACTGCTGCAGCTACACCCACTATTTTTTTAAAAACATGGAGTTTATGAACATGGGCTGCCTTATTGACATAACCACCCTTGTCATTCAAAACTTCAGTCCTATTATGACCATGAGTATTCTCACGGTCATACTTGTTAGAAGGCACTTGTACCTTTCTAAACACTACAGGGACTTTGAAATTTAGTGGCTGGACTGAGGCTTTGCCCTTTCTCTTGAATTGGAAAGCCCTAGTCTTACCCTTAAAGCCTATTCCAACCTTACCCTTTTGAGCCACAAACTCATCTATTAAGGGTAAAACTGATTTAGGCTTGGATTAATTAGCCACCAAATCTTTCTCCTTTTGAAGTCTGACTTCCAGACTTTTAATTCGATCATTTTTGTAAGTGATTGTGACCATCTAAATAACAGTTATAGTTTTCAGTTTGGCAATCTCATTCAATTTTTGATCCAACTCTTTCTCTAAGTCAGATGCAGCCATCTTAAGATCTGCAATATCCTTATCCTGAGTTTTGGCCAGGTTCTTGCTTTTCTTTAGTGCCTGCAACAAGTCCCCATATTCATCTATCAGCTGATGAATATCACCTTCAGATTCAGACCCATCCACATAACTTGATGTAGATGAAGCTGACATTGTACCAGTACTACAATCTGAATTTCTAGAAATACATTGTACCTTACTAGGACCAGGATGATCCTGGCACTTGTCTTCTTCTAATACAACCATCAGTCCCATACACTGATGGTCTTCTTGTTCATAGATAGAGTTCAACAATTACATAAACTCTTCTTCTTCATCAGCTGCATAAAGACCAATGCATGCCTCAGCTTAAGATTCAGACTCTGAAGTTGATTGGTCTGTCAAGCTTTTCTCCTTCTTAGCAACAAAGGATTTCTCTTTCTTGCTCTTTTGTTGAGTCTTTATTTTATCAGCAGATTCCTTTCTTTTGTCTGGACATTCTGCCACAACATGTCCAGGCCTATTACAACAATAACAAACTATCTTTGATGTTGTAGATTTGCTAGGCTTTGACCTGCTCCTGTCCTTCCTAGATGACTTTCTCTTTTGATAATAGTCATCAACTGGCTGTGATGTGGTGGGCCTAGATTTCCACTGCTTCTTCTTCAAGAATCTCTGAAACTGTCTTGTAAAGGTAGCAAAATCTGTATCTGAATCACTGCTATCTAAATTTTTGTTATCTAAATTATCTGAGGTAATTTCAGCAACTTCCCTAGGAGGTGATGGAGACATCCTCCTACTCTTTCTAGTGGCTTCAACCTTGAAGGCCACAGACTTTTCTCTATACTCCCCTTTAGCATTTCTTTCTTTCTCTTTTCTAGTCATTAGTTGCATTTCATAAAATAGTAACTTTCCAAATAAAGTTCGAGGAGAAATATCTACAAGTTTGGCCACTTCCCTAATGGAAAAAATCTTGGTGTCCCAATCCTTTGTCAAGGATCTTAGGAATTTATCATTCAGTTCATATGTACTGAAGACCCTTCCATAAGACATCAGCTCATTAACTATTCTTTAGAACTTCTTATAGCACTAAGATAATCTATCTGACTTCCCTTGTCTGAAGCTTTCATATTCCTGATTTAGCATAGACTTTCTATCTTGTCTAACTTCTTCAGAACCCTCCATATAGACTATCAAAGTGTCCCACATTTCCTTGGAGGTCTTGCAGTGAATCAAATTCTTAAAGGTTGAATCATCTATGGAACTTACTATGATATTCTGAGCTCTTTTATTCATAGTTGCCAGGATGATCTCATCCTTAGTCATCTCAGAAAAATATTTAGGAGTTCTTTGATTTGCATCTAGAACAGACACATTCATTGGAATATAAGGATCTTCTTTTACTATAATATAGATCCTTGGGTTAGAAGCCTCCATAAAAAACCTAACCCTTTCCTTCCATATTCCAAATATCTCCTTCCTACAGATGGGTAATTTCATAAAACCTAGTTCCTTGTGATTTTCTCCAGAACCCATTTTCTTGATTCTTGATTCTGCCTTAGGGATCTAACTGAGACTGTTAAGTCCTTCTTTGAGTAACCTCCCTCTAATACCACTTGATAGATTTAACTTCAAGACAACCTAAACACCTAGAGGGGGGTGAATAGTTTCTTTTCTTTATTTTAAACTAAGGCGGAATATAGCTTCAGTTCTTTTATATAAAGCTCAAATCTCTACAGCTAACACAGCATATACAATCACAGAATCTAAAATAACACAAGCATCACAGATTGCACATAGGTTTATAGTGGTTCCCCAAGGTCTGGGTACATCCACTTTCCCCCTTTACCTATCTAGCAGTGTTCTAGATTCGGCCTAACTTCTTCCTTCTTCTCAGATCCACAGATCTTATAACTCAGAACCCTGAAAGGTACCTACAACTCAGAACCCTATAAGGTTCCTACAACTTAGGCTAACAGCCCTACCTCAGCCTTGCCCCAAGGCCTACAACTCTGGCTAACGGCCCTACCTCAGCCTCGCCCTAAGGCCTACAACTCAGGCTCAAACAGCCTTACCACTCAGGGATCTAAATCTCCTACACTCATCCTTTATAACACATGCTTACAACTCAGATCTTCGAAAAGATCCTACAGAATTTGATATGTAATTTGATGGACTCTTACCCTTGTTGAGAGAGAAAGGATAAGAGAATTCTTGATCAACTTCTTGTTGAAACTAATGACTGAAATCAACCTGTTCTTAGCTTTATTCAAAGCTTCTTGAATCTGAACTTAGTAGGGTTGATATCCTTTGAAGTTGACTGATTGACAGCTTCCTTCATGGATTCTAGATATGGATTTGGATCTACTTAGTAGATTAGTTCAGGATCTACTTCTTAAGAGACTTGTGATTGTCTCCTTGTTGACCTCAAAACAGCTTGAGCTCTCTCTCCCCAAATCTTCTGAAGTTACTTCTTAATTCTGAATGAATTCACCTTAGACAGAATCTGTGTGGATAATCACTTCAGATTGTCTTCTTAGATCTTCTTACGAAGATCTTCTTTTGTGTGACTTGTACTTTCTTGATCAACGATCAATCTCTCAATAGTTGTGTTAGTTGTGTGTGTATGATCTGTTGTTCATTCTTTTCTTTTTCTGAATCTATCTATATATATAGACTTCATCCATGGTAACCGGCTGATCCGGTTTCTAACATACTTCTGACAAGTCTGACAGCTTCAGTAAACTTGTTGGAATACACAGCTATCAAGTCTCCAGTCAGCTCTTGAACCTTTGTCTCTGTCAGCAAAGCGTCGAGATGGACTGTCATTATGTGTCGAGACAAACTGTCAATATGTGTCGACACATGTGACTTAAGTGTCGACACACACTTTGGTGGAGTCGATATAGCTGCCTTGATGTCGACACTGCTTCTTGACATTGCATCATAAGAATGCGTTGACATAGAGTATTTGTGTCGACACAAACACTTCTTCATTACAAGCACTCGACATTGTTGAAACTCTGCTGAGTGTCGACACAAGTCCTGTGTGGTTACATAGTTGATGTAGACAAAGAATTCTGTGTGTCGACACTTCCTTCAGGTGTTGACACTGTTGATGTCGACTCTGCTTCTGTGTGTCGACACTGCCTCCTGGTGTCGACACATTTGATGTCGACTATAATCTTCTGTGTGTCTACACAGTTTCTTCTGGTGTCGACACTGCTTCCCCAAGTGTCGACATAGGCTTTCTAAATTGTCGACATATGGACTTAGAAACTTTTTTATGCATTTTAGTCAATACTTAACCTACACATATAAACTCAAAATAACATCATATACACCTTTATGTATATTATTGAGCTAAGTAAGGCTTCTCAAAATCAGGTACACATTTTCCAATGTACCCAACACCCTTGCTACTAATTTGGCCCTCAAAGGCCGGGCGAAGAAGTTTTACTGATTTCATGTGTGGCCGGCCTGTGTGCCGATATTTATAAACCACACTTGTGAAGTATAACTGTAATTCCATAAGGCCAAAACTTTTGTGTATTTGTAAATTGGCATTCCTGTTATATATATAAATATTATGGTTTATATATAGTGGATATTCAATTGGTATGAGTTAATACAACCTTAAAGCTTCCGCTATTATACTCTATGTTAGGGCGCGAGTAGTCTTTTGATATTAACTTGTAATTCCGATGCTTGTTTGTTGAATATGGTGTGGGGCCTCGGTCGGACTCTCTATTATATTTCATGTGTCGGGCATAGGTGTTACAATTTGGTATCAGCTTGTCTTGGTTTTCCTCCTACGAATTTATGGTCGAATTCTTTGAGGGGTAGAGAGCACGTGTAAGTGCGGACCGTTATAACATAAATGAACTCCAGGATGTCCACTTAGGAATGAAAATATACCTGTTTGAGGAACCTGTGCATTCCTACTAGTCATTGTTGTTTTTGCAAAGTCTCTAAAGTGTGTCTTGTACACGTATAGGTGACTCGAAGTGGTGCGGGGAGGTCTGAGCCCCATCGCTATGTTGAAAGTATGACACCAGCTGAGGTGACCACACCTCCTCCTTCTACAGAGACAGTGCACTTTGTTTCTGAGGCGTTGTTTGCGATGATACATACACAGCCTACGAGGCAGGCGTAACCTGCAATTGTGTCAGTAATGGTTGGTGTGACGTTAGAACCTGTTGAGGCTGTGGTAGATATACGAGCTATCACAACCCGCATTTCCTAAACATTTAAGTTATATCAGAGTAAGAGAAAATACGCGTCGTAATGTCACTCCGTACAGGGAATAACTGCAGGCGCTTAGGCAAGACTCCAAACTCTACAATTTATATGAAATTTATAAGTTATTAAGTAAAAACCAGTTTAAGTTTAGATGGTTGTATCCCTCGTCACAGTGGATCAGCAAGTCCACGAGTAAAAGTATAGTTATACGCTGCAAAAATACTTTGATTATGTTGGATTAACATCCTACACGAGCATAAACATCTCCAAAGGACAACTCGCTGTATGCATGACTCTAGATTTATTATAAGTGTAGAAATAGTCTTTACGTTAGTTAGAAAATAACATTTTAGTTTTAGAAAGATGGTATGCTTGAAATACTAGTAGTAATGCTTTTATAAGTTAGAATACCAAACATGCAACCTAGCATAAACATTCCCAGAGAGCAAGTAAATACAATCATAAAACTGGCCAAGTAGGAAACTTAGCAAGGTAATTAGCACTTCAAAAGAAAACCCCCAGTGGGCGTCAACAACCTGACACGAACCCACTGGAGAGCATGTATGTCTGTACTAATATGAAAGCAACAAAACACTACCTCACTATTGTGGGGAAAACCTCTACAAAACAGTAGTCTACTAGCAAACTACCAAACCTGGTCGCTTACCCGGCTACTGCCCTGAACCTGAGGCATTCCATAAAAAGAACACCTCAGCAAGAAAATACAAGTGGCAATAGAATTCAATCAATATAAAACAAAATATCAAAAGGGTTACCAACCCATGACTAGATGATTGTAGGGAATCATCAACATTTAAGCCCAAGGAAAAAGGGAAGAAGGAACTCACAAAGGTAAAACATCCCAAGTTGCACCAAGTGCTATAAGGATCAAGGCTTAAATAAGATAAGAATAAATACGTGCCTAAATGAAAAGAAATGGGTCAATTCATCATTAGAGAGCAAAAACACCGACAAAGTTCGGCATAAGCTGTGGAAGGGACCAACCCAACACACCAATAGTAAAGCTTTACTAGGCCCAAGAAAAGGTGGTCTCATGCCTCGACACACCCAAAACTCGGGAAAACTGGTACCTGCAGTGGAAGGGACCTACCCAACACACTAGTAGTCACAACACATGGTGTAAGGGACCTGCCCAACACACCAGTAGCCACCAACCCACATAGGGTAAAGATGCACAAAACCGGGCACCAAAGGCCCTAACATCCATGCACCGGTAAAACTTCAACCAACCACTGGTTTATTAGGCTAAAAATGAGGAAGAAAACCCCAAACTCACCCTGAGGCCCATTCCCACGAAATCAGACAAGAATCGGGGAAAAAATTTTAAGTCCACGGAAAAGCGTCGAGTATACTCGACGCCGCATCGAGTGCAGTCAACGCACTCAATGCCATCTAGCTAAACTCAGTGAAAAACCAAACCACTCAATGCTGTCAACGCTTTTTTACTTAGACTAAGAATTCCTACATGGAGAGGCTTCACTCAACGCCGTGTTGAGTGAATACCACTCACTCAACGCTTTCTTACTTAGACAACAAATTAAGCAATGACGTTGAGTGTCTTCAACACGCTCAACGCCGCGTTGAGTAAAGTCAGCTCACTCAACGCTTTTACACTTAGGCAAAAAACTGAACTTCAGGATAGGACCACACTTAACACCTAAACCTGCTCGGTGAAAATAGCTTAAGTCTAAGGCTCAGTTCGACAAATTTGCCTTCTCAGTTCAACGAATTGAACCTTCTCAGTTCGACGAATTAGCGTTCGACGAATTAACGTTCTCAGTTCGACAAATTGAACGTTCTCAATTCGACGAATTAGACCTTCACAATTAGACGAATTAGCGTTCGTCGAATAGCGTTCGACGAATTAACCTTCAGCCTAAGACTCAGTTCGACGAATTAGCTTAGGTATAATACTCCAATTTGACTAATTTTACCTTACACCTACAGATAATTGCCATAATAAACTTGGACAATTCTCAGCCTATAGTTCATGACTCAAACCACTCATAATCGACGAAGTTAAGATTTTACAGCAACTAATTCGACGGATTAATCTTAACAAGAACCATAATTGGCGACATCTAATCCCTCATATACAATGAATTAAACCGGGTTTAACTGACATAAAAATCGGCGGGTTAGAACCTATTAATAGCATAAAATCAATGGATTTACTTGCCTACAGTCATATAATAGACCAAATATCTTGTACAGACTATTCCCAAATTCAGCAATTACTCAGCAAACTCCTGCAGGATCGATTATGTTGAACTTGGCCGGAAAACTATACCAAAAAGCTTATCGGCAATGGTCGGATCTAACCATACTCCCAAAAACTACAAAGGGAAGAACAATACGGAAAATATACAAGGACAAGACAAGCTTGGCAAGGTGAAGAAGTCACCACTTTCCTCAAATCGCCAAATATGGCCACGTAAACGCTCCTCCTAAAGATCTGGCCGAAAGAACACCTAAGCAACACCTCTGTTGAAACGTAGATCTAGGTGAGAGCTATCCGGATCTACTCTCCAAAGATAATTTTGAGCACCAACACTCCAGAAATCGGTGCCTGAAAGCTTAGAAGAGACCGCCGCTCTCTCTCATCCCATAACAGCCGACAGTTTCAAGAAGAAGACGATGAATAGGGTTTTATATTCACAAGGCTATTTATACTTAGAAATATAAGTATTATAATAATAGTTTATTATTAAATAATGGTCCAAACGTCCCAAAATTCGAGCCAACACGGATTTATATGAAAATCACATCGTAGCTAAATACAGATGCTACGAACCAAACATCGCAGTCGGAATTAAGATTCAACAAACCAAACGCGGGCAAGCACCTCTCGAAGCCAAAACACAAGTATTCCTAAAGAGGCTCCACCGAGTAACCAAAATAAACCAGGCTCGCTAGGGAATCTTGCAAACAGACTAAACCCAGCCACACACAGAGAAACCTAAGAGCTAAAACCACACTCAAACAATGAAAAATGCCGAAAATGTGTCAATGTAACACCCTGACGTCATAAGCACGCAAGATAACGAATTAAACAAAATATCGAAAAATCAGGGGTGTTACAGCAACTCCCCCTAAAAGAAAGTTTCGTCCCAAAACTTTATGCAGAAAACCTCTATTACAAAAGAAAAAGGAATAACCAAGGTTTATTGAATAGATTACATACCAATACACTTAGAGAATAGATGAGGATGATCCTCCCTCATAGCTGACTCCAACTCCCAAGTGGCGCTTTCCACGTCTTGGTTTCTCCACAAAACCTTATCAATTGATATGGTTTTCCTCCACAACCCTCGATCTTTAGTATCCAGAATGCGGACATGCATCTCAACTTAAGAAAGATTAGGCTCCAACTAGGGTACAACATCAAGAATCTACCGGTTACTGAGCACTGATTTTCGCAGCTAGCACACATTAAACATGTCGTGCACACCAGGAAAATTTGTGGGCAAATCCATCCTAAAAGTTGATACTCCTATACGCTCAATAACCATAAAAGGTCCCACATACCTCAGGTCCAAATTATGATTCTTTCGAAATCTCTTATTGCCAAACATTGGGGAAACATTTAGAAAAACTAGGTCCCCAACCGCAAACTCCAAATCAGTTCTTTGATGGTTAACATTCTTCTCATAACGCTCCTGAGCTATACAGATATTTTCTCTGATATGCTTCACAGAAATATCGTTTTCTTCTAACGCTTGAGGACCTAGCAACGGTCTCTCACAAACCTCGGCCCAAAACAAGGGAGTTCTTGCAATGTCTCCCATAAAAGGCTTCAAACGGGGTCATCTGCAAGCTCTCCTTATAGCTATTATTATAAGCAAACTCCATCAATCTGAGTTACTCATCCCACGCTCCTCCATGCTCCAAAATATAACATTTGATCATGTCCTCCATGATCTGATTTACTCTCTCCATTATACCATTAGTCTGCGGATGATAAGCGGTGGAATACCTCAGATCAGGACCCAACCCTTCTTGTAAGCTTTTGCAAAAGCGAGATGTAAACATGGAGTCTCGATCCGATACAATGCTAACTGGTACTCCATGCAATATGATGATTTCATCTAAATATAATTCAGTTATCTTCTTCATGGAGTAGCCAATCTTAAACGGCATGAAGTGAGCACACTTCGTTAGTCGATCTATTAACACCCAAATAGAATAATGATCTCGGGGAGATCTCGTTTAACCCGTAATGAAGTCCATGGAAATACTCACCCATTTCTAGCTTGGAATATCCAACGACGTCAACTTGTCGCCAGGCCTTCTATGATCAGCCTTAACATGCCTGCATGTAAAACATTATGACACGAACCTGGCTATATCACCCTTCATTCCAAACAACCAAAAAATTTGATTTAGGTCTTGATACATCTTTATAGAACCTGGGTGGTAGATAACACTATAACCGTGCGCCTTACTGCACAACTTAAATCGAATGTCTACAACTACAGGGATACAAAATCTGCCGCGGTACTTTAAAGTACCCGCGTCATCAATGGAAAAGTCTGATAACTCCCCTTTCTCAGTTCTAAGATAAAGGTGCAGCAAATTTGGATCATCCTTCTGATGTAGCCTCGTAAGTGTAATACAAGATGGCTCTGCTACAACCAAACTGCTCAACGAGTCATAACTTCCAATAGAAATATCCAACGAGAGAAATTCTTTTACCAGCGAATCCATGGAGAGGTTTAAAATTTTCGCCGTCTTCCTACTCAGGGCATCAACTACCACACTGGCTTTGCCCTGATGGTATTGAATCTCAACATCATAATCAGCAACATACTCTAACCATCTCCGCTGGCACAGATTCAACTCCATTTGAGTGAAAATGTATTTTAAACTTTTGTGATCCGTGTAAATCTTGCATAATGCGCCATACAGCAAGTGCCTCCACAGCTTCAAGGCATAAATCATAGCTACAAACTCTAGATCATGCATAGGGTAATTACTTTCATGAATCTTTAACTGTCTTGACCCATACGCAATTACCTTTCCTTCTTGTATTAGCACACAACCGTGTCCAACGTGAGATGCATCTATATAAATGACATATTCTATTCCTTTCATAGGTAAGGTCAACACCAGAGCAGTGCACAATCTCCTCTTTAATTCATGAAAACTTCCTAACACTTATCGATCAAAACAAAAGCAGCGTTCTTTTGCATCAGTTTTTTCAGTGGAGCAGATAACGTAGAGAAACCCTCTACAAACCTTCTATAATAGCCATCCAACCCTAGGATGCTCCTTATCTCCTTGGGTGTGGTGGGCCTATTCCAATCCATAACAACAGCTATCTTCTCAGGGTCAACTGAAATTCCATCTTTATTTACCACATGACCCAAGAAAGAAACCTGAGGCAACCAAAACTCACACTTGCTCCTCTTAGCAAACAGCTTATGGTCCCTCAAAGAAGACAAAACTAAACGCAAGTGTTGGGCATGCTCATGAGCACTATGGGAATAAACTAGAACATTGTCTATAAATACGACCACAAAATGGTCCAGAAAATCCATGAACACTTTGTTCATCATATCTATAAAGGCAGAGGGTTCATTCGTCAAACCAAATGACATCACCAAGAATTCAAAATGTCCGTGCCAAGAACAAAAGGCAGACCGTGGAATATCTGATTCACGGATCCTCAACTGATGGTAGCCTGAATGAAGGTAAATCTTTGAAAACAAAGAACTACCACGCAACTGATCAAACAAATCATCAATTATCGGTAAAGGATATCTGTTCTTTATAGTGACCTTGTTCAATTCTCTATAATCAATGCAAAGACTCATAGATCAACCCTTTTTCTTCACAAATAGCATAGAGGCTCCCCAAGGTGAAGAACTCGGCCTAATTAATCCGCTTTGCAACAAATCATCCAGCTGGGTACGTAACTCCTCCATCTCACGAGGGGCCATTCGGTACGGTGCCTTAGTAATAGGATGTGTACCCGGGACCAAATCTATCACAAACATTACATCTCTCAGGTGGAAGACTAAGAAGATTATCTGGGTAAACATCAGGAAACTCACACACCACGGGGATCTCCTCTAAATATGGAAAACCAACCTTGGTTTCCAAAACTGAAACAAAACAAGCAAAACATTCGGAATCTAAAAGCTTCCAAGCACATACCGCAGAAATAATTGGAGAACTCTGGCGCGGATAACCATAAACACTCCTGTGTTGACCGTTATCCATCTTGAAGTCCATACGCTTAACCTTGCACTGGATAACAACAACATATCTAGACAACCAGTCCATGCCCAATATCACACTGAAATCTTCCAAGTCTATCACCTTCAAATCAGCAACTACTAGAAAATCACCTAACAAAATACGACAACTCTGAATGCCTTGGTCTGATACAACTGAATCACTAGAGGGAAACTTGACTTGAAATGCATCGCTAACTTGATCCAGAGTCAAACGATGATGGTCAACAAAGGTCCTAGCCACAAATGAGTGGGTAGCACCAGCATGAAAAAGAATGTGTGCCCAACAGTTCTCTATCTTAAACCTTCCTATAAAAAATATTCGCATACGCGACTAAGAGGACGAACATTGTACCTATAGATTTGAATTAAAAGATAAAACTAGATTAGGATCTAAGCTGAAATAACTTTAGTAGACGTTTATGCTTCCTCAAGAGACACCATGTTTAGCTTCCCCTTTTGCTTGTCCAAATGCTGCGGCGGTGTCAAAGCCTTATGTGGAACTAGTTACAACAGGGGCTGAGCCTGCGGGCACTTTGACTTGAAATTTCCTTTATATCTTCATAGAAAGAAGCCCCTTTCTTTACCCCAACAGTGGGCAGCATCATGCCCCTTTCGTTTGCACGAAGTTCAAACCAAATCGTCTGTAGGAGCACCTTGAATCGCATGAACTTGCTCCTGCTCTTGAGCTCGTATTCTTTTGAAACATTTCTCGAACGGATGGCCCGACCGGCAACAGAAACTTCATATTTCTTTGATTCTCTTTCTTAAGGGAGTACTGAATACCTGAGTACTCTTGCCCTCATTAGATTTTCTTTTATCCTTTCTCATTTGTTGACCTCGGTTCTTGGCATCATCGATCGCCTCAACCTTCAAAGCGGCTTCTACAACTTCAGCATAACTTGTTGATCTGTATGTACTAGCTAGCTGTTGGATGTAACATCCCTCAGAAAACTAGTCCCCTAGGAATGGTTTTGTAATGTCTAGGTCATGAAAAAACCATAGGAAGCCCAAGAAGACAAAGTGGACCTAGGAATGTAGGTGAGATCACTATGGTCTGCAAATAGTAGGTTTCTAAACACTAGTTTAGGATGATCATGGGGCTTCACCATGACTCCCAAGACTCCACCACAACCTCACCAACCTATTGGAAGGTTCATTAGAGTCGTAAGGGTCCATTGGAATTAACCTAGGGTGGCCAAGTTGACCTAGGATCATCCTAGTCCTAAACTGGGCAAGGTTCCCTAACTAAGGGCAATGTGCCCCTAATGTGCCCAACCAACCCTACCTAGGTCTTCCTAGATCTAAGGTGAAGTCAATGGGTCACCAAAGACCCATTGGGGCCAACCTTAGAGGTTAGTTGACCCAAGTCAACCGTAGCCCTAAAGTGGTCAAAGTGCCCTAACTAAGGGGCAAGTGACCACAAAGGTGCTAAGTCAACCCTACACGACCCTTCCTATACCTTAGGGGAAGCTAGGGGTCACCAAGGATCCCTTGAAGCCAACCCAAATGGTCATGTTGACCAAAGTCAACTCATGGGTCAAAGTGGTCAACTTAGGTTAACCTAGCCCAATTCAAGTGGGCTTAGCCCAAGTGGTGTGGCCCATTAGTCTAAGGAGTGGAGAGACACATTTTGGGCCCACAAAATTCAGAGAGTGATGACTAGGTGAGAGAGGAAGGAGTTACCCACTTTGTAGGAGAGAGAAAATGGGGGCTTAATGGCCATCATGGCCATGGAGGTTTCATAACCCCTCACTATAATCGGGCTTTAATAGCTTGGAGGCATGAGAAGAGTTTCCAGGAGGTGGCCTGCTAGTGGGGTGGCTCATCCCACTCAATTTGGCTAAAACCAAAAATTTAGTTTAATGGCCATTAATGGAGATTTCAAAAATTAGGGAGTTACAAGCCTCATCTCCCCAATTCCTTCTTTAAGAACCTTCACATGGACAAGAGTAGGCGTTTCCCCCGTTCCAATCTCGATTTCCTTACTGTTGTTGTGGAGTTTGCAGAAAAGCACAAACCAGCGGCCGAAAATGGCAAGGAGGCACGTCACCCGCTCACAAGCCGCGACCCAGGTCCTCCTTTGCTCCTTCATCCATGGGTAGATCGTAGAAATCTTTTAGGATGAGAATATGGCTCAATTGAGCCCGATCAATGGGATCATTTTCCTAGTTTTCTGAGAAAACCATATTTGAGGGAATGCCAGAATCCGCCCCTCCAGCGGCTGTGCCGCCGCTTGGCGATAGCCACGACCTCGACGGAGGTGGTGGCAGCGGTGGCCGGCCAGGGAGGTGGTTGGGTGGCTGGGAAATTGGGATGGAATAATCTCCAGGTCGGGAGAATCCTGGTCGTCGGCTGGAGCTTGAAGACGACCAGATGCCATCGCTTTTGAGACAAGATTCGTGCTGCTTAAATTTTTAATCTTAGGGTAAATATATCATTTCATTTATTCTGTCACAAATAATGCTATTAATGTTTCTATTTATTAAAAATACTTAGAGGCTTGTACAGAGAAAGTTGTCAACATGAAGTTTATCGGTATGGATGTCTAGTTTAATTTTAAAATTTATTTGAGTCAATTTCATGTTCAGGTTAGACCTCAACACTCAATTTGGTGGGGTCTATACCTAGGTCTAGTCAGAGATTTAAATGTGTGCCCCCACTTCACCACATGTCCAAATGATCTGAACATTAGATAGGGAGTCAATCTTACTTATACCTATGTCATGAACAAAAATGGGAATTTTTTGAGATACTTTTTCTATAGTTTTTGAAATTATTTAATAATCGTAGGGTAATTTAATTAGGGGACCTAATAACCTCCAAAACCTTCCGAATTTTAGTGAGTGGTCTTTGGGGTCATTATAAGGCTCTAGAAAAAAATTTCATCTCATTTGCAGATAGTTTGGGTTGAATTTTAGAAAACACTAGCCTTGGCCAAAAGGGGTGTATTTTGGTCAAAGTGTTCCCAGTGGGTTTGAGTGGTCAAATCACCCCAATAGAGGCTTAAATTTGGGCCATTAGTTTGGCATGATGCTAGACACTCTCACATGGAATTTGGGGTGGATTGGGTGCAGATTTTCCCTAGGACCCAAGTTCAAATCCTAAGGTTGGACTTTGGGGATTTGTGAAGGGCATGGGGTTAAATGCCCTTGTATGGACATGGTGTTTAGTCCATGTAATCCTAGGGTGGTGATTAGCCCTAGGGAGGGATATGGTGGGATTTGGACACATGCACACCACTTAAACCACTGGGTAATTTTTTGGGTCCATACACCATAGGGAATGTCTAGTGGCTCATATTACATTGGAATTGCATGAAATTTTAGTAGAGGACATTTTCATAACCATATTATCCACTGAATTATACTACAATTTGTTTGTATGAGTTTGCGAGTGGGTTCCTTTGAAAAGTGCACAATCATGAGTTGTCTTTAAGAATTTTATTATGTGACTTCCTAACCCTTTTTTTGAATGATATTTAGCCAAGCTATGTTTTAAGACTATAGCAAGCCTTAGGAATTTTAAATATGAATTTTAGATCATAAAATGGGGTACTTCATTCATAACCCATCAAGTTGCACCTTCTACTCAGATATTTCTTTTGAACAAACCACTTAATGGAAATTTATGAAATTTAGTAATTAGACCTTTAATGACATTTGAAAGCTCTGTAAATTTTTATGGAATTGTTGGAAGTCTATCTGTTGGGGTTTGTTCACAAGGTGCTATTTTTTAAGTAAAAGTATTTGAATTTATTTTGATACTTATTAAGATTAATAAAATATGATTTTTAGTCAGAGGCCCTTTCTGGTAATCCTTGAAATTTAGTAATTTTTATACAATTTTCTGATGATTACCTTTAGTACTTTCTTCTTTACCCATAATTAATGGCTTATTATTTGATTAATTAGTTAGAGGCCAAATATTTTTTTGGAAAATCATGAAATTTGGTATTTACTATTATTCTACTGTTATCTAGTGTTCATAATTTTTGGGTGGCCATTACTTGAGAAAATATTATACTTCTTATTCAAATTACCCATGGCCTAACTTAAGGAAATATTAATTAAATACCAAATTAATTAGGAAAATTATAAGTTTCTGGAGTTAGTCTAATCATGTCATGATAGGCCCCCATTAAATATCTTAAGGCTTGTGGATGAAAATTTAGAGTACATCCTATCATGTACAACATATAGTACAGATTTGTCTGCATATAGTAAAACTATAGAAAATTTGATATCATTTGAGTTGGGCATATGACTTGGGGTTAATAGTTTGCTGGTTAGGGTAAAATGAGATTGAGTTCATCATTGGAAGTTGTGATGTGGAAAATGCTGGGTTGACTAGGATTTGGAGGTGCTCGGGATCAACAAAAGATCGTCTTTCATGTGGAGGGAGAGAGAGAAGGTCAAAACACACTAGGGTTAGATCCAGAATAATATTAAAAGGGATCGGGAATTGGGTATTAACCAATAATAATAAGTGTCTTGCGAAACGGAGCTTTGGGCTTTAGCGTATCATAGTTCCTAGTTCCCTCGAGAGCCCTTCACGGGGAATGCCCTGGGAAGTCCAAGGTTAATGTAAGTCATAAGAATAATCAATGTTTAAGAGTAACTAGTATAACTAGGCATTCACTTTCACACACCCCGATGTCTCAGGAAGTTTGGTTGGGTCTCACGGGCGGTAGGATCGATGGTATTGGTGATGGGCATGTTAGCTCGGCGAGCTGATGGCTCAGTAAAAAATTGTGACGGACGGGATAGTCCGGGCAGTTTTTGCTCAGTTGTTGGTTGTGTCGGACATGTTAGTCCGGGGAGCTTTGGCTCAGTGGTTGATACATCAAGAATGCATGTGCATAATTTCTAAGGTGGTGGGTCTTCGGTGTTGTAGGGTCGATGCACCGACGCCAATACATTGACTCGGCATGTATGGTTTAGCACTTCGCCAAATTATGTACAGTTGACCAGCAATCAAAAAGTACGCAGGAGCATCGCTTAGTGCACCAGCGTTGAGGCGTACGATAGGTCTGATAGGTAGTGCAATTAACGGTTTAGAAGTGCGCAAGGCCCAACCAACCCCTTTCGTTTGCCACTACGGAGGTATCCTGGGTGGTTAGGCTCCTGAAAGGGGGAACTAAAGGTCTGTGTATACAGAGTTAGGTGGGTGTGCTGCACTTGCATGATCATACCATGGCATACTTGCAAGACATTGCATAACCGTTGCATATAACCCTTGATACCTATTGTATAAATTAGTATGGGACTCTTTATACAATAGGTCCTATAAAATGACCCCTTAGTTTATAAGATTGTGTGAACGTGCTTATAAGCTAAGGTTATTATTCTATAGATATATATATTACTTGGTTGAAAACCGACACCCTATCGTATAAATTGGTATGGGACTTTTTTTACGATAGGATCCATGCAGAAGACCCCTTAGCTTATGTATTTATGTGGGCACTCATATAAGCTAAGGTTACATGTTTCCTTGTTTACCATTCCAATGCTTACTCTAATTACTTTTGATATTACTACCTGTTTACATAGAACTGCTAGATTAGTTCTGCCTCCACCTGCTACCTTTAATATTCTCCATCTTCATTACCTTTCCTTTCCTTCTTCCCGATCGGTGCTAGGAGCCATGGGGGGAGGGGTGGGGCATGATAGGATTTAGTCTTTAAGACTAATGGTTTTCGGACCAAATCATTTTAGGGGATCGTTGTAACGCCCCGCCTTTTTAGCGATTATTTTTATTCTCATTTGGCGTTACGAAGACGCGTTTCCGTGGCTTGTGTCATGTGTGGAGTATGGTTTAGCTCCTTAGAACTGAGTGCCCTGTTTGGTAGCCTGTTGGCAAAATCTCCCTAGCAACCGAGTCGTTTTGGTGACCCGGTGTGGCCTCTCGGGGGGATGTTTGTGTTTGGCTTTGCTTGGGTATAACTCGTGTTCTGTTCGTCGAAAGTTAATTTCGACTTCGCCGTTGTGTTCGTAGCGTGGGTATTTAGCTACGGTGCGAATTTCGTCGAATTCCGAGGTGAATCGGTTTTCGCGTCGATTTGGTGCTTTATGTAATTTTATAATTAAATATATAATTATATAATTATATATATATATAATAGGATGAGAGCCATCGTTCCTTCATCTTCTCCGATAGAAAAACCGCCGGCCCCCCTTTTGTACGAGAGAAAGTAACCGCCATTAATGGCCGAGAGTGGATTCGGATTGCTCTCGTCGAGACCTTCATTCCTGCGGTAAGAAATTCGATTTTCGTAGAGTTTTGGAAGGATTGGAAATTTTTAGTTTTTGGAGTTTTCCGCCATTAATGGCCGAGTCCTTGTTCTAGGTGTTGCGGCCGTTTTGATCCGTGCGAAGAGGAGGAAATCAGTCCAAGCTTCGCTGTGAATTGAGGCAAGTGGTATTCTTGCCCTTGCCAAGTGTTTTCTTCGAATTTATTTACTGAAATTGAACTCCCGGTTAGCCTAGGTTAGAGGCCTTGTTATTCTCATTTTCTTGCTAACCATAGGGCTTAGTTCGTCCTACTGAAACCCCCCCCCTATGTGGTGATGTTTGGAATCCAAATTGTCGGCGTGAAGCCGCTGTTTTTCCTTAATTTTGATTGTTGCTCCGGTTCGGGCGTAGCCGAGTGGGAGAGTTAGGAGGGGGTGTGGTTGCCAATTTCCTTCGTTTTGGTATTATTCGAATGGTTAGGCATAGTTTGAAAGGTAGTAGCGTGCGAAGTTGATAGTCGTCTACTGCTACTGCAGTGGCGTGAGTCGTGTGCGCGTTCCGGTGTCGTTCGGAAAATTCCAAACGGTACAGGTTTGCCGCGCACGGTCATCAGCCTTTAGGGCGCACGACCACTGGTCGTGTGCCTCTGTTCGTGCGCGTATAAATTTCATTTTTCCAAAGTTCTGTCTCGGGCAATCGCACGAGCGCTGGCAACAGCGCGCACGACCAGTGATCGTGCGACAGTGATCGTGCGCAGTTGCTAGGTTTTCTGTCAGGTTTCCAGGTTCGTTTCGCACGATCATCAGCCAATGAGTGCGCACGACCACTGACCGTGCGCCACTGACCGTGCGTTTTGTATATTTCCTTTTGCTAGGCTAATTTAGCTGATTTCGAGTGCGGGGGTTTAGATACTCAAGTGGCAGGTAACTACTCGAGTTCTGGATCTTCTGCCTTGGTCGTTCGACTATTGTCGAGCCCCGTTTTCCTTAGTGGGTTTTGTGGGTAGTAACTTTATTTTGGCGGCGAGTGAGGCTAGCTCACTCAACGCCAAGGTTTAGGTAGGCACTGAGTGGGTTTCACTCAGCGCCTAGTCGTGTTGGTTCATTTCAACATTTCTTCCTTTACGTTGTATTTCAATTCCGAGTGGATTTCCAGTTGTATATCTGGATTTTTCCTTGTCGGCCGTTTTCTTGATTTTCCTAGAGGCCGAATCGTGGGTCGTGGATAGTAGTGGTGGTTGTAGCTCTTTATGGGGGTGGAGTTTTGTGATATAGCCAAGGCCACCCATGGATTTCTTGCTCCAGGTACGGGCTGGGCATTTCTGGTGGGAAGATCCCTTGTGTTTTCACGTTTTGACCCTCGAGCTTTTGACTTGGACATGGTGGATTGGAGGACTGCGTTTGCCTTCGATCCGGTTCCTCGTTGTTGTTTTGCTACTATCACTTCCCACAGTTTAGGGTGTTAGAAGTTTCTTCCGTGGTAGTTTTGCAGCATTTTAGGCTCTTGGCAGCCTAGTAGGCCCTGCAGGATGTGGTTCCTGGGCTGGGTTGTTGCTGTTTCTTTGCACGTTGTGCATTTCCTGTTGTCCTGTTTTGGACAGTTGTGACTCTTTCTTCTGCATGTTTTCAGTTACTTTGTCCTGTTGGTTGACTCTTACATGCAGTTGTTTTTACCTTGATTTTGCTTGCTGAGGTATTCTGTTTTCTTTTGGAATGCCTCAGGTTCGGAGCTGTAGCCAGTCTGGTGGCTAGTAGGTGGTGTTGTTGGTGGACTCCCGGACTTTGAAGTTTTGTTTTCCTTGTTAGTGAGGTAGTTTTCAGTACTTTCTTACAGACATATATATGTGCTAGTGGGTTCGTGTCAGGTTGTTGGCGCCCACTAGTAGTTTTTACCTTGTACTAGATATATATACTATTGCTGCTACCATTTTCTGGAGATAGTCTACTTGCTTTGAGAGGATTTATGCTAGGTTGCTAGGTATTTTCAAACTATAAATGCTATTGTAAATAAATCTCATGATCAGCATGTTTTGCAAACTTAAACACTACTTTCCAAATCACGTATGAAAACCGTTTTCTTATACATATTATGTAAACTAAAAGTAGTGTCTTGCATAGCATAAGTGGTTCTCTTGGGACCCTTATGCGCTCTTTAGGGTGTAAAACCTAATTAAAGTATTTTCCGCAGCGTTTAAATATAGTTTTCTTTTGTGGACTAGATGATCCACTGAGCCGAGGGATACGGACTCTAAACATAACTGATTTTCTATTCATTAAGCGCACAATTTTCTTGCATAAAGGTTGTAGTTGGTTTTTGCCTGAGCGTCAGCAGTTATCCCCTGCTTGACGTGGCATCATGACGCGCGTTTTCTCTTACTCTGATAATTCTTAATTCGGAGAAAATGCGGGTTGTGACAGTTGGTATCAGAGGGAGGTTGCTTGACAAGTTAGTTGGGCAACCTTCCTTGGATGCTGTTAGTAGTTCAGCATCATGTCATTCACACACCGATATGTCATCAGCACGTCTTGGCAAAAGCACGAACACTACACTCATAGCATAACATGAAGTATACGGGGCATATTATGTAGTATGGGATGCATAATATGTGTTCGTATATGGATCCACCATAGGGGCTACATGTGAGGGTTATGTAGTATGGGATGCATAACCTCACCACATGACTGCGACTAGCACGTTTCTTTTTTCGTTGCATGGAAATGTTATGTAGTATGGGATGCATAACATTTTCATGTGTACGCCGCTCATATCATGCATTAGGGCCTTTGTTTTTAGAATGCATAGCACAATCATGCATATCATAACATTGCATAAGCACAACGCGCCAAGCTAAAGATTTGCAGGATGACATATGTACACACATAAGTTTTCAAACTAACATAAATTCATGCATCCGATCTAGGCACAAGAGTTAGTAAGGTGGTGGTTAACCATCCTAGGTTAGGTCATATCATCTAATTTTTGTGAAAAAGATAAACTCTCAGAGCAAGTTTAGCAGCTTTAAGTCTATATCTACATATGTATTGTCTGTACTGGTATTCGGTTCTAGTTGTGGGGTTTGGATCTGATCTGCGTTGTAATGATTTTTAGGATGGCTAGGCGACCTGCGACTCGATCGACTCCCCTGTCTGAGGGTGAATCTTCTGGAGCTCAGAACGATGCGGTGATCGAGGGTCTGCGTCAGAGTAGCGAAGCTATGGGCAGGCAGTTGGAGGAGGTGCAAGCCCAGATTCAGTCTTTGGTGGCAGTTGTGGCAGGCCAGGCTCAGGGTGCGCAAGTTCCTGCTGGGGGGTTAGCTGTTCCTCCTCCTCCTGCACCCTTGAGACCTCCAGTGGTGGTGCCAGCGGAGATGGCCTTCATCTCGCAGTTTCAGAGGCTGAGCCCTCCCACTTATGATGGGAAGGCAGATTTCATGGTTATAGATGACTGGTTGATCTCCATGGAGGAGATGTTTTCGTACTCAGGAATTTCAGGTGACCAGAGGGTGATGTTAGCCACCTATCAGCTCAAAGGGTTGGCTAAGAGTTGGTGGCTGAGAGAAAAGGAGGGCTTAGTGGCTGGGTGCTCGTGGGAGATGTTCAAAGAGATGTTGTTGAGGAAGTTCTTGCCTTCGGTTGAGCGTGACCGTCTTATGAATGATTTCCTCTATCTAAAGCAAAGGCAGCTCACAGTGGGTGAGTATGAGATAGAATTTAGTAAGTTGAGCCGTTTTGCCCCTGCTTTGGTCAGCATTGAGGCGGATCGAGTGAAGAGATTTCTCGGTGGCTTGAGGAGTGAGGTGCAGCAGTTGGCCAGTGCTTATGGGTCAGTGTCTTATGCTGGAGTTGTAGAGGCTGCTCTTAAGGTTGAGGCCATTGAGACGGCAAAGAGCAGAGGCCAGCAGTTGAGGAAGGATAAGAGGAAGCTGGTAGAAGAGAAGAAACCCCTGGTACCCGATGCTGTTCCGGGTAAGAGGAGCAGGGTGGTGTGCAGTTTTTGTGGCCGGTCGGGCCATCCTGTTGAGAGGTGTTTTAAGAAAGCGGCAGCTCAGAAGAAGGAGCAGGTTCATGCTATTCAGGGTGCTCCTAGGAGAGATGTCTCCTGTTCAGTTTGCAAGCGATCCGGGCATGATGCGGCCCAGTGTTGGTCCAGGGATAGAGTCTGCTATCAGTGTGGGCAGAAGGGTCACGTTAAGTCGAAGTGTCCTCAGGTTCAGTCAGCTCTTCCTGCAGTTCCTTTACAGGCTTTACCTCCACCTCAGCGTGTGGACAAGGGAAAAGGGAAGCTGAACGTGATTTCTTCCGAGGAGGCTCAGACTTCGACCCAGGTGATCTCAGGTTAGTTGTTTGTTGTTTTTCTTTTCTTTCTAGCCTGGTAGTTTAGTTGCTAGATTGTTTGCGGCACTGTTGTGCTAGTTCCTTAGCTTTGTGCGTTCCTATAGGGAAATTTAAGGTGAAGAACCGTTGGGCGCGTGTTCTGTTTGACTCCGGCGCTACCCACTCGTTCGTGGCTAGAGCCTTTGTGGAGCGTCATCGGTTGTCTCTAGATCGTGTTCGGGATTCCTTCCGTGTCAAGTTTCCCTCTGGTGAATCTGTGTTGTCAGATATGGGTATTTTGGATTGCCCGGTTTTGTTGGGGGATTTTCTTGCGAAGGCGGATCTGAAGATGATTGATCTAGAGGATTTCGATGTCATTTTGGGCATGGACTGGCTCTCTCGGTATGATGCGGTCATTCAGTGCAAAGGAAAGCGCTTGGACTTCATCAGGGACGACGGTCAGCCCGGCAGCGTGTATGCTGATCCGTGTCAGGATTCTCCTGTTCTCTCTGCGGTATGTGTTCAGAGATTGTTTCTTTCTGATAGTTGTGTTTGTTTAGTATCGGCGGTTGGAACCGTTGTTAGCGGGCCACGCTTGGAGGAGATTCCTATTGTTCGTGGTTTCGCCGATGTTTTTCCTGATGATCTTCCTGGTATCCCTCCTGAGCGGGATGTGGAGTTTGTTATTGATTTGGAGCCGGGTACGCGTCCTATTGCTAAGGCGCCGTACCGGATGGCCCCTCGCGAGTTAGAGGAGTTGCGAATTCAGTTAGATGAGTTGTTGGCTAAAGGTTTTATCAGGCAGAGTTCGTCGCCTTGGGGTGCTCCTGTTTTGTTCGTAAAGAAGAAAGATGGGTCGATGCGGCTTTGCATTGACTATAGAGAGTTGAACAAGGTCACTATCAAGAACAGGTACCCTCTGCCGAGGATCGATGATTTGTTTGACCAGTTGCGTGGTAGCACGGTGTTCTCTAAGATCGATCTTCGTTCGGGCTATCATCAGCTCAGGATCCGTGAGGCGGATATTCCACGGACTGCGTTTAGGTCGAGGCATGGACACTTTGAGTTTCTGGTGATGTCGTTTGGTTTAACCAACGCACCATCAGCCTTCATGGATATGATGAACAGGGTGTTCAAGGATTTTCTCGACAAGTTCGTTGTGGTCTTCATTGATGACGTGTTAGTTTATTCTCGCAGTGCTGAGGAGCATGAGCAGCATTTGCGTTTGGTCCTGTCAGAATTGAGGAACCACAAGTTATTCGCCAAGTTGAGCAAGTGCGAATTTTGGTTGCCTCAGGTTTCTTTTCTAGGCCACGTGGTGAACAAGGATGGGATTTCGGTTGACCCAGAAAAGATTGCAGCAGTGACGGATTGGAGTAGGCCGAATACTCCTAAAGAGATCAGAAGTTTCTTGGGGCTGGCTGGCTATTACAGGAGATTCGTGGAGGGTTTCTCTTCTCTAGCCGCACCTTTGACCAAGCTAACTCAGAAGAATGTGGCTTTTGTTTGGAGCGAGAAGTGCGAAGAAGCTTTTCAGGAGTTAAAGAGGAGGCTGTGTACTGCTCCCGTTCTGACCCTTCCTATTGAGGGCGTAGATTTTGATGTGTATGTGGATGCGTCGCATATCGGTCTGGGATGCGTATTAATGCAGGACGGAAAAGTAATTGCTTATGGGTCAAGGCAGCTGAAGACTCATGAGAAGAATTATCCTACGCATGACCTTGAGTTTGCAGCGGTTATCTATGCGTTGAAGTTGTGGAGACACTTACTTTATGGGGCTCAGTGCAAGATTTTTACTGACCATAAGAGCCTGAAGTACGTGTTCACGCAGAAGGAGTTGAATCTGCGTCAGCGGCGATGGCTTGAGTATGTGGCGGATTATGATGTAGAAATCCAGTATCATCCGGGCAAGGCCAATGTGGTGGCCGACGCCCTGAGCCGAAAGACGGGAAAGATCTTTAACCTCTCCGCCGATCGATTAGTTGAGGAGTTCCTCCTTATGGATATTTCAGTGGGATGCTGTAGTTTGCAGAGTAGCTTATCTGTGGAAGAGCCGTCCTGGATTTCTTTGACTAGACTGCATCAGAAGGACGATCCAGATCTGTTGCACCTTTTTACCAGGACTGAGAAGGGAGAATTGCCAGATTTTGCTATTGATGATGCGGGTACTTTGAAGTACCGCGGCAGGTTTTGCGTTCCCGCTGTTGGGGACATTAGGAGTATGATTTGCAGTGAGGCTCATGGTTCCAGCGTTGCCTACCATCCAGGATCTACGAAGATGTACCATGACTTAAGGCAAATTGCTTGGTGGTATGGTATGAAAGGAGATATAGCCCGATATGTTGCTGAGTGTCACACTTGCAAGCGTGTGAAGGCCGATCATGGAAGGCCTGGTGGTAAGTTGACTCCGCTAGAGATCCCGACTTGGAAGTGGGAGAGTATATCTATGGACTTCATTACGGGTTTGCCAAAATCCCCGAGAGGATATGATTCTGTTTGGGTTATAGTGGATAGATTGACGAAGTGTGCTCACTTTGTGCCTTATAAGATTGTTTACCCGATGAAGAAGATAGCGGAGTTGTACTTGAATGAAGTCATCCGACTCCACGGTGTGCCGGTTAGTATCATTTCAGATCGAGACTCCCGGTTTACTTCTCGTTTTTGGCAGAGTCTGCAGGAGGGTTTGGGTACGGATCTGAGGTATTCTACTGCGTACCACCCTCAGACCAATGGGCAGACGGAGCGGGTCAATCAGATTGTTGAGGATATGATCCGGTGCTATATTTTAGACCACGGTGGAGCGTGGGATGAGCGTCTGCGACTCATGGAATTTGCTTACAATAACAGTTATCAGGAAAGCTTGCAGATGGCTCCGTTCGAAGCTTTGTATGGGAGGCGCTGTAGGACTCCGTTGTTTTGGGTTGAGGCTGGTGAGAAGCCTTTGTTGGGTCCTGATGCTCTGGAAGAGATGGAAGTTGCCGTGAAGCTTATTCGTGAAAAGCTTCGTTTAGCCCAGGAGAGGTATGAAAAGAACGCCAATCAGCGTAGGTCCGCATTGGAGTTTTTAGTAGGGGATCATGTATACCTCAAGGTTTCTCCAATGGTTGGTGTAAAGAGATTTGGTAAAAATCGGAAATTGGACCCAAGATATGTGGGCCCGTTCGAGATTTTGGAGCGGATTGGTGTGTCGGCATATAGGTTGGATTTGCCAGCGAACTTCCCTGGTGTTCATAATGTTTTTCATGTTAGCCAATTGCGGAAATGTGTGCGCAGCAGTGGGCAACTCTTAGATGTTGTGCCCCAGTTGGAGCCCAACCTCTCTTTTATTGAGATGCCAGTTCGTATTTTGGATACTCAGGAGCGTGTGCTGCGAAAGAAGTCCATACCGATGGTGAAAGTTCTATGGAAGAATCAGGATTTGGAGAGCGCGACTTGGGAGCTAGAGTTGGCCATGAGGAGGGCGTACCCTCACCTGTTTCGCTGATTGGATCGGTATGTTTCCCTTTGTAACTTCTGTTTGTTACCTTTTCCTCCTTTAGTAGGAGGGTTGTGCGTAAAGTTTCGGGACGAAACTTTCTTTTAGGGGGAGTGACTGTAACGCCCCGCCTTTTTAGCGATTATTTTTATTCTCATTTGGCGTTACGAAGACGCGTTTCCGTGGCTTGTGTCATGTGTGGAGTATGGTTTAGCTCCTTAGAACTGAGTGCCTTGTTTGGTAGCCTGTTGGCAAAATCTCCCTAGCAACCGAGTCGTTTTGGTGACCCGGTGTGGCCTCTCGGGGGGATGTTTGTGTTTGGCTTTGCTTGGGTATAACTCGTGTTCTGTTCGTCGAAAGTTAATTTCGACTTCGCCGTTGTGTTCGTAGCGTGGGTATTTAGCTACGGTGCGAATTTCGTCGAATTCCGAGGTGAATCGGTTTTCGCGTCGATTTGGTGCTTTATGTAATTTTATAATTAAATATATAATTATATAATTATATATATATATAATAGGATGAGAGCCATCGTTCCTTCATCTTCTCCGATAGAAAAACCGCCGGCCCCCCTTTTGTACGAGAGAAAGTAACCGCCGAGCCTTGCCTTCGGACGCCGATTCCCGGAGCGTTTGTGGACGGAATTCGATTCCGAGAGTGGATTCGGATTGCTCTCGTCGAGACCTTCATTCCTGCGGTAAGAAATTCGATTTTCGTAGAGTTTTGGAAGGATTGGAAATTTTTAGTTTTTGGAGTTTTCCGCCATTAATGGCCGAGTCCTTGTTCTAGGTGTTGCGGCCGTTTTGATCCGTGCGAAGAGGAGGAAATCAGTCCAAGCTTCGCTGTGAATTGAGGCAAGTGGTATTCTTGCCCTTGCCAAGTGTTTTCTTCGAATTTATTTACTGAAATTGAACTCCCGGTTAGCCTAGGTTAGAGGCCTTGTTATTCTCATTTTCTTGCTAACCATAGGGCTTAGTTCGTCCTACTGAAACCCCCCCCCCTATGTGGTGATGTTTGGAATCCAAATTGTCGGCGTGAAGCCGCTGTTTTTCCTTAATTTTGATTGTTGCTCCGGTTCGGGCGTAGCCGAGTGGGAGAGTTAGGAGGGGGTGTGGTTGCCAATTTCCTTCGTTTTGGTATTATTCGAATGGTTAGGCATAGTTTGAAAGGTAGTAGCGTGCGAAGTTGATAGTCGTCTACTGCTACTGCAGTGGCGTGAGTCGTGTGCGCGTTCCGGTGTCATTCGGAAAATTCCAAACGGTACAGGTTTGCCGCGCACGGTCATCAGCCTTTAGGGCACACGACCACTGGTCGTGTGCCTCTGTTCGTGCGCGTATAAATTTCATTTTTCCAAAGTTCTGTCTCGGGCAATCGCACGAGCGCTGGCAACAGCGCGCACGACCAGTGATCGTGCGACAGTGATCGTGCGCAGTTGCTAGGTTTTCTGTCAGGTTTCCAGGTTCGTTTCGCACGATCATCAGCCAATGAGTGCGCACGACCACTGACCGTGCGCCACTGACCGTGCGTTTTGTATATTTCCTTTTGCTAGGCTAATTTAGCTGATTTCGAGTGCGGGGGTTTAGATACTCAAGTGGCAGGTAACTACTCGAGTTCTGGATCTTCTGCCTTGGTCGTTCGACTATTGTCGAGCCCCGTTTTCCTTAGTGGGTTTTGTGGGTAGTAACTTTATTTTGGCGGCGAGTGAGGCTAGCTCACTCAACGCCAAGGTTTAGGTAGGCACTGAGTGGGTTTCACTCAGCGCCTAGTCGTGTTGGTTCATTTCAACATTTCTTCCTTTACGTTGTATTTCAATTCCGAGTGGATTTCCAGTTGTATATCTGGATTTTTCCTTGTCGGCCGTTTTCTTGATTTTCCTAGAGGCCGAATCGTGTGTCGTGGATAGTAGTGGTGGTTGTAGCTCTTTATGGGGGTGGAGTTTTGTGATATAGCCAAGGCCACCCATGGATTTCTTGCTCCAGGTACGGGCTGGGCATTTCGGGTGGGAAGATCCCTTGTGTTTTCACGTTTTGACCCTCGAGCTTTTGACTTGGACATGGTGGATTGGAGGACTGCGTTTGCCTTCGATCCGGTTCCTCGTTGTTGTTTTGCTACTATCACTTCCCACAGTTTAGGGTGTTAGAAGTTTCTTCCGTGGTAGTTTTGCAGCATTTTAGGCTCTTGGCAGCCTAGTAGGCCCTGCAGGATGTGGTTCCTGGGCTGGGTTGTTGCTGTTTCTTTGCACGTTGTGCATTTCCTGTTGTCCTGTTTTGGACAGTTGTGACTCTTTCTTCTGCATGTTTTCAGTTACTTTGTCCTGTTGGTTGACTCTTACATGCAGTTGTTTTTACCTTGATTTTGCTTGCTGAGGTATTCTGTTTTCTTTTGGAATGCCTCAGGTTCGGAGCTGTAGCCAGTCTGGTGGCTAGTAGGTGGTGTTGTTGGTGGACTCCCGGACTTTGAAGTTTTGTTTTCCTTGTTAGTGAGGTAGTTTTCAGTACTTTCTTACAGACATATATATGTGCTAGTGGGTTCGTGTCAGGTTGTTGGCGCCCACTAGTAGTTTTTACCTTGTACTAGATATATATACTATTGCTGCTACCATTTTCTGGAGATAGTCTACTTGCTTTGAGAGGATTTATGCTAGGTTGCTAGGTATTTTCAAACTATAAATGCTATTGTAAATAAATCTCATGATCAGCATGTTTTGCAAACTTAAACACTACTTTCCAAATCACGTATGAAAACCGTTTTCTTATACATATTATGTAAACTAAAAGTAGTGTCTTGCATAGCATAAGTGGTTCTCTTGGGACCCTTATGCGCTCTTTAGGGTGTAAAACCTAATTAAAGTATTTTCCGCAGCGTTTAAATATAGTTTTCTTTTGTGGACTAGATGATCCACTGAGCCGAGGGATACGGACTCTAAACATAACTGATTTTCTATTCATTAAGCGCACAATTTTCTTGCATAAAGGTTGTAGTTGGTTTTTGCCTGAGCGTCAGCAGTTATCCCCTGCTTGACGTGGCATCATGACGCGCGTTTTCTCTTACTCTGATAATTCTTAATTCGGAGAAAATGCGGGTTGTGACAATCGTGGAGCCCAACTTGCAGGTGTAGACCGGAAGTCGGCACGCTTGGAGATGGGAGAATCTAGTACCGGAGTTCAGACAGCTGGGACAGTGAGTCCCATTTGCCAGTAGTTATTATAGATTTGCTTCCGCGATGAGTGACTTATAGTGAGGACTTTGATGTATCGGGCATGAACCCTAATTCCAGTACTTTTATTATTATTTTTGTGGGCTCTCCCTTCGTGGAAAATTATTACTATATATGTGATTATTGTGGACATGTGTTTGAGGTTTAATTTCATGTACTCGCATACTTTTGCTACTATTATGTGATCGATATGGCTGGCAGGATCTGCATTTTGTAGTGATGACCTTCCCGGGCGTGATGGTGTCACCACAAAGCGACAGTTCTGGGCCTAAGACCCCATTGTTTAAAAGAAATAAATGGCGTCTTACAAGTGATATCAGAGGAGACCTCGATAAAAAAAAGTTGCAGTACACTAAACCTAGGTCACCCCCTCTCGAGTTTAGTTTGGGGACAAACTTAGCAGCAGAAGCAGTGGTGTGCCCATATGTTAGATCATATGTAATTGCCCACTTTTAACTTGGTTTGGGTCAATTTATCACAATGGTCTTTGTTATGCAGCCTCTAGCACATCCCACACCACAGGGCAGAGTCTAGCAAACTCCGAATATTACACCTCCTCCCCCGGCTCCCACTTCATTTCTACAGTCGGAGGTGGGGCAAACTCTAACAGCCATTTTGGAGGCTTTCATGGCCCATCATGTTCCGGCTCCGCAGCCAAACCTGGGGGCCAATTGGTTGAGCATCTTCCGAGGACTATCTCCCCCATCTTACTTGGGGACAGAGTTGGCTGTACAGACAGAGGAGTGGCTTGATATCATGTACGAGATGCTAACCTGGATACGGTTCCCATGGGAGGAGAGGGTGCCTTTGGTGGTCTATTTCTTGGAGTCCCCTGCAAAGAGATGGTGGAAGACACTACTTGACACAACATTTGCAAAAAAGGAGGTTGCTGACATTACTTGGGAGGAGTTCAGGGCTGTATTGTTGGAGCACTTCGTTCCACAGTTAGCAAGAGATGAGCTAGAAGACAGGTTCCTGCAGTTGAGGTAGGGCAACAAGACGGTGGTGGAGTACCACTGGGAGTTCAATCATTTAGCCCAGTTTACGGACTCCTATTTGCTGGATGAGGCAGGATACATCAAGAGTTTCTATAAGGGCCTGTGAGAGGATCTTAGAGAGGTTCTTTTGTTCATATCTGATGGGACTATACCTCGGATATTGGAGAAGTCAAAGAGGATTGAGGCAGATTGGCACTCGACTCGAGGCCAGAAGAGGCCAACTGAGGATCAGGGTCGGGGAGGCAGAAATGATCAGAGAAGGGGTCGCATTACTGATGAGAGAGATGGGAGAAGGGTAGAGGACCAACCTCATCAAGAGGTTAGACAGGAGCCAAGGGAGTCGGTGGTAATTCCTCCTCAACGTCTCTATGTGTGGGAGATATAGAGACCCGGGGGTATTGCATTTCCCCCGCCCGAGTGCTACAACTGTCATCAGGTAGGGCATATCCAGAGAAAATGCCCTATGAGAGGAGCACCTTTACCAGAACCACAGGCTGCCCCGCCTACTCAGCAGTTTGGAGGTCGAGAACGCGTTAGAGGACGTGGATTCCAGGGCAAAGACCGCAGGCAGGATAGAGAGCAAGTGTATGTCTTGGATCTGGCTCAACCTCGGAACCCGGAGCAAGTGATAATAGTTATGCCAATAATTTTAAGTTCCTTTCTTTCCTAAAAAGCTAGACTTATGGATATAAAATTGTTAGTACTAGAAAGGAAAACCATAACTAGACTTCTAAAATATTTAATTACCCTAGGCATAGTCTTCATCAGCGGTAAGCCCACTATACGCTATTCGATACGGGTGCTTCACACTCATTCATATCGGAAGCCTTCGTGGAAGGACTAGAAGGCGTGGAGCGATTCACTGGCTTGACCATGAGGGTGCCTCTGCCCGACGGATTAGAGCTATTCACCTCTGCCCACTACAACATGGAGGCGGAGATCGGCGGAAAGGAATTCGAAGCACCAGCGATGATCCTAAGGATGCTAGCTTATGATCTAATCCTGGGCATGACATGGTTACATTAAAACCATGCCCAGATTGACTGCCTGTCAAAGAGGATCACCTTGAGCCATGAGGATTCCTTTGTCGTCATCGAAGGTATTAAATCTACAACCCCTCTCTTGTTATCATCCGTACAAGCTGTCAAGGCCCACCTGCAGGGATACGAGGTCTATCAAGTGTTGTTTGAGATTGCCGAGGCCAAGGATTCAATCCCAAGTCAATGAGTCACCAAAGACCCATTGTGGACAACCTTAGAGTCTAAGTTGACCCAAGTAAACCCTAGCCCTAAAGTGGTCAAAGTGCCCTAACTAAGGGGCAAGTGACCACCAAGGTGCCAAGTCAACCCTACACAACCCATCCTAGACCTTAGGGGAAGCCAAGGGGTCACCAAGGATGTAAGACCCCCTTTATTTTTTCTTTTTCAACCACTGGGGTCTTAGCCCAAAACTGTCGCTTTGCGGTGGCACCGACTCACAGGAAGGCCGCCACTACAAAACGCCAATTCTGCCGTCCCTTTTCGATCGCAAGTAGAGAGAAGTGAGTATACATAAATGTAAACATGTTCACAAAAAACACATAAATAAAAAGATCACATCTAGTCCATCAGTGTATAAAAATAGAAAGTACCACATAAGATCAGCTCAGATGAAAATCTAGAATCGGGCTCGAGCCCGGTACATCAGAGTCCTCACTACAAATCACTCATCGCGGAAGCTATAAAAATACTAATCACTCACGGAGCTGGTCGAAGGTGCACCGGTGCTAGACTGACCCACATCCATGCGCACTGTACTCCGCTGGTGCTAGTCCCTGGACTGCTGGTCCCTGTCTCCCATTCGGAGCTCCTGTAATGTATTGGTTCGAAAACCATTAGTCATAAAGACGAAGCCCTATCATCCCATACCCCTCCCCCCACGGCTCCTAAGCACCGAGCGGAGAGGAGGAAAGGGAAGCTACAAAGGTGGAGAGTAATCAAGCAGATGACAATGGAACTAATCTTACAACTATCACGGTGTATAAACAACTATCTAGAATAAAGTACATCTAGCAATTCTACGGTAGTGAGTAATAAAGTAGACATGTAGTAAGTAGTAGATATATAATAAGGCAGATAGAGAACAAATAAGTAAATAAGTAAGTAACCTTAACCTATATGAATGCCCATACAAACTTATAAGTTAAGGGGTCTTCTACAAGGCTCCCATCGTATAAAAAGTCCCATACCGATTTATACGTTGGGGTGTCGGTTGTATGCAAATATGAGTGTAGTGATATGCTGTGCCATGATTCATGCAAGAGCAACTCACGCACGTGACTCTATGCGCACAGACCTTTAGTTCCCCCTGTTCGTCCAGCTAGCCTCACTCCCAGGAACCTCCGTAGTGGCAAACGGAGACATTGGGTCGGGCCCCCCACTCCTAGGCGGGTATCCACACTACCGGGCCTAGCCCTTCTGTACGCCCCTAGAAGAACACAACCTAGAGTATCCGCGTACTAGCGCTGGCTATATCCACCAGACTTTCTTTGGCTAAGTGTCCCACAACGCTGAGTCAACGTACCGATGTCAGTGTGAACGACAATCAAATACTGAAGACCCACCACCTTTATTCTGTACTCAAACCCTCGAGCCCTCGGCTCCCCGGTCTGTCCCGTCCGTGCATCTACCTTAAGAGCTACCGTCTGAATGGCAACCAAACATACTTCTTCTACCTTCCTAGCTATCGGGGTGTGTGTATGTGCAACCCTAGTTATACTAGTTGCTCATTTAATTTATTATTCCTCCGGTTTACATTAGCCCTGGACTGCCCCCGGTATTCCCCGTGAAGGGCCCTCAAAGGGCACTAGGAACTATGTTGGTAGCTGAAGCCCACCGTTCCCTTTCGCAAGACACTTATTATTATTGGTTGATACCCATTACCCAATCCCTTTTTAAGTTACTTTAGATCTAGCCTTAGAGTATTAAGACTCTTCTTCTCTTACCCGGGGTGGACGATCTTTCGTCGTTCCCGAACGCCACTTAACACTAGCCACTCTCACACTCTACTTATCCTGACTTCCAACAATGAACTTTAACTTAGCTTTCCCTATCCAAACCAGCAACTACCAAAATTCCATCTCCCAAAGTTCATTACCCACTCTAGTTCAGTTTCCGTGGTTGTACTATATGAAGACCATCATAGATACATGAGGTATATAAATGGAGGTACTCCACATTATCATCTGAATCTCCTATAATATTTACTGGAGCTCTATCATGACATTATATAGCTATGTCCAAGATTTCCAAATTTTTCCTATTTATCGGGCATTTATTTTATTTATTTTAAGCTTCCAAATGCCCTAGTATGAACATGAAGTGCACTAATGAGCCAACAATAAATAATCATAAAATCAGTAAAAAATTTATGAGGCATTTAAGCAGTAATTCCAAATTTTGAGAAACTTCAGAGGTGTTTAGACCTACATTTCCTAATTTACCATTTTAGGTCATTTCTACCATATAATGAAGCAAGTACTGTAAATATATACCCAAAAATCACAAGAAAATTGCAGAATCTTTATGGTGACCTAAAACTATCAGAAACCAAGTCCCATGATTTTTCTCTAATACTTTGGGCTCTGAATTTATTTTAATGTAAGATACTAATTTTCCTAGCTAAGTGAAGGAGGTACTAGTTTTATTCATCTAAAATTCCAGAGGAAATTACAGCGTGACTATCATTATTTGAAACACCTATTGACCAAATTTCATAATTTTCCAAACAATAATTGGGCATTAATTGTATTTTTGGCTACATATCTCAAACGGTAAGTTAAAGAATCAATTACCCAAAATAATTAGATAAAACTCCCAAGAAATATACAAAAGGTATAACATGCTATAAGATGCCCTAATCCAAGATTTCATAACATTCCAGTGAACAGAAATTCCAAAATAATCAAAATAAATATCTAGGGCACAACTAGAGTTGTAAATTAAGTACTGTATAAATTAACCCAAAAATCTCAACAAAATTATATTATGGCCATTTAGACCACAAAATTACCCTACCCAAATTATATTTGATTTTTAGTTTATTTGACAGCATAATAGTTCAAATTAAGATTGGTGCCCTAAATTAGGGTTAGGGTTTTAGGTTGCCTAACTATCTCCAAATCCCCTAAGATTTTGTCCAGAGAACTATAATGGCCCTATGGTCCTTTCCACCAAATTTCAAGTCAGTCCAAGGTCATTTGACCCCATGACCTTCACAACCCAACAAATCCCCATTAAGGGTCCTACCCTAGGGTTCTAGGGCTACCCAACACCAAACCACCCCAAACTCCCTTGGAGGGTGTGTCATGCCCTAAAAAGTTAGTGACCAAAATATCAGCCCCTGTTGAGGTGATATGGCTACTCAAATTACCAAGGGGGTGTTTGATCCTAAATAATCCTATAAGGATCAAACTAGTGTTGGATAAAAACCTATTCAAAACATCTCCAAATGAGATGAAATTTTTACCAGAACCTTATGATAAACCAAGGGACCACTCACTAAAATTTGGGAGGGTTTGGAAGTCATTTAGCCATCTAATTAATTTATTCTAGTATTATTAAATTTTTCTACAAACTATAGAAAAACATTCTCCAAAAATTCTTATTTTTGGATATGTCCTAGGTAAGGCTAATAATAGCCCATACCCCAAATTTCAAGTAATTTGGATGTCTGGATTGATGTGGGCATCCAAATAAATCTCAGTACAACCCTATGGATAGACCTCACCAAAATGTGCGCTGTGGTCTAACCAGGACTCCAAATCGAGTACAATTAGTTTTGAATTAAACTAGACATCAAGGGCTAAATTTTCTATGTTGACCACTTTTTATTTCTAAGCCTCGACGGGCTATAATTTTCAGTTTAAACCTAGAGCACAATAAAGGGGATTACTTTCTAATTATACAATATATAATATAATAAAATACTATTGTTCATCTTCTTCTTTACCCGCACCCGAACAAAACCAGAAAAAAAACAACTATTCCTGTAGCTTTGTCTAAAGCTATTTCCCGGCCACCCAGCCATCTCCCTGGCCGGCCACCACCACCACCACCTCTATTGAGGTGTGGGTTACCGTCGGGCGGCGGCACGGCCGCCGGAGAGGCGGTTTCTGGCGAACCCGACCACCATTTCTTTTTGAAAAATCATTGAAAAGCTAACTCAATCTTGCTCCTTTGAGCTCGACATCTCTCTTAAATAATTTCTAAGATCTACCCATAAAAGAAGGAGTAGAGGAGGACCTTGTTCGTAGTTTGGAGTCGAGCCGATCGTCGTGATGCCATTTGCGCGGTGGTGGCGTCGCCGGAATTCTTCAACAGCACAATGGGAGGCTCGAAAACTTCAGGTAAAGGCTGGGAAAACTTCCTCTTGGGCATCTGAGGGTGTTAAAAGGCTTGGCCAGGGAGGGGGAACAGCCAAAAGCTGGTGGCCATTAATGGCCCATTATAGCATGGCTTGACCATGATTGTGGGGGGGCTAAAACGGCTCTGTGACAGCAAGCTAATGGCCGGAAACTCCTCCTCTTCCCTAGAGGAGTTGGATCCAGCCGTGAAAGGGAAGGAGGAAGGCCATGGCATCAAATGCCATTGATGGCCATGAAGCCTAGCTCTCGGCCATGGCCGTAACTGTTCCTTTTGCCAAAGCCGACGGTCCACGTGGCACAGCTTCACATGACCGGTCAACCTTATTTAAAATAAGACTTAATTGGGACTTATTAAAAGGGAACGACCCACTACTAGACCGGTCTGGTTCAGCTGAACCAGCACCCAGCCATAACCAATCTGCAAGAAAAAGGCTAGAAAATATTCTAAGTACAATTGCGTTGAGTGAGCTCAGCTCACTCAACGCCATCCAAGCTACGACGTTGAGTTAGCTCTGCTCACTCAATGGTATCCAAGACTATGGAGTTGAGTGAGCTCAGCTCACTCAACACCATCCGGATTATGGCGTTGATTGAGCTCTGCTCACTCAACGCCACCCAGAATATGTTCTTTTTAAATTATGGCGTTGAGTGAGCTTAGCTCACTCATCGCCATCCAGGTTATGGCATTGTGTGAGCTCTGCTCACTCAATGCCATCCATACATCACCAAATGGCGTTGAGTGCAGTAAGTGCACTCAATGCCGTTCAACTTATGGCGTTGAGTGCACTCAACGCACTCAACGCCATCCCGCCTGCCAGTTTACGGCGTTGAGTGAGCTAAGCTCACTCAACTCCATCCAATCTACGGTGTTGAGTGAGCTGAGCTCACTCAACGCCACCCAGATGACACCAGTTGGCATTGAGTGCAGTCAGTGCACTCAATGCAATTCAATTTATGGCGTTGAGTGCACTCAACGCACTCAACGCCATTTCGCTTATGGCTTTGAGTGAGCTAAGCTCACTCAACGCCATCCAGACCACGACGTTGAGTGAGCTCAGCTCACTCAACTCCATTCCAAGGTCACGGGCGTGACGGATCGGTCACGGGCGTGTCAGGCCCATGTTGAAATTTATGAGCTCGCCGATCGTCTTTCTGAGGTCGACGATCGTTGAAGGGGTCACGCCCTAGGTCACGGGCATGACAGGTCGGTCATGGACGTGACCACCCCTTGACTCGAAGTTTTTGTCGATAATCTTCAATTCCTGGGTTTCCTAAGGTTCTATTATTACAAAACCACTTCCAGGGTTCTTGCCAGAAATTGGATGTTACAAATCCCAATAAACAAAACCAAGATTTCGTCCCTGAAATCAAGGTTAAGCCCACGGGGCTCCAATCGGGAAAAGAAGCTTGTAACATCCCATGAGAATTGAAAGATTGCATCTCTACGTTATGTTTGCTATATGCGGTTTCAAATCTAAGACCAATTCATCCAATTGCCTAGGTATATACCCCAATAAACAAAAGATTAGCCCCTATTCTTGAAATTTCAGTCCTATTGGTTTAAAATAGGAAAGCAAATTGATTGTACAGAGGGGTTGTGAGGTATACCTGACCAAAACGTTCCGGGTCTTTTTGCTGCATCAAGTCTTGTGGCTCCCATGTATGCTCCTCCTGCCCATGATTGTTCCACAGAACCTTGACAAACGGAACCTTCTTCCGTCGCAACACCCGCACTGCGTGTCATCGATCCAGATAGGCTCCAAGTTGACCAACCGATCCGAGGCCACCGGGCCATCTGCCGAGGAAATCAGCTGCTCAGGGCGTAGCAGAGCCCTCCGAAGTGAGGAGACGTGGAAGAAGTCATGCAATCCCGCTAACTTCGGCGTTAGCTCCAGTCTATAGGCTAAGGGGCCGATCCGCTCTAGGATCCTATAAGGCCCCATATATCTCGGACTGAGCTTCTTCCGCCCGCGAACTCGCGAGACTCCGTGCATCGGCCGTATCTTCAAGAAAACCCGGTCTCCCACCTGGAACTCCACTTGAAGATGCCTCACATCGTAATATTTGGCCTGTCTGCTCTGGGCTTCCAACATCCTGTCCCGGATCAATCTAATCTGAGCATCTGTATCTCCCACAAACTCTGAGCCTAGTGCCTGTGGATCCTCATCCTGAACCCATGATAGTGGGGTCCTACACCTCCTTTGATACAACACCTCGTATGGAGCCATGCCTGTGCTGGACTGATTGGTGTTGTTGTACGAAAACTCGACCAGTGGAAGCAATCTCTCCCAAGGCTCGTCGCGGTCCAAAATACACAGGCGCAAAAGATCTTCCAGTGTACGGTTGGTGCGCTCTGTCTGCCCATCGGTCTGAGGGTGAAAAGCTATGTTGAATGTCAACCGAGAACCCAGATAGGCCTGGACTGACCTCCATTCCCTGGATGTAAACTGCCTATCCCGATCCGAAACGATAGTCTTTGCACCCCATGATAACACACAAACTGCTCAATGAACCTCCGTACTAATACACTAACCGGTGCATCCTTCGCCACTTGAATGAATCTTGGCACCTTTGTTAGCCTGTCCACTATCACCCAGATCGAGTCATTCCCCGCACGGGATTGAGGTAGCCCATGTATGAAGTCCCTGGCTATATCTTCAAATTTCCATTCCGGCACCGGAAGTGGCTGCAGCAAGCCTGCTGGGTTCCTACATTCTGCCTTCACGAGTTGGCAGGCCTCGCAATGCGTCACGAAGTACGTAATGTCTTTCTTCATACCCGGCCAGTACATCGTCCTCTTCAAATCCTTTACCATCTTTGTGATCCCCGGGTGCACCGAATATCGGCTGCAGTGAGCTTCCGTCATGATGTCCTCCCGGATCTGGCCTCCTGCCGGTATGTAGACTCTGCCTCTGAAACACAGGAGACCATCCCTCCGAGAGTAATCTCCTATCGTGTCTTCCTCCAAAGCTCGGAATATCGGCTCAGCTCTCTCATCTAGCTTCTTCCCATATCTGTTGTGGTCCCGAATATCATCAGTTGTAACTATTTACCCCAGGTACTCCATGTATAGCTCCGGGTCATCCTCGGACACTAGTGATATCTGCATCTCCTCGAATGATCTAACCAACTCCAAGGCAATCAGCTGCGGGCCTACTCCTGACGTACTCGCTCTCCGGCTCAGAGCATCTGCGACCACGTTCGCCTTTCCCGTATGGTAGTGCATGGTATACTGGTAGTCTGATAGAAACTCCACCCAGCATCTCTGCCTGATATTTAACTCCTTCTGGGTGTCGACGTACTTCAGATTCTTGTGGTCAGAGAAAATATCGCAATGTACTCCGTAGAGATAGTGTCGCCAAATCTTAAGAGCAAAAACAACTGCCCCCATCTCCAAATCGTGCACGGGATAGTTCTGCTCGTGCTGCTTCAACTAACTGGAGGAATAGGCTATTACGTGCCCGTTCTGCATCAGAATGACACCCATCCCCTGATAGGAAGCATCTGTGTACACCTGGAATTCTTCCTTCCCTGACGGAAGGGCAAGGATGGGAGCCGAGGTAAGACGATCCTTCAGCTCCTAGAAAGCGGATTCGCATCGTGGTGTCCAAATAAAAGGGGACTACTTCTTCGTCAGAGACGTAAGAGGGAGAGCAATCTGAGAGAACCCCTTTACGAACTTCCGGGAATAACCGGTAAGTCCCAAGAAACTTTGAACATTCGAGGCTGACTTTAGCTGTGTCAAATCCCGTACTGCCTGGACCTTCGCCGGATCCACTGCCAGACCTGCTCCACTGATGACATGGCCCAGAAAGACCACCTCCTTTAGCCAGAATTGGCACTTACTGTACTTGGCATATATCTTATGCTCCCGCAGCTTCTCCAAGGTCAAGGCCAGATTTCTCGTGTGCTCCTCCTCCGTCCTTGAATAGATAAGGATGTCGTCGATGAATACGATGACAAAGACATCCAGATACTGTTCGAACACCTGAATCATCAAGGTCATGAATGCAGAGGGTGCATTCGTGAGCCCGAATGACATCACGGTAAACTCGTACAAACCATATCTGCTGCTGAAGGACGTCTTCGGGATGTCCTCCTCCCGAATGCGAAGTTGGTAGTACACACACCTCAGATCCAGCTTTGAGAACAAATGGGCTCCCTCCAGCTGGTCAAATAGCTCATCTATCCTTGGTAAGGGATAAGTATTCCGGACCGTCAACCTATTCAGGGCCCGGTAATCTATGCACAGTCGAAGAGTCCCGTCCTTCTTCTTAACGAATAACACCGGAGTTCCCCATGGTGAAGAACTTGGCCGAACGAACCCGGCATCCACTAACTCCTGAAGCTGGCTTCGAAAATCCACCAACTCCTTTGGGGCCATTCGATAGGGAGCTCTGGATACAGGCTTAGCCACCGGTACGAGCTGAATCTGAAAGTCCGTCTCTCGGTGCGAGGGTAGCCCTGGTAGCTTCTCCGGAAACCCGTTGGCGAAGTCCCACACTTCTGGAATATCTGAAATGGAGTCCTTGGCAATGAACTCCTCAAAAATGACCTGATAAACTTCTTCCCCCTGCAGGTGGGCCTTAACGGCCTGCACAGACGATAATAAGGTACGGGGTGCTGGTATAATACCTTCGATGATAATGAAGGAGTCACCGTGCCTCACGGTGATCCTCTTCGCCACGCAGTCGATGTGGGCATGGTTCTAGCACAACAAAGTCATGCCCAGGATCAAATCGTAATCTGGCATCTTCAGAATCATCGTTGGTGCCTCAAACGCCTTCCCGCCGAATCTCGCTTCCATATTGCAATGAGCAGAGGTCATTATCTCCGATCTATCGGGTAGACACACCCTCATCATCTTCCCGGTGAATGGCTCCACACCTGCCAGTCCTTTCACAAAATCCTCTAACACGAACGAGTGTGAAGCACCAGTGTCGAAGAGAGTGTGAGCGGGCTTGCCGCTAACGAAGACTATGCCTGGGGTAATTAAGTGTCTTAGTATTCTTTTTGCAGTTGTCTTCTCTAAATTTCTAACTAGGTTATGTCTAGAATACTTAATTATATGAAGAAAATTTAAAAGTACTGGCATACCTGCGATAACCAGCTCCGGGTTTCGGGGCTGTGTCAGGTCTAGAGCATACACCTACTCCCTTTCTGTCCTGCGGCCTCGATCCTGAAATCCTCGTCCTCGGTCCTGTCCTCGTCTGCCAAACTGTCGGGGAGGTGGAGCACCCTGATGTGCTGGTGGGGGTGCTCACCTCATAGGGAAGTTCCTCTTGATATGCCCCGGCTGATTGCACTGAAAGAATATCGGTGCCTGCTCTGCCGTCCTTAGCATCTCTAGCATCTGTAAAGACTGGGGAGCAAATACCCCCTGACTCCTCTGCTCCTGCCTATTCTCCTGACGAGGCTGCTCCCCCTTCCTTCTCTCCCCAATAACCTGGCCTCGAGGATGGTCTATACGACCACGAATCACTGTATCATCAGCGGGTCTCTTCCGGCTCTTCACTGTAAGCTGGTCCGCTTCTCTCTTCTTAGCCATCTCGAGAATCATGGCCAGACTCCCCTCTGAGATGAAAAGGAGGGCCTGTCTCATGTCGTCTTGCAGCCCCTTATAAAACCTCCAGGCATAGCCAGCATCGTCTAACTAATAAGTATCCTCATAGCGGGCCAGGTAAGTGAACTCCTGATAGTACTCCACCACAGTCCTGTTCCCCTGCCTCAACCGGAGGAACCTATCCTCCAGGTCGTCCCTCGCTGACTGAGGTATAAAATGTCCCAAGAGCGATTCTCTGAACTTCTCCCAAGAAATTTCAGCGCAATCCATCCCCGCAAAGGTGGTGTCCAGCTGAGATTTCCACCACCTCTTTCCATCTAACTCCAGGCAGGAGACCGCAAAAGCAACTGCCTCCTCAATGGGGCATCGAATCCCCGCTAGCATCTCGAAAATGGTATCAAACCATTCTTCCGTGCATATTACAGACTCCGTCCCCAGGTAAGATAGAGGGGAAAGTTCCCGGAAGACAGTCATCCAATTGGCACCGGGGTTAGGCTGTGGAGCCGGGGCTTGCTGAGCTCTTAAAGACTCCAGAATGGTCGTCAGTGTTTGTCCCATCTCTGTCTCCTGGAACGGAGCGGGAGCCGGCAGAGGTGGGACCACATTCGGAGCATGAGGTGTCCCCTGCTGTGATGTAGGGTTCGTCGCAGGCTACAAGGAAAAATTCCACTTGTTAGAGGATGTATGAATCGAAAATAAGAAAGGGTAGGATGGACTTTCAAATGTGATTTCCCTTATGGGCACACCACTGCTTCTACTGCTAGTTTGTCCGCAAACTAAGCTCACATTGGGGTGACCCAGGGTTTTGTGGACTATTTCTCTTCCGATCGAGGTCTCCTCGGATACCACTTATAAGACCCCCTTTTTTTTTTCTTTTTCAACCACCGAGGTCTTAACCCATAACTGCCGCTTTGCGGTGGCACCGACTTACGGGAAGGCCGCCACTACAAAATGCCAATTCTGTTGGCCCTTTTCGATCGCAAGTAGAGAGAAGTGAGTATACATAAATGTAAACATGTACACAAAAAACACATAAATAAAAAGATCACATCCAGTCCATCAATGTATAAAAATAGAAAGTACCACATAAGATCAGCTCAGATGAAAATCTAGAATCGGGCTCGAGCCCGGTACATCAGAGTCCTCACTACAAATCACTTATCGCAGAAGCTATAAAAATACTAATCACTCACGGAGATGGTCGCAGGTGCACCGGTGCTAGACTGACCCACCTCCATGCGCACCGTACTCTGCTGGTGCTGGTCCCTGGACTACTGGTCCCTGTCTCCCATCCGGAGCTCCTGTAATATTGTGGTTCAAAAACCATTATTCATAAAGACTAAGCCTATCATCCCCCACCCCTCCCCCCACGGCTCCTAAGCACCGAGCGGAGAGGAGGAAAGGGAAGCTACAAAGGTGGAGAGTAATCAAGCAGATGACAATGGAACTAATCTTACAACTATCACGATGTATAAACAACTATCTAGAATAAAGTACATCTAACAATTCTACGGTAGTGAGTAATAAAGTAGACATGTAGTAAGTAGCAGATATATAAGAAGGTAGATAGAGAACAAATAAGTAAATAAGTAAGTAACCTTAACTTATATGAATGCCCATACAAACTTATAAGTTAAGGGGTCTTCTGCAAGGCTCCCATCGTATTAAAAGTCCCATACTAATTTATACGTTGGTGTGTCGGTTGTATACAAATATGAGTGTAGTGATATGCGATGCCATGATTCATGCAAGTGCAACTCACGCACACGACTCTATGCGCACAGACCTTTAGTTCCCCCTGTTCAGGCCGCTAGCTTCACTCCCAGGAACCTCCGTAGTGCCAAACGGAGACAGTGGGTCGGGCCCCCACTCCTAGGCGGGTATCCACACTACCGGGCCTAGCCCTTCCATATGCCCCTAGAAGAACACAACCTAGAGTATCCGCGTACTAGCGTTGGCTATATCAACCGGACTTTCTTTGGCTAAGTGTCCCACACTGCCGAGTCAACGTACCGATGTCGGCGTGAATGACAATCAAATACCGAAGACCCACCACCTTTATTCTGTACTCAAACCCTCGAGCCCGCGGCTCCCAGGACTATCCCGTCCGTGCATCTACCTTCAGAGCTACCGTCTGAATGGAAACCAAACCAACTTATTGTACCTTCCTAGCTATCGGGGTGTGTGTATGTGCAACCCTAGTTATACTAGTTGCTCTTTTAATTTTTTTTCCTCCGGTTTACGTTAGCCCAGGACTGCCCCCGGTATTCCCCGTGAAGGGCTCTGAAAGAGCACTTGGAACAATGATGGTAGCTGAAGCCCACCGTTCCCTTTCGCAAGGCACTTATTGTTTTTGGTTGATACCAGTTCCCAGTTGCCTTTTTAAGTTACTTTAGATCTAGCCCTAAAGTATTAAGACTCTTCCTCTCCTACCCGGGGTGGACGATCTTTCGTCGTTCCCGAACGCCACTTAACACTAACCACTCTCACACACTACTTATCCTTACTTTCAACAATGAACTTAAACTTAGCTTGCCCTATCCAAACCAGCAACTACAAAAATTCCATCTCCCCAAGTTCATTACCCACTCTAGTTCAGTTTCCATGGTTTTACTATATGCAGACCATCCTAAATACATGAGGTATATAAAGGGAGGTACTCCAAATTGACTCTCAAATCCCCTATAATATTTACTGGAAGTCTATCATGACATAATATAGCTAAGTCCTGGATTTCAAATTTTTTCCTATTTATCAGGCATTTAATTTATTTATTCTAAGCTTCCAAATGCCCTAGTATGAACATAAAGTGCACTAATGAGCAAACAATAAATCATCATAAAATTAGTATAAATCTTATGAGGCATTTAAGCAATATTTCAAAATTTTGAGAAACTTCAGAGGTGTTTAGGCCTACATTTCCTAATTTACCATTTTAGGCTACTTCAACAATATTATGAAGCAAGTACTGTAAATATGTACCCAAAAATCACAATATAATTACAGAAGCTTTATGGGGCCCTAAAACTATCAGAAACCAAGTCCCATGATTTTTCTCTAACACTTTGGGCTCTGAATTTATTTTAATCTAAGATACTAATTTTCCTAGCTTAGTGAAGGAGGTACTATTATTAATCATCTAAAATTCCATAGAAAATTATGGGGTGACTATCATGGTTTGAAACACCTACTGACCAAATTTCATAATTTTCCAAATAGTAATTAGGCATTATTGGTATTTTTGACTACATATCCCAAACGGTAAGTTAAAGAAGCAAGTACCCAAAATAATTAGATAAAACTCCCAAGAAAAATACAGAAGATATAACATGCTATAAGATACCCTAATCCAAGATTTCATAACATTCTAGTGAACAGAAATTCCAGAATCATCAAACTAAATATCTAGGGAACAACTAGAGTTGTATATAAAGTACTGTATAATTTAACTCAAAAATCTCAACAAAATTAGATTATGGCCTTTTAGACCAGAAAATAACCCTGCCCAAATTTTATTTGATTTTTAGTTCATTTGATAGCATAATAGTTCAAATTAAGATTGGTGTCCTTAACTAGGGTTAGGGTTTTAGGTGGCCTAACTGTCTCCAAATCTCCTAAGATTTTGTACAGAGAACTATAATGGCCCTATGGTGCTTTCCACCAAATTTCAAGTCAGTCCAAGGTCATTTGACCTAATGACCTTCACAACCAAACAAATCCTAATTAAGGGTCCTACCCTAGGGTTCTAGGGCTACCCTACACCAAACAACTCCAAACTCCCTTGGAGGGTGTGTCATGCCCTAAAAAGTCAGTGACCAAAATATTAGCCCCTGTTGAGATGATATGGCCACTAAAATTACCAAGGGGGTGTTTGATCCTAAATAATCCTATAAGGATCAACCTAGGGTTGGATAAAAACCTATTCAAAACATCTCCAAATGAGATGAAATTTTCACCAAGAACCTTATGATAAACCCAGGGACCACTCACCAAAATTTGGGAGGGTTTGGAAGTCACTTAGCCATCTAATTAATTTATTCTAGGATTATTAAATATTTCTACAAACTATAGAAAAAAATTCTCCAAAAATTCTCATTTTTGGATATGTCCTATATATGGATAATAATAGCCTATACCCCAAATTTCAAGTCATTTGGATATCTGGATTGATGTGGGCATCCAAATTAATCTCAGTACAACCCTATGGATAAACCTCACCAAAATGTGTGATGTGGTCTAACCAAGACTCCAAATCGAGTGAAATTAGTTTTGAATAAAACTATACTTCAAGGGCTACATTTTATATGTTGACCACTTTTTATGTCTCAGCCCATACGGGCTATAATTTTCAGTTAAAACCTAAAGCACAGTAATGGGGATTACTTCCTAATTATACAATATATAATATAATAAAATACTACTAATCATCTTCTTCTTTGCCCGAACCCAAACAGAACCAGAAAAAAAAACAACTATTCCTGTAGCTTTTCTAAAGCTATTTCCCGGCCACCCAGCCATCTCCCTGGAAGGCCACCACCACCACCACCTCTGTTAAGGTGAGGGCTACCGTTGGGCGGCGGCACGGCCGCCAGAGAGGCAGTTTCCGGCGAACCCGACCAATATTTATTTTTGAAAAATCATTGAAAAGCTCACTCAATCTTGCTCCTTTGAGCTCGACATATCTCCTAAATAATTTCTAAGATCTACCCATAGAAGAAGGAGTAGAGGAGGACCTTGTTCGTAGTTTGGAGTCGAGCTGATCGTCGTGATGTCATTTGCGCGGTGGTGGCGTCGCCGGAATTCTTCAACAGCACAATGGGAGGCTCGAAAACTTCAAGTAAAGGCTGGGAAAACTTCCTCTTGGGCCTATGACGGTGTTAAAAGGCTTGTCCATGGAATGGGGAATGACCAAAAGCTGGTGGCCATTAATGGCCCATTATAGCTTGGCTCGACCATGATGGTGGGGGGGGGGGTGCTGAAATGGCTCTGTGACAGCAAGCTAACGGCTGGAAACTCCTCCTCTTCCCTAGAGGAGTTGGATCCAGCCGAGAAAGGGAAGGGGGAAGGCCATGGCATCAAATGCCATTGATGGCCATGAAGCCTAGCTCTCGGCCATGGCCATAACTGTTCCTTTTGCCAAAGCCGACGGTCCACGTGGCACATCTTCACTTGACCGGTCAACCTTCTTTAAAATAAGACTTAATTGGGTCTTATTAAAAGGGAATGGCCCACTACTAGACCGGCCCGGTTCAGCTGAACCAGCACCCAGTCATAACCAATCTGCCAGAAAAATGCCAGAAAATATTCTAAGTACAATGGCGTTGAGTGAGCTCAGCTCACTCAATGCCATCCAAGCTACGGCGTTGAGTGAGCTCTGCTCACTCAATGCCATCCTAGACTATGGCGTTGAGTGAGCTCAGCTCACTCAACGCCATCCTGATTATGGAGTTGAGTGAGCTCAGCTCGCTCAATGCTATCCGGATTATGGCATTGAGTGAGCTCTGCTCACTCAATGCCACCCAGAATATGTTATTTTTAAACGATTGCATTGAGTGAGCTTAGCTCACTCAACGTCGTCCAGGTTATGGCGTTGAGTGAGCTCTGCTCACTCAACGCCATACAGACATCACCAAATAGCGTTGAGTGCAGTCAGTGCACTCAACGCCGTTCAACTTATGGCGTTTAATGCACTCAACGCACTCAACGCTACCCCGCCTGCCAGTTTACGGTATTGAGTGATTTAAGCTTACTCAACACCATCCAGTCTACGGCGTTGAGTGAGCTCAGCTCACTCAACTCCACCCAGATGACACCAGATGGCGTTGAGTGCAGTCAGTGAACTCAACGCAATCAACTTATGGCGTTGAGTGCACTCAACGCACTTAACGCCATCCCACTTATGGCTTTGAGTGAGCTAACCTCACTCAACTCCATCCAGACCACGGCGTTGAGTGAGCTCAGCTCACTCAACGCCATTCAAAGGTCACGGGCGAGACGGATCTGTCACGGGCGTGTCAGGCCCATGTTGAAATTTCTTAGCTTTCCGATCGTCTTTTTGAGGTCGACGGTCATCGAAGGGGTCACGCCCTAGGTCACAGGCGTGATGGGTCGGTTACGGGCGTGACGGGTCGGTCACGGGCATGACCACCCCTTGACTCGAAGTTTTTGTCGATAATCTTCAATTCCTGGGTTTCCTAAGGTTCTGTTATGACAAAACCACTTCCAGGGGTCTAGCCGGAAAAGAGATGTTACAAAGGACCCCTTGGGGTCAACCCAAATGGTCATGTTGACCAAAGTCAACTCATCGGTCAAAGTGGTCTACTTATGTTAACCTAGCCCAATTTAAGTGGGCTAAGCCAAGTGGTGTGGCCCATTAATCTAAGGAGTGGAGAGACACATTTTGGACCAACCAAATTCAGAGAGTGATGACTATGAGAGAGAGGAAGGAGTTTACCACTTTGGAGGAGAGAGAAAATGGGGGCTTAATGGCCATCATGGCCATGGAGGTTTCATAACCCCTCACTTTGAGCGAGCTTTTACTACTTGGAGGCAGGGGAAGAGTTTCCAGGAGGTTGCCAGCTAGTGGGGTGGCTCAGCCCACTCAATTTGGCTGAAACCGAAATTAGGTTTAATGGCCATTAATGTAGATTTCAAAAATTTGGGAGTTACAAGCCTCATCTCCCCAATTCCTTCTTTAAGAACCTTCACCAGGACAAGTGATGGAGATGACGGCCCTCAACATATTGAAGGTTGTGATGGCACGCTTACAGAAGAACTTTCTCCGCCTTCAAATAAAGATTTACGCCGCCGTGATGACCACGTGGAGCGTCACCATAATATCCGCCTGGGGTGCAAACAAATTTATTAATAATTATAAATAATTTATTAATAATTATTAATAATTATTAAGTCATTTTTATGTTGTTTTAATTTTCATTTCATGTGTAATGATGGGTGCTTATAACCATCATGTGTTGTTTAATTATTTCATTTCATGTGCTATGATGGGTGCATATAACCATCATATTTTCAATTTGAATTTTTAATTTTGAATGGAGGGAGATTGAGTGGTGTAGGCTATATATAGCCATGTTATGAAGGATTGATTAGAGAGAAGAAGAATAAGAAAATAATCCCCCCTAAAATCTTTTGAGATCATTCCTTCCCCCCTTGGCAAAATTTGGCCTCCTCCCTCCTCTCCCTCTCTTGGCCACCGACCCTCTCTATCTCCCACCCTCTTAGTGGCTCGGCCACCTTCCCCCATCATCCTCTCCCAAAAGAGACTTCCAACAAAGCAACCATTCAACCCACCTCCTTGAAGAAATCGCCCAAGGCAAAGATTTCCTTTATGGATTCCAACTCCGGCGTGACGCGACGAAGGGGGACAAGTTTCTCTCTAACTGGCGTGACTCCAGTGGAGCTGTTGTAGAACGATCCAAGTAGAGAAATCGGAATCATCCATTCTGATAGGGTAACGAATCCTTTCTACCAATTATGTGTTTCTCTTCCTAGATTAATTCCTGTGGTGGTAGATTCTTAGCGTTGAATTTTTTATAGCAATAAAAATTATATTGTGGTGATCTTTCAATTGTTTTTGTTGTCCCTCTTAATTTCCTTTAATTTCGAGAAAGGCTTGGCAAACCTTTGTTTTCTTTTGTTAGGAGAGATCTACTTTTTCTGAATCGTATTTTATTTGGTAGATTCTTTTGGTACAACACCGGTCATTCGAACCGGGTAGGTCCTTTTAGCCAGAAAGAATATTGTCCTATCGCCTCTATTCGATCCTAATCGGTTTGGCTACCTGTATGCTAGCATATAATTGATAGATATAATTAACGTGGTGCCGCGTAGAGCGATTGTACGAATATAGGATTTGGATTGTGGAGAGGTATTCATGCTAGTCCGTAGATCTATTCGTTGTCAAACGTGTGAGTCTGCATCAATTTGGTATCAGAGAAAGGTCCATGTCAATTTCATAATTAGCCCCCTCCCCCTTTTGTTTTGAACAGAGACACGAACTTTGTACATTTCATTGAACAACATATAAATCAATTTTTAAATTTTTGGTCTGCAAATAACGGCCTAAAATTTTCAATTTTTCTCAAAAAAAAAAAAAAATCCTGAAATTCTCCATCATTTTCTTAGTAAGAAATAAAAAAAATATATTTTTCATTAAGTAAATATTTTTATTAAATCGTTATAAAATTTTAATTTTGGTCCACAAATAGCGGCCTATATTTTTATTTTTTCAGCCATAAAATAAAAAATATTATTTAATAATCTTCATATTATTTTCAGCAAGAAAAAAATATACATTTGTTATTTTAAGTAATTAGCGGGAACAATTACATCTTTTAAAATTAAATAGGGTCAGGTTATTTAGTCATTGCATGTGCACCAGTTCTAGGGGTGTTTTTCTCTCTAGTTCTCACTAAAATGGCATATGACGTATATGTTACCCGGTTAGACTATTCATATGCTAAAGATATGCCTAAACACACCCCTAGGGCACACCACATTTATCCTACTTATGACGGTTTAGGATGTCCCCAAAATTTTAGAGATTGGCTTAAGGGATTAGAGCATTATTTTAATTGCCACTTATGAGAAGACCACAAAAAGGTTAACTTTGCCCGATAGCGATTAGTAGGTCAAGCCAAGTTGTTTTGGTTAAACAAAGAGCGCTGTGTTGGTAGTTATAGTAACGCTTGGCCGCAAATGCGTAGCCTACTCTCGGATCAATTTGATCCCGCCTACCTTTGTCAAGCTAACACCAAGCCTATGAGTGAGTCTTGACATTAGATCCAAACCTGTCATTAGAAATGATTATAAGCCAAACACCCAGACCAAGCAATAGATAACTGATTATTTGACTAACCTTAAATAAGGGAACAAGTCGGTCTCGGATTATATGCGTCTTTTTAAGGATATGATTGTTAGAAGTGGTGTGAAGGAGTTTCCAGAGATCACCCTCTCTGGGTTTCGTAAGGGGTTAAACCCCTACATCCAAGGTAAATTACTGCATTATTTTAACACCGATCTAGACACCACTTTTATTACGACAGGAGAAATTTAGAATCACTACATTCCTAGGAATAACGCTCACTCGTGTCATACCGAAAAGGCCGTATTAGGACAACCACCCCCCCGTTAGGGAAACTGATAGTTTTACTTTCAAGATAACCTAAACACCTAGATGGGGGGTGAATAGGTTCTAATTTCTTGTTTATACTTCTAGGCAGAATTCAATTACAAATTAAAACATCTAGCACAACATTCACAGACAACTAAGTATCACAGATTGTACAATGTTTTATAGTGGTTCCCCAAGGTCTGGGTACATCCACTTTCCCCCTTCACCTATCTAGCAGTATGCTAGATTCGTCCAAACTTCCACTATTCTCAGATCCTCAGATCCTACAGCTCAGAACCTGGATAGGTTCCTACAACTCAGAGAATAACCTTCTCCTACACTCAGGCAAATAGCCCTACCACTCAGAGATCACCTCTCCTACACTCAGCCTTTATAACACAGGCTTACAACTCAGATCTGTGTAAACATATCCTACAGAAATTTAGAAAAGATATTTTAATGTCTTGCCTTTGTTGAGAGATAAAAGGACAAGACACTTCTTGATCAGCTGATGAAATCAACTGAAACTGAGCTTTCTTCAAAGCTTCTTGAATCGGAACTTAGCTGAGTTGATTTCCAAACAGCTTCCTGAGAAACCACTGATGGCTTCCTTCTTCTTCTTCAAGATGACTGGATCCCTCTCTATCCAACACCTTTTCTGATACTTCAGACTTCTTCTTCTTCTTCTTAGATCTTCTGATGAAGATCTTCTTTAGAGCTTAGCACTTTCTTGAATTGAAACTACAACAGGATCGTAATCCTTCTATTTCTTCTTCTTAGATCTTCTTCTGTTATTTTTCTTAGCTTTTTAATTTCCTTCTGAATATGTCTATTTATAGACTTTCTTCATGGTAACCGGCTGATCCGGTTTCTAACTGTTTTCTGACAGGTCTGACAGCTTCAGTTAAACGGTGGCAACCCACAGTTATCAAGTCTTCAAACAGTTCCTGTACCTTAGCCTTGGACAGCAAAATGTCGAGACAGTCTGATAGAAAGTGTCGAGACCAATCTGTCTATCTGTGTCGACACAAGTGACTTTGGTGTTGACACAGTCTTTGATGATGTCGACTAAGTTGCCTTTAAGTCGACACAGCTTCTTCAGAAAATAACTTGGTCTAGACTCTATAGTGTGTCGACACAAGTCCTGTGTGTCGACACAGTTGTTGTAGATTCAGAACTCAGTATGTGTCGACTCAGCCTTCAGGTGTCGACACAGCAATCTTCAATTCTGCCAAAATGTGTCGACTCAGTCTTCTGGTGTCGACACAAGCATAGTCGACTTCTGCCAATATGTGTCGACTCAATCTCAAGGTGTCGACACATCCACCCAGTGTCGACACAGTTGAGGTCGACTATCTTCTTATGTGAGTCGACTATCTTTCTCTGGTCGACAATCTTTCACTAGTCGACTATCTTCCACTAGTCGACTATCTTTCTCTGGTCGACTATCTTTCACTGTGTCGACACTGCTTCCCAGTGCTGAGGTCGATGATTTTCTTTATGTGTAGACACTGCTTCCCAGTGTCGACGTAAATGTGGTCGACTATCTTTCTCTGTGTCGACACTGATATTCTGAAGTGCCGACACAATTTCTTCAGGTGTCGACATTTGGACATAGTTTTTTTTTATCATTCTTTAATACTTCTTCACCTGCACATGTCAACGTAAAACAACATCAAATACACCTTGATGTATATCATTGAGCTAAGTTGGGCTTCTTCAAATCAGGTACACATTTTCCAATGTACCCAATAATCTCCGCCTATTTGGAGAAGTCATAACCCTATAGCCAATGATATACACAATTTATAAAAAGTATAAACTGAGGATATATGACATAACAGGAATACTTAATATAAACAAAATAGAAACAATCCATCACAGAATGAACATTATATGATACCAAACAACATTTTGTTTATAACTTGATAATGTTTGAATACAGAGATTTACATTTAATGATTTAATCAAAACATTACAAAATACTTTGAAAGAACTAAAAATTAAGACCGATCAGGCTCTTTTATGACAATCCCTTTGCCAGATAGAATTTGAGCCTTCACAGGAGCTTCAGAATCTTCAGCTGGCTTCTTGCCTTTTAGATCAGCCTTCTTCTTTGCTTCTTCCTTGAGCCTTTGTCTTTCAAAATAATGAAAGGGCTTTGGAAAGTACTTGCTCGGCTCCTGAGCATCTGGAGGCAGCCTACCCAGCTTGGCTTTTCTTCTAAACTGTACTATGGCCTCTTTCCTGGCTTCATACTTCTGCCATTCCATCTCATTGAACCACTTGCCTCTTTCATGCACTTGGTCTTTGATAGCCCTCCATGCAGTGAGTATAATATTTCTGGAAGTAGGGCTCCACTGCTCAAAATCTGGCTTAAGTTCAGCCTGCTCTCTAAATCTTTTCTTAGATAGTAGAGCATCTTGCTGGTCTTTCAAAGTAGCCTCAGGCTTATCAACCTTCCCAATAACAACATTAGTAACCTCCTTTGGAGGACTATACATTCCTTGAACTTGCTGATCAATCATATCATAATCTGGAGGAGGGTAAATGACTTGGGCAACCTCAGGTTGATTGCCTTCAAGTAGACTTGTTTGTATTCCTGACTCAGCCACTATAGCATCATCACACAAAGGTGGATATCCCAATGTGGCTCGAATACTATTGGTCACCCATTTGGTATGCTCTGAGCCTGCATGAACTAACATCCTCTCCCCCTTTATGGCTTCTCTAGTAACATGATCTCTTAGATCTTCCTTCTGAAATCTGATTTGGCCATCTAGATAATTCACACCCTCTTTAAAAAGTGGTTTTAACTTTAGAAGCTTGTCAGATATTTCCTTTTGAGAGGTAGTGATAGCAGTTTTAACAATCAATAGCAGCTTGAAAGTTCTTATCAAATTCATCCATTTCCTTTGCTCTAGCTGCAGGCAGGCCTGGAACAATCTTTTTCAATTCATTAATGATCTCATGATGAGATTCAGTTAAATTCTCATTCATCCTTATCTGATTTCCCAAGACATAGCTTTGTTTTAAAGCAATATCATCCACCTTAGGGATGATAGACTGCTGTTGTTTTGCCAAATATACCACAGCATTACCTCCCTTATGGAAGCAATCTGTCATCTCCTTCTTATGCATATTGACCTCAAACCTAATAGATTTGATATCTTGAGCTAAGTCAAATTGCAGGGACTTGTTGTTCTCATCAACATATTTTTCAATAGCCAAACTTGTTATATTCAAAGTCAGAAGGAGTGTGATGTGCTGTAGACTGTAGAGCCTGCTTATAGCTCTTGCTCCTTCTCTGGAAGACCATAAGTTTTCTCTTCTTAGCCATCCTGGCTTCGTCATTCTCAGAATCAGAAGTACTATTAATTTGAACTCTTTCTTTGGGAGGAGGAGGAACAGCAGCTTCAGTGCCATGTTGTACAGTCTCAACATGCACAGGTTCCCCCTCAATTTCTTGCTCCACTTCCATTCTATCAGTAATTATTTCATCATTTGGAAATAACTCTTCTAGAGTATATTCCTTTTGGGCTGGAACATCTGCAGTATTCAAATTTTGAGATATATCAATTTGAGCATCTTCTTGCACTTGCTCAGACAGCTTCTCCCCCTGTACTTGTTCAGTATTGGGGATGTCCTGGGCAGGTGAGAACACTTGCTTTCCCTGGACCTGTGCAGAAATAGAAATATTAGAAATGTCTTTTGTAGGAAAATACACCAGCTCCCCCTGCACCTGTACCTGGTCATGAGTAGATACAGTCTGTGTAGGTGAATAAACTTACTGAGCTGGTATTCTTACTTCTTCTTCTTGAATCGCAGGTATTGTGGCATCCTGAACTTGTGTAGAAGCAGGCTGATCTTCAACCTCTTGTCTTACTTGCTCTTCTTGTGGGTGCTCAGTACTGGTAGCATGACCTGGGGATTTCTCAGGTGAATCCTGCCTTTCCACTTCAGGCATCTCTTTGGTCAGCACCCTATCCCATCTGGAGAATAATCTCATGTCCATCCTTCTCATGTGATTAATTTTTATTCCAGGTTGTTATTGCATAACATCAGGAATCTCCTTACTTAGGTATATACTCATTATTCTAGCCAGATTTGGCTTCTTGATTCCTTCCTTAATCTTTTCAAAGATTACTGTTGACCAATCCGTTGGAATTGTAAACACAATCCTGGTCATTAGGCTGAACATATAGGCGGAAATCCTATCATGTCCACCTGGCTTGCACAGAATAACTTTTCCAACCACCTCAGACAGAAACTTGCCCTGTTGATTCATTCCTTTCCTATTGAAAGCAGCTCCAATTTTCATGGTGGAATCCAATCCACACCATTGAAGAGCCTCCCTTGATTTAGAAGCAGGGACATCCTCTTCATTCTCAATTATAGGTAATTATAGAATTGTTCTTAACTTACTTGGTGTAATTTCCACTGGTGACCCATGAACTGTGGATTTTATCTCATGACTGTCAGAGACTACAGATGCAGAAGTATAGAACTCATGCACCTCCTTCTTCCATATCTTAGATGGTTCGGAGACCAGAAATTCTAATCCTGAGTCGGAGAGGAGAGAGATAATCCCGAGAACATCTGGAGGGGCAGCAGCAAAGGCCTGGCGCACCAACTCATATCCTTCATTCACATTATCTTCAATCTTTGGCGCAATTGATCAGTCGAGAAAGCTTGAAAGATGAGAGAAAGAGAGAGAGAGGGAGAATGTCGACACAGGGTTTCGAAAACCTTGTAAGCGTGTCGACAGAATGAGTTTTTGACCTATTTATACCTTCTGTTTAAAGAAGATAAAAAGTCGCCAAAAACAGACTATAAGTGTCGACACAGATGGAATGTGTCGACACAAGCTTCTATTGTCTCGACATCAAGTCCGTCTATTATGTGTCGACACCAATTTGCTGTTATGTAGACACCAGAGATATATAGTAGAGCATCAGAAATTCTGTGTCGACTCTTAGTATAAGTGTCGACACAAAATCTGTAAGTGTCGACACCACTATCCTGGTGAAGTCGACACTACATTCCTGGATAAGTCGACAATAAGATTCTTAAGTGTCGACACATATTTTCTGTGTCGACACAATATCTCCGACTTGTCGACATTACTACCCTGAGTCGACACATTATTACTGAATGTGTCGACACCATTTTACTTAGCCAATTTTTGTTTGTTCATCACAACTTATAAGTACTACAGAGTACTTGATACTACTTCAATGTGTCTTTATATCACTTGAATGTCTTGTTACCACTTCAACTTCATTGTTGATGATATTGTGATTACACTAATCAATGGTTAACATACCTAATTCAATTTTGAATTTATTGAATTTGGTCTCATCTAGGGGCTTAGTAAACACATCTGCTATTTGATAATCTGTTTTCACAAATTCCAATAAAATGTCTTCTTTTTCTACATGTTCTCTAAGAAAATGGTATTTTATTTCTATATGCTTAGTTCTACTATGAGAAACAGGATTATTAGCAATAGAAATTGCACTCTTAGAATCACACAAAAGAGGTGTTCTACTTACTTGAATACCATAATCCTTAAGTTGATGCTGCATCCATAATAGCTGTGCACAGCAGCTTCCAGCAGCAACATACTCAGACTCAGCTGTGGAAATTGCCACACTGGTCTGCTTCTTACTACTCCATGATATTAGTCTTCCTCCCAGGAATTGACAAGTACCTGTAGTACTCTTCCTATCCTCTCTACATCCTGCAAAATCTGCATCTGAATAGCCTGTTAGTTGAAAATCTCTATTCCTAGGGTACTAAAGACCTAGATTAGGTGTGCCCTTAAGATATCTCAGAATCCTTTTTACTGTAGTATAATGAGATTCTTTAGGGCAGGCTTGGTACCTAGCACAGACACATGTAGCATACATAATATCTGGTCTACTAGCAGTGAGATATAGTAGTGAGCCAACTATTCCTCTATACAAAGTCTCATTAACAGGTTTACCTGCATTATCTTTGCATATAGGCATACTTGTTCCCATAGGAGTTCTCATGGTGGAGGATGACTCCATACCATATTTCTTAATCAATTCTTTGGTGAACTTAGACTGGGATATGGACCAGCCATCATCAGTCTGTCTTACTTGGAGTCCCAAGAAGAACTTCAGTTCCCCCATACTGCTCATCTCAAACTTCCCTTGCATAAGTTTGGCAAACTTTTTACAAAGGTTGTTTTCAGTAGATCCAAAGATTATGTCATCAACATAGATTTGAACTAAGATGATCTTGCCTTTGGATTCCCTAAGGAATAGAGTTTTGTCAATTTTTCCTCTTAAGAATTTATTCTCAATAAGGAAAGTAGACAGGGTTTCATACCAAGCCCTTGGAGTTTGCTTTAACCCATACAGAGCTTTCCTAAGCTTATAAACAAAATCAGGTTTAAGAGGATCTACAAAACCTGATGGCTGTTCTACATATACTTCTTCTTTAAGATCACCATTCAGAAATGCTGACTTCACATCCATCTGGTATACTTTGAAGTCTTGATAGGCTGCATAGGCAAGGAATATTCTGATTGTCTCCAGCCTTGCTACTGGAGCAAAGGTTTGATCAAAGTCAATCCCTTCTTCCTGCATGTATCCTTTTGCAACCAATCTTGCTTTATTCTTTACTATTATTCCACTTTCATCTAGCTTGTTCCTATAGATCCATTTTGTGCCAATTATGTTGTGGCCTCTTGGTTTAGGAACAAGCTCCCAGACATTGCAGCTTCTGAATTGATTCAGCTCCTCTTGCATAGCATCAATCCAGTGCTGGTCTTGGATAGCTTCTTCAAACTTCTTAGGCTCCATTTGTGACAGGAAACTTGAATGTAGAACTGTGTTTTGATTTCTGCTTCTAGTTTGCACCCCCTGTCTTGGATCACCTATTATCTGATCAGCTGGATGATCTCTTAAATGTCTTGTAGCTGGAGGAAGATTCCCTTCTGGTTGAACATCTCCAGCTCCTTCATTTAGCTGAATCTCTTGGTTTTCATCAGCTTCTATAGTGTCTTGTTCTCCCCCTAGACAGAAGCCTTCATTTTCCTTTGATACTTCAGTAATGGAGAGCTTGTCCATACTTTTGCTTATACCTATTGAGTCATTTGATCTACAAGACAACTCACAGTTGATTAATCTTGTTTCATCAAACACAACATGCACAGATTCTTCAACAACTTGAGTAATCAAGTTAAAGACTCTATAGGCCTTACTATTTGTGCTGTAACCAACAAATATCCCATCCTGGGATTTGGCAGCAAACTTAGTCAAATATGACTTGCCATTGTTAAGTATATAACACTTGCAACCAAAGATCCTAAAGTATGATAGATTTGGTTTTCTGCCTTTCACAATCTCATAGGGAGTCATTTTGTGGCTTTTGGTGATAGTAGCCCTATTGATTACATGACAAGCAGTATTAACTGCCTCAGCCCAAAAATATTCTGGGAGAGAGGTGTCACTCAACAGAGTTCTACCTGCTTCAATTAATGTTCTATTCTTTCTTTCAGCAATTCCATTTTGCTGAGGTGTTCTAGGTGAGGAGAACTCTTGGAAAATCCCAAAGTCTTTACACAATTTTGTTATGCTTTCAGATTGAAACTCAGTACCATGGTCACTTCTGATTTTGACCACTGTACTATTTAGTTCATTCTGAATTTGCTTTACAAAATTAAGTAATACACTTGGTGTTTCAGATTTTTGTCTCAGAAAGAACACCCATGTAAATCTTGAATAGTCATCTACAACCACAAAAGTGTAGACTTTCCTACCTGGACTGTGAACTGGCATAGGACCAAAAAGATCCATATGCAAGAGGTATAAGCACCTCACAGAATCCTTGTTTTCAAGGCTTTGAAAGGAGGATTTTGTCTGCTTGCCCTTTTGACAAGCTGAGCATATCCCTTCCTTTATACACTTAACTTGAGGTCCATTCCTCACTAACTCTTTGCTAAAGAGTTGGCCAATTGTCTTGTAGTTAAGATGAGCCAATCTCTTGTGCCACTTAACACAATGAGAAGCATTGTCATCAGCTACAAGACAGATGGGAGAAGCCTTATTCTCACATTCAAAATTAAGACAATATACATTTCTCTTCCTATACCCAGTCAATATGATCTTTTGATCACTTGACCTTTTGATATGACATCCATCTTTAACAAATGAAATGTCATATCCTAAATCACTTAGCTGGCTTATGCTTATTAGATTATGTTTCAAACCTTTTACATAAGCCACTTGAGTGATAGTAATTAGGTTAGAAGAAATGTTACCAAATCCTTTGATGACTCCTTTTTCAGATCCACCAAAGATCACTTTAGGTCCATCTTTGACAGATGAATACTCCTTCAGCAGCCCTCTTATTCCAGTCATGTGCCTGGAACAACCACTATCCAAATACCATATAGGGGCATGGTTACTTGGATTCACCTGCAACACAGAATTACTTACCCTTAGAACCCAAGTAAGTCTTGGGTCCTTGGTTCAGGTTAGCATTAATAAAGCTACCATAACCTCTTCTAACAGGTAGACTATTGTTCTTTATAACACTTGGGTTATACCAGTAGTCTAGTGCAAAATGGCCTCTCTTGCCACAGCACCAACATTCAAACTTATTGTATCTAGATCTAGATACATCCTTGTCAGAAGAATTTCTGTTCATTGCTGGTGCTGCAGCAACTTCACCTACTGATTTCTTAAAACCATTGGGTTTATGACCATGGGTAGGCCTGCTTGCATTTACACCCTTGTTCTTCAGAACATTAGTCTTAACATGACCTTAAATATCTTCATGATCATATTTGTTAGAAGGCACTTTCACCTTACTAAACTTTATGGGGACTGAAAGGTTTAGTGGCTGAACAGGAGCTTTGCCTTTCCTCTTGAATCTGCCAGCCCTGAAGTTACCTTTAAATCCTAATTCAGCCTTACCCTTTTGAGTGATAAATTCATCTATCAAGGGTAAGACAGATTTTGGCTTAGAGTAACTAGCCACTAAATCCCTTTCAATTCTAAGTCTGGCCTCCAGACTCTTCACTTGATCATTAGTATAGTTAATTGTGCCCATCTGAATAATAGTTATATTCTTCAGCTTGGCAATTTCATTTAATTTTTGATCAATAACTTTCTCTAACTCAGTTGTAGCAACCCTTAGTTCAGCAATTTCCTGAGCCTGAGATTTAACCAGGTTCTTGCTTTTCTTAAGGGCCTGCAACAAGTCCCCATACTTGTCTATCAATTGATAGACATCTCCTTCAGATTCAGATGCATCTACATCACTTGATGCAGATGTAGCTGATTCTTCACTTGTACAACAAACAGATGTAATAGAAGGACATTGTACCTTATTAGGACCAGACTGATTCTGGCATATGTCCTCTTCTGATCCTGCCATCAGCCCCATACACTGATGATCCTTTTGTTCATTGATGGAGTCTAGCAACTGCAGAAACTCCTCTTCTTCAGATGCAGCATATAGTCCAATATATGCTTCAGCTTCAGATTCTGACTCTGAAGTTGACTGGTCTGTTAGACTCTTATCTTTCTTTGCAACAAAGGATTTCTCCTTCTTGCCTTTCTGATGAGTCTTCTTCTTGTCTGAAGACTCCTTTCTCTTATCAGGACAGTCAGCCACTACATGTCCAGGCCTATTGCAACAATAGCAGACAATCTTTGAAGTAGTGGCTTTGCTGGGCTTTGATCTGCTCTTCTCTTTCCTTGATGACCTTTTCTTCTGATAATAGTCATCAACTTGCTGTGATGTGGAAGGCCTAGATTTCCATTTCTTCTTTTTCAAGAACCTCTGGAGTTGCCTTGTGAATGCAGCAAAGTCTGCATCTGAATCACAGCTTTCTGAACCCTTATCTGAATTTTTAGAACTATCTTCTGCAACTTCCTTAGGAGGAGATGGTGATTTCCTCCTATTCTTTCTAGTGGCTTCTGCATTGAATGCCACAGTCTTTTCTCTATGCTCTCCTCTTGAATTCTTTTCCTCCTTCCTCACAATAAGTTGTATTTCATAGGATAGCAACTTTCCAAACAAGGTGGGAGGAGATATCTCTGCCAATTTAGCCACTTCTCTTATGGCACAGATCTTTGTGTCCCAATCCTTTGTTAAGGATCTCAAGAATTTGTCATTCAGTTCATAAGTACTGAAGACTCTTCCATAGGACATAAGCTCATTCACAATTCTATAGAATTTCTTGTAGCACTCAGTTATGCTATCAGATTTTCCTTGTCTAAAACTTTCATACTCCTGATTGAGCATAGATTTCCTGTCCTGCCTTACTTCTTCAGATCCCTCCATGTAGACAATCAATGTGTCCCACATCTCTTTGGAGGTCTTGCAGTGAATCAGATTCTGAAATGTTGAATCATCTATGGCACTAACAATAATGTTCTGAGCTCTTTTATCCATGGTTGCCAAGATGATTTCATCCATGGTCATTTCTGAATAACTCTTTGGAGTTTGGATATTTACATCAAGAACTGATACCTTCATTGGAATGAAGGGGCCTTCCTGTACTGTGATGTAAATCCTTGGGTCAGATGCCTCCATAATTAGTCTGACTCTTTGTTTCCAAATTCCAAAAATTTCTTTCTTGCATATGGGTAATTTCATAGACCCTAGCTCCTTATGATTCTCACCAGAACCCATCTTTTTGAATCTTGATTCTGCCTTTCAGATCTACCTCAGACTGTTAAGTCCTTTTTGAGGAACCTCCCTCTGATACCACTTGATAGTTTTACTTTCAAGATAACCTAAACACCTAGAGGGGGGGGGTGAATAGGTTCTAATTTCTTGTTTATACTTATAGGCAGAATTCAATTACAAATTAAAACATCTAGCACAGCATTCACAGACAACTAAGCATCACAGATTGCACAATGTTTTATAGTGGTTCCCCAAGGTCTGGGTACATCCACTTTCCCCCTTCACCTATCTAGCAGTATGCTAGATTCGGCCAAACTTCCACTATTCTCAGATCCTACAGCTCAGAACCTGGATAGGTTCCTATAACTCAGGCTTAATAGCCCTACCTCAGCCTTGTCTCAAGGCCTACCACTCAGAGAATAACCTTCTCCTACACTCAGGCAAATAGCCCAACCACTCAGAGATCACCTCTCCTACACTCAGCCTTTATAACACAGGCTTACAACTCAGATCTGTGTAAACAGATCCTACAGAAATTTAGAAAAGATATTTTAATGTCTTGCCTTTGTTGAGAGAGAAGAGGACAAGACACTTCTTGATCAGCTGATGAAATCAACTGAAACTGAGCTTTCTTCAAAGCTTCTTGAATCTGAACTTAGCTGAGTTGATTTCCAAACAGCTTCTTGAGAAACCACTGATGGCTTCCTTCTTCTTCTTCAAGATGACTGGATCCCTCTCTATCCAACACCTTTTCTGATACTTCAGACTTCTTCTTCTTCTTCTTAGATCTTCTGATGAAGATCTTCTTTAGAGCTTAGCACTTTCTTGAATTGAAACTACAACAGGATCGTAATCCTTCTATTTCTTCTTCTTAGATCTTCTTCTGTTATTTTTCTTAGCTTTTTAATTTCCTTTTGAATGTGTCTATTTATAGACTTTCTTCATGGTAACCGGCTGATCCGGTTTCTAACTATTTTCTGACAGGTCTGACAGCTTCAGTTAAACGGTGGCAACCCACAGCTGTCAAGTCTTCAAACAGTTCCTGTACCTTAGCCTTGGAGAGCAAAATGTCGAGACAGTCTGATAGAAAGTGTCGAGACCAATCTGTCTATCTGTGTCGACACAAGTGACTTTGGTGTTGACACAGTCTTTGATGATGTCGACTAAGTTGCCTTTAAGTCGACACAGCTTCTTAAGAAAATAACTTGGTCTAGACTCTGCAGTGTGTCGACACAAGTCCTGTGTGTTGACACAGTTGTTGTAGATTCAGAACTCAGTATGTGTCGACTCAGCCTTCAAGTGTCGACACAGCAATCTTCAATTCTGCCAAAATGTGTCGACTCAGTCTTCTGGTGTCGACACAAGCATAGTCGACTTCTGCCAATATGTGTCGACTCAATCTCAAGGTGTCGACACATCCACCCAGTGTCGACACAGTTGAGGTCGACTATCTTCTTCTGTGAGTCGACTATCTTTCTCTGGTCGACAATCTTTCACTAGTCGACTATCTTCCACTAGTCGACTATCTTTCTCTGGTCGACTATCTTTCACTATGTCGACACTGCTTCCCAGTGCTGAGGTCGACTATTTTCTTTATGTGTCGACACTGCTTCCCAGTGTCGACATAAATGTGGTCGACTATCTTTCTCTGTGTCGACACTGATATTCTGAAGTGTCGACACAATTTCTTCAGGTGTCGACATGTGGACTTAGAATATTTTTCTGCATTCTTTAATACTTCTTCACCTGCACATGTCAACTCAAAACAACATCAAATACACCTTGATGTATATCATTGAGCTAAGTTGGGCTTCTTCAAATCAGGTACACATTTTCCAATGTACCCAACAGAAACCTCTCCTAATAGGTTTTTTTGTGTGGACTCGATAGATGTTACCACTTGGGTTATGCCTCCGTTAGCCTTGACATTTAAGTCCCTAAAGATAGTGACTGATACCTCTGAGGATGCTGATGTTGATATATTATCTCTGTATTTTGAGGATGACCCTGTAAGTGAGAGTATTCTAACAGGTTCGTTAGTGCGCGACGATTCTGATGTGTCTGATACTGAAGGAATCCCTAGTGATCTAGAACAATGTTTGGGATGATGATGATAGTCCAAGATGTGAGAGTATCTCTTTGCCGATTATGTGCCCTACTAGCATTTTGTTTGTGTACCCTAGTATTGAGTGCCCTCTCCCGGATACGATACCCATCGCATTAGAGCCTACGATTATACCCACTAAGATTTTATCTGACTTTCCTGAGGAGCCTGTGAGTGAGGATTTTTCCAATGTCATTAATGACCCTGACTTAGTGGATGTTCCAACTTATTGGGAAGGCTCACCTTATGTGAGAAGGTTATGTTTGGATGATTTTAGAGCTGCAAACCATAACGATATGTATTTGATTATATCAGCATTGTCTAAAGTTCCATCTGAATTAAATTTTCCATCGGGTTCTATTTTGCCCATTTTTGAGACCTATACTGATTCTGAATTAAACAACTTGTCTAGTATGTCAGAAGAAATTGAAAGAGAGGAAGTGGTATTTTTGAACGATTCTTTGGTTTTACCCCCGGATGAGAGTTTATGGAAGTTATCACTGATTGGTGAAAGTTATTCTGATTTGGATTTTATCCCGGGTTTGATTTTGCCGACCCTTCCTCCTCTCTATGAGCACAAATTAGTTGACGATTTAAGACGTGGCATCGGTAGTCCTAGACTGAGTTGTGGTGACATGCCCACTCTTTTAGTTCCTACCTTGGCATTGTCTCAGCACTCAGATATTAGTACGTTGAGCGCGCTAGTTTTTGGTCTGATCACCGCACCGCGTAAATCTGACTACGCGACACATTTGGCTATTCATTTTTCTGCGTGTCTAGCTACGGTTCTATCCTCGGCCATTTTTGATTCCTTGGCTATTGTGCCTCTGTCTCCTTCACATACCTATATCCCACACCCGGTCGCACGTATTTACCCACCGTTGTTTGATGACCCTTTTTCCCACACGTTAGTGACCAAGGTTAGGCCCCATGAGTTGTATCGCTCGCACCTCTTATCACATCCGGGAGAGTACAACTCTTTTAGTATTTATGATGAGCGGTTTCCCTTGGCATAGCTTCATGGCAATCATGAAAATAATAATTATAAAATTAGGACAGCAAGTTTGAAGCATATGAAAATCATCTTTGATTATAAGGCTCCCGTACCCTCGGACTTAACCCCCTTATCCTCTATATTTGGGGTAAGTCATGTAGCCCACGGTTTCACTCGTCACGATAGTATGATACTTAGGCGCACATTAAGAGAATTAATCACTCAAGTTGCGTCTTATTATTATTTACTTGCTTGTTTATCGCCGAAACTCGCACAATATTATGCTCATCATGATCACATTTTATATAAGCACATTAGTGAAGCGCTAACCACACAATATAAATCTTATCAATTTCATGCTATCATACATAAAAGAGCGTCTCATTATATGATTGGCGATTTAGTTTTGGTGCGTCTCATCCCTGAACGGTTGCCTTCGGACACAATAGAAAGTTGGCGAGTTGGCGAACTGGACCTTTTTCGGATATTAATAAAATTAGGATAATACGCATATCATTTGAAGTTATCCACTGATTGGTGTATTACCCCTATTTTTAATGTTTCTAATTTAACGCTATATGTTTCTCCACCACTTGAATTATCTGTGTGTCCGTTTGGGTCCACTTTGTTTTCTTATGGTTTGGGTAGTGAGTTTGTGCCTGGATCGCTCTCTTCATTGGTCTTCACTGGAGGTACGTTGGTTGTTGATGTAGAAATTTGTTATCCTTTATTGCCTAATGCTTTTTCGAGGTTCTCTAGGACCACCTTTTTGCATGACAGGATACTCCAGGTTGAAGTGCTCTCTTCTCCAAGTGGTGATGTTTACCACTACGTGTTTCTTTGGGATGATGCTCTCCTGCACCGATACTTTCATACCAACTCATCAGTGGTGAGTACTTTTGAGCGGGGAAGGATTTATAGAGACGACGACGCTCAATATATTGAAGACGGTGACATCACTCTTACAAAAGAACTTTCTCCGCCTTCAAATAAAGATTAGTGGCGTCGTGATGACCATGTGGAGCATCGCCATAATATCCTCCCGGGGCGCAAACCAATTTATTAATAATTATTAATAATTTATTAATAATTATTAATAATTATTAAGTCATTTTTATGTTTGTTTTAATTTTCATTTCATGTGTAATGATGGGTGCATATAACCATCATGTGTTGTTTAATTATTTCATTTCATGTGCTATGATGGGTGCATATAACCATCAAATTTTCAATTTGAATTTTGAATTTTGAATGGAGGGAGATTGAGTTGTGTAGGCAATATATAGCCATGTTATGAAGGATTGATTAGAGAGAGGAAGAATAAGAAAATAATCCCCCATAAAATCTTTTGAGATCTTTCCTTCCCCCCTGGCAAATTTCGGCCTCCTCCCTCCTCTCCCTCTCTTGGCCGCCGACCCTCTCTATCTCCCCCCTCTTAGTGGCTCGGTCACCTTCCCCCATCATCCTCTCCCAAAACTGACCTCCAACAAAGCAACCATTCAACCCACCTCCTTGAAGAAATCGGCCAAGGCAAAGATTTCCTTTGTGGATTCCAACTCTGGCGTGACGCGACGAAGGCGGACAAGTTTCTCTCCAACTGACGTGACTCTAGAGGAGCTATTGAAGAACAATCCAAGTAGAGAAATCAGAATCATCCATTCCGATAGGGTAACGAATCCTTTCTACCGATTGTGTGTTTCACTTCCTAGATTAATTCCTGTGGTGGTAGATTCTTAGAGATGAATTTTTGATAGCAATAAAAATTATATCGTGGTAATCTTTCAATTGATTTTGTTCTCCCTCTTAATTTCCTTTAATTTCGAGAAAGGCTTGGTAAACCTTCGTTTTGTTTTATTGGAAGAGATCTACCTTTTTCGAATCGTATTTTAATTGGTAGATCTATTTTGGTACAACACCGTTCGTTCGGACCGGGTAGGTCCTTTTAGCTGGAAAGAATATTGGCCTATCGCCTCATTTCGCTCCTAATCAGTTTGGCTACCCATACACTAGCATATAATTGATAGAATTAATTAACGTGGTGCCGTGTAGAGAGATTTTGTGAATATAGTATTTGGATTGTGGAGAGGTATTCGTGCTAGTCCGTAGATCTATTCGTTGTCAAATGTGTGAGCCTGCATCAACAAGATCAGGCGTTTCCCCCGTTCCAATCTTGATTTCCTTGCTATTGTTGTGGAGGTTGCAGAAAGCCAAAACGGCGGCCGGAAATGGCAAGGAGGCACGTCACCCGCTCACAGGTCGTGACTTAGGTCCTCCCTTGCTCCTTCATCCATGGGTAGATCGTAGAAATCTTTTAGGATGAGAATTTGTCTCAATTTAGCCTGATCAAAGGGATCGTTTTCCTGGTTTTCCAAGAAAAACATGTTTGCGAGATCGCCGAAATCTGCCCCTCCGGCAGTTGTGCCGCCGCCTGGCGATAGCCAGCACCTCGACAGAGGTTGTGGTGGCGGTGGCCGGCCAGGGAGCTGGCCGGGTGGCAGGGAAATTGGATGGAATAAGCTTCAGGTCGGGAGAATCCTTGCCATCGGCTGGAGCTTGAGGACGACCATATGTCGTCCCTTTTGCGTTAAGATTCGCGCTGCTTCAATTTTTAATCTTAGGCTTAATATATCATTTCATTTATTCTGTCACAAATAATGCTGTTAATGTTTCTATTAATTAAAAATACATTGAGGCTTGTTTAGAGAAAGTGGTAAACATGAAGTTTGTAGTTCTGGATGTCTAGTTTATTTTAAAATTTATTTAAGTCAATTTTGAGTTCAGGTTAGACCTCAGCACTCAATTTATTGGGGGTCTATACCTAGGTCTAGTTAGAGGTTTAAATGTGTGCCACTACTTCACCACATTTCCAAATGATCTGAAATTTGGAAAGGGAGTCAATATTACTTATACCAAGGTCATGTCCAAAAATGGGAATTTTTTGAGATACTTTTTCTATAGTTTTTGAAGTTATTTAATAATCCTAGGGCAATTTAATTAGGGGACCTAATGACCTCCAAACCCTCCCAAATTTTGGCGAGTGGTCCATGGGGTCATCATGAGGCTTTGGATAAAATTTCATCTCATTTGGAGATAGCTTGAGTTGAATTTTTGAAAACCCTAGCCTTGGCCAAAAGGGGGGTATTTAGGTCAAAGTGTTCCTAGTGGGTTTGAGTGGTCAAATCACCTTAACAGAGATTGAAATTTGGGCCATTAGTTTGGAATTATGCTAGACACCCTCACATGGAATTTAGGGTGGATTGGGGTAGATTTGCATAGGACCCAAGTTCAAACCCTAACGTTGGACTTTCGGGATTTGTGAAGGGCATAGGGTGAAATGCCCTTGTATGGACTTGGTGTTTAGTCCATGTGATCCTAGGGTGGTGATAAGCCCTAGGGAGGGATATGGTGGGATTTGGACACATGCAAACCACTTAAACCACTAGGTAAGTTTTTGGGTCCATACACCTTAGGGAATGTCTAGTGGCCCATATGACTTTGGAATTGCATGAAATTTTGGTAGAGGTCATTTTCATAACCATATTATCCACTGAAATATACTGCATATTGTTTGGATTAGTTTACATGTTGGTAACTTTGAAAAGTGCACTATCATGAGTTGTCTTGAAGAATTTTATTATATGACTTCCTAACATTTGGTTTGGATGATATTTAGCCAAGCTATGTTTTAAGACTATGACAAGCCTTAGAAATTTTCAATATGAATTTTAGATCATTAAATGGGGTACTTCATTCACAACACATCAAGTTGCACCTTCTACTTAGATATTTCTTTGAACAAACCACTTAATGGAAACTTATGAAATTTGTTAAGCAGCCCTTTAATGACATTTGAAAGCCCTATGAATTATTATGGAATTTTCGGAAGTCTATGAAAGAAAAGGGATAGATACTACTCTAGAGGGGGGGGGGGGTGAATAGAGTAATCAAAAATTGCACTAGCAAAGTTGACTGTCTACTCAACTCCTTTGGAGTTAATTGTGGAATGAAGGTTATAGATATTTGAGAAGTAACCCGAAAGCCTAACACAAGTGTTGTGCACAAAAGGCAGCCAACTGTGATTACAGTTAAGGCTTGGAATCCTAAACAGCAACTAGCAAACCTAGTTAAAACTAATCACAGCCAACAACACAAGTAATAAATCAAACAACCAGACGACACAAGGGAATTTATAGTGGTTCCCCAAACAACTTGGGTACGTCCACTCTTCTACAAACAATGTAGGAATCCACTCAAGTTTTTGATCAGGTGCCCTGCCACCAATAAGATCTGCTTCAGGTAGATCCAGAAACCCTTTAGACTTTTGATCAGGAGTCTAAAAACCAACACAGGTTTTTGCTCAGGTGCCCTGCCACCAAGGTATACTTTTGAAGGGAGTAATAACCCTTTACAGGAGGGGGAAAGGAGGTTAAAATGTCTTCTCTATTTTAAATAGAATTAGAGAAGCTCAAGAACTTAAACTGAGCTAGAAAGCTCTAAAGAGTCAAGGCTCCCCCTGATTAAAAGAATGTCCAAGTGAAGTCTTGCTTCAGTGCAGAAAGCACTTCAGAAAATCTGAAGGAAAAAGCTACAAGAAGATAATAAATATGAAATGAAAATTCTTCTTCAGGCAGCTATCTTCTTCTTCTTCTTCTTCAAAAAGCTCTGAGTGAAAATCTTCCTGGAGGTAGGAGAACTCAGGTTGAAGACGAGTGAAGAGCTAAAACTTCTTCTCAGTTGAATGTGAACGAGCTGAGAGCAGTTGTAAACTGTAAGTTGTAAGCTTGAATGCTGCTGTTAGCTTTTTCTATCTGAACTAGTTGATTTCTTTCTCCAAAGAATTCTTTATATAGTAGCAGCAACAACGACTCTAATTTGAGTTTGTTGTCTTCTACTGAAATCTGCAAGCTGGGCTGCAAATAGCATAAAGCAAGAACAAAAACTGCAGACAGATATCCTATAAAAGGATAAAGCTTTCTAAGAAGCTGCAAGTAACTGATAAAATAATACTAGAGAAAGTCACATAAGAAGAGACTCTTTACGGCTGAAGAAGACTTTTTGAGTCTAACGGCTATAAAGGACAGCCTGGCAGATAAAGCAGAAAACATATTTCAACTAATAAGACAAACAACTTTGTCAGAAAAAGATTGGCTCATGCATAAGGAATGGAGCAGATATTGCATGGAAATAATATCATAAATTTATTCAAATAATCTTTTATAAAATATGTCAAAATAAATATGAAATAATTCACATCATAGAAGATGACAAAATTACTCATGACATACAGCAAAACGTCGAATGACTCTCGGAGATCGTCGACCGATGCACAGAGATCGTCGACCTATCAGACAGATAGTCGAACGATACAGATAGTCGAACTATCACAGAAGATAGTCGAACTACCTCAGCAGATAGTCGACCTATCAGAACAGATAGTCGAGCTATCAGATAGTCGATCTATCAAGGCAGATAGTCGAGCTATCAAGCAAAACAGATAGTCGACCTTTCAAACAGATAGTCGAACTATCAAGCAAAACAGATAGTCGACCTATCAAACAGATAGTCGAACTATCAAAGAAAACAGATAGTCGACCTATCAACAGATAGTCAAACTATCAAAGAAAACAGATAGTCGACCTATCAACAGATAGTCGAACTATCAAAGAACACAGATAGTCGACCTATCAACAAATAGTCGAACTATCAGATAGTTGAACTATCCAAGCAGATAGTTGAACTATCAAGAAGTGCAGATAGTCGACCTATCAAGCAGATAATTGAGTTATCAGGAAGACGATCGTCGATCGGCTGATCGACGATAGTCGAGCGACGTTCGACTATAGTCGAACCAGAAATTACTTAACCAGATTTTCATCTAGAAAAGCAATTCTACACAACTAGAGAATCTATCCTATCAACTAACCTTTGACCATAGATAAATCTTGGGTCAAGAGACTAAAAGAGAAGACTGAACTCAAATCAAAACTAGGGTACCAACAATCTCCCCCTATTTGAGTTAAGTCTCTCAACAACTAAACACAAGACTAATTACTGAAAAATAATAAAATGCATGAAGGGAAATAATTAAGCAGATAACATCAATCATTCAGATAAGCAAATAACTGTCAATCAATGAAATTTTAAGATGCTTCAGAATTAGGTTTAGGTTCAAAAGAACTAGGAATAAAAGTAATCTTTCTAGAAGGATCTAGAGCTTCTTTCCTTGACAACTTCAGGTCTTGTTTTCCAATGATTTTCGTTTCTGATGCTCTTGGGACAACTGCTTCAGGATGCTTTTCCATGTATTTTGAAGAATCAAATACCTCAGGTCTAACCTGGAATTTATCGAGCTCCTTCATTCTGAATTTTGACATAGTGATTAATCCTGCAGTGTCTTTGCCTTCAGCTTTAGCTTTCTTAATATGGGCTGAACCAACAAGTTCAAGAAATCGAGCCATCCTGAAATCAGGATCAAGCTCTAGGCTTTCATACACATTTTCAGAGGTTATATCAACAGTTTTCACAGCTTTAAACTTAATAGACATATCTAGCAGACTTTCAGCTGGCTCTTTATCCTGAATAACTAGATAAGAAGGAGGAGCAAACTCAGTAGATATCTTGCTAGATTTTTCAGAAAAAATAATTTGCTTACCTTTTGAAACAGCCTTCACAGTATGATCTGGCTTTGGAGAGGTTGAGCTCTTGAGTTCTTTGGAAGGAGGAGGAGAAAAAGTTGGTCTTTGATACACCACCTCCTTTACTTGTTCCTTAACATCAGCATCAAGTCTTTGATAGCCAGATTGAGTTTTACCTTGATAACCTTGAGAAATTTTCCTTTGTGATGAATGAGATGGGTTGAACCTGTCAGACTGAGCAGCAGGATTTACAGATAGGTTTCCAGAGTCTCCTGCACTGGGTGGTGGAGGAGGAGGACCTCTGGGAGTCCATCTTGGGGCAGGACTGTCATACCTCTTTTACTACTTCCTTTGCTTCTGCTGATTTTTAGAAAATATCATCCAGTGCTGGAATTCTTTAGATTTAGGATCAATGCCTTTTAAGATATAGTAGGGAACATCATGGTCAGGATTTGGAGGAGGAGGTATCACAGCTTTCCTTTTCTTTTTAGCAGATCTCTTTCTTTTAGACTCATCAGATTCATCAGAATCAATCTCATCCTCAGAATTTGAAGAAATAGGAAGATCATAAGGATCAATTGCCTCTTGCACAGCTCTTTCCTTCTCTTTTAGGGCAGCTTTTTCTAATTCTTCTTCCATGGCATCCTGTGCCAGAAGGGTATCTAAATCCAATCCAGGAGTGTCATCCCAGACGGTAGACTTTTCAATTTGAACATCTGAAGCCTTTTCTTGTTGATCAGAAACTGTCATGGGGACCTGTTCTACTTGCACTGCTAGCTGAGCTGGCTGAGCAGCCTCAGAAACTTGATCAATTGGTTCTAGTTCAAATTGAACTTCTGGAGCTGGTTGGTGATAAAGCACTTGAACATCTAATACTTCTTCCATTTTATCTGTAGCATTATGAACAAAAATTTGCTAAATGACATCGAATTATTCCTTCCAGGTATTCCCATACTAGCATATCAGTTATCAAGTCTAAAAAGTGAGTAAAAGGGATACCTTCAGAATTGTCCTTTGAGTGTCCTAACTCCCATAATTCATCTAGGAAGGAAGTGATAACTCCTTCTAGGTATAGGGCGACCAGGGGAGTGGAGCATTCCTCTAGGCAAACTTTGACAATGAATTCAGACTTCATTACAGCATCAGAAATTTCTTTTTCAGATAATGGAGGAGGAGCTGATTCTTCTATCTCTTTCTCTGCAACTGCAGGAGGATCTGCTGGAGGTGAGGCCAAGGGCAGCTCAGAGGCATCTTCATAAAGCATCTCCCCCTGCCTGATTTCAGTAGAAACTGAAACCAGGCCCCTAGATGAAGAGGGCTCAGCAGATTTTGATAGAGCTTGGATGGCAGCAGTCAAAGAAGAGATGGAGGAAGCAAGGGGAGCAATTGCCTCTTCAATCATAATTTTGATTGGAGGAGTAATTAACTCCAAGATGCTAGAAATGAATGTTGGAGTGATTTCAAATGATGATGGGGGAATCTCAGTGGATGGATGATCAGCAGGAATGGTGTATTCTTGATGAACTGGAGAGTGAACTGGAGATGGAGAGTGAACTGGAGAATGATGGGTGGATGCAAGATGATCAATGTGATCTGAAGAAGGAATTGGAGAATGAGGAGGAGTAGAAAGCTCAGAAGCCAATAAATCAAAACTAGGATGAGATATCCTAGCAAGATGAGGAGGTAGAGGAGATGCATGAGGTGATGCATGGAGAATTGTAGATGAATCTGGAAGATGAGAGGCAGAAGGTCGTACTTCAATTGAAGTTGATGGAACTTTAACTGAAGTAGATGGTAATGCAGATGAGGAAGATGGAAGGGAGAGATTTGCTGAGCCAGCTTCTTGTAGGAGAGGAGTGACTGAAGCAGTCCTGGTGCTCTCAGATGCAACTGGAGCAACCCCTGCAGGAGCGGGCTTCAGAAAAGTTCTTTTCCACTTGGCGAACAAGGTTGGGTCCATCTTCTTGCTGGCATTGATGGAAGTAGGAGCTGAAACTAACAAATGGGGATATTTTTCCTTCAGAAAAATCCCAAGCACCCTACCCAGGGTGACTTCTTTCTTGCTATTCTTTTTCCTGATCAAATCAAACAGAACTCCTGCCCAGTTAATCTTCTTTTTGTTCACAATTGCACACATTAGGGCAAACTGTTGCCTTGTAATATTGTCATGGGCAGAGTGCTTTCCCAGTAGCACTTTTCCGACGAGTTCAGCAAGGAACTTAATCTTAAACGGAAAATTCACCTTAAGCAGCTTAGAGGGAATGCCTTTGGCATGTCCCAGCTCTGTCAGCATTCTCTCAAACTCTGGGGTATCTTGCTCGTAATCTTCTTCCCCATTTAACAATCCAAAAATTTTAGTTAAAATGTCGGGAGTCAAAGTTACCTCTTCTCCGCCAATTGTTCCGGTCATTGAATCATCATTTGAAGATGAAGTAAATGCCCATTCTTTAATCTCTTGAATGTTTATCTTTATCCTGGAGGACATGAGCTTTTCCAAACCTTGATCTTTGCATAGGGTGAGAATTTCCACAATAGCAGATTCGCAGAAACTGAAAGAATCGAAATCCACACTGAAGCCTGCATCGAACTTCACCACTGTCAGGAGAGCTGGAGATATCGCCATCGAAGGGGCTAGAGAAGACGAGGGAGACGGCGAAGGCGAAACGATAGAAATCGCGAGACAAAGAACAAGCAAGAAGACGGAATGCGAGAAGACGCTCTCCGTCGATGATAAAAAGAAAGATCTCTTAACCTAGGTCGACCATCGGCTTTATATTAAAACAACGATCGTCGATCTATTTAAAAGATACTGGAGACGATGGTCGAACGGTCGTTCGACGATTATTCCTGAAGCAGAGTAGTCGATCCATCGTTCGACTATTTCTGTCTTCACAAACAACAAGCTGTCGTCAACCATAGATCGACGATAGGCTCGACCTGTTCGACTATCTTCAAACGCCGGTCGACGATCTTCAAGCAGATAAGCTATCATCAACCATAGGTCGACGATAGGCTTGATCCGATCGACTATCTTCAAACGTCGTTCGACGATCTTCAAACAAGTTTCAACAAGGCAGACGTCACACTTAGTCTCTTCCATTTATCATGCCTAGTTGAACCAAAAAGAACAGATGCTTCTGTTCATCTAAGGGCTTGGTGAATATATCACCTCTCTGAAGGTCAGTGGATATGAACTCAAGGCTGATCTTGTTCTTTTCCACACAATCTCTCAGGAAATGGTGTCGGATCTCAATGTGTTTCGTTCTAGAGTGGTGCACAGGATTTTGTGCAATAGAGATAACAATGGTACTATCACACATGATTTTTGTGTTCTTGTGTGTGTACCCATAATCCAAAAGCTAGTTTTGTATCCACAGGATCTGTGAATAACAACTAGCAGCTGCTATATATTCAGCCTCTGCAGTTGAAGTTGAGATAGGAGCTTGCTTCTTACAGAACCAAGAGACCAATCTCTCTCCCAAGAACTGACAAGTTTCTGAGGTGCTTTTCCTGTCAACTCTACAGCCAGCATAATCAGAATCAGAGTATCCAATTAACTCAAATTCTGATTCTGCTGGGTACCAAAGTCCTAGATTTGGACATTCCTTCATGTATCTCAAGATTCTCTTGAGAAGAATCAGATGAGATTCCTTGGGGTTGACCTGGAATCTAGCACAAAGGCATGTAGCAAACATTATATCTGGCCTACTTGCAGTTAAATATAATAGGGAACCAACAATGGCCCTATAAGTCTTTTGATCAACAGGCTTTCCCTGATCATCAGAATCTATAACTACATTAGTAGCCATAGGTGTATGCATTGCTGAAGCATCATCCATCCCAAACTTCTTTACCAATTCCTTGGCATATTTGGATTGGGAGATGAAGATGCCATCAACATCTTGCTTTACTTGGAGACCAAGAAAGTAAGACAGCTCACCCATACTACTCATCTCAAACTTAGAATGCATCAAGTTAGAGAACTTTTTGCACAGTTTGGGATCAGTGGAACCAAAAATAATTTCATCCACATACACTTGAACTAACAGGATTGTGTCCTTGTGGTGCTTGACGAAAAGGGTTCTATCAACTACTCCCCTAACAAAGTTGTACTCTAACAGGAAACTAGCTAGAGTCTCATACCAGGATCTGGGTGCTTGTTTGAGTCCATAAAGAGCTTTTTGCAACTTGAAAACATGTGAGGGCTGAGTTGAAGAAACAAACCCAGGTGGTTGTTCAACAAATACCTCTTCCTTTAGCTCACCATTTAGAAAGGCACTTTTGACATCCATCTGAAAAACCTTAAACTTCATATAGGCTGCATAGGCTAGAAAGATCCTTATTGCCTCTAGCCTTGCAACAGGAGCAAAGGTTTGGTCATAATCTATACCTTTCTCCTGTTTGTAGCCCTGAGCTACAAGCCTAGCTTTGTTCCTTACAATGATTCCATTTGCATCCAACTTGTTTCTATACACCCACTTGGTGCCTATGATCAGTTGGCCTTTAGGTCTTGGAACCAAAGTCCATACTTTACATCTTTCAAACTGATTGAGTTCCTCTTGCATAGCAATGATCCAGTGGGGATCTAGCTCAGCATCTTTAATGGTGAGGGGCTCAATATGTGAAAGGAAACAAGCATGCATCACATCCTGTCTTAACTGCTGTCTTGTTTGAACACCAGCTGATATATCTCCAATCACTTGAGATGTAGGATGATCTCTAAGTGTGACAATATCAGCAGGTGGGATGTGATCTTCAGCAATAGTTGGGATTAATTCCTCAGGCTGAATTTGATCTACTATTGGTGGTACAGCAACAACTTCTGCAAAGTCTTCATCACTGTCTGATTCAGTGATATGAAGAGTTGATAGATGGAGAATCTCTTGAGTGACATCTTTGCTAGATTCTGGTACCTGCAATGAACTTGAGGAAGGAGAATTTTCCTTCTCCTTGTAAAACATCTGAGATTCATCAAAAGAAACATGAACAGACTCTTCAATTTTGGAAGATGATTTATTAAATACCCTATAAGCTTTGCTTACTTGGGAATATCCAAGAAAAATTTCCATTGAAGCTTTTGTTTCAAATTTTCTAAGGTATTCTTTATTATTATTATGAATATAAACTACACAACCAAATACTCTAAAATAGTTTATTTTAGGTTTCTTTCCTTTAAGCAACTCATAAGGAGTTTTACACTTAAGCTTGTGTATCAGACTTCTATTCAAGTCATAGTTGGATGTACTAACAGCTTCTGCCCAATAGGAAAGAGGCATATTAGCATCTGCCAACAATGTGCTAGCAACTTCAATTAGTGTTCGATTCTTCCTTTCAACTACCCTATTTTGTTGGGGAGTTCTAGGAGCTGAGAAGCTATGTTTAATACCTTCTCTCTCACAAAATTCTTGCATGAGAAGAGAGTCAAACTCAGTACCATGATCACTTCTGATCAAGGCCACATGCGTAGAGTACTCAGTCAGCACACATAATAGAAAATCTGTAAGGGCTTTGAAGTTATCAGCCTTAGTTCTCAAAAAGAACACCCAACTGAACCTAGAGAAGTCATCTACAATGACTAGGGTGTAATACTTCCCTCCTAAACTCTGTACATTTATTGGGCCAAATAGGTCCAAATGTAATAAATACAGGATTGTACGAGAATCACTTTTATTTACTGATTTAAATGAATTCTTGGTTTGCTTGCCTAATTGACAAGCCTTGCATAGGCTCTCCTTCTTATAAGGGCAAGAAGGTAAACCTCTAACAAGGTTGTGTTTAGATAACCTAGATATGTTCTTGAGGTTAACATGGCTAAGCCTTTTATGCCATAAGGTATTATTATTTGTTACTTCATTAAATAAGCAGATTTCAGAGTGAGTTGAGTTAAAATCTACTAATTAAATGTTACCTTGTCTAATACATACTAACACAACATTATTATTTAAAGTAATATTACAAAGACAGTTAGAAAATGATACCTGGTATCCAGCATCACATTACTGATTTACTGAAATGAGATTATGCTTCAGTCCAGTTACATAAGCAACTCTCTTGAATGTTACAGCTCCAATTGTCATCCTGCCATAGCCTTCATTTTTACCATAGCTTGAATCTCCAAAGATTACCTTTGGGCCAAGCTTGGCCTTGAACCTTGACAGATGTTCTTTATTTTCTATCATATGCTTGGAGCAACCACTATCCAAATACCACTTATTTTGAGTGATAGGATAGGTCTTCACCTGTAGAAAAATAAGTTAAACATTGTGGACCCAGGTAACCTTGGGTCCCTTGTTTTTCACATAAGAAAAACTGGAAATAAATGAATAAGCAGGTTGAGGGTGATAACCTAACAGGTAAGATCTCCTAGGTGGGATTCTCCATGCAGATGATGGGTCAATGAACCTAGGGTTTCTATTTACATTCGGGTTTCTAAAGTTCTGGTTGAAGTTTTGAAATTCATGTTGAAAATGTCGATCAGCATTCGACGATGGGTGCTCAGATCGTCGATCTCCGTTCGACCACTGAGCCTGCGATCGTCGAGCAGCGTTCAATGCTCTTTGTATTTCCTTAAACTTTTGTTTTCTTTTCTCTCTCTTAGCTTTATTTAAAGCTTTATTAACCTGATTAACTTGCTCAGTGTTCTTTATCCCATCAGCTGAGATAAAGTTCACTGGAGTTGAAAGATGATTTTTAAGAATGATTGGGGGTTCACTAGAAGAAGCTCCTAAGCCTAATTTGTTATTGCCTGACCTAGTGTTAGACATGCTGGTTATTTCAAGCAGCTTAAGGCTTCTACCATTCAGAGATTCTTCTAACCTTTTGGACATAGCTAATTCATTCTTATGGAATTTTATTTCTTCACTAGAATTAGTGAGTTCTGTTGTTAACCTAATGTTTTCAATAGAAATTAATTCAGATTCAGCTAGTTTATTTCTAAGCTCTTTTATTTCCTTTTCAGAACTAATTAAATCTAAACATAAAGATTTAAAATCTAATTTAAATTCAGCAGATGTAAAATCATAAGATGACAATACCTCATCTTCTGTTGGCATTTCTTCATCAGAATCTGAACTCTCTGCAGCTGAGTGATTGCTGCAGGCATCAATTGCCATCAGGCAAACTTCCTTTGCCTTCTTTTCTTCCTCATCCTCACTGGAGCTTGAGGAGGAAGATTCCTCATCAGAATCGCTCCAGGTTTCAGCAACGAAACCTCTCTCCTTCTTTTTGTTCTTATAGGAGGGGGGCTTGGAATGCTTCCTGTGCTGATCCTTGTCTTTCCTTTTCTCTTTATTCTTTTCCTCTGGACAGTCTGGAAGAATATGTCCAGGCTTCTTGCAACCATAGCAAATTATTTCTTTAGTAGGAGTACGATCATACCTTGGTTTTTCTTCATATTTTGAATATTTCTTTTTGAATTCTTTCCTTCCCATCTTGAGAAACCTTTTGGCAAATAATGCCATCAGTTCCTCATTGAACTAGCTTCCTTCAGAAGCATCAGCAGCTTTGAGAGCAAGGGTTTGCTCTTTTTTTGTGGGAGTTGGAGTCTTTGCTTCAGCCTCAGCTTCCCTGGTCTTCAGCACTTGCTCAAAGGACTTGAGCTTGCCGAGAAGGGCTTCTGTTGAGATTTCTGTTGTGCTTCTAGCCTCCTTGATAGGCCAGATCCTCAGAACCCATGTGCTAGGGAAGCAAATAAGAATCTTATCATTGACCTCTGTCAATGAAATATCCTTATCAAGAGTCCTCAGCTCATTGATGATTGAGCTGAGCCTTGTGTACATTGCTTCAACTGATTCAGCATCAGTTTTCTTGAAATTTTCATACTGGGAGATAAGGTTGGACCTTCTGTCCTTCCTTTCATTAGCTGAACCAGCTACAATCTGGTTCAGTGTATCCCACATTGCTTTTGCTGAGGGGCAGTTAGCAACCTTCTGGAATACTTCATCAGACATTGTCTGAGCCAAAATGTTCATTGCCTTAGCATTTGCTATCTTTGCCTTTTTGTATTCATCGTTGTAATCTGGAGGAGGCACTGCACTCATATCAGTTGATGATGAAGCAGTAGCTGCAGCAGGTGCTCTTGGTGGTCCTGTCAAAATAGAAGCAAAAATACTCTCATCAATAGAGTTCATATATAGTTTAATCCTTGCCTTCCAGATGCTGAACTTGGCTAAGTTGCATGCTGGAGGTCTGGAGCTAGAGTAATCCTTGAACTGGGCCATGATAGTGAAAGTGAATATCAATAATCCTTGGTATCTATCAGGATCTTGTGACTTAGGTGTTAGCCTATACAGTCAGACAACCTCCCTCTGATACCAATTGAAAGAAAAGGGATAGATACTACTCTAGAGGGGGGGGGGTGAATAGAGTAATCAAAAATTGCACTAGCAAAGTTGACTGTCTACTCAACTCCCTTGGAGTTAATTGCGGAATGAAGGTTATAGATATTTGAGAAGTAACCCTAAAGCCTAACACAAGTGTTGTGCACAAAAGGCAGCCAACTGTGATTACAGTTAAGGCTTGGAATCCTAAACAACAACTAGCAAACCTAGTTAAAACTAATCACAGCCAACAGCACAAGTACTAAATCAAACAACGAGACGACACAAGGGAATTTATAGTGGTTCCCCAAACAACTTGTGTACGTCCACTCTTCTACCAACAAGGTAGGAATCCACTCAGGTTTTTGATTAGGTGCCCTGCCACCAACAAGATCTGCTTCAGGTAGATCCAGAAACCCTTTAGACTTTTGATCAGGTGTCTAAAAACCAACACAGGTTTTTAATCAGGTGCCCTGCCACCAAGGTATACTTTTAAAGGGAGTAATAACCCTTTATAGGAGGGGGAAAGGAGGTTAAAATGTCTTCTCTATTTTAAATATAATTAGAGAAGCTCAAGAACTTGCCCTGAGCTAGAAATCTCTAAAGAGTCAAGGCTCCCCTTGCTAAAAGAATGTCCAGGTGAAGTCTTGCTTCAGTGCAGAAAACACTTCAGAAAATCTGAAGGAAAAAGCTACAAGAAGATAATAAATATGAAATGAAAATTCTTCTTCAGGCAGCTATCTTCTTCTTCTTCTTCTTCTAAAAGCTCTGAGTGAAATTCTTCCTGGAGGCAGGAGAACTCAGGTTGAAGAAGAGTGAAGAGCTAAAACTTCTTCTCAGTTGAATGTGAACGAGCTGAGAGCAGTTGTAAACTGTAAGTTGTAAGCTTGAATGCTGCAGTTAGCTTTTTCTATCTGAACTAGTTGATTTCTTTCTCCAAAGAATTCTTTATATAGCAGCAGCAGCAACGGCTCTAATTTGAGTTTGAATCTTGTCTTCTACTGAAATCTGCAAGCTGGGCTGCAAATAGCATAAAGCAAGAACAAAAACTGCAGACAGATATCCTATAAAAGGATAAAGCTTTCTAAGAAGCTGCAAGTAACTCTGATAAAATAATACTAGAGAAAGTCATATCAGAAGAGACTCTTTATGGACGAAGAAGACTTTTTGAGTCTAACGGCTATAAAGGACAGCCTGGCAGATAAAGCAGAAAACATATTTCAACTAATAAGACAAACAACTTTGTCAGAAAAAGATTGGCTCATACATAAGGAATGGAGCAGATATTGCATGGAAATAATATCATAAATTTATTCAAATAATCTTTTATAAAATATGCCAAAATAAATATGAAATAAATCACATCATAGAAGATGACAAAATTACTCAAGACATACAGCAAAACGTCAAACGACCCTCAGAGATCGTCGACCTAAGCACAGAGATCGTCGACCTATCAGACAGATAGTCGAACGATACAGATAGTCGAACTATCACAGAAGATAGTCGAACTACCTCAGCAGATAGTCGATCTATCAGAACAGATAATCGAGCTATCAGATAGTCGATCTATCAAGGCAGATAGTCGAGCTATCAAGCAAAACAAATAGTCGACCTATCAAACAGATAGTCGAACTATCAAGAAAAATAGATAGTCGACCTATCAAATAGATAGTCGAACTATCAAAGAAAACAGATAGTCGACCTACCAACAGATAGTCGAACTATCAAAGAAAACAGATAGTCAACCTATCAACTGATAGTCGAACTATCAAAGAAAACAGATAGTCGAACTATCAGATAGTTGAACTATCCAATCAGATAGTTGAACTATCAAGAAGAGCAGATAGTCGACCTATCAAGCAGATAGTTGAGCTATCAGGAAGACGATCGTCGATCGGCTGATCGACGATAGTCGAGCGACGTTCGACTATAGTCGAACCAGAAATTACTTAGCCAGATTTTCATCTGGACAAGCAATTCTACACAACTAGAGAATCTATCATATCAACTAACCTTTGACCATAGATAAATCTTGGGTCAAGAGACTAAAAGAGAAGACTGAACGCAAATCAAAACTAGGGTACCAACAGTCTATCTGTTGGGGTTGGTTCACAAGGTGTTGTTTTCTAAGTAAAATTAATTGAATTTAGTTTCATACTTATTAAGCTTAATAAAATATGTTTTTTTGTCAGAGGCCCTTTTTGGTCATCCTTGAAATTTACTAATTTTTATATAATTTTCTGATGATTAACTTTAGTACTTTCTTCTTTACCCAAAATTAATGGTTTATTATTTAATTAATTAGTTAAATGCCAAATCGTTTTTGGAAAATCATGAAATTTTGTATTAACTATTATTCCTTTGTTATCTAGTGTTCATAATTTTTGGGTGGCCATTACTTGAGAAAATATAATACTTCATGTTCAAATTACCCATGGCCTAACTTTGGGTAAAATTAATTAAATACCAAATTAATTAGGAAAATTATAAGTTTCTGGAGTTAGGCTAATCATATCATGATAGGCCCCCATTAAATATCTTAAGGCTTGTAGATGTAAATTTAGAGTACCTCCTATCATGTATAACAAATAGTATAGGTTGGTCTGCATATAGTAAAACTGCAGAAAATATAATAGCATTTGAGTTGGGCATATGGCTTGGGGTTAATAGTTTGCTTGTTAGGGTAAAATGAGATTGAGTTCATCATTGGAAGTTTTGATGAGGAAAATGCTGGGTTGATTAGGATTAGGAGATGCTCTGGATCGACAAAAGATAGTTTATCCTATAGAGGGAGAGAGAGAAGGTCAAAACACACTAGGGTTAGGTCCAGAGTAATATTAAAAGGGATCGGGAATCGGGTATTAATAAATAATAATAAGTGCTTTGCGAAAGGGAGCTTTGGGATTCAACTCATCGTAGTTCATTGTGCCCTCGAGAGCCCTTCACGGGGAATGCCCTGGGCAGTCCATGGTTAACGTAAGCCGTAAGAATAATCAATGTTTAAGAGTAACTAGTATAACTAGGGTTCACTTTCACACACCCCGGTGTCTCGGGAAGTTAGGTTGGGTCTCACGGGATATAGGCTCGGTGGTATTGGTGATGGGCAGGTTAGCCCGGCGAGCTGACGCCTCGGTAGATAATTATGAAGGACGAGATAGTCCGGGGAGTTTTTTCTCAGTTGTTGGTTATGATAGGCATGTTTGTCCGGGGATCTTTGGCTCGGTTGTTTATACATCAAGATTGCATGTGCATAATTTCTAAGGTGGTGGGTCTTCGGTGTTGGAGGGTTGATGGACCGATGCCAATACGTTGACTCGGCAAGTGTGGTTTAGCACTTCGCCAAATTAAGTCCGGTGGACTAGCCGACAAAGAGTACGCAGGAGCTTTGCTTAGTACACTAGCGTTGAGGCATACGCTTGGTCTGACTGGTAGTGCAATTACCGGTTTAGAGGTGGGCGTGGCCTAACCCACCACTCTTGTTTGCCACTACAGAGGTATCCTGGGAGGTTAGGCTCTCGAAAGGGGGAATTAAAGGTCTGTGTACACAGATTCGGGTGGGTGTGTTTCACTTGCATGATCATACCATGGCATACTTGCAAGACATAGCATAACCATTGCATATAACCCTTGACACCTATTTTTTAAATTAGTATGCGACTCTTTATACAATACTCCCTACAAAATGACCCCTTTGTTTATAAGCTTGTGTGAACGTGCTTATTAGCTAAGGTTATTATTCTATGGATATATATGTTGTTTGCTTGAAAACTGACACCCTATCGTATAAATTGGTATGGGACTTTTTATACGATAGGAGCCTTGCAAGAAGACCCCTTAGCTTATTTATTTGTGTGGGAACTCATATAATCTAAGGTTATATGTTTCCTTGTTTACCATTCCTATGCTTACTCTATTTACTTTTGATATTACTACCTGTTTACATATAAATGCTATATTAGTTCCACCGCCACCTGTTATCTTTGTTATTCTCCACCTTCATTAACTTTCCTTTCCTTCTTCCCACTCAGTGCCTAGGGGCCATGGGGGAGGGGTAAGGTATGATAGGACTTTGTCTTTTAGACTAACGGTTTTCAGACCAAATCATTTTAGGGGATCGTGGAGCCCAACTTGGCGGTGCAGCCCCGGAGGTCGGCACGGTTGGAGACAGGACAGTCTATTATCGGAGTTCAGATAGTTGGGACAGTGAGTCCTGTTCGCTAGTAGTTGTTATAGATTTGCTTCCACGATTAGTGACTTGTAGTGAGGACTCTGATGTATCGGGCATGATCCCTAATTCCAGTACTTTTATTATTATTGTTGTGGACTCTCCCTTCATGGAGAATTATTACTATATATGTGATTATTGTTGATATGTGTTTGAGTTCTAATTTCATGTACTCTCATACTTTTGCTACTATTTTGTGATCGATATGGCCGGCAGGATCGAAGTTTTGTAGTGACGACCTTCCCGGGCGTGATGGTGTCACCATAAAGCGGTGGTTCTGGGCCTATGACCCCATGGTTTAAAAGAAAAAAAAAGAGGTCTTACCCTGGATGTCACTCCTTATACCACCCAGAAAGCGCTTGATTCTACTGGCTTCAGAAACAACTAAATCCGGGGCGAACCGGCTCAGCTTACTAAATCCCACCTCATACTCACTCGCTGTGAGCTTCCTCTGCTTCAAGTGCAGAAAAATGTTTACCAAGCGGTCCTGCTCGACCGACGGCAGAAACTTCTTCAGCAAAAGCTCCTTGAAGGTTCCTATGAACATACATCCTTCAAGTTTTCCTTTTCTCTAAGTCACCAACTCTTTACAAGTCCCTTGAGCTGGTACGCAGCGACTATCACTCTATGGTCCGCTGAAACTCCGGAGAAAGAGAACATCTCCTCGATGGATATAATCAAATCATCCAATGCCATGAAGTCTGTCATAACATCATAGATAGGGGGTACTAATCTCTAGAAATGTGAGATGAAATTCATCTCTGGTGGCGGAATAACTGGGGCACCAGAGGAGCAGGAGGAACGAGGACACCTTGACCCACAGCCATGTCCTGAACTCTAAGCAGCTATCTTGCAACAACAGGTAATAAGGCTTTGATCTGCGCCCACATCTCCAAAATTTTCCTAGACAAAGCTTCATTACTTTGTCGCAGTCCATCTATCACGACCTCATTCTGAGCACCAGACGACTCGCCCTCTGACTGGGGAGTCGACCTTGTCATAAGATGTCTCGACATCCTAATATCACAATTAACAACAAATCAAAACCTAGCTTACTGCTAGAACTACCAATCTTTGATCAGACAAAACATGTACAAATACTTGCTTAAGCTGCTAACTTGCTCTGGGGATAGTATTAATGATATCATGCCTAAACTTAAGATGATATACCATCATCCAATTTACTCATGTGAATAAACCATGAATGCATGAATATGTATTCTTTTGACTCAAAACCATGTGGGTACATATGTAATCATATAAATCTTTAGCTTTACACGTGTGCTAATGTTATGTTATGATATGCATGTTGTGTTATGCATTCTATAAAAGGCCTTAGTGCATTTTATGAGCGGCGTACACATGAAATTTTATGCATCACATACTACATAATATCACATGCAACGAAAAAGTAAAACATGCTAATGGAGACCCATGTGATGGTGGTTATGCATCCCACACTACATAACCGACATATGTTACCACCTATGGTCGATCCATATACAAGCACATATTATGCATCCCATACTACATAATATGCCCTGTATACTTCTTATGATGCTATGAGTGTAATGTTCATGCTTCAGCCAAGACGTACTGATGGCATATCGGTGTGTGTTTGAAATGGCACTAGATAACTAACACTAGCTAGAGATTGTTGCTCGACCAATTGTCAAACAACCCATCTGTTGGGTACATTGGAAAATGTGTACCTGATTTGAAGAAGCCCAACCTAGCTCAATGATATACATCATGTTGTATTTGATGTTGTTTTGAGTTGACATGTGCAGGTAAAGAATTGTTAAAGTTTACAGAAAAAATTCTAAGTCCAAGTGTCGACACAAAGGAACATGTGTCGTCACATAGAAGAAAGTTGTCGACACAACACTGGGAAAGTGTGTCGACACAGAAGGTGTAAGTCGACACTACTCTGGGAAAAAGTGTCGACACATAACATAGTCAACAACAACACTGGGAAAAAGTGTCGACACAGAAGAAGTAAGTCGACACAACACTGGGAAATTGTGTCGACACAGAAGAAAAACGTCGACCTCAACATTGGGAGAATGTGTCGACACTGAAGAGTATAGTCGATCTCAAGTTTGTCGACATCATCTGAATATGTCGACACAGAAGAAAATAGTCGACCACAAGTTTGTCGTCACCAGCAGAATGTGTCGACACATAGTGAGTAAGTCAACACTTATTAAAGTTATGATTCTACAACAACTGTGTCGACACACAGGACTTGTGTCGACACACTGCAGAGTCAAAGACCAAGTTATTTTCAGAAGAAGATGTGTCGACACAAAGGCAATTTTGTCGACATCACTGAAGGCAGTGTCGACACCAAAGTTAATTGTGTCGACACAAATAGACAGATGGTCTCGACACTTTCTGACAGACTGTTTCAACACTAAGGCACAGGACTTGTTTGAAGACTTGACAGCTGTGGGTTATCACCAGTTAACTGAAGTTGTCAGACTTGTCAGAAAACGGTTAGAAACCGGATCAGCCGGTTACCATGAAGAATGTCTATAAATAGACAGATTCAGAAGGAGAGAAAAAAGAATAACACACACACAATTAAGAAGATATAGAACTGATCCTTTGAAATACATTGGAGAAGGGTTATATTCTACTCATTTTCAAGAAAGTGCTAGGCACTTAAGAAGATCTTCTCCGGGAGATCTAAGAAGACTATCTAAGGATAGATCTAAGAAGAGTTCTAATCAGAATTCAGAAGAATCATTCAAAGTTCTGGACAGAGAGAGATCAAGTCAGAATTTGAAGAAGAAGAAAGAATCCATCAGTGGATTCTCAAGAAGCTGTTTGGAATCAACTCAGCTAAGTACATTTTCAAGAAGCTTTGAAGAAGGCTAAGAAACAGTTGATTGCATCAGCTGATTAAGAATTGTCATTGCCTCTTCTCTCTCAACTTGGCAAGACAATTTAAAACAATCTTTTCTATATTTCTGTAGGATCTGTTTATACAGATCTGAGTTGTAAGCCTATGTTATAAAGGCTGAGTGTAGGAGTGTTGAACTCTGAGTGGTAGGGCTGATTGCCTGAGTGTAGGAGAAGGATATTCTCTGAGTTGTAGGCCTTGGGGCAAGGCTGAGGTAGGGCAGTTGTGCCTGAGTTGTAGGAACCTGTTGGGTTCTGAGTTGTAAGATCTATTGATCTGAGATAAGTGGAAGTTTGGCCGAATCTAGCATACAGCTAGATAGGTGAAGGGGGAAAGTGGATGTACCCAGACCTTGGGGAACCACTATAAAACATAGTGCAATCTGTGATGTGTTGTTTTCTGTGATTGCTGTGTTTTTGTATTAGTTAATAAATTGAATTCTGTCTAGAAGTTTTAGAAAAAGAAGCAGGACCTATTCACCCCCCCCCTCTAGGTGTTTAGGCTGCCTTGAAAGTTAAACTATCAAGTGGTATCAGAGGCAGGTTCCTCAAAAAGGACTTAACAGTCTGAGGTAGATCTGATAGGCAGAATCAAGAATCAAGAAGATGGGTTCTGGAGAGAATCATAAGGAGCTAGGGTCAATGAAATTACCCATATGCAAGAAGGAAATCTTTGGGATCTGGAAAGAAAGAGTCAGATTGTTTATGGAAGCATCTGACCCAAGGATTTACATCACAGTACAGGAAGGCCCCTTCATACCAATGAAGATATCTGTTCTTGATGCAAATATCCAAACACCAAAGACTTATTCTGAAATGACCAAGGATGAAATCATCTTGGCAACCATGGACAAAAGGGCACAGAACATAATTGTCAGTGCCATAGATGATTCAACATTTCAGAATCTGATTCACTGCAAGACCTCCAAGGAGATGTGGGACACATTGATTGTCTACATGGAGGGATCAGAAGAAGTAAGGCTGGACAGAAAATCTATGCTAAATCAGGAGTATGAAAGTTTTAGACAAGGAAAATCTGATAGCATCACTGAGTGCTATAAGAAATTCTATAGAATTGTGAATGAGCTAATTTCCTATGGAAGAGTCTTCAGTACCTATGAACTGAATGACAAATTCTTAAGATCCTTATCAAAGGATTGGGATACAAAGATCTGTGCCATAAGAGAAGTGGCAAAATTGGCAGAGATATCTCCTCCAACTCTGTTTGGAAAGTTGCTATCCTATGAAATGCAACTTATGGTAAGGAAGGAGGAGGAAAGAAACTCAAGAGGAGAGCATAGAGAAAAGACTGTGGCATTTAATGCTGAAGCCACCAGAAAGAATAGGAGGAAATCACCATCTCCTCCTAAGGAAGTTGAAGAAGGTAGTTCTGAAAATTCAGATAGGGGTTCAGTCAGCAGTGATTCAGATGCAGACTTTGCTGCATTCACTAGGCAATTTCAAAGGTTCTTGAAAAAGAAGCAATGGAAGTCTAGGCCTTCCTCATCACAGCAAGTAGATGACTATTATCAGAAAAGAAGGTCATCTAGGAAAGAGAAAAGCAGGTCAAAGCCCAGCAAAGCCACTACTTCAAAGATTGTCTGCTATTGTTGCAATAGGCCTGGACATGTAGTGGCTGAGTGTCCTGACAAAAGGAAGGAATCTTCAGAAAAGAAGAAGACTTATCAGAAAGGCAAGAAGGAGAAATCCTTTGTAGCAAAGAAAGATAAAAGTCTGTCAGACCAGTCAACTTCAGAATCAGGATCTGAAGCTGAAGCATATATTGGATTATATGCTGCATCTGAGGAAGAGGAGTTTATGCAGTTGCTAGACTCCATCAATGAACATCAATGCATGGGTTTGATGACTAGATCAGAAGAGGACCTATGCCAGAATCAGTCTGGTCCTAATGAGGTAAACAGTCCTTCCAGTACATTTGTTTGTAGTACAAGTGAAGAATCAGCTACATCTGCATCAAGTGATGAAGATGCATCTGGATCTGAAGGAGATGTCTATCAATTGATAGACAAGTATGGGGACTTGTTGCAGGCCCTTAAGAAAAGCAAGAACCTGGTTAAATCACAGGCTCAGGAAATTGCTGATCTAAGGGTTACAACAGCTGAGTTAGAAAAAGTCCTTGATCAAAAGTTAGCTGAAATTGCCAAGCTGAAAAATATAACTATTATTCAGATGGGCACAATTAATTATACTAATGATCAAGTAAAGAGTCTGGAGGACAGACTTAGAATTGAAAGGGATTTAGTGGCTAGTTACTCTAAGCCAAAATCTGTCTTACCCTTGATAGATGAATTTGTCACTCAGAAGGGTAAGGCTGGATTAGGATTTAAGGGTAACTCCAGGGCTAGCAGATTCAAAAAGAAAGGCAAAGCCCCTATTCAGCCACTAAACCTTTCAGTCCCCATAAGGTTTGGTAAGAAGAAAGTGACTTCTAACATATATGATCATGAAGACATTCAGGATCATATCAAGACAAATGTTCTGAAGAACAAGGGTGTTAAGGCAAGCAGGCCTACCTATGGTCATAAGCCCTATGGTTTTAAGAAACCAGTAGGAGAAGTTGCAACAGCACCAGCAATGAACAGAAATGCTTCTGACAAGGATGTATCTAGATCTAGATACAATAAGTTTGAATGTTGGTGCTGTGGCAAGAGGGGTCATTTTGCATTGGACTGCTGGTATAACACAAGTGTTATAAAGAATAAGAGTCTACCTGTTAGAAGAGGTTATGATAACTTTATTAAGGCTAACCTGAACCAAGGACCCAAGACTTACTTGGGTTCTAAGGGTAAGTAATTCTGTATTGCAGGTGAATCCAAGTTACCATGCCCCTATATGGTACTTGGATAGTGGTTGTTCCAGGCACATGACTGGAACAAAGGGGCTGCTGAAGGAGTATTCATCTGTCAAAGATGGACATAAAGTGATCTTTGGTGGATCTGAAAAAGGAGTCATCAAAGGATTTGATCAAATGACTCAACAGGTATAAGCAAGAAGATGGACAAGCTCTCCATTGCTGAAGCTTCAAAGGAAGAGGGAGCATTGGAAAATGAAGGCTGCTATCCAGGGGGAGTACAAGAGATAATGGAAGCTGAGGAAAACCAAGAGGAGCAGCAGAATGAAGAAGCTGGAGATGCTCAACCTGAAGGGAATCTACCTCCAGCTATAAGATATCTAAGAGATCATCCTACTGATCAGATAATTGGTGATCCAAGACAAGGAGTGCAAACTAGAAGCAGAAATCAAAGCACAGTTTTGCATTCTAGTTTCTTGTCTCAAATGGAACCTAAGAAGTTTGAAGAAGCTATCCAAGACCAGTACTGGATTGATGCTATGCAAGAGGAGCTGAATCAGTTCAGAAGGTGCAAGGTCTGGGAGCTTGTTCCTAAACCAAGAGGCCACAACATAATTGGGACTAAGTGGATCTATAGGAACAAGCTAGATGAAAGTGGAATAATAATAAAGAATAAAGCAAGATTGGTTGCAAAAGGATACAGGCAGGAAGAAGGGATTGACTTTGATCAAACCTTTGCTCCAGTAGCAAGGCTGGAGGCAATCAGAATGTTCCTTGCCTATGCAGCCTACCAAGACTTTAAAGTATACCAGATGGATGTAAAGTCAGCATTTCTGAATGGTGATCTTAAAGAAGAAGTATATGTAGAGCAGCCATCAGGTTTTGTAGATCCTCTTAAACCTGATTCTGTGTACAAGCTTAGGAAAGCTTTGTATGGGTTAAAACAAGCTCCAAGGGCTTGGTATGAAACCCTGTCTACCTTCCTCATTGAGAATAAATTCTCAAGAGGAAAGATAGACAAAACTCTATTCCTTAGGGAATCCAAAGGAAAGATCATCTTAGTCCAGATCTATGTTGATGACATAATCTTTGGATCTACTGAAAACAACCTTTGTAAAAAGTTTGCCAAACTTATGCAAGGGAAGTTTGAGATGAGCAGTATGGGAGAACTTAAGTTCTTCTTGGGACTCCAAGTAAGACAGACTGATGATGGATTGTCCATATCCCAGTCTAAGTTCACCAAGGAATTAATTAAAAAATATGGTATGGAGTCATCCTCCTCCATGAGAACTCCTATGGGCACAAGTATGCCAATATGCAAAGATGAGGCAGGTAAACCTGTTGATGAATCATTGTATAGAGGAATAGTTGGGTCACTACTATATCTCACTGCTAGTAGACCTGACATTATGTATGCAACATGTGTCTGTGCTAGGTACCAAGCCTGCCCTAAAGAATCTCATTATACTGCAGTAAAAAGGATTCTGAGATATCTAAAGGGCACTCCTACTCTAGGTCTTTGGTACCCTAGGAATAGAGATTTTCAACTAACAGGCTATTCAGATGCAGATTTTGCAGGATGTAGAGAGGATAGAAAGAGTACTACAGGTACTTGTCAATTCCTGGGAGGAAGACTAATATCTTGGAGTAGTAAAAAACAGACTAGTGTGGCAATTTCCACAGCTGAGTCAGAGTATATTGCTGCAGGAAGCTGCTGTGCACAGCTATTATGGATGCAGCATCAGCTTAAAGATTATGGTATTCAGGTAAGTAGAACACCCCTTTTATGTGATTCTAAGAGTGCTATTTCTATTGCTAATAATCCAGTTTCTCATAGTAGAACTAAGCATATAGAAATCAAATATCATTTTCTTAGAGAACATGTAGAAAAAGGTGACATCTCATTGGAATTTGTAAAAACAGATTATCAAATAGCAGATGTATTTACTAAGCCTTTAGATGAAACCAAATTCAATAAATTCAAAATTGAATTAGGTATGTTAACCATTGATTAATGTATTAAACAAAATCATTAACAATGCTATTGAAATGGTTAATAAGTAAGTAAAAGTAGTAACAACAATAATCAAGTGTTAAAAAGGACACATTGAAGTTACAGAAATAGGCTAAGTAAGAATGTGTCGACACATTCAGTAATAATGTGTCGACTCAGAGAAATTATGTCGACAAGTCAGAAATATTGTGTCGACACAGAGAATATGTGTCGACACTTAAGAGTTTTATTGTCGACTTAACCAGGAATGTAATGTCGACTCAACCAGAATTATGGTGTCGACACTTACAAAATATGTGTCGACACTTGTCTTAGTGTCGACACAGAATTTCTGTCTTTCTACTATATATCCAAGGTGTCGACATAACCACAAATTGGTGTCGACACATAGTAGACTGAAGAAATGTCGAGTTAATAGAAGCTTGTGTCGACACATTCCGTCTGTGTCGACACATTTAGACTGTCTTTGGCGCCTTTTGAACTTCTTTCAACAGAAGCTATAAATAGGTCAAAAAGCTCTTTGTGTCGACACGCTTTCAAGGTTTTCGAAACTCAAACCCTGTGTCGACAGTCTTTCTTTCTCTCTTCTCTCAAGCTTTCTCGACACAACGATGGCGCCAAGGATTGAAGACAATGTTAATGAAGGGTATGAGTTGGTGCGCCAGGCGTTTGCAGAGGCGCCGCCTGATGTTCAAGGAGTTATCACCCTTCTCTCTGCATCAGGGTTAGAATTTCTTGTCTCGGAACCATCCAAGATCTGGAAAAAGGAGGTGCATGAGTTCTTTATCTCAGCATCAGTCCATTCTACTGAACTCAAGATCAAGTCCATTGTTCACGGGACTAAGATTAAGATTACTCAAAGAGGTTTGAGAAAGTTTTTGCAATTACATGTGGTTGAAAATGAAGAAGAGGTTCCTAGTTCTAAGACAAGGGAAGCCCTTCTATGGTGTGGTTTGGATGCAAACATGAAGATTGGAGCTGCATTCAATAGGAAAGGTATGAATCAGCAAGGAAAGTTCTTGTCTGAAATAGTTGGGAAAGTAATTATCTGCAAGACAGGTGGACATGATAGGATTTCTGCCTATATGTTCAACCTTATGACCAGGATTGTCTTTACAATTCCTACTGATTGGTCAGTAATCCTATTTGACAAGATTAAAGAAGGGATCAAGAAGCCTAACATGGCTAGGATCATAAGTCTATATCTCAATGGAGCAATTCCTGAAGTGATGCAGCAACTGCCAGGATCTAAAATCAATCATATGAGAAGGATGGACATGAGACTATTCTCCAGGTGGGAAAGGGTGCTGACTAAGGATGTGCCTGAAGAGAGCAGGCCAGACACCCCTGTGAGATCCCCTTCTCCAGCTCAAGAGACTGAGCAACAACAAGAGGACCCACTAAGGATACAGAGTGAAGAACAACCTGCCTCCACTACAGTTCATCAAGTAGATACATCTGCACAGATGCAGGGGGAGCCTGTTCAATCTCCTGCTCAAAATGTATCTACCCCTACTCAGGTACAAGTGGTACAGGTGTAGGGGGAGCAAATGTATTTTACTATAAAAGACTTTCTAAAAGTTTTTTTTTTTTCACTGCACAGGTTCAGGGGGAGCATGTGTCTTCTCCTACTCCAGATATGCAGCTGCCTGAGAATGTGCACAAGGATGCACCTAATGACTTATCTTCAGATGCTCCAGTTCAAAAAGAATACACTCTGGATGAGTTATTTCCTAATGATGACATAGCTACTGATAGAATAGAAGAGGACCAAGATGTTGAGCAGCCTCTTGACATAGAGCTAGAATAAGAAGTGGAGAAAGTTCAAGAGATTGAAAAAGTTCAAGACATAGAGGAGGAGCAAAGAATTGAGGGGGAGCCAGTACATGTTGAAACTGAGCAACATGGCACTGAAGCAGATAGAGTTCACATTGAGAGTACTTCTGAATCTGAAACTGAAGAAGCCAGGTTGGCTAAGAAAAGAAAACTGGTTGTATTTAAAAGAAGAAGCAAAACTTATAAGCAGGCTTTACAGACAACACCTCCACCTCCACCTCCTGAAGTTGATTATAACAAGTTCTTGGTGGATTTACAGGTGAAATTGGATGACCACAGGGTGGCCATTGAGAAATATGTTGATGAAAGAAACAAAACTCTGCAGTTTGACTTAGCCCAAGATATTAAATCTATCCAATTTCAAGTCAACTTGAATAAAACTGAAATGACAGATTGCTTCCACAAGGGTGGCAATGCTGTAGTTTATCTGGCTAAACAACAGCAGGCTATCTCTACAAAGGTGGATGATATTGCTTTGAAGCAAGGTTATGTCTTGGAAAATCAAATAAGAATGAATGACAATTTAACTGAATCTCATAATGAGATCATTCAAGAGGTGAAGAAGATTGTTCCAGGGATGCCTGCAAATAGAGCCAAAGAAATGGAAGAATTTGATAAGAATTTTCAGGCTGCAATTGCATCTGTTAAGACTGCCATCACAACCTCTCAACAGGAAATATCAGAAAAGCTTCAAAAGTTAAGACCATTTTTCAAGGAGGGAGTGAATTATTTGGATGGCCAAATTCGATTCCAGAAAGAAGATCTTAGAGATCATGTCTCAAGAGAAGCCATAAAGGGGGAGAGGATGCTAATTCATGCAGGCTCTGAGCATGCCAAATGGGTGACCAATAGTATAAGAGCCACATTGGGATATCCACCATTGTGTGATGATAACATGGTGGCTGAGTCTGGTCTACAAACAGGACTACTTGAAGGTGACCAACCTGAGGTTGCCCAAGTCATATACCCCCCTCCAGATTTTGATATCCACCATTGTGTGATGATAACATGGTGGCTGAGTCTGGTCTACAAACAGGACTACTTGAAGGTGACCAACCTGAGGTTGCCCAAGTCATATACCCCCCTCCAGATTTTGATATATTGGATCAGCAAGTGCAATATATGTATAGTCCTTCAAAGGAAGTTGTAAATGTTATCTTTGGAAAGGTTGATAAGCCTGAGGTAAATTTGCAAGAACAGCAAGATGCTCTACTGTCAAAGAAAAGATTTAGAGAGCAGGCTGAGCTGAAGCCAGATTTTGAGCAGTGGAGTCCTACTTCCAGAAATATAATACTCACTGCATGGAAAGCTGTCAAAGATCAAGTTCATGAAAGGGGCAAGTGGTACAATGAGCAGGAATGGCAGAAGTATGAGACAAGACAAGAAGCCATTGTACAATTCAGAAGGAAAGCTAAGCTGGGAAGACTTCCACCTGATGCTATGGAGCCAAGCAAATACTTCCCAAAGCCTTTTCACTATTTTGAAAGGCAAAGGCTCAAGGAAGAAGCTAAGAAGAAAGCTGATCTTAAAGGAAAAAAGATGGCTGAAGAATCAGAAGCTCCTGTGACAGCTAAAATTAAATCTGGCCAAGGGATTGTTATTAGAGAGCCTAAGCAATCCTGATAATGTTTAGTTCTTTCATAATGTTTTGTAATGATGTAATGTGATCTGTCAAAGAAAAACCATGTAATCAAACATTACTCATTAATAAACAAAATATTGTTAAATCTGTGATAGATTGTTTTATCCATGATGTTCTTATTATTTTGTTTATAATTAAGTATCCCTGTGTATTGTCATTTATCATCATTTTATACTATTTCTAAATGGTGTATATCATTGGCTACAAGGGTTATGACTTCTCCAAATAGGGGGAGATTGTTGGGTACATTGGAAAATGTGTACCTGATTTGAAGAAGCCCAACCTAGCTCAATGATATACATCATGTTGTATTTGATGTTGTTTTGAGTTGACATGTGCAGGTAAAGAATTGTTAAAGTTTATAGAAAAAATTCTAAGTCCAAGTGTCGACACAAAGGAACATGTGTCGTCACATAGAAGAAAGTTGTCGACACAACACTGGGAAAGTGTGTCGACACAGAAGGTGTAAGTCGACACTACTCTGGGAAAAAGTGTCGACACATAACATAGTCAACAACAACACTGGGAAAAAGTGTCGACACAGAAGAAGTAAGTCGACACAACACTGGGAAATTGTGTCGACACAGAAGAAAAACGTCGACCTCAACATTGGGAGAATGTGTCGACACTGAAGAGTATAGTCGATCTCAAGTTTGTCGACATCATCTGAATATGTCGACACAGAAGAAAATAGTCGACCACAAGTTTGTCGTCACCAGCAGAATGTGTCGACACATAGTGAGTAAGTCAACACTTATTAAAGTTATGATTCTACAACAACTGTGTCGACACACAGGACTTGTGTCGACACACTGCAGAGTCAAAGACCAAGTTATTTTCAGAAGAAGATGTGTCGACACAAAGGCAATTTTGTCGACATCACTGAAGGCAGTGTCGACACCAAAGTTAATTGTGTCGACACAAATAGACAGATGGTCTCGACACTTTCTGACAGACTGTTTCAACACTAAGGCACAGGACTTGTTTGAAGACTTGACAGCTGTGGGTTATCACCAGTTAACTGAAGTTGTCAGACTTGTCAGAAAACGGTTAGAAACCGGATCAGCCGGTTACCATGAAGAATGTCTATAAATAGACAGATTCAAAAGGAGAGAAAAAAGAATAACACACACACAATTAAGAAGATATAGAACTGATCCTTTGAAATACATTGGAGAAGGGTTATATTCTACTCATTTTCAAGAAAGTGCTAGGCACTTAAGAAGATCTTCTCCGGGAGATCTAAGAAGACTATCTAAGGATAGATCTAAGAAGAGTTCTAATCAGAATTCAGAAGAATCATTCAAAGTTCTGGACAGAGAGAGATCAAGTCAGAATTTGAAGAAGAAGAAAGAATCCATCAGTGGATTCTCAAGAAGCTGTTTGGAATCAACTCAGCTAAGTACATTTTCAAGAAGCTTTGAAGAAGGCTAAGAAACAGTTGATTGCATCAGCTGATTAAGAATTGTCATTGCCTCTTCTCTCTCAACTTGGCAAGACAATTTAAAACAATCTTTTCTATATTTCTGTAGGATCTGTTTATACAGATCTGAGTTGTAAGCCTATGTTATAAAGGCTGAGTGTAGGAGTGTTGAACTCTGAGTGGTAGGGCTGATTGCCTGAGTGTAGGAGAAGGATATTCTCTGAGTTGTAGGCCTTGGGGCAAGGCTGAGGTAGGGCAGTTGTGCCTGAGTTGTAGGAACCTGTTGGGTTCTGAGTTGTAAGATCTATTGATCTGAGATAAGTGGAAGTTTGGCCGAATCTAGCATACAGCTAGATAGGTGAAGGGGGAAAGTGGATGTACCCAGACCTTGGGGAACCACTATAAAACATAATGCAATCTGTGATGTGTTGTTTTCTGTGATTGCTGTGTTTTTGTATTAGTTAATAAATTGAATTCTGTCTAGAAGTTTTAGAAAAAGAAGCAGGACCTATTCACCCCCCCCTCTAGGTGTTTAGGCTGCCTTGAAAGTTAAACTATCACCATCCCTCTGATACCAACTATCACAACCCGCATTTTCTCAAAATCTAAGTTATATCATAGTAAGAGAAAATACGCGTCGTTATGCCACACCGTGCAGGGGATAACGGCAGGTGCTCAGGCTAGACTCCAAACTCTACAATTTATATGAAATCCATAAGTTATTAAGTAAAAACAAGTTTAAGTTTTGAAGGTCGTATCCCTCGGTACAGTGGATCAACTAGTCCACGAGTAAAATTATAGTTATACGCTACGGAAATACTTTGATTATGTTGGATTAACATCCTATATGAACATAAACATCCCCGAAGGACATCTCGCAGTATGCAAGACTCTAGATTTATTATAAGTATAGAAGTAGTCTTTACGTTAGTTAGAAAATAACATTTTTGTTTTAGAAAGATGGTATGCATGAAATACTAGTAGTAATGCTTTTATAAGTTAAAATAACTAACATGCAACCTAGCAAAAACAATCCCAGAGAACTAGTAAATTCAACCACAAAACAGGCCAACAAGGCAGCTTAGCAAAGTAATTATCACTCCTAAAGAAAACCCCCAGTGGGCATCAACAACTTGACACAAGCCAATTTGAGAGCATGTATATCTGTACTAACATGAAAGCTACAAAACACTACCTCACTACTGTGAGGAAAACCTCTGCAAAAAAGTAGTCCACTAGCAAACTTCCTAAACTAGCCGCTCACCCGGCTACTGCCCTGAACCCGAGGCTTTCCAAAAAAGAACATCTCAACAAGAAAATACAAGTGACAATAGAATTAAATCAATACACAACAAAATGTCAAAAGGGTTTGTTGGATCCCTAGTTGGATTTGGGCTAGGTTCAATAAGTTAGGATCATATGACCCAACATGTATAGCAAGGGTCATGGTTGTTTCGTAGAGTCTAGGCCAAGTCCTTAGAGTCAATAATGCATGGACCAGCCATCAACAGTCTGCCAAAGATTCAAGACATAGAGAAATATCAAGACTAAGAAAAAGAGTTCTACGTTCGTCGAACTCTGGTCGATTAAAGTCATGCTCAGCTCGACAAAATCAGAGAAAAATTCTCTGAGCTGGGCTCGACAAACTCAGTTCTCATGTTGGCTTCAACACTCAAGTCCAGAAAACATCTCAATATTTCTAAGTCCAGAATCAAACTCCAGTCGACGAACTTGGTTCTCAACTAAACGATCTTGGTGCACAGAATTGGAAATATCTGTCAAGAAGCAGTCAGCAGTTAAGAGGTCGACGATCTTGGATCTCAACACGACGAACTGTGGACTCAGGTCGACGAAGTCAGACTTGGTTGTCTTCATTCTTCTGTCCCTATTATATTGTAATAATCCCTATGTAATTAATGCTCAAATATTCTCTGAATATTACAGTTAGATTGAGCATTAATTATGGTCTTCATTAGGATTATTGCCTGCCATTTTTCAAAGGGATAGTTGGGGAAATCAATCAATGCAAATATTCTAAAGGACGTCAGCATTGAATGCAGGAAGGAATTCAAAATTCAAAAGGAATTTTACGTGGAAAATATAAAAAGGATTTGTCTTCTTCCTGCAAGAAATACAATACAACAATTTAACAATCTAAGCGAAAGAACAAGACACAGAAGAGACGAACATCAGAACTAGATCAAGGATCTTCTGCTCTTGCTTTCTCTACAACAATGTGATAGAAAGAAAGAACTTCTAGACCAGAAGGAGAAGAACAATCTGAAGAAGAAGAACAATCATTTAAAATCTAGAGTCTTCTTCTTCTGTCATCATCTCAGGAATCTTCAAAGGACAACAACAATAACATCAGTCAAGAAGTTCCTGAACATCTTCTGGCAAAAGCTAAAGTCTGAAGGCCTATCACCATGAAGCAAAGCTCCAACTCCCTGAACAAATTAATTTTCTCAGGGGGAGCCTTTTCTATCATCAGATCCATAAGAGTCTTCTCAGTTGTATGTTGAGAAAGAGAAGACATAATCAATCTCTCATCCCACCACTGTATAAAGGGTTTTCTACTCCCTTCAAAAGTGATTCCTGGTTGCAAGTCACCTAACCAAAAGACTTGAGGTTTGGTTTTTGAGCACCTGATCAAAAGCTTATTGGTGGCAGTCACCTGAACAAAAACCTGAGTGGATTCCTACCAGGGTGGTAGAAGAGTGAGTGTACCCAGGTTGGGGAACCAATATAAAATTCTTGTGTTGTCTGTTTGCCTTTTTCTTTTATTCTTGCTGTGGCTGTGGTAGTTAGGTTACTGTGATTTTTATTAGATAAATTTGGCGTGCTATGACATAATATCTTAGTTTAGAAATAAGTTTTTATTTTGCAGAAAAAGTTGTTAAAAAGCCAAACATACTCTATTCACCCCCCTCTAGAGTATATCAGATCTAACACCTCACTTTCAATTGGTATCAGAGGAGGTTATTTTGGTTGTACAAGCTAACCCTTGAACCAAAGATCCTAAGTTAGATATGTCATTTCATTTTTATTTGAAACATACACACAGCATAACACAGAACAAAGATTATGCAAGCACCAGACCTCCAGTATGCAACCTAAACAAGTTTGCTATCTGGAAGCAAGAATAAAATTATATATGAATTTTATTGATGAATATATCAACAATTCTATCTTGACAGGTCCCCCCTTAGGCATCAAGCTCTACAGCATCAACTAGCACCAATGCAGTTCCACCACTTGAATGGACTGAGGCTCAGAAGAAGGCAAAAATTGCTAATGCCAAAGCAATGAACATTCTGGCCCAAACAATGTCAGATGACATTTTTCAAAAAGTGGCTGAATGCACAACAGCCAAGGACATCTGAGATTCCCTAAATCAAATGGTGGCTGGATCTGTTGATTAAAGGAAGGATATAAGATCAAATCTCATATCCCAATATGAGAATTTCAAGAAGGAGGAAGCTGAATCTATAGTTGACATGTACAATAGGTTAAGCTCTCTCATCAATGAGCTAAAAACCTTGGATAAGGACATCACCCTCACTGAGGTGAATAATAAAATCCTTATGTGCTTTCCAAGCTCATGGGATTCAAGGATCTGGCCCATCAAGGAGGCCAGGAGCCTAAATGAGATTTCCATTGAATATCTTTTGGGAAAGCTGAAGCCCTATGAACAGCTTATCAAATCCAGAGAAGCAGTTGCGCAAAGAACACCTCCACCAACAAGGAAGTAGCATAGCATTGCCTTCAAGGCTACTGAAGAGACAGAGACTCCAACAGTTAATGAAGAGTTGATTAGTCTATTTGCAGAAAAAAACTACAAAATGGCAAAGAAGAATTTCAGAAGAAAGTCATCCAGGCAGGATGAAAAGACAAGATATGATAAAACACCCAATAAAGAAGTGGTGTGCTTTGGCTGCAGGAAACCTGGACACTTCCTCTCAGAGTGTCCAGAGAATCATAAGAAGGAGAAGAGAAGAGAGAAGGACTCTAGAATACAGCAAAGTAGCTGGCCTTCCTCCAGCAAACATAAGAAGGAGAAAGGCAATATAGATGAAAGATGGAGTGAAACTGAAAATGAATCTGCATCTTCCAGCTCCAGTGGAGAAGAAGAGGAGGCAAGGTCCAAAGAAGTTTGCCTCATGGTCATTGATGCTTCCAGGAGTCATTTAGAGGAGGAAGAATCAGACATTGAAGAAGCCTCAGCATCTGTAGCTGATCTGGTATTGTCTTCTTTTGATTATAGTTCTGAATCATTTCAATCTGAATTTAAAACCATGTGCATAGATCTAATAAATTCAGAAAAAGAAATTAAGACACTAAGGGAAACACTAGGAAACCAAGAAAATGTTATTTCTGAAAATAATAGGTTAAAGGCTGAACTAAATTCTGCAAATGAACAAATTATCTTTCTGAAATCTGAACTTAGCAAAGCTAAGATATTAGAAGAATCATTGAATAGCAGAAGTTTAAGATTGTTAGATATAACCAGCACTTTAAATGCTAGAACTAATAAATGTAGACAAGGATTAGGAGCTTCATCCAGTGAACAAATCCTAATCATAGAATCATCTTTCTAATCCTATAAATTTTGAATCTGATAAAGGAAAGAAAATATTGAACAAGTTAATAAGGTTAATAAAGTTCTTAAATAGATTGAAACTAAGAACAAACTTTAAAACCACAAGAATAATAAAAGTAACAATGTTCAGCTGTTATCGTCGAACTCAGATCGACGATATATGAACAGATCCTCGACCTCAAAACGACGATCTCTGAACTCAAACTTCAATAATAATAATTCATCTTATTATGACCGACGAATTGTGTATGGTTCGTCGAGGAGAGATTGGCGAACATGGGGCACAAAAAATGAACTTGTTCATCCTCTGAGCAGAGATCGATGATCTCATCCCAATTCATCGAACTCTGATCGACGAACTCATAACATTTTGTCGAACACAGAAAGACTTGCTAATAATCATAACTATAATAGCAACTCTTATAAATCTAGGATACCATTTAATCCATTAGCTGATTGGATAATTCCACCTAGAAGATATCATCCATTAGGATACAAATCTCAACCAAAATTTTCTGTAATATCTAGCTTTTCATATCAGCAATATAAAGGACCCAAGGTAACCTGGGTCAAGAATAACTAACTATTTTTCTTGTAGATAAAGAGCTGTCCAGTTGTGAATCAACTATAGTACCTGGACAGTGGTTGCTCCAAACACATGACTGGCAATAAGGAAAATCTACTCAACTACAAGACCAAGATGGGACCAAAGGTAATCTTTGATGATTCAAAGTTTGGCCAATCTGAAGGCCATGGACGAGTAAGAATTGGAGCTGTCACATTAAAGAAGGTGCCATATGTAAGTGGACTCAAGCATAACCTCATCTCCATAAGTCAATTATGTGATGAAGGTTACCAGGTACACTTTAACACAATATCTTGTACTATTTCAAGTAAAGAAAAACAAAATGTTTTAATTGGGAATAAACAAGGAAATATATATTTAGTTGATTTTAATGCTGTCAATTCAGATATCTGCTTACTTAACATAATTTGTAATCAGAATGAATTATGGAATAAAAGGTTAGGACATGTAAACATGAAAAATATTGATAGGCTATCAAAAGACAACCTTGTGAGTGGTTTACTTTCTGGTTCCTACAAAAAGGAAGGCCTCTACAGGGCCTATCAACTAGGCAAGAAAACTAAATCTAGCTTTAAATCAGTAAATAAAAGTGATTCACCTAGGATCTTGTACTTGCTACACAAGGATCTCTTTGGACCCATTACTGTACAGAGCCTAGGAGGGAAATCCTACACTTTTGTTATTGTAGATGACTTCTCAAGATTCACTTGGGTGTTCTTTCTGAGATCTAAGTCAAATACCTTTAAAGTTCGTACAGATTTTCTCAGGACCTTACAGATTGAGTACTCTACTCATGTTGCATTGATCAGAAGTGATCATGGTACAGAGTTTGAGTCTCTTCTTATGCATGAGTTCTGTGAGAAGGAAGGTATAAGGCATTGCTTCTCAGCTCCTATAACTCCCCAACAAAATGGGGTAGTTGAAAGAAAAAATAGGACCCTTATTGAAGCTGCAGGCACATTACTTACAGATGCTTACCTACCCCTATCCTTTTGGGCAGAGGCTGTAAGCACAACAAATTATGTACTGAATAGAATCTTGATACATAAACTAAAGAATAGGACTCCATATGAATTACTTAAAGGGAAGAAACTTAAACTCACCTATTTTAAAGTATTTGGATGTGTATGTTATATACATAATAATAAGAAGAAATATATTAGAAAGTTTGAAGCTAAGGCTGAAGAGGGAATTTTTCTAAGATATTCCCAAGTAAGCAAAGCTTATAGGGTATTCAATAAATCATCTTTAAAAATTGAAGAATCTGTCCATGTTACTTTTGATGAGGCTAACATGTCTTGCAAGGAGAAAGAGATTTCTACCAATAATCCTTTTCAGGTACCTCACTTGTGTGAGAATTTGAACAGACTAAGCCTCACCCAAGAGGCTCCAACACATCCTTCTCCACAAGATAAAGAAGAAAGTGAAGAAGAAGACACTGACGAGACTGAACTTCATCCAACAGCAAACATAATTTCGCAAGAGGAATTAAATCCAAATGCTGTTGCTGAACCAACTCCACCCACTGATCCTGTCACACTAAGGGATCACCCCAGATCTCAAGTGATTGGAGACATAATAGCAGGTGTACAGACAAGGCATCAACTCAACCAAGACTTGATGCATGCATGTTTCCTCTCTCAAGTTGAACCTCAATCCATAAAAGATGTTGAGCAAGATCCCCACTGGATCATTGCTATGCAAGAGGAACTCAACCAATTTGAGAGATGTAGAGTTTGGGATTTGGTTCCAAGACCCCAAGACTACCCAGTCATTAGAACCAAATGGGTATATAGAAACAAACTAGATGCCCAAGGGGTAATTGTAAGAAACAAGGCTAGGCTTGTTGCTCAAGGTTATAAGCAAGAAGAAGGGATAGACTATGACCAAACATTTGCACAAGTTGCAAGATTAGAGGCAATCAGAATCTTTCTTGCCTATGCTGCCTACAAGAAGTTCAAAGTATATCAGATGGATGTAAAGAGTGCTTTTCTAAATGGAGTACTAAAGGAAAATGTTTATGTTGAACAACCTCCAGGTTTTATCTCTCCAACACATCCCTATCATGTATTTAAATTGCATAAAGCCCTCTATGGTCTAAAGCAAGCTCCAAGATCTTCGTATGAGAGCTTAGCTAGTTTTCTTATAGAGCATAAATTCATTAGAGGCATAGTAGATAAAACCTTATTCACTAGACATCATAAGGACCAAACTTTGTAAGTACAAATATATGCGGATGACATCATATTTGGGTCTACTGAACCCAATTTATGCAAGAGGTTCTCTGACCTCATGCATTAAAAATTTGATATGAGTAGCATGGGAGAGCTCTCCTACTTCCTTGGTCTCCAAGTGAAGCAGCTCCCTGATGGCATTTTCATCTCCCAGGCTAAATATGCTAAAGAGCTTATAAAGAAGTTTGGGATGGCTGATGCCTCAGCAAAGAAAACACCCATGGCTATAAATGCTGTAATAGACTTTGATGCACATGGAAAACCTGTTGGGTCCCTACTATACATTACAGTAAGCAGATATGACATCATGTTTGCCATATGTCTTTGTGCTGGGTTCCAGGTGAACCCTAAAGAATCTCACCTAGTTTTTCTAAAAAGAATTTTGAGATATATAAAGAGTTGTCCCAACTTAGGTCTCTAGTATCCTACTGAGTCAGAGTTTGAGTTAACTAGATACTCAAATGCTGACTTTGTTGGATGCAGAGTGGATAGAAAGAGTACCTCAGGAACCTGCCAGTTCCTTGGTATGAGATTAGTGTCCTTATTTTGTAAGAAGCAGGTATCTGTTTCAACATCAACTATTAAAGCAGAATATATTACAGCTGGCAGTTGTTGTTCTCAGATGCTGTGGATCCAAAACCAACTCCTAGACTATGGCTTCAACTTAAATAATTCAACTCTCTTATGTGATAACACAAGTGCTATAGATATAGTACAAAATCCAGTCAATCACAGTAGGACTAAGCATATAGATATTAGGCATCATTTCATTAGAGAGTGTGTAGACAAAAATAAAATCAAACTTATCTATATCTACACTGATTTACAAAAAGTTGATATTTTCACCAAGCCCCTGGATGAAAGAAATCACTTGTTCTTTGTAAATCAGGTTGGAATGATCAATGGAGAAGACTTAGTTTAGTTTCTAACTGCACTCGAAGAACTCTTCAAATTTCGTCGAATGGAGGTCGACGAACTGGGAAAGGTTCTTGAGATATTCGTTGACCTGAGATCGACGAACTCTCTGTTAGTGAAGTTAGTTTCATCGACTTGAGATCGACAAATCTACTTCAGAAATCTTTCGTCAAACAGAGCCCGACGAAATATCTTCAAACCTTTAGACTGAGCTCGATGAATTGATTTACTCCAAATTATTTCGTCGACCTCAGATCGAAGAATTGTTAACTTTTAGTGGAACAGAGTTTGTCGATTCATATTCTAGAAAACCTTATATTTAGGTTTTTTTTTGACCTCCGTCCCGCCCTTTCAATTCCCTTACACTTGATCTTCGTTTTTCTCTTGCAGGTGCTCTCATGGCGATTCCAGCAGGCAATCTTGCGGCGATGAAATTTGATACTGGATTCGACCTTGATTTTGAATCCTTTCAATATTCCGATCCTATCTTTCTGAACATCCTGCAACTGTTTTAAGAACAGCAGTTGAAGACTCTACTATCCACCAGGATCAAGATATCTGGAGCAGAAATCAGAGAGTGTGTCTTTATATGTTCCACAGAGGACAACACTATGACTGGAACTATAGTGGGTAATGCTATTTCCCTCACCCACGCTATTTTAACAGAAGTTTGTGGATTAAACAATGGTGAAGAGGAATTAGAAATGGACACTGAGGAGTTTGACATGATGCTGAGTATGATGGGTTATTCAGGACAAACCCCTAATAAACTGCTTAAGAAACATCGGTCTGCGAAGTTTAAGTTTCTCGCAGACATTGTGGGAAAAGTGTTGCTGGGAAAGCACATAGCCCATGACTACATAACTAGGCACCAATTCCTGGTTATGTGTGTTGTGGTCAATAATAAGAAAGTGAACTGGGCTCAGATCCTATTTGATCTGATTAAAAAGAAGAATACAAAGAAAGAGGTATGTTTTGGAAGGATCCTAGGGATCTTTCTAAAGAAAAGGGCTGCTGAATCCCTGGTCTCCCCGAACATATTCATAAATGCTAGCAAGAGGCTCACATGTGCCCTTTTTAGCAAGTGGGAGAGGACAATCACCAAGCCCTCCAAGGCTACCTCCTCTTCCACAAGACTTTTTGAGAGTACAAGGGCTGCTCCAGCCACACCTTACCCCTACTGAAGAGGTTCCTTCCACCACTCCACACCCTTCAACTCTCATAATTCCATCATAACCATCAAATCCACAAACCCCACCTTCCACTCATATTACAGTCCCTACTCCCACACCTCCATCATCCCCATTACAAACATCTCCAACCCATATTCCCTCTCATACTCCTTCCCCCCAGCATGATACGTCACTACCATCACCACCCACATCCCCTCTTTCAAGGCATTTAGCTGACATCCCCCTATCCATCCTCTCATCCCTCCCATCCTTCAATCTATTATCATCCCCAATACAATCTCCACCTCCACCTCCACCTCCACCTCTAACTCAACTAGCTCCTACCAACTCCACTCAAACACCCCCTGCAACAACATCTACCTCCCCACTATTGGACTCTTCCATTATCCCTCCACTTTTTGCACTTCTCACACCCCTCCTCAAAAAAATTATAGCAGAGGCCATTTCTCCTCTTGCTGCTTCCATCTCCACCCTTGCTACCCAGATATCTGCTCTCTCTACTGCTCCCTCTTTAGTTGGGGGCCTAGCTTCAGTTACCACTGAAACTAGGCAGGGGGAGATACTCAATGAAGAAGAAGCAGCAGCAGATGTAGCAGTAGAAGCAGCAGCAGCAACAGAGTTAGTTAAAACGTATATGGAAACAGTACCAAATATAGCAGTAGATGTACAAGCAGCAGCAGCAGAGTTAGTTGAAACTGATATGGAATCATTATCAGATATAACAGCAGAAGCAGAAACATCAGAACCAATAGATACAGTCTATCTTAATAACCTTCCAGCAGAAAGCACTAAGCCATCCATGGCTATAATTCCTTATACCACACAAATAAGTCGTAAAGTTTGGCTCAAGGCCACTTTTGCTGCTCTAGAGTCTCCTCCCAGAGTTACTTCTTCCACTATCGCATCCCCTCTTGCACCAATTTATGTTATGGATGATTCTCCAATGCCTTATCTAGATGCACTGGTCATGGCTGACATAGAAGAAGAAAATAAATCAGTTGCTGAAAGAACTGATGTGTATAATTCTCCAGCTCCTCCTCCAGCTCCTCCTCCAGCTCCCTCCAAGACTGAAAAATCAGCAATACCTAATGAAACATTAAGAGAGATAGATACACTATATCACAATCCACAACAGTCATATGATGATGATGATGATTCAGATGAGGATCCCAAAAGAAAAAAAGTATCCAAGAAGAGGAAAGCTCCTCCACCTCCTGCCCCTAAACCCAATCCTACAAATGATACACCCTACTATATTATGAAAATATTACTCCATACAAAGGTATGCCAGCATGGATATGGCTATCCAAGAATGAACAGAAGGCTAGGAAGAAAAGAAGGAGATACTCTCCTCCTCCACAGAAGTTTAAGTGAGGTCCTCCTCCTCCTCCTCCTACTGCTAATGACTTAGGAGTTGCTCGACAAAGTTCAGATGTATCTTCCAAGCCTACATCTTTCACAAAAACCTATCAAAGATAGGAAAGATCATCCAGTCATCAATCCCAAGGAGGCAGTCAGCAAAGCAGTACAAGTTTAGCTGAGGAAATAAAGGAAGTTGTTTATCAAGGGCCAGCATTCTCTCCTCCTAAACAGCAAGCTCCTCAACATCAATACAGAAGGAACACTGAATCCCATAAGCCTAAAGGGAAATATAGTGAAGCTGTTCCTCCTAAATCCCTCTATACTCAAAGAAATGAAAAGCAGAATGTTACAAGTTTCCAAGCTCAATTTACACAGTTCAAGCCTGTTACCCTGCTTCCTCCACAAGATGATCAGTCATTTGTTAATCAAGATGTTGATCCAAATTTCAGGATGGCAATGCTCCAGGAGCTAATTGGTCTTTCACGGATAAAGAAAGCTATGGAAGAAGGAGAAGACCCGTAAAAATTCACAACGATGTCATCCTATAGAGAAAAAGAACTAGACAAACTTCAGGTTAACAAGAAAGTATTTAATCCAGCAGAATACATGGCATTGCACCCTGAGGCTGTTGTACCAAGAACTTCAACCCTGACTGTGATTGGAGCATCAGATCTGTATATGTCAAAGAAAGAAGTTGCCAATCTCAACAGGGAAATTATATTCACTCAGCCTTGGGACAAAAGAAAAGAGGAGAAGCACAGGGAAAAGAAGCAAAAGAAATAAAATTTGAACTGCTTTGTTTATGGTAACTTTAAAACTGTTTTTTCATCATGATACAAAGCTTACTGTATATGTATATATATATGCTTTATATACCATTCTCTTTTATTCCAGATATATGTTTTTCCTACTTTGTACATTTCTCTTTTTACCATTGAGTCTGTAAATAGTGACCTCACCCAAATAGGGGGAGATTATTGGATCCCTAGTTGAATTTTGGCTACATTCACTAAGTTAGGATCATATGACCCAACATGTATAGCAAGGGTCATGGTTGTGTCCTAGAGTCTAGGCCAAGTCCTTAGAGTCAACAATACATGGACCAGCCATCAACAGTCTGCCAAAGATTCAAGACTTAGAGAAATATCAAGACTTAAAAAAAGATTTCGACGTTCGTAGAACTCAGGTCGACGAAAGTCGTGCTCAGCTCGACAAAATCAGAGAAAAATACTCTGAGCTGAGCTCGACGAACTCAGTTCTCAAGTCGACGATTTCAGGATCATCTGCTTCAACACTCAAGTCCATAAAATTTCTCCATATTTCTAAGTCCAGAATCAAACTCCAGTTGACGAACTTGGTTCTCAGCTCGACGATCTTGGTGCACAGAATTGGAAAGATTTGTCAAACAGCAGTCAGCAGTTCTGAGGACGACGATCTTGGATCTAAGCTTAACGAACTGTGGACTAAGGTCGACGAAGTCAGACTTGGTTGTCTTCATTATTCTGTCCTTATTATATTACAATAATCCTTGAGTAATTTATGCTCAAATATTCTCTAAATATTACAGTTAGACAGAGCATTAATTATGGTCTTCATAAGGATTATTGCCTGCCGTTTTTCAAAGGGACAGTTGGGGAAATCAATCAATGCAAATATTCTCAAGGCCGTCAGCAATGAATACAGGAAGGAATTCAAAATTCAAAAGGAATTTCACATGGAAAATAGAAAAAGGATTTGTCTTCTTCCTGCAAGAAATACAATACAATGATCTAACAATCTAAGCGATAGAACAAAACACAGAAGAGACGAACATCAGAACCAGATCAAGGATCTTTTGCTCTTTCTTTCTCTATAACAAAGTGATAGAAAGAAAGAACTGTTAGACCAGAAGGAGAACAACAATCTGAAGAAGAAGAACAATCATTCGAAATCAAGAGTCTTCTTCTTCTGTCATCATCTCAGGAATCTTCAAAGGACAACAACTATTACATCAGTCAAGAAGTTCCTGAAGATCTTCTGGCCAAAGCTAAAGTCTGAAGGCCTATCACCCTAAAGCAAAGCTCCAACCCCCTGAACAAATTCATTATCTCCGAGGGAGCCTTTGCTAACATAAGATCCACAAGAGTCTTCTCAGTTATATATTGAGAAAGAGAAGACATAAACAATCTCTCATCCCCCCACTATATAAAGGGTTCTCTACTCCCTTCAAAAGTGATTCCTAGTTGCAAGTCACCTCACAAAAAGACTTGAGGTTTGCTTTTTGAGCACCTGATCAAAAGCTCATTGGTGTCAGTCACCTGAAAAAAAAAACCTGAGTGGATTCCTACCAGGGTGGTAGAAGAGTGGATGTACCCAGATTGGGGAACCACTATAAAATTATTTTGTTATCTGGTTGCCTTTTTCTTTTGTTCTTGTTGTGGCTGTGCTAGTTAGGTTGCGGTGATTCTGATTAGATAAATTTGATGTGCTGTGACATAATATCTCAGTTTAGAAATAAGTTTTTCTTTTGCAGCAAAAGTTATTAATAACCCAAACATACTCTATTCACCCCCCCTATAGAGTATATCAGATCAAACACCTCACTTTCAGGGTTACCAAACCATGACTAGATGATTGTAAGGAATAATCAACAGTTAAGCCCAAGGAAAAAGGGAAGAAGGAACTCACAATGGTAAAACATCCCAAGTTGTACCAAGTGCTATAAGGATCAAGGCTAAAATAACATAAGCATAAATACGTGCATAAATGAAAAGAAATTGGTCAATTCATCATTAGAGAGCAAAAAACACCGGCAAAGTCCTACATAAGCAGTGGAAGTGACTAACCCAACACACCAATAGTAAAGCTTCACTGGGCCCAAGAAAAGGTGGTCTCATGCCTCGACACACCCAAAACAGTGGAAAAGCCGGTACCTGCGGTGGAAGGGGCCTACCCAACACACTAGTAGTCACAACACACGGTGGAAGGGACCTGCCAAACACACCAACAACCACCAACCAACATAGGGTAAAGATGCACAAAACCGGGAACCAAAGGCCCTAACATCCATGCACCGGTAAAACTTCAACCAACCACTGGTTTATTCTGCTAAAATGAGGAAGAAACCCCCAAATTCACCCTGAGGCCCAATCCCAAGGAATCAGACAAGAATCGACGAAAAAATTCTAAGTCCAAAGAAAAGTGTTGAGTATACTCGACGCTGCGTTGACTGCAGTCAACGCACTCGATGCCATCTAGCTAAGCTCAGCGAGAAATCAAACCACTCAATGTTGTCGACGCTTTTTGACTTAGATTAAGAATTCCTACATGGAGAGGCTTCACTCAACTCCGCATTGAGTGAATACCACTCACTCAACGCTTTCTTACTTAGACAGTAGGTTTAGCGATGGCGTTGAGCGTCTTCAACACACTCAATGCCACGTTGAGTGAAGTCAGCTCACTCAATGCTTTTACACTTAGTCTAAAAACTGAACTTCAGGATAGGACCACACTAAACGCCAAAACCTGCTCGACGAAAATAGCTTAAGTCTAAGGCTCAGTTCGACGAATTTGCCTTCTCAGTTCCATGAATTGAACCTTCTCAGTTCGACGAATTAGCGTTCGACGAATTAGCATTCTCAGTTCGACAAATTGAACCTTCTTAGTTCGACGAATTAGAACTTCACTATTCGACGAATTAGCATTCGTCGAATAGCATTCGCCAAATTAACCTACAGTCTAAGACACAATTCGACGAATTAGCACAGGTATAATACTCCAATTTGACTAATTTAACCTTACTCCTACAGATAATTGCTGAAATATACGATGACAATTCTCAGCCTATAGTTGATGACTCAAACCACTCATAATCGACGAAGTTAAGATTTTACAGCAACTAATTTGATGGATTAATCTTACCAAGAACCATAATTGACGACATCTAATCCCTCATATACAATGAATTAAACAGGGTTTAACTTACATAAAAATTGGTGGGTTAGAACCTATTAATAGCCATACAATCAATGGATTTACTTGCCTACAGTCATATAATCAACCAACTATCTTGTACAGATTATTGCCAAATTCAACAATTACTCGACAAACTCCTACTGGATCGATTATGTTGAACTTGGCCGGAAAACTATACCAAAAAGCTGATCAGTAATGGCCAGATCTAACCCTACTCCCAAAAACTACAAAGGGAAGAACAGTACGGAAAATATACAAGAAAAAGGCAAGCTTGGCAAGGTGAAGAAGTCACCCCTTGCCTCAAATCGCCGAATCAAGCCACGTAAACGCACCTCCTCAATATCTGACCGAAAGAACACCTAAGCAACACCTCTGTTGAAACGTAGATCTATGTGAGAGCTATCCGGATCTACTCTCCAAAGAAGATTTTGAGCACCAACACTCCAGAAATTAGTGGTTGAAAGCTTAAAAGAAACCGCCGCTCTCTCTCTCTTCCCGTAACAGCCGATGGTTTCATGAAGAAGACGATGAATAGGGTTTTTTTATTCACAAGGCTATTTATACTTAGAAATATAAGTATTATAATAATAGTTTTTTATTAAAGAATGGTCCAAATGACCCAAAATTTGCGCCAACACAGATTTCTACGAAAATCACACCGTATCCAAATACTGAAGCTACAAACCCAACAATGCAGTCAAAATTAATATTCGACAAAACAAACACGGGCAAACACCTCCAAAAGCCAAAACACAAGCATTCCCAAAGAGGCTACACCGAGTCACCAAAACAAACCAGGATCGCTAGGGAATCTTGCAAACAGGCTAAACCCAGCCACACACAGTGAAACCTAAGAGCTAAAAGCACGCTCAAATAACGGCAAATGCCAAAAATTCATCAACGTAACGCTCTGACGTCATAAGCACGCCAGATAATGAATTAAACCAAATATCGAAAAATCAGGGGTGTTACAGCAACTCCCCCTAAAAGAAAGTTTCTTCCCAAAATTTATGCACAAAACCTCTATTACAAAATAAAAAGGAATAACCAAGGGTTATTGAAAAGTTTATATACCAATCAACTTGGAGAACAGATAAGGATGAGCCTCCCTCATTGCTGACTCCAACACCCAAGTGGCTTTTTCCACGTCTTGGTTTCTCCACAAAACCTTCACAATTGATATGGTTTTTCTCCGCAACATTCGATCTTGAGTATCCAGAATGCGGACAAGCATCTCAACATAAGAAAGATTAGGCTCCAGCTGGGGTACAACATCAAGAATCTACCGGTTGCTGAGCACACATTTCCGCAGCTGGTTCACGTGAAACACGTCGTGCACACCAGGAAAATTTATGGGCAAATCCAGCCTATATGTTGATACTCCAATACGCTAAATAACCATAAAAGGTCCCGCATACCTCAGGTCCAAATTATGATTCTTCCAAATCTCTTAATGCCAGACATTGGGGAAACCTTTAGAAAATCTAGGTCCCCTACCGCAAACTCCAAATCAGTTCTTCAATGGTTAGCATTATTCTCATAACGCTCCGGAGCTATACAGAACTTTTCTCTGATATGCTTCACAGAAATATCCATTTCTTCTAACGCTTCAGGACCCAGCCACGGTCTCTCACCAACCTTGGCCCAAAACAAGGGAGTTTTGCAACGTCTCCCATACAAGGCCTCAAACGGGGCTATCTGCAAGCTCTCTTGATAGTTATTATTATAAGCAAACTACATCAATCTGAGACGCTCCTCCATGGTCCCAAATATGACATCTGATCATGTCCTCCACGATCTGATTTACTCTCTCCATTTTACCTTTAGTCTATGGATGATAAGCGGTGGAATACCTCAGATTAGTACCCAACCCTTCTTGTAAGCTTTTCCAAAAGTGAGACGTAAACCTGGAGTCTCGATCCGATACAATGCTAACTGGTACTCCATGCAATCTGATGAATTTATCTAAATATAATTCAGCTATCTTCTTCATGGAGTAGCCAATCTTAAATGGCACGAAGTGAGAACACTTCGTCAGTCGATCTACTATCACCAAAACAAAATCGTGACCTCGAGGAGATCTCGTTAAACCCGTAATGAAGTCCTTGGAAATACTCAACCATTTCATGCATGGAATATCCAAAGGCGTCTACTTGCCACGAGGCCTTCTATGATCGGCCTTAACACGCTTGCATGTAAAACATTGAGATACGAACTTGGCTATATCTCCCTTCATTCCAAACCACCAAACAATCTACTTTAGGTCTTGATACATCTTTATAGAACCTGGGTTGTAGGCAACACTATAACCGTGTGCCTAACTGGACAACTAAAATCGAATGTATGCAACAATATGGATAGAAAATCTGCTGCGGTACATCAAAGTACATGCGTCATCAATGGAAAAGTCTGGTAACTCCCCTTTCTTAGTTCTAAGATAAAGGTGCAGCAAATTCGGATCATCCTTCTGATGTAGCCTTGTAAGTGTAATCCAAGAAGGCTCTGCTACAACCAAACTGCTCGACGAGTCACAACTTCCAACAGAAATATCAATCAAGAAAAATTTTTCTACCAGCGAATCAACGGGGAGGTTAAAAATTTTCGCCGTCTTCCTACTCAGGGCAACGACTACCCATTCGCTTTGCCCGGATGGTATTTAATCTCAACATCATAATCATCAACATACTCTAACCATCTCCGCTGGCGCGGATTCAACTCCATTTGAGTGAAAACGTATTTTAAACTTTTATGATCTGTGTAAATCTTGCATAATGCGCCATACAGCAAGTGGCTCCATAACTTTAAGGCATAAATCATAGCTTCAATTACTCGGCAAACTCCTACAAGATCGATTAAATTGAACTTGGCCGGAAAACTATACCAAAAAGTTGATCGATAATGGTCGGATCAAACCCTACTCCCAAAACTACAAAGGGAAGAACAGTACAGATAATATACAAGGAAAAGACAAGCTTGGCAAGGGGAAAAGTCACCACTTGCCTCAAATTGCCGAATCCGGCCACGTAAATGCTCCTCCTCAAGGATCTGGCCGCAAGAACACCTGAGAAACACCTCCGTTGAAACATAGATCAAGGTGCATGAGGGCTATCCAGATCTACTCTCCAAAGATGATTTCGAGAACCAACACTCCAGAAATCGGTGGCCGAAAGCTTAGAAGAGTCCGCTACTCTCTCTCTTCCCGTAACAGCCAGCGATTTCAAGAAGAAGATGATAAATAGGGTTTGTCTATTCACAAGGCTATTTATACTTAGAAATATAAGTATTATAATAATAGTTTATTATTAAATAATGGTCCAAACGACCCAAAATTAGCGTCAACACAGATTTCTACAAAAATCACATCATAGCTAAATACCGTCGCTATGAACCCAAAGGTGTAGTCGAAATTAAGATTCGACGAACCAAAATCGAGCTAACACCTCCCAAAGCCAAAACATAAGCATTCCCAAAGAGGCTCCACCGAGTCACCAAAACAGACCCGACTCGCTAGGGAATCTCGTAAAAAGGCTAAACCAGCTACATACAGAGAAACCTAAGAGATAAAACCATGCTCAAACAACGAAAAATGCTGAAAATGCATCAACGTAACGCCCTGACGTCATAAACACGCCAGATAATGAATTAAACCAAATATCAAAAAATCGGGGGCATTACACGAGCAGCGGAACGATAACTTAAGTAGTTCATGAGTTTCAGTCCTCCTACAATCGCGGGGGCAGGATCCCCAATACAGGAAGAGGACTGGCTTGCGCGATTTAAGAAGATTTTGATGGAAATTAGAACTTAGGAGGAACAGAAAGTCACCTTGGCCACTTTCTTGTGGAATAAAAGGCTCGGCTTTGGTGGCAAGAAATGGAGCTGCACCACTTAGTAGTGTCACAACCCGTATTTTCTCCGAATTATAGAATTATCAGAGTATGAGAAAACGCACATCATGATGCCACGTCAAGCAGGGGATAACTACAAACGCTCAGGCAAAACCATCTACTACACATTATGAAAGAAATTTATGAGTTTAATGATTAGAAAATCAGTTATACTTTAGAGACCGTATCCCTCGGCTCGGTGGATCACCTCACAACTAGAAAAATGGCTTTTAGCCACGGTTTCTTTTGCCACGGGGGAAAATCGTGGCTAATAGTGAGTATTAGCCACGGTTTTTATTCCGTGGCTAAAAGTCTAGTATTAGCCACGGTTGACTAATCCGTGGCTAATACTATACTTTTAGCCACGGTTTGCCTGAACCGTGGCTAAAAGTATAGTATTAGCCACGGTTTGCCTGAACCATGACAAAAGATCGTGGCTACATTTGTCCCACACCGCCAAAACAAAATGAAATTTTGGGTTTATAATGAATTTATTTCAATTAGTATTTGAAATAAATATGGTGGCGGCGGCGGCGGCGGCGGCCGGGCGGCGGCGGCGGCCGGGCGGCGGCGGCGGCGGCGGTGGCCGGGCGGGGGCGGCGGCCGGGCGGGGGCGGCGGCCGGGCGGCGGTGGCGGTGGCCGGGCGGCGGCGGCGGCCGGCCTGAATTTTTTATGTTATGAGTGGCCCTTTAACCACGACAATTAAACCGTGGCTAAAAGTTCAGTATTGACTTTTAGCCACGACAATCAAACCGTGGCTAAAAGTCCAGTATTAGCCACGGTTTTGGACTTTTAGCCACGGTTTGGACTTTTAGCCACGCTCGCATTGCCCACGCCCATTTTCCGTGGGTAGACCGTGGCTAAAAGTCTTTAGCCACGGTTTTGGACTTTTAGCCACGACAATCTGCCGTGGCTAAAAGTCAGTTTTCTAGTAGTGCCTAGTCCACATTTAAAAACTATACTTAAGCGCTGCGGAAAAATATTTTATTCAGGTTTGACATCCTAAGAAGTGCACAAGAGCCCTAAGAGGACCACTTATGCCATGCAAGACTCTACATTTAGTTTATATTATATATAAGGAAACGATCTTTATACGTTGTTTGGAAAATAGTGATTTACCTTTATAAAACATGCTGATCATGCAATAATATTATAATAATAAAAATTGTAGTTTTAAAATAACTAGCAAACTAGCATAAATCCTCCCTAGAGCAAGTAGACTATCTCCAGAAAATGGTAGCAGCATAAGTAATATATCTAGTACAAAGGTAAAAACTATTAGTGGGCGCCAACAACCTGACACGAACCCACAGGCAAATATATATGTCTGTAAGAAAAGTATAGAAAAACAACCTCACAAACAAAGCAACAAGATCTCCAAAGTCCAAGAGACCACCAGCAACACCACCGCAACCTAGCCACCAAACTGGCTACTACTCAGAATCTGAGGCATTCAAAAGAAGAAGGAATACCTCAGAAAGCAAAATAAGGAAAAATTGCATGGAAGTGTCAACCAGGGAACAAATAAAAGAGGAAAACACACAGCAGAGAAAGTCACAACTGCCCAAGGCAAGACAACAAGGAATGCACTGCGTGCGAGGAATCAGCACCAACCCTGCCCAGAAACTACATCCTGCAGGATCTACTAGACTACTAAGACCCCAACGTGCTGCAATCTACCAAGGGAGAAACTTATAACACCCTAAGCTGTGAGAGATGGTAGTAGCAAAAACAAACAACATGGATCTGGGTTGGAGGCAAACTAAGTCCCCCAACCACCATTTCCAAGCCAACAAGCTCAAGGGTCTACATGTGAAAGCACAAGGGACCTTCCACCCCCTTGCCCAGCCCATACCTGGAGCAAGATAGAATAATAAGGGTGGCCTTGGCTGAATTACACAACACCTCCCCCATGAAGAGCTTCAAACCACCACTACTAACCATGACCCACGATTCGGCCTTTAGGAAAGAAAAAAAAACATGGACGATAAGGAAACTCAAAATAAAATCAAGGAATTCACTCGGGAACAAAAATCGAGGAAAGAGAAACAGTGTTGAAGTTACTCAACACGGCTTGGCGTTGAGTGGGACCCACTCAGCGCCTAACTAGACCTTGGCGTTGAGTGAGTTAGCCTCACTCAGCGCCAGAACAGCCATGGCGTGGAGTGAGAATCACTAACCCAACGCCCTCCTTAAGAACAGCTCTGGCGTTGAGTGAGCTATCCTCACTCAACGCCAAAATAGCCACGGGATTGAGTGAGGTCCACTCCCTCAATGCCTTCAGCAAAAGAGGCAGCGGCGTTGAGTGAGCTAACCTCACTCAACGCCAAAATAGCCATGGCGTTGAGTGAGGTCCACTCCCTCAACGCCTTTAGTAAAACCACAAAACCCAACGGTGGCGTTGAGTGAGTCCACCTCCCTCGACGCCAAAGCAGCTTTGGCGTTGAGTGAGGTCAACTCACTCTACGCCAAAGTTCACTCCCGCAGGAAAACCCTAAACCAATGCCAATAAGAGGAGGTCGGCGGGAATTTCGACTGATTCTCGCCAAATCGGCGGGAATGCAGGATGATTCTCGCCGAATCGGCGAGAATACAGGATGATTCTCGCCGATCGGAGGGAATCCAGAATGATTCTCGCCGAATCGGCGAGAATCAAGGATGATTCTCGCCGAACGGCGGGAATCACTGGCGATACATGTCGAAATCGGCGGGAATCACTTGGTGATTCCTGTCGATTTTGACTTAGATGAAAATTCTCACTCAATCACCCCACCACTCAGTCACAAGGAACAAGCCAAACTATGGCTTTGAGTGTGTCCACCACACTCGATGCCAAGTCCGGGCGGCTTTTGGCTTTGAGTGTGTGCATCACACTAAACACCAAAACCCAAGAGTCTACTAAGGCTGGTTCTAACCAGAGCCCTACCACAACTTCCTCCCTTACTCTCTCTCTCGGCCCCACCCGCAAAAGCACCCAACTAGAACTAGAAATCTGGAGTCTAAATGGTGAACACAACTAGCAGGTTGAGCAAACAGCACAAGGAGGGGGCTCATAGGAGAATCTAAGCCCTAAAATTTAGCAAGATAAAGGAGAATATGCTTGGTTTGTACCCTAGGGCTAACCGGGAAACATTCCAAAATTCAAAAGAATAACAATGGCAAGGGCACGAATACCACTTGCCTCGATTTCCGGCGAAGCTTGGTCGGCTTTCCCTCCTCTTCGTTCTGCACTAGAAGGAGAACCACCTAACAAGCAAACCCACACTTTAATGGCGGAAAACCACGATAAACTGAAAATCCAAGCCTCCTAATACTCCACGAAAAATAAAATATCTTAACTAAGAAACGTAGGTCCAAGAGAGAGCAACCCAAATCTGCTTTCGGAATTGAATTCCATCCACAAACGCTCCCGGAATCGCCGTCTGAAGAGTAGCAGGTCGGCGGTTTCCTCGCTGCTTTTTCGCGTATAGGAGAGGCGGGTTCGGTCTCTGGAAGAAGAATAAAAGTGGGCCCGCCATCTACTGATTAAGGCTTTTTAAATAACTCTAATCACGCCTAATCTTAACTGCCTCCTAAGCCGCCAGTTCACTTAAGAAAACAAATTTCCAATTTGTTTTTACTAATAGCACACCCAAAACGACTCGAAAACCGAACCACCTCGGAATTCGACAAAATTCACACCGTAGCTAAATATCCATGCTACGAACACAACAGCGAAATCAAAACTAACTTTCGATGAATAGAACTCGAGTTATACCCTCCCGAAGCTAAAACACAAGCATCCCCCGAGAGGCCATACCGGGTCACCCAAAACGACTCGGCTTCCTAGGGAGATCTTTCCAACAAGCTACAAAATAGGGCACCTAGTTCTAAGGAGTTAAGACCACACTCCACAGATGGAGCAAGCAAAGAAAATGTGTCGACGTAACGCCAAACGAGAATTTAAATAATCGCAGAAAAATCGGGGGCGTTACAATCACTCCCCGTAAAAGAAAGTTTCGTCCCGAAACTTTACGCACTACACTTCTACTATAGAAGGAAAGTAATAATCCAAACATTACAAGAAGAAAAACAAACCAAACTAATCAGGGATACAACTGAGGGTAAGCCTCCCTCATAGCCGACTCTAACTCCCAAGTCGCACTCTCCAAATCCTGATTCATCCAAAGAACTTTCACCATTGGAATAGACTTCTTTCGCAGCACCCGTTCCTGAGTATCCAAAATACGGACCGGCACTTCAACAAAAGAGAGGTTGGGCTCCAACTGGGGCACAACGTCCAACACTTGCCCACTGCTGCGCACACACTTCCGTAATTGTCTAACATGGAAAACATTATGAACACCTGGGAAGTTTGCTGGAAAATCCAACCTGTAAGCTGACACGCCAATCCGCTCCAAAATCTTAAACGGGCCCACATACCTCGGGTCCAATTTTCGATTCTTACCAAACCTCTTTACACCAACCATCGGGGAAACCTTAAGAAATACAAGGTCCCCTACAGAAAACTCCAAGGCAGACCTACGCTGATTGGCTTTCTTCTCGTACCTCTCCTGAGCTATACGAAGCTTCTCACGAATAAGCTTCACCGCGACTTCCATTTCCTCAAGCGCATCAGTACCCAACAAAGGTCTCTCTCCAGCCTCAGCCCAAAACAACGGAGTTCTGCAGCGCCTCCCATACAAGGCTTCGAATAGAGCCATCTACAAGCTCTCCTGATAACTATTGTTGTATGCAAATTCCATAAGTCGCAGCCGCTCGTCCCACGCTCCACCGTGGTCTAAAATGTAGCATCGGATCATATCCTTAACTATCTGATTCACCCGCTCCGTCTGCCCATTAGTCTGTGGGTGGTACGCAGTAGAATACCTCAGATCCGTACCCAAACCCTCCTGCAGACTCTGCCAAAAACGAGAAGTAAACCAGGAGTCTCGATCAGAAATGATGCAAACCGGCACACCATGCAGTCGGATGACTTCATTCAAGTACTACTCCGCTATCTTCTTCATCGGGTAATCAATCTTATATGGCATGAAGTGAGCACACTACGTCAGTCTATCCACTATGTCCCAAATGGAATCAAATCCCCTCGGGGATCGCGGTAAACCCGTGATGGAATCCATAGATATACTTTCCCACTTCCAAGTCAGGATCTCTAACGGATTCAACTTGCCACCAGGCCTTCCATGATCGTCCTTCACCCGCTTGAAAGTGTGGAACTCCGCAACAAATCGGGCTATATCTCCTTTCATGTCATACCACCAGGCAATTTGCTTTAAGTCACGATACATCTTTGTAGATCCTGGATGGTAGGCAACGCTGGATCCATGAGCCTCTCTGCAAACAATACCCCGAATGTCCTCAACCGCGGGGATGCAAAATCTGCCGCGGTACTTCAAAGTTCCCGCATCATCGATGGATTAATCCGGAAACTCTCCTCTCTCAGTCCTTCAGAATAAGTGTAGAAGATCCGGGTCATCCTTCTGGTGCAGTCTGGTCAAAGAAATCCAAGACGGCTCTGCCACTGACAAACTACTTTGCAGGCCACAGCATCCCACTGATATATCCATAAGGAGGAACTCCTCCACTAAACGATCAGTGGTGAGATTAAAGATCTTTCTCGTCTTACGGCTCAGGGCGTCGGCCACCACATTGGCCTTGCCTGGATGATACTGGATCTCTACGTCATAATCGGCCACATACTCTAGCCACCGACTCTGGCGTAGATTTAACTCCTTCTGCGTGAACACATACTTCAGGCTCTTATGGTCGGTGAAGATCTTGCACTGAGCCCCATAAAGTAGGTGTCTCCATAGTTTCAACGCATAAATAACCGCTGCAAACCCGAGGTCATGCGTAGGATAATTCTTCTCATGAGTCTTCAGTTGCCTTGACCCATAGGCAAACACCTTACCAACCTACATTTATACGCATCCCAGACCTACATGCGAAGCATCCACATATACATCATAATCCACACCCTCAGCAGGCAGAGTCAGAACGAGAGCAGTGCACAATCTCCTCTTTAACTCCAGGAAGTCTTCTTCGCATATCTCGCTCCAAACAAAAGCCAGGTTCTTCTGAGTCAGCTTAGTCAAATGTGATGCTAGGGTAGAGAAACCCTCCACAAACCACCTATAGTAGCCGGCCAATCCTAGAAAGCTTCTGATCTCCTTGGGCGTGCCCAGACTACTCCAATCCATCACTGCTGCGATCTTTTCCGGGTCAATCGAGATCTATTCTTATTCACCACGTGGCCCAGAAAATAGACCTGAGGCAACCAAAATTCGCACTTGCTGATAATACGTTTTGTAGCCTAAACTATTATCATATTTTATATTTTATATTGTTCAAATTATGTCTATTATTAGTTTATTTTTATCCTTTTTATGTAAATTTTATTGCCACTAACTTTTTCCTGTCTTTTTGCAGGTTTTCAGAAAAATTGCCAAAATGGCCTGTCACGCCCCCCTGTCACGCCCTCCCTAGGCGTGACCTAGGGCGTGTCACCCGATCCCGAGGACACCTGCTGGAAGGGACAGAAAACGGTCAAAACCGCTGTCACGCCCCCAGTCACGCCCTACCTGGGCGTGCCACTAGGCGTGACCAGGGGCGTGTCGCCCTCTGCCGCAAAGCTGCCGCCGCATTAAATGCCCTTCCGCCTCAGCACGCAAATAGTACTGTCACGCCCCATGTCACGCCCGTGACATGGGCGTGACACCTTCCTTTTTCGGCGACTGACGGATTTCCGACCAATGATTTGGACATGACATGCCTGTCACGCCCCCCTGTCACGGGCGTGACCTAGGGCGTGACCACCGACGTACCGAAGCAATCATCCCTCCCGCCAGAATCCAGAGCCTGAGGTCAAATCCGTACCTGTCACGCCCCCTGACATGCCCCCCCTAGGGCGTGTCGGAGGGCGTGACCAACCCGAGAAATTTTCTATAAATTGAGCCCCCCTCCTCCCCATTTCAGCAAGCTTTGGTTGAGTGGGGGAGGTGCTGCCCCTTTGTTTCTTGATCCTTTTTCATGCTTTCTCTCTCTCTCTCTCCCCCTCTCTTTGTACTTTTTGGTTAACCCTAGTTTAATCTTAGTTTGTGCTAGCTTTTAATGTAATTTTCTTCTTGCTTAGTGCTTAATGTAGGGCTAGAATATGGTTTAATTTTCATGCACTTGTAATTTTATTTTCATTAGTGTAACTTGCCCTTTTTCATTAATAAAATTGTTCTTCCCTTAGCTTGTGTTCTTCTTATGTTTTTCTACTCATCTCCCCTCCCCCTCCACTCCATTATGATTAACTAATCCTCCTTGTACTCGATCTTAATGATCTGAGGTTAGAGCGATTATGTTATGATGTTTTAATCAATCTTTACTTTTTAGGTTAGGGCCTTGAATTACTCTTGATTAATCACGGGTTGGGGGTATATTTTCGATATATACTCTCCGCCTTTGCTTTCATTTTGGGCTAGCCGAGAGGCCGAAAGAATGAAGTGAGCATTCAAGAGTAAAGGGAGTTGTACGCACCCCTCGAGAGAGGCAGACGTCCAAATCTCCCGGATTGGAGTAAAATCCAATAGTGGGGTTCACCGTGTAAAGCGAGTTTTAGGCCTCCGATTTAGACGAGAGTCGGTCGGACCTTCCTAAACTCAGTTGGGCACGACTTCGAGAGAAGCGTGTTCAAGCTTTAGGAACCTCCACGGTCAAGGACCCTTATCCTATTAAGTTTAGATTTTTATCGCATTTTCTTAATCGTCTTTAGCCGAGGTGAATCTTGATCGGGTGCATTTCCATTTCATATTTTCTTCCTTTAGTAGTAATCTCCTATCTTGTGCTCTTTAATTAACTGCAGTAGTTTCCTTTCTAGCATAGTTCTTTTCTTAATAGCGTAACTTAATTGCGGTAGTTCTCTTTCTAGTTTGCTTTAATTTCTCCATTGCGCTTAGATTTTCTAAAACCCTAGTTTTTCCGTCGATAAGATAATAGCATTCGTGTGAGTAAGCTTAGCCAACAGTTCCCGGATTTCAATACGACACTTGTGTCCCCTTGCTACAATTCGATAGGTATACTTGCCTCATCGGGTTGCTAGTTCGGTTGCGTTTATTTTCTTCGAACCCTAGCGCGCAACAAGTTTTTGGCGCCGTTGCCGGGGACCCAACTTCCGTTGATATTTTGAAAACACGAACCTATTAATTTTATCTCTTCTCTTTCTCATCCCCTTTTCTTTAAAGTTTTAAAAAATCAAAAAAAATTATCACCGCTCTTAATAGAAACCAACCTCACAATTTTTCTACGCCACCTAATTCTCTCGAAAAGGGCAAAGGGCTTTAAGCGCCACTGTCTTGTCTAGTACCTTGCGAACCCTTCACGGGGTAGTCCTTGGGAAGTTCGGGAGTTAATCTATAAAAAAAATCTATTTCAAAAAGAAAAAAAAAATTTTAATTTAATTTTCTAAATCTAGTTTTTCTTTCTAGTTTATCCTTTTTTCTCTTTCTCTTCTTCTTTTCTGTTCTTTTAGTGCATGACCCGCGGAAGTCCGTCGGTTATTTTGGACTTGGACCACGAAATTGAGCGTACTCTTCGGAGAAGATCGTGATTTCAAGGTCCTACTATCCAAGTGCCGGTTGAGGACTCCGAGTCATTTAATACTTTAAGAATGGAAGAACCCAACGTAGATGAGGCCGTGCAAAGGACTATGTCCTATTATGCACGACCGAACCTCGAGGGAACAGAATCGAGTATAGTCCGCCCTACTATAGCAAATAATAACTTTGAACTAAAGCCTAGCATAATTCAAATGGTGCAGCAATATGTGCAATTTGACGGACTTCAAGATGAAGATCCGAACGCACATATAGCTAGCTTTCTTGAAATTTGCGACACCTTCAAGATAAATGGTGTCACAAATGATGCGATCAGGCTAAGACTCTTCCCCTTCTCTCTAAGAACTAAAGCTAAGCAGTGGCTTAACACACTTCCGAAAAATAGCATAACCACTTGGAATGAATTAACTGAAAAATTTTTGGCGAAGTATTTTCCGCCAGCTAAAACTGCAAAACTTAGGAACGACATCTCTGCCTTCGGACAAATAGACTCTGAAACCCTTTACGAAACCTGGGAGAGAATTAAAGAATTATTAAGACGATGCCCACATCACGCGCTGCCTGTATGGTTACAAGTGCAGACGTTTTATAACGAGCTAAATCAAATCACGAAGCAAATGATAGACGCAGCTTCTGGCGGTACTTTAAATCATAAGACCCCGGAAGCCGCTCTTGAGCTTTTTGAGGATATGGCCATGAACACTTATCAGTGGAATGTGCCTAGGTCCCGCCCGAACAAGCCTGCAGGTATCTATGAAGTGGACAACGTCTCCCAGCTCGCTCTGCAAGTAGAAATCCTAAGCAAAAAAATCACGGAGATGACTGCTGCCTCCGCCCCTCAGGTATGGGAATCTGCAACCCCTACTCCAGAACATTTAGATTATGTTAATAATTTGCCTAGAACTGCTTTTAATAATTTTTCTGCTGCGAATTTTCATCCGCCTGGTTTTAATTTTCCGAATAGTTATAACCCCGCTTTAAGAAATCACCCGAACTTTTCATGGAGTAATCCATCGAATGCGATGCGCCCACCTCCGCAAAATGATTTTTCTGCACAACCACCACCACCACCACCACTTCTTCAAAATTACCCAAAACCTCCGAGCTTGGAGGAATTACTTTCTAAATATATCACCACAAATGACGCTACCATAAGAACTTTAACCGGAAGCGTAAAAAGTTTAGAAAATCAGGTAGGACAGCTCGCGAAAATAATTTCTGAGCGACCCGCAGGGTCTCTTCCTTCCAATACCGAACCCAACCCGAGAGAGCAAGCGAAAGCTATAACTCTTCGGAGTGGGAAGCAAGTCTCCGGTATGGTAAGTGAAGAGCCCGAGGCAAGCTCCGCTTCTGCTTTTAAAAATCAAAGCTCCGCTTCCGCTTTTAAAAATCAAAGCTCCGCTTCCGCTTTTAAAAATCAAAGCTCCGCTCCGCTTCCACCCTCTGTTGAAGAAGTAATCACCTCCACTTTAGAAAATAATCTCACTCCACCACCCATCTTCAAAAATAATTCAACTACTCCATACCCCTCTGAACTTAATAGACAACGTCAAGATGATCAGTACTCCCGCTTCTTAGAAATCTTCAAACAAATCCACATTAATCTTCCCTTCCACGAGGCTATTTCGCAAATGCCGAAATACGCCAAATATCTTAAAGACCTCCTCACAAACAAGAAGAAGTTAGAGAATCTTTCGCACGTCACGCTAAACGCCGAGTGCTCTGCCATTTTAAAAAACGGTTTGCCGAAGAAAATCAGTGACCCGGGTAGTTTCTCTATCCCGTGTGTCTTCGGTGATCTCTTTGTTAAACACGCGTTAGCCGACTTAGGCGCAAGTATAAACCTGATTCCCTTTTCGTTGTTCAAAAAGTTAGGGATTGGTAGCCTTAACCCCACGCGTATGAGTATCCAGCTAGCCGATAGATCCGTCAAGTACCCGTTAGGAATAGTGGAGGACGTTCTAGTGAAAGTCGACAAGTTCATCTTCCCGGTCGACTTTGTCATTTTGGACATCGAAGAAGACATCGAGGTTCCCCTGATCCTTGGCCGACCCTTCCTTGCCACCTCCCGAGCCATCATTGACGTAAGCAATGGTAAGCTCTTTCTTCGAGTAGGCGACGACGAAGTCACATTTCCTATCACCCCTTCGATGAAGAACACCTTAGCGAACGATGACTCATGTTTTTTCGTAGACGCCGTGAGTGATGATTCTTCCTACTGCCTCTCCGACTTTGAAAAAGAATTTTCTACTTTTTGCTCCTCTTCTCTTACAACAGAATCACTGCAAGGAAGTGATGAATCTTCTTATTGTTTTTCTGAGTTTGAAAAAGAATTTCCTGATTTTTGCTCCTCCTCTTTTCTTCCCACTGAATCTCTACAAGAAGCTGTCTTGGCTGCTAGCCCCACCCCTTATTACGTTCCTTATAAATAAGTTTATGAAGATATTATTTTCGAAAAAGAAAGAATCTCAAAATCCTCTTATGAAGAACCCCCTACCCTAGAACTTAAAGAACTTCCCGAACACCTAAAGTATGCTTTCTTAGAAAAAGACTCCAAGTTACTAGTTATCGATTCGGCCTACCTCACGGATACGCAGAACGATAAACTTCTTCTAGTTCTACGTAAGCATCGCCGGGCTATTGCTTGGCAAATTTCTGATATCAAGGGCATATGCCCATCTTTCTGTACACATAAAATTCTAATGGAAGATAATTCGCGTAACTCTATTCAACCTCAGCGCCGTATAAACCCGAATATGAAAGAAGTAGTTAAGGGCGAGGTTATGAAACTATTAGACGCAGGAATTATCCACTCTATATCGGACAGTAAGTGGGTTAGCCCCGTTCAGGTAGTTCCAAAAAAGGGAGGGATAACCGTAGTTAGTAATGAGAATAATGAATTAGTCCCGACACGGACGGTGACGGGTTGGCGTATGTGCATAGATTACCGTAAGTTAAATGACGCCACCCGTAAGGACCACTTTCCTCTACCGTTTATCGACCAGATTTTAGAACGTCTCTCCGGCCATAGCTTTTATTGTTTTCTCGATGGCCTCTCGGGGTACTTTCAAATACCCATCTCTCCCGAGAACCAAGAGAAAACTACGTTTACTTGTCCCTTCGGCACCTTCGCGTACCGAAGAATGCCGTTTGGATTATGCAATGCGCCGGCTACATTCCAACGATGTATGCTCGCAATATTTGACAAGTACGTAGAAAGCATTATGGAGGTATTCATGGACGATTTCTCCGTGTTCGGCGACTCCTTCGATAGATGTTTAGAAAACCTCGAAAAAGTCTTAGAACGATGCGAAGAAACTAACCTTGCCCTAAATTGGGAAAAATGCCATTTTATGGTGACGGAAGGGTTAGTTTTGGGTCATAAAATTTCTGCTAAAGGTATTGAGGTAGACGTTGCCAAGATAGAAGTTATTGAGAAGTTGCCGCCACCTACAAACATAAAAGCTATAAGAAGTTTCCTAGGCCACGCTGGTTTTTATCGTCGTTTTATAAAGGACTTCTCCAAGATCACTAAGCCCCTCACCCATCTCTTAGAAAAAGACGCTCCATTCATTTTTGATGACTCTTGTATTTCTGCCTTTGAATTAATTAAAGAAAAGTTAATTAACGCGCCAATTATGATAGCTCCGGTGTGGGACCTTCCTTTCGAGATTATGTGCGATGCGAGTAGTTTTGTGGTGGGAGCCGTATTAGGTCAACGCATATCTAAGAACTTCCACCCCATCTATTACGCTAGTAAAACCCTCACATCTGCACAAGAAAATTACACCACAACCGAGAAGGAGCTCTTGGCTGTAGTATTTGCGTTTGATAAATTTCGCCCTTACATTACACTTTCAAAAATCATTGTTTTTACGGACCACTCGGCCCTCAAGTACCTTCTTGCCAAAACGGATGCCAAGCCTCGCTTGATTCGCTGGGTCTTACTCCTCCAGGAGTTTGACTTAGAGATCCGTGATAAGCGAGGAGCCGAGAACTTGGCCGCCGACCATTTATCAAGATTAGATAACCCCTTTATAGAAAAATTAAATGAAAAATCTTTTAATGATTATTTTCCTGATGAGAAGCTGCTTTTAGTTAATACATCTACTTCTCCTTGGTTCGCGCACATCGCCAACTATCTAGTGGCCCGGGTGCTCCCAAAAGAGTTCTCCTCTCAGCAGAAGAAGAAATTCTTTTCTGAGCTGAAGAACTACTTTTGGGAAGACCCGCATCTTTTCAAAATTTGTGCGGATCAAGTGATAAGGAGATGTGTTTTTTTGATGAAGGAATTGATATTCTAAAACATTTGCATGAAGGTCCGACAGGTGGGCACTATCAAGCTGCTCGCACCGCTCATAAGGTGCTTTGCGCGGGTTTTTACTGGCCTAGCCTGTTTAAAGACGCGCAAGCCTTTGTGAGCAGGTGTGATAGTTGCCAACGGTCGGGCAATATTTCTAATAAAAATGAAATGCCGCAAAATTATTTCTTAGAGTGCGAAATTTTCGACCTCTGGGGAATTGATTTTGTTGGCCCCCTTCCTTCTAGCTTCGGAAACAAATATATTTTAGTTGCTGTTGATTATGCTTCACGATGGGCTGAGGCCCAAGCTCTTCCTGCGAACGACTCCCGAGTTGTAGTCACGTTTTTAAAAAAATTATTTTCTAGATTCGGTACGCCACGCGCAATCGTTAGCGATAGGGGTACCCATTTCTGTAACGCGCAATTTTCAAAAATCCTTACTAAATACGGCGTTACGCATAAACTATCCACTGCCTACCACCCCCAAACTAACGGTCAAGTCGAAGTAGTTAATAGAGAAATAAAAAGAATATTAGAAAAGACTGTTTCAACTTCTAGAAAAGACTGGTCAGCCAAACTTGACGATGCTCTATGAGCCTACCGAACAGCGTACAAAACCGCCCTCGGATGTACGCCGTATCGGCTGGTCTATGGAAAATCGTGCCATCTGCCCGTAGAGTTAGAACACCGCGCCTTTTGGGCCTTAAAATTTTTAAACTTCGATCCCCACTCAGTCGGTGACCTCCGAAAATTTCAACTAAATGAACTCGATGAGTGGCGCTCTTATGCTTATGAAAATAATAAACTTTATAAAGAGCGGACGAAGCGTTTACATGATAAACACTTAAGGCACCCTAAAAACTTTAAGCCGGGCGACCAAGTCCTATTATATAATTCTCGTTTACGATTATTTCCGGGCAAATTAAAATCTCGCTGGTCTGGCCCGTTTTCTGTTTTAGAAGTATTTCCTTATGGAACTGTTTTAATTTCTCACCCTGATAAGGGTAATTTCAAAGTGAATGGTCAGCGTCTTAAACTGTATTTCTCTGGTGATGATGATGTCAGTCCAAACACTATTAAGTTTCTGCTTCACGAACTTTAATCTTGAACTTTTTATTTTTTTGCTAAAAACAATTTTATTTCGGGACAACAATATTTTTGGACAATATTATTTTTGATGCGTCGAGCTCAACGACGCTTTAACCAAAAGGGCGCTCTTGGGAGGCAACCCAAGTTATCTTTTTCTGTTTTCTTTATTTTACAATTTTTGCCTCGGACGGCTCCGACAAGCTGAAGCTTCTGCGATCGCCTGCTCCAACATTGCTGAATCCATCACAAAGTCCAAAGAAGACATTCGGGGAGCGGCATCACTCAATTTTCGCAGCAAATAAATCCGGGGAAGTACCTGTATTTCAATTCTGTCTTTCAATTCTGTACTTTATTTTTCTCTCCTTCTCCAATCCCCTTCTTTAGCCATTGAGGACAATGTCTGTTTTAAGCTTGGGGGAGGATTTCCTCCTTCATTTTTGCGTAGTGTAAATAATCTTCTTTTTGTATATATTGTAAATATTTCCAAAAAAAAAAGAATATCTTAAAATTCCAAAATCCAAAAAAAGAGAATATTCCACAAAATTAAATTAAAAAAAAAATATATATGTGTTTTTGAATAGTTTAGACATTTTGGTATTTCAATAGTACCCCTAGTTTTTAGTTTTGTTTTACTCAAAATCTCCTATAAACAACTTAGTTAAATATAATATTTCTAATCGTCCTTTTTAATTATGTTTCACAAGTAAAATGTTGGCCATGCTGTGTTTCTAATTCGCGGTAGCATGTTAAGGTGAAATATTTTTCTAAAACTCGCATTTCTATTATGGTTTTTTGTTGTTTATTTCCTTTACTTTCTTAAAAATTCATCATCCACTATTTTCTTTTTCGTTTTTGAATAATTTTTGTAAAGTCAACTTTTGAATAACGTAGTAGATGTGAACGATCCAAGTCACCTATTATTTCTATTTTCAAGTTAATTTCATCAATCTTCTTTTATTATCTAGGACTCGCTTTTTGAAAAAATTTCAAACCTTTGTTTTAAATAAATTCAAAAGCGTGAAAATGATTTAGGCCATTTTTGTTTTCGTTTGAGCTTTCCTGCCAACCTAAAAAAACTTTTACCACTAGTTAGCCGTTTTTGAGCCTTTTTCCGATTTCATTTGATAGCTCCTCCTTTCATTTCAGTTTCACCAAAGCCAAAATTTCCAACCTATCGAATCACACTAGCCTTTTTGAGTTTCATAAATTATTTTGATGATTTTGATAGGGTATTTTGTGATTTTGTTTTTTGTGGAGAAAGGTTTTCGAAAAAAAAAGGAAGTATGTTCAAAAGTGATGTTTATTTTTGTTTGGCCAACTCAAAAAGGAAAAAAAAAATATTTATGGCCTTTGTTTTGAAAAAAGGAAAAAAATGGAAAAGAAAAAAAAATGAAAAAGAAAGAAAAAAAATGTGTATATATTTTTATGAAAATTTTTAAAACTCTTTGCTTTGGTTTAGTGTGATTTTAAAACCTTCACGTTTATCTTTGAATTCCGCTCCTAATCATTTTCCTAAACCAAACGTTTCTGTCCTATTTAAGTCCTTTTGATTCACGCTTTTTGATTTTTTATTTAACAACTAAGAAAAGAAAAACAGTAAATCAGTTTTAGTTTTAGATTTAAACCTAGATTTTTGATAATTAAATTGATATAATTATAATGTGTTGCTTGGATCTAGTAACAACTCAATGCGTGTTTTTCATTTTCGTTGCTTTACTTAAGTCCATTTAAAAAATCTCGCTAAAATTTTGGATGATTTGTTTTTATTAAGTAAAGTTTTTAAAAGTTTTACCATACCTAAATAATTGTTTTAGACTTACATTTCACCTTTTCCCTACTAAGAATTTCGCATAGTACTTGTGTAGGCATAATTAGAACTTTTTGATTAGTCATTTTTATAAATATCTAGTTTTTATATTTTTGCTTGGGGACAAGCAAAGCTTAAGCTTGGGGGAATTTGATAATACGTTTTGTAGCCTAAACTATTATCGTATTTTATATTTTATATTCTACAAATTATGTCTATTATTAGTTTATTTTTATCCTTTTTATGTAAATTTTATTGCCACTAACTTTTTCCTGTCTTTTTGCAGGTTTTCAGAAAAATTGCCAAAATAGCCTGCCACGCCCCTCTGTCACGCCCTCCCTGGGCGTGACCTAGGGCGTGTCACCCGATCCCGAGGACACCTGCTGGAAGGGACAGAAAACGGTCAAAACCGTTGTCACGCCCCCCTGTCACGCCCTACCTGGGCGTGTCACTAGGCGTGACCAGGGGCGTGTCGCCCTCTGCCGCAAAGCTGCCGCCGCATTAAATGCCCTTCCGCCTCAGCACGCAAATAGTACTGTCACGCCCCATGTCACGCCCGTGACATGGGCGTGACACCTTCCTTTTTCGGCGACTGACGGATTTCCGACCAATGATTTGGACATGACATGCCTGTCACGCCCCCCTGTCACGGGCGTGACCTAGGGCGTGACCACCGACGTACCGAAACAATCATCCCTCCCACCAGAATCTAGAGCCCGAGGTCAAATCCGTACCTGTCACGCCCCCTGACACGCCCCCCTAGGGCGTGTCGGAGGGCGTGACCAACCCGAGAAATTTTCTATAAATTGAGCCCCCCTCCTCCCCATTTCAGCAAGCTTTGGGTTAGTGGGGGAGGTGCTGCCCCTTTGTTTCTTGATCCTTTTTCATGCTTTCTCTCTCTCTCTCTCCCCCTCTCTTTGTACTTTTTGGTTAACCCTAGTTTAATCTTAGTTTGTGCTAGCTTTTAATGTAATTTTCTTCTTGCTTAGTGCTTAATGTAGGGCTGGAATAGGGTTTAATTTTCATGCACTTGTAATTTTATTTTCATTAGTGTAACTTGCCCTTTTTCATTAATAAAATTGTTCTTCCCTTAGCTTGTGTTCTTCTTATGATTTTCTACTCATCTCCCCCCCCTCCACTCCATTATGATTAACTAATCCTCCTTGTACTCGATCTTGATGATCCGAGGTTAGAGCGATTATGTTATGATGTTTTAATCAATCTTTACTTTTTAGGTTAGGGCCTTGAATTACTCTTGATTAATCACGGGTTGGGGGTATATTTTCGATATATACTCTCCGCCTTTGCTTTCATTCTGGGCTAGCCGAGAGGCCGAAAGAATGAAGTGAGCATTCAAGAGTAAGGGGAGTTGTACGCACCCCTCGAGAGAGGCAGACGTCCAAATCTCCCGGATTGGAGTAAAATCCAATAGTGGGGTTCACCGCGTAAAGCGAGTTTTAGGCCTCCGATTTAGACGAGAGTCGGTCGGACCTTCCTAAACTCAGTTGGGCACGACTTCGAGAGAAGCGTGTTCAAGCTTTAGGAACCTCCACGGTCAAGGACCCTTATCCTATTAAGTTTAGATTTTTATCGCATTTTCTTAATCGTCTTTAGCTGAGGTGAATCTCGATCGGGTGCATTTCCATTTCATATTTTCTTCCTTTAGTAGTAATCTCCTATCTTGTGCTCTTTAATTAACTGTAGTAGTTTCCTTTCTAGCATAGTTCTTTTCTTAATAGCGTAACTTAATTGCGGTAGTTCTCTTTCTAGTTTGCTTTAATTTCTCCATTGCGCTTAGATTTTCTAAAACCCTAGTTTTTCCGTCGATAAGATAATAGCGTTCGTGTGAGTAAGCTTAGCCAACAGTTCCCGGATTTCAATACGACACTTGTGTCCCCTTGCTACAATTCGATAGGTATACTTGCCTCATCGGGTTGCTAGTTCGGTTGCGTTTATTTTCTTCGAACCCTAGCACGCAACACTTGCTTAACTTGGTGAATAACTTATTGTTCCTCAACTCCGATAGAACCAAGCGCAGATGCTGCCCATGCTCCTCAGCACTGCGAGAATAGACCAACACGTCATCGATGAAGACCACCACGAACTTATCTAGGAAATCCTTGAACACCCGGTTCATGATATCCATGAACGCTGATGGAGCGTTGGTCAATCCAAACGACATCACTAAGAACTCAAAATGTCCATGCCTCGATCTAAACGCAGTCCGTGGAATATTTGCCTCACGGATCCTAAGCTGATGATAGCCTGAACGAAGGTCAATCTTGGAGAAGACCGTGCTACCGCGCAACTGGTCAAATAAATAATCGATCCTCAGCAGAGGGTACCTGTTCTTCATTGTGACTTTGTTCAACTCCCTATAGTCGATGCAAAGCCGCATTGACCCATCTTTCTTCTTCACAAATAGAACAGGAGCACCCCAAGGCAACGAACTCTGCCTGATAAACCCTTTCGCCAACAACTCATCTAACTGGACTCGCAACTCCTCTAGCTCTCGAGGGGCCATCCGATACGGCGCCTTAGCAATAGGACGCGTACCCGGCTCCAAATCGATAACAAGCTCAACATCCCGCTCGGGAGGAAGACAAGGTAGCTCATTAGGAAAAACATCGGCGAAATCACGAATAACTTGAATCTCCTTTAAGAGCGGTACACTAACAGCGGTCCCAACCACCGAGACCAAACAAGCAAAACAATCTGAAAGGAAAAACTTCTGAGCACGTACTGCAAAATGACAGGAGAATCCTAGCTCAGATCTGCATACACGCTTCCGGGCTGACCATCGTCCCTGATGAAGTCCAAGCGCTTCCCTTTGCACTGAATAACTGCATCATACCTAGACAGCCAGTCCATGCCCAAAATAACATCGAAGTCCTCCAGATCAATCATCTTCAGGTCTGCCTTCGCAAGGAAGTCCCCCAACAAAACAGGGCAATCTAACATGCCCAAATCTTACAATACAGATTCACCAGAGGGGAACTTGACACGAAAGGTATCCCGAACTCGATCTAAAGTCAACCGATGTCGCTCTACAAAGGCCCTAGCCACGAACGAGTGGGTAGCGCGGGAGTCAAACAGAACCCGCGCCCAGCGGTTCTTCACCTTAAACTTCCCTATAGGAACATATATAACTAAGGAACTACCACAACAATACTACAAACATTCTAGCAAGACAAGAACAAAACATTCAGGCTGGAAAGACAACAAACCTGAGATGACCTGAGTCCTAGCTTGAGCCTCCTCGGAAGAGATCACGTTCAGCTTTCCCTTTCCTTTGTCCACACACTGAGGTGGAGGTAATGCATGAAGAGGAACTGCATGAAGAGCAGGATGGACCTGAGGACACCTAGACTTGATGTGTCCCTTCTGCCCACACTGAAAACAGACCTTATCCTTGACCCAGCACTGGGCAGCATCATGCCCGGGTCGCTTGCAAACAGAACAGGAGACATCTCTCCTAAAAGTACCCTGAATCGCATGAACCTGCTCCTTCCTCTGAGCTGCTGCCCTCTTGAAACATCTCTCAACAGGGTGGCCTAACCGGCCACAGAAGCTGCACACCACCTTGCTCTTCTTTCCCGGAGCTGCCTCAGGTACCTGGGGTTTCTTCTCCTCCACAGACATCCTCTTATCCTTCCTACTTTGCTGCCCTCTGCTCTTCGCGGTCTCAATAACCTCCAACTTCAGAGCAGCCTCCACTACTTCTACATAAGTCTCTGACCCATAAGCACTGGTCAACTGCTGCACCTCACTCCTCAAACCACCGAGAAATCACTTAACTCGATCGACCTCAATGCTGAACAATCCAGAGACAAAACGGCTCAACTTGCTGAGCTCTATCTCATACTCATCCACCGTGAGTTGCCTTTGCTTTAGATGGAGGAAGTCGTTCATGAGGCGGTCACGCTCGACCGAGGGTAAGAACTTCCTCAACAGCATCTCCTTGAACACCTCCCAAGAGCATCCAGCTACCAAGCTCTCCTTCTCTCTAAGCCACCAATTCTTAGCCAAACCTTTAAGCTGATAGGCGGCTAACATCACCCTCTGATCGTCTGCAATCCCTGAGTACGTGAACATCTCCTCCATGGAGATCAGCGAGTCGTCTATCACCATGAAATCTGCTTTCCCGTCATAAGTGGGAGGGCTCAGCCACTGAAACTGCAAGATGAAGGCCATCTCCGCTGGCACCACCACTGGAGGTCTTAAGGGTGCAGGAGGGGGAGGAACAGCAATCCCCCCTGCAGGGCCTTGCACTCCCTGAGTCTTACCTGCCATAACTGCTACCAAAGACTGGATCTGGGCTCGCACCTCCACCAACTGCCTGGTCAAGGAATTGCTACTCTTCCGCATGCTTTCGATTACCACATCATTCTGAGCTCCAAATGACTCACCCTCAGATAGGGGAGTCGATCTATTCGAAGGACGTCTCTCCATCCTAAAGTCAAGCTACACTAGTTAGATCTTAGTACAACGACTAGACCCAACTATAAGTACAGACAATACATATATAGATATGAACTTAAAGCTGCTAAACTTGCTCTGGGAGTTTATTTTTTTTTACAAAAAATTATGTTATGCCCTAACCTAGGATGATTAACCACCACCATACTAATTCTTGTGCCTAAATCGGGAATGCATGACTTTATATTATTTTTGACTCGAAAACTTATGTGTGTACATATGTCATCCTGCCAGTCTTTAGCTTGGCACGTTGTGCTTATGCAATGTTATGCTATGCATGTTTGTGCTATGCATTCTAAAAAGGCCCTAATGCATGTTATGAGCGGCGTACGCGTGAAAATGTTATGCATCCCATACAACATAACATTCGCATGCAACGAAGAAAAGAAAACATGCTAGTCGCAGCCATGTGGTGAGGTTATGCATCCCATACTACATAACCCTCACATGTTGCCCCTATGGTGGATCCATATACGAACATATATTATGCATCCCATACTACATAATATGCCATATATACTTTATATTATGCTATGAGTGTAGTGTTCGTGCTTTTGCCAAGACGTGCTGATGACATATTGGTGTGTGAATGACATGATGCTGAACTATTAAAGTAATCAAAGGAAGGTTTCCCGACTAACTTGTCAAGCAACCTCCCTCTGATACCAACTGTCACAACCCGTATTTTCTTCGAATTAAAGAATTATCAGAGTATGAGAAAACGCGCGTCATGATGCCACGTCAAGCAGGGGATAACTGCTGACGCTCAGGCAAAACCATCTACTACACTTTATGAAAGAAATTTATGAGTTTAATTTTTAGAAAATCAATTATACTTTAGAGGCCGTATCCCTCGGCTCGGTGGATCACCTAGTCCACATTTAAAAACTATACTTAAGCGCTGCAGAAAAATATTTTATTTAGGTTTGACATCCTAAGAAGTGCATAAGAGCCCTAAGAGGACCACTTATGACATGCAAGACTCTACATTTAATTTATATTATATATAAGGAAACGTTTTATACGTTGTTTGGAAAATAGTGATTTACCTTTATAAAACATGCTGATCATGCAATAATCTTATAATAATAAAAATTATAGTTTTAAAATAACTAGCAACCTAGCATAAATCCACTCCAGAGCAAGTAGACTATCTCCAGAAAATGGTAGCAGCAAAATTAATATATCTAGTACAAAGGTAAAAACTACCAGTGGGAACCAACAATCTGACACGAACCCACAGGCAAATATGTATGTCTATAAGAAAAGTACAGAAAAACTACCTCACTAACAAAGCAACAAGATCTCCAAAGTCCAAGAGACCACCAGCATCACCACCGCAACCTAGCCACCAAACTGGCTACTGCTCAAAACCTGAGGCATTCAAAAGAAGAAGGAATACCTCAACAAGCAAAACAAGGAAAAACTGCATGGAAGTGTCAACCAAGGAACAAATAAAAGAGGAAAACACACAGCAGAGAAAGTCACAACTGCCCAAGGCAAGACAACAAGGAATGCACTACGTGCGAGGAATCAGCACCAACCCTGCCCAGAAAGTACATCATGAAGGGTCTACTAGACTACTAAGAGCCGAAAGTGCTGCAATCAACCAAGGGAAAAACTTCTAACACCCTAAGCTGTGGGAGATGGTAGTAGCAAAAACAAACAACATGGATCCGGGTTGGAGGCAAACTCAGTCCCCCAACCACCATTTCCAAGCCAACAAGCTCAAGGGTCTACATGTAAAAGCACAAGGGACCTTCCACCCCCTTGCCCAGCCCGTACTTGGAGCAAGATAGAAGAATAAGGGTGGCCTTGGCTAAATTACACAACACCTCCCCCATGAAGAGCTTCAAACCACCACTACTAACCACGACCCACGATTCGGCCTTTAGGAAAGAAAAAAAACATGGCCGACAAGGAAACACAAAATAAAATCTAGGAATTCACTCGGGAATGAAAATCGAGGAAAGAGAAACAGTATTGAAGTTACTCAACACGGCTTGGCGTTGAGTGGGACCCACTCAGCGCCTAACCAGACCTTGGCGTTGAGTGAGTTAGCCTCACTAAACGCCAGAACAGCCATGGCATTGAGTGAGAATCACTCACCCAATGCCCTCCACAAGAACAGCTCTGGAGTTTAGTGAGCTATCCTCACTCAATGCCAAAACAGCCATGTCGTTGAGTGAGGTCCACTCCCTCAACGCCTTCAGCAAAAGAGACAGCGGCATTGAGTGAGCTAACCTCACTCAATGTCAAAATAGCTATGGCGTTGAGTGAGGTCAACTCCCTCAACGCCTTTAGCAAAACCACAAAACCCAACGGTGGCGTTGAGTGAGTCCACCTCCCTCGACGCCAAAGCAGCTTTGGCGTTGAGTGAGGTCAACTCACTCTATGCCAAAGTTCACTCCCACAGGAAAACCCTAAACCAATGCCAATAAGAGGAGGTCGGCGGGAATGCCCACTGATTCTCGCCAAATCGACAGGAATGCAGGATGATTCTCGCCGAATCGGCAATAATCCAGGATGATTATTGCCGATCAGTGGGAATCCAGAATGATTCTCGCCGAACGGTGGGAATCACTGGCGATACACGTCGAAATCGGAGGGAATCACTGTGATTCCCTCCGATTTTGACTTAGATGAAAATTCTCACACAATCACCCCACCACTCAGCCGCAAGGAATAGACCAAACTATGGCTTTGATTGTGTCCACCACACTCAACGCCAAGTCCGGGCGGCTTTTGGCTTTGAGTGTGTGCGCCACACTCAACACCAAAACTGGAGAGTCTACTAAGGCTGGTTCTAACCAGATCCCTACCACAACTTCCTCCCTCACTCTCTCTCTCTCGGCCCCACCCGCAAAAGCACAAAACTAGAACTACAAATCTGGAGTCTAAATGGTGAACACAACTAGCAGGTTGAGCAAATAGCACAAGGAGGAGGCTCATAGGAGAATTTAAGCCCTAAAATTTAGCAAGATAAAGGAGAATATGCTTGGTTTCTACCCTAGGGCTAACCGGGAAACATTCCAAAATTCAAAAGAACAACAATGACAAGGGCAATAATACCACTTGCCTCGATTTCCGGCGAAGCTTGGTCGGCTTTCCCTCCTCTTCGTTCTGCACTAGAAGGAGCAGCATCTAACAAGCAAACCCGCACTTTAATGGCGGAAAACCACGAGAAACCGAAAATCCAAGCCTCCTAATACTCCACGAAAATCAAATCTCTTACCGTAGAAACATAGGTCCAAGAGAGAGCAACCCAAATCCGCTTTCGGAATTGAATTCCGTCCACAAACGCTCCCAGAATTGCCGTCCAAAGAGTAGCAGGTCGGCGGTTTCTCCGCTGCTTTTCCGCGTACAGGAGAGGCGGGTTCGGTCTCGGGAAGAAGAAGAAAAATGGGCCCGCCATCTACTAATTAAGGATTTTTAAATAACTCTAATCACGCCTAATCTTAACCGCCTCCTAAGCCGCCGGTTCACTTAAGCAAACAGATTCCAATTTGTTTTTACTAATAGCACACCCAAAACGACTCAAAAACCGAACCACCTCGGAATTCGACGAAATTCGCACCGTATCTAAATATCTATGCTACGAACACAACGAAAAAGTCGAAACTAACTTTCGACAAATAGAACTCGAGTTATACCCTCCCGAAGCCAAAACACAAGCATCCCCCGAGAGGCCACATCGGGTCACCCAAAACAACTCGGCTTGCTAGGGAGATCTTTCCAACAGGCTACAAAATAGGGAACCCAGTTCTTAGGAGTTAAGACCACACTCCACAGATGGCACAAGACAAGAAAATGTGTCAACGTAACGCCAAACGATAATTTAAATAATCACAGAAAAATCGGGGGCATTACAAGTAGGCAAACAACTAACAGAGGTCTCGATAGAGGAGCTTTCAAGACTGTTCTTGGCGAAGCATCTGCCGATGTCACAGCGCATAGCCATGGAAAATGAGTTTTAGCACCTGACGTAGAGCAAAAGTAGTATTAACACTTATTTGCATGAGTTTACAAGATTAGGACGCTATGCGGGGTCTACCTTAAGTGAAGAAGCGTGTAAGACCAATCGGTTCTATGAGGGACTGCAGGATGAGCTGAGGATGCTGCTCTCGAGTTCGGTGAATCAAGGATTTTAAGCATTGGTGGATACGGCCCGTGCGTTGGAGATAGATATAAAAAGACTGCAAGGCAAGAGGGACTTGACAATGGAAAATTCCGAGTTTAAAGTGTCGTTTCCTGGGAAATCTGGTTACCACAAGAGATGGAGTAAGAATTCCAAGTCTTCTAGACAGGATCCCTCTATTGTTGCTTCTAGAGTAACTCTTAGGAAAGGCTCGTTTAACTGTTATACCTGTGGCAAGCTAGAACACTTTGCTGGTGACTGTCAGAGTGGTCCTCTAAAGGGTGATAAGAAGGCAGGAGCAACATATGCTGAAAAGGGGAAGGCAGTGGAGTCCACTGCATCCCAGTATGCTCTAGATTAGCCATGGGTGTACAACCTTGGAAAATAGTAGGCCATAGATCAGAGTGACGTCGTCACAGGTACGAGTAAAGATACAGTTTTACTGCTTTCTATACTTCATACCTTATGCGTTGCTTGTGTATGACTTGTGTATATTAGGCTTTGTCCTTATTCGGGACTTCCCGACGAGAGCACTGTTCGATACGGGTGCTTCGCATTCATTTCTATCTGAGGACATTGTGTCTCGGTTTGGAGTGCCTACTTGTGTGCCGACAGATAGCCTATCGATATTGTTTCCTAACGAATGCGTGATGATGAGTCCCTATTTTATAATATATTTTGGACTCATCTAGGCCTATTTCCATGTCTGTACACACTATTTAGCGCCATTAGTACTCCTTTTGGTTAGCTCCGGCATTACACGCCTGGTGCACCCTTTTAGCCTAATTGTGATGTGTGTATTTTCATCTTGATTATTGTTGCTATTATTGCCACGATCGATGTCCCGTGCAGTTTTCCTGCAGGTTCGGGGATCGTGAGGGCATTCGGGATAGGCGTTCCACTATTTTTGGCAAAGGAGTCAGTGGTCGTGCGTTTTTACCCACGCACGACCATCGACCTCCTGCGCACGATCACTGATCGTGCGCAGCCCGGTCTCATTTGTGAAACTCTGTCTTGAACCATCCGCACGATCACTTGCCATACCGCGCACGACCACTGCTCGTGCGCCGACGATCGTGCGCAGTCATACCCATTTTGCAAAAGTCTGTCTGGCTATTTCCGCACGATCATCAGCCTTGCCTCGCACGATTACTGATCGTGCGCTGCTGATCGTGCGCGACTACTGATTTTCTGATGCAGGTTTGCAGGTTGCTCACGTACGGGCGCTGACCTTGGTCGCGCACGATCACTGGTCGTGCGCCAGTGGTCGTGCGCGCTATTTATTCTGCAAGCTATAAATACGCTGTTCCGCGAATTAGGGCGAGACAATCGTGACGGAACCTTCGCCATTCCGCCGTTTTCGCCCTCCAGCAGTCCCATTCACCTCCACCTCCATTCCTACCAACGGGAGGACTTTCTCCCGTGATTCCGAAGCATCCCTCATCCTCCGGCGATCCTCCGGCCATTAAAGCTCTTCTCCAAGTTCTTCACCGAGGAAGATGACGAAGCTTGCCTCAAGAACGGACTTAAAGGCCACCGAAGTGACAGCTCGGCGGTACCGGAAGCCCTCCACGGACTGCGCTTGGAAGCGGTTTGACAACCCGCACCTCCGGCCAACACCCGCGAAGGATCTTCACTCTTGTGGTTTAGCTTTCTCCAACCTTTCTTGTTGTATGGTTTATGTATGCATGTATGAACGGATTAATCTCTTTTGCAATGAAATGTTTATGCTTTCATCTTGCTTGTGAGATTCGTTGTTAATGCGCTTCGCTCTCTTTCGTTCACTCCACACATTTGCTTCACTTCATTTCACTTCACATCACACACTTCACTCACTAGCTTACCGCCCACTCGCCCACCGAAGTACGGCATCGCGGCCGCTACATCCATCTCGCCTTGCGAAGCGGTGATTGCGACCCGCAAAGCTCTCGTTAGTGTAATCGGTCGTAAGACCACCAATCCAAAGTCCTTCTTTTTCCTTTTATTTTACTTAACTCCAATAACGATAATTTCAGAACCTAAATTGTTTGACGCTAATTGCATTCCCTAAGAGACCGACATCCGGGGATTCATTCCCAACTTTATTACTTGAGCGACCGGTACGCTTGCCGTATTTTACGCGCATCAAGTTTTTGGCGCCGTTGCCGGGGAATGCAACTGTTGAACAATTATGATTCTGGAAGTATTGTTATAAGAGTTAGTGCTCTTTGATTTTTTTTTTCTTTTGTCTTGTTGTTTCAGTGGATGCAGGGACGTGCCGCGAGAGATCTCGTTGCTTACGATCCTGAGATCGAGCGAACTCTTCGTGCGCAAAGACGTGCCGCTGCTATTAATCCAGTCCGAATGGGAGATCTTTTGAACAATGACAACGGAGTGCATGTTGGAGGTAATCTTAATGACAACCGGAACGGGGATGAGAACGAGGTAAACCCGCCGCATGTCCGAACCATGAGAGACTACACCACTCCCACTGTGGGGAGCATATATCCTGGGTTCGGACCGGCAATCACAAACCAGCAGTTCGAGATCAAGCCGGCAATTCTAAACATCATCCGGAACAATGCGCAGTTTTCCGGAATGGCCACTGAGGATGCCCATCTTCATTTGGCGGATTTTTCGGAAATCTGCGCCACGTTCCGCTATGCTGGGATCGCCGATGACACGGTCAAGCTCCGTCTGTTTCCCTTCTCTCTACGTGACAAAGCCAAGTCATGGCTTCATTCCCTTCCTCCTGGAACCGCCACAACATGGGATGCTCTCACCACGAAGTTCTTAGCCAAATTTCATCCAGTCGACCGTATTGTGAGCATGCGACGTGCCATCGCCAATTTCAGGCAAAACGACCAAGAAAGCTTAGCGGAGGTGTGGGAGCGCTTCAATGAGTTGCTGCGGAAGTGCCCCAATCACGGATTCCAAACATGGAATCTTGTGGAATGCTTCTACTTCTCCATCGAACCTCAACACCGCGCCATGATTGACGCCGCCTCTGGTGGAACAATTATGAATCTTGCTCCTGAGGAGGCTTTGAGAGTTCTGCAGGACACCGCCACGCACAGCGCCTTTTGGACCGCGGGAAGGAATACCCCCCGTGGGACAAGTGGAATCTTTGCTGTGGAAGCATCAAGGCCCGCTGCTGCTGCTCCGGTGTTGGCCATCTCGTGTCAAGGATGCGGAAGTACCGATCATCATAGCTTCGAGTGCCCTGGAGCGGAGGTAATGTATGACCCCGCCTTCTCCAATGAAACCGTGAATTTTATCGCAAATCAAAACAGGGGCGCGCCATATGGAAATGCTTATAATCCGGGTGCGAGAAATCACCCGAATTTCTCGTGGAATCAAAACGCACCGGGCCAACGATGGCAACCGGGGCAGCATCAATATGATGCCTCCGCCTCCGGGAGCCAGCCGCGGCCACCCCACCCGAATTATCCTCAAGGCCCCCCCGCCGAAAAAACCAATTCTTTGGCTCAAATGTTTGAAAAATTTGTTGAAGTTTCCCAAACAAACATGACAAATCAAGCCGCTTCAATGCGTAAGCTCGAGGCACAGTTGGGCCAATTGGCCCAAATGGTCTCCGAGCGCACGCTTGGTACCCTCCCAAGCAACACAGAAAGAAATCCCCATGAACAAGGGAAAAGCTTGGGAGAGGAAAGGCTAGGGAACAACAACGAACTCGTGATTAATTGTATGATCAATGATGTGAAAACGACCGCACTTTGTGATTCCGGAGCATCGAGCAACATCCTCACTCTGCAGGATGTTGAGAAGATGCAATTACAAATTAACACCGATGACCGGAAGTCACTCATTTTAGCTAATGGAGATGTAGTTGCTACCGAAGGCGGTGTGAGGAAAGTTGAGATCGAGGTGAATGGAAAACATTTTACTACTGATTTTCAGGTTATGGGACCTAAAGAAAACGACTCCATTCCAATACTTGGGGTCCCATTCCTGACGGCCAGTGGCGCATCCTTGGATTTTTCCAAAGGATGTGTCATCTGGCCGACCGATGCGTCCGCCATCGATGATATTTCCGCATACCCCTCCAACATTCAAAAAATTGTTTTGCTAAGAAATGCAGGATCCAAGGAAAATTTGGGACTTCAAGTTTTGAACGCCGCCCGTTTGGACGAAATGATCAAGGAAGCACCTCCCGAGAAGACCGATGTAGAGCAAGTGGTAGTGACCGTGAAGGAGATCGAGTCAGTGGAAGACACGGCGATTGTTCCATGTCCCCCAAAAGCGACTGAAGACAATGACATTAGTAGTTTTATTCGGGAGAAATCCCTGAACAATTCAGTTTGTAATAATTCTAATGACTGTGTTAGGCGTAATGTTGCTTGGGCCGATCCGGTCGCCGTCGCGGTGCCGGACATGACGCCATTGATTTCAAAATCTGCGAAAACTGTGGAAAAATCTGCGTGGAAGTCTCCCACGGTGGAGAAGATGAAGGAGGCTAAGCGCCTACGCGATAAGCGTTATTCCACCTTCCGGCGCGAGGAAGCGTATAAGCTGAGCAAGGGGAAATCCCTCCCTCATGATTCCATGAAAAATTCTGCTCCCCCCTCGCACTCCACCGGAGAGACTCGCCCCAAATCGGCGCCGAGTTGATTGCTTTTTCGTCGCTCTGCTTAGACATTATTCTGTGTTTTATATTCTTGCACTTTTATTTTCTTTTTCTGCACGAACATTATTTATAAACTGCTAAAACAGATATTTGGTCCACCTTAAGGACGGTAAACAAAAGGGCTATCCGGGAGACAACCCATGCTCGGACCATTCGGTCCCCTTTCTTTTTCTAATTTTCTATTTTTGTATTTTCTTGTCTTTGGCCCAAATCGCAGGTTCAGCTTCTCTTTGGTGCGGCGCAGCAACTCCATCAACTCATAACGCCATCTTCCGGTATGCTCCCTCTGCGGAGCATAGGTACACTCTTCCCTGTAGACTTTATTCTAGTGCTATTTTGCATGTTGATCTTGTTTTCATTCAAGTTTGGGGGGAAGAGCCGCCTATGCACTCACGAGCACATTTCATTCGCACACCGGTAGATTTATTTATGCTTCATGTTTGTAGACTCCTGCTGTGCGCACACATTTGCACCCACATGAGCGCGCACTCTTACCACGCGCGCGGCTCGGGTTGAGTACTTATGTTGTGTAAGTTTTAAGATTGTGGTGCTGACGTAGGATTTTGTCGTACAGTAGTTCGAAACTCGTGCAGTGCTCCTAATCGAGTGCTCACGTTGTGTAGGAATTGTATAGAGCTAGTTTCTTCTCATGCTTGCATTTTATATTTTTTCTATATTCGTAAATACTGTCTGTCCTACTCAACTTCTGAATCCGGAGTGATCTCGCGGTAGTGTAGGCATGTGTGTAAGCGTCGCTGGCTTTGTTTTGCTCAAGTCGGGAGGACGGATCACTTTTCTCGGTGGCTAAGAACTTGCCCCAAGCGACTTTCGAAGCATTGGTGCCCGGTTAGTCGAGCGTGAGCGTGACGTAGGCCATCATTTTGGCCCGGTTGATCCTTGCACCCGTCCTAACATAGCCCTCGCTAGCCCCGTTGAGCCTACCTTCCCTTTTGATCAGCTCCACATGCAAGTCACCAAAGCCTCAAGCCACTCCTAGTCGCACACCCGCATTGAGCTCTTGTTTCGTTAATTTCTCGTTGGGTTGTTGTGATGGGCGGATTTTGTGAACGTGTGGATATGCCGCAAAGTTTATAAATGCTGAATTATTGAGAAAAGAAAAGAGAAAAGAAAAATGTGACCAAGAAAAGAAAAGAGAAAAGAAAAAGTATAAATGAAAAAATCTGAAATTGAGAAATTTGTTTTATGGTAGGCGGTGCACCCACTCATGTTGTAAAAGCTAAGTTTGGGGGTGTGGTGCACTCGCATTCATGTTGTTAGCGAGAATTCTGATGTGTGCGAGCTCCGTTGGGTTGTGCGTAGCCTTCGTCTTCATCTTGTCCATCCATACCTACATCTACACCCAAGCCCCACTCTTCACCTCAAGTCCTACGGATTTACGCTCGAGTCAAACCCGCATCGTGGAGAAAGTGCGAACGGGCAAGCATATGGCCCCCGACATTGGTGGATTCCTTTGGAGGTGATCTTGAGCCCCGGTCTTTGGCAATACCTCGCCATCCGACTTGCCTACTTTCTGCCTTCCCATGACCGTGCGATTCTCCGGAATTCATTCTTTGAGTAGTGACAGTATCTATTTACGTTTTTCGAAAATTATAAATTGCATTGCATGATTAGAAACTCTTTCTATTATATTTTTTTACGCATTTGAGCTTCTCGATTTCTCGTCCTACTGTAGGTTGTAATTACTACGTCAGCTAGCCGTTTTAGAGCCCACAACGTGATTATTTGCCCGGGACGTGCAAATGGTTAAGTTTGGGGGTGTGATGAGTCCCTATTTTATAATATATTTTGGACTCATCTAGGCCTATTTCCATGTCTGTACACACTATTTAGCGCCATTAGTACTCCTTTTGGTTAGCTCCGGCATTACACGCCTGGTGCACCCTTTTAGCCTAATTGTGATGTGTGTATTTTCATCTTGATTATTGTTGCTATTATTGCCACGATCGATGTCCCGTGCAGTTGTCCTGCAGGTTCGGGGATCGTGAGGGCATTCGGGATAGGCGTTCCACTATTTTTGGCAAAGGAGTCAGTGGTCGTGCGTTTTTACCCACGCACGACCATCGACCTCCTGCGCACGATCACTGATCGTGCGCAGCCCGGTCTCATTTGTGAAACTCTGTCTTGAACCATCCGCACGATCACTTGCCATACCGCGCACGACCACTGCTCGTGCGCCGACGATCGTGCGCAGTCATACCCATTTTGCAAAAGTCTGTCTGGCTATTTCCGCACGATCATCAGCCTTGCCTCGCACGATTACTGATCGTGCGCTGCTGATCGTGCGCGACTACTGATTTTCTGATGCAGGTTTGCAGGTTGCTCACGCACGGGCGCTGACCTTGGTCGCGCACGATCACTGGTCGTGCGCCAGTGGTCGTGCGCGCTATTTATTCTGCAAGCTATAAATACGCTGTTCCGCGAATTAGGGCGAGACAATCGTGACGGAACCTTCGCCATTCCGCCGTTTTCGCCCTCCAGCAGTCCCATTCACCTCCACCTCCATTCCTACCAACGGGAGGACTTTCTCCCGTGATTCCGAAGCATCCCTCATCCTCCGGCGATCCTCCGGCCATTAAAGCTCTTCTCCAAGTTCTTCACCGAGGAAGACGACGAAGCTTGCCTCAAGAACGGACTTAAAGGCCACCGAAGTGACAGCTCGGCGGTACCGGAAGCCCTCCACGGACTGCGCTTGGAAGCGGTTTGACAACCCGCACCTCCGGCCAACACCCGCGAAGGATCTTCACTCTTGTGGTTTAGCTTTCTCCAACCTTTCTTGTTGTATGGTTTATGTATGCATGTATGAACGGATTAATCTCTTTTGCAATGAAATGTTTATGCTTTCATCTTGCTTGTGAGATTCGTTGTTAATGCGCTTCGCTCTCTTTCGTTCACTCCACACATTTGCTTCACTTCATTTCACTTCACATCACACACTTCACTCACTAGCTTACCGCCCACTCGCCCACCGAAGTACGGCATCGCGGCCGCTACATCCATCTCGCCTTGCGAAGCGGTGATTGCGACCCGCAAAGCTCTCGTTAGTGTAATCGGTCGTAAGACCACCAATCCAAAGTCCTTCTTTTTCCTTTTATTTTACTTAACTCCAATAACGATAATTTCAGAACCTAAATTGTTTGACGCTAATTGCATTCCCTAAGAGACCGACATCCGGGGATTCATTCCCAACTTTATTACTTGAGCGACCGGTACGCTTGCCGTATTTTACGCGCATCACGTGACGCGGGCAAATAAATCTTGTTGTATTGAGGTGCGGATAGGAAGTCGGGATTTCGGATTGGAAGCATATGTGCGGCGGATATCGGAGTTTGATGTAATCTTTGGTATGGACTGGCTCTCGGAGTTGCGTGCCTTTATAGATTTCAACTTAAAGGAGATCATGTTGGAACCGATGTTTAAGATTCCCTGTGTTTGAGAATATCAACTCCCAGGTTATATTTGATCACGCCTTGTGTTAATAAAGTGTGTAGGTTGATAGGTGCAACCAAATAAGAAGAAGACTCCTATGGACACTAACGTCGAGCGATAGAAGTTACCACCGGCATTAGCCCTGAATTAATTGGACAGAGCTCTCGGGAAATTACCGCGCCGCGCTATTCCTATTGCCTGCTCTAACAAAATGAATTATTTTGCCAAGCTCTCGGGAAATTACCTCCATGCGGTAGTGCTCCCGAAAAGCGCTAGCCTCTAACCGAATGCAGGATTTCTCGAGTAAACAGATCTACTGCCGTGCGATAGTTATTACCGCGCCGTGCTAGCCTCTCGACGAATGCTAGGAAAGGTTTATGGAGTAACCAACCTACTGTGTGGCGCTATCTTCTATCGCGGGGTGATAGCTCTTTGAAAAGTAAGAATACTCATTTTGAAATATTATTCCATATTTGGTTGAGAGATGGCACAACAAGTGCGCGAACCTACCGCCAGGCGCTAGTCTTACCGCCGGTGGTAGCCTATTATCATGAAGACGTATAAAAGGCCGCCTTGGTTTCTATGCCCTTAGATTTTGGAGGAGTGAAGAGCGACGGGAGTTTGTGAATTCTCGGGTTCGGCCGCCTTCTTGCTCTCCATTCCAAAAGTCTCCATCAAAGAAGAAGAAAGTCGTCTCCCTCCCATTTTTGATCGAAAGAATCTGATTATCCAAGATTCACATCGACTACTAAGAGCTGACTGGTTATTAGAAAACAAAGATCTCAAGCACCGGCCGCAGATCGCTCAACGAAGAAGTCATCAAGAGGGATAACTTCAACCTTTAAATCATTTACATCTTCTATTTGTGTAATCCTTCTTTTTTCTAAATCTTGTGGTGAGGAAAATAGACCGGTAAGGGTCGTCGGAATCTGGGTAGGATTCTGCGGTAAATCACCCTGGGGATAGGGATGTCTAGATCGGAGGATCAAGTGGGGCACTTAGACACCTCCTTTTGTGAGGGTGAAGAGCTGGCTCGAAGACTTTTCTTGAAGGGAAAAGGAGAAAGCTAATCGATCCGTGGAGCGGGTCGGTATAAAAAATAAAAGAGTTTTTATTTTCACCGCTTTCGATCCCCGGCGTAATGGGGATCACAATTTTGTAATTGTAAAACCATCTGCTGTTAACTCTTGCAATGAAATATATTTTTTGTATTATTGCTTCTACGATTCTGCTATGAATGTCGGTTTAATCTCTTGTCTGTGGTGGACAAGCAAATTCGCACGAGAAACAAGTTCATAGACTTACCACCGCGCGTTAGCTTCTTAACCCCCCGCGGTAGCTTCTAGAACTCGATTTCTTGGGATGAAATATTTTTAAGTTTCAATTATCTTGTAAACTTATTCACCCCCCCCCTCAAAGGTTGGCCACTATATCGGATAAGTGGTATCTGAGCCAGGTTATTCCAAATAGATTTCACCACCAGGAATAATGGCCAACCATGATCTTGAATTGGCCTGTGGGGATGAAAAATTGTACATTACAAATTCATTTGCACCACCTTTAGTCACAGGATCGAACTATAACCAATGGGGAACACTTATGAGATAATTTCTTATATTGCTAGATATAGAAGTTTGGAACATGACTTGTATCAATCCCCTGAATAACTTAAATAAGAATGAATGCTATTTGAATGCCAAAGCCATGAACAGTCTATTCTGTGGGCTTGGTCAAGACATTTTCAATCTTATCTATACGCTTCCTACTACATATGATATCTAGAAATTTCTTGAGCTAACGTATAGTTCTCCTTCTATAGATCATGAAACTGATCGATTCCTTATAGATCCAAGTTGAGAATATAATGAAGATATACTCTTGGAGAAAGGCATCTTGAACACATCAAGCCAAGAGGAAGATGACAAAGGAACCGTGTGTTCAAATCATGCCATGTCCAAAAGCACTGTAAGGAAGTCAAACTCCTCTACTGCGTTTAACTCTATCTCTACGTTACGTATGCTAGATAATGCTAAACCTAGAATTAAGAAACAAAATAGCATTAACTAAAAACTACATTTAAAAAATCACTGGCTAAAAGCAAATGTTAATGTAGTATCTAATGTCGTCATGCCTAGTTATCCTTTGTGCTCTTTAGATCATAACCGACTGGAAGAAAAAATATAATTTTCTTGAAAAAGAGCTCCTCTCTACAAAAGAGCGAAATGATAAATTATGTCTAGAGAACTCATCATTGAAAAGAAACTGTGCTAAATGCAAAAATTATAAAGTTGAAATCGAAGAGATGGACAAGACATTCGATGAATTTAGAAGTGAATATAAAGCTCATATTGAATTTATAGTCTCCCCTCTCAAAAACAGTACAATCACATACAATAAAGCTAGACATAACCTCAAACTGAAAAACAAAGAGCAAACTATAAAAATCAATATGCTTAAGGAAATAATGCTAAAATACTCACTAAACCCAACTCCTAAGCTGGACATGAAATCTGAAAGCAGGATGAATATGAACCACTGCCCAAAGGCCGAAGTAATCAAAGGGAATGGAAAATGTCAAGCAGTTATACACGCGACTTCAAAACAAAAAAATCATCTTCACTTGCACAAACCAACTACTCCATTCATAAAATCAAATGAACGCAAGTTTCCTTCAAATAATTGTTACGCTATGAGTCATTACACATTGCATAGTAATCATAACTCCAAGAGCAATCTCATCATTGTTAAACCACAAATGCAATTGTGCTCAACTAGAGATCATGTAAGGACTCCTAGACAGTCTAATGGAAACTTGCAACATAAGAATAATATTAAGCAAAAGCATAAATGGAGACCTATCATTCAGAAGAGTTCACCTATTTCTCTCAAAAGGGGTCATTCACCGTCATCTCCCCAAGGTGTACCACGTTATGTTTTGGTACCCAAAGGAATCACCACCCATGGTCCTTTTTGGATACCTAAATCTCTTATCCAATCGTATCCATAGATTGCGTGGCGTAGAAGCTAATCAAATAAAAATTACTCGATAATCTACATTATGATATACTCAATGCTATGTCTATTCTTATTTTTTTTCCTTTTTTTGATTGTTTTTAAGATTTTGTACTTCACGATATGCTCATTAAATTTTTTGTATGTAAATACGCTTTAGTTTAACATGCAGTGTGTTTTCCTTCTGTGGGTGTTTACTGTGAGTAAGCATGAGGAGACGACAATATCAAACTAATTAAAGTATGGTATCAGAAAATCACAATGAGTATAGTGGTAGCACAGAACATATAACATGATAAACAAGGATTAACTGAGTTTGGAGCTCACCTATTTTTTACTTAACAAACTTCAACTGATAAAACATGAACAATACATATAAGCTGCTACTCCTCTGAAGAGGTGGGAGAAATATTGAGCTTGCCCATGATCGTTTTAAGTATCTTTCTCATCCCCGTCACCTCCTTCACTGTTTGTCTAATCTCCCGATCTTACTCCTTCACCAGGCCGTAGATGTCCAGTTTAGTTTCCTTGACGGATCCGGTATGTTTTATTGGTGGCTGCGGTTGAGGTGTCCGTGCCCGTGAGGAAGAAGGAATCTCACTTATCCTGTAGACCTGCGGGAAGCTGTCTATGGAGTAGGCTGACCAGTCGATGGCTGTGTAATTCTCTGCTCTGTATCACATCACCCAGAGCCAGTGTGTTCACCCACTGGCGGTCAGGAGATTTCAGGCGAAAAGTGTAGCCAATCATGGATAGAATGAGATCTGAGACACTGAAGAACTTCTCGGCCAGGATATAGTATGTCACCATCGATAGCTAGGTCGTGAACTTCTTGGTGTCCCTAGCCTTGAACATGAGGGAGTGACGTAAGATATCCCGGATGATGCGGGTGTAAGGAGTGAGAGTATTTACTAAGGTGAAGAGATCTGAATGCCCCTCCACCATGAAGAACCACATTCATCTCCCTCCAGTCCCTAGTAGTTCTAAAGGACTCCAAGATATCGAGGACTGGACAGTTGGGGGTCCAGACCTATTTAATGTCGAGATCTGCATGGTTTATTGTCACTATCTCCGTTACAATACAGGATTGGACACCCTCACCTATGCGTATCTGGGCGGGATCCCAGAGGTTATTATAAAACTCTCGGGTGAGGGCAGAGGAGAATGGTGCACCGGTTGAGATCACTGCAAGCACACCAGATCCCTCCAAGTACTCATAGATATGAGCCTATTGATCATCAATATCTATGATCATCGGAATGCTCACAGTTGCATCATCTATGGAATGGTAGGTGGAAACTGGTCCCCGGGACCTCTTGGAAAAGCTACAGCGTGCAGACCGGGAAGTTGACAAAACCATATCGGGAAAATAAACCGTGAAACTGTTTAGAAAAATCTATAAGAAGGGGGTAAACTAAAAAATAACAAAACAGAAATTGTAAAACCGGCCTCTGGTTCCTAGCGCTGAGTGATAATTTGTTACCGCTTGGCGGTAGCGTGACGGACTGACTTCATCCTCTTCTGCCGGACATGTTTCAAGATCCCATTTTTTGACTTCAATCCTCTCCCAAACGCAGTAGAAAACATAAATGCATGGCTATAAAAAGTAGTTCAGAGATAATATCCAAGATCTGAAAGAAAAACACACATCCAACATGAAAAATCACAGAGAGCTACACTGATGATATTCCGACTTCGGATCTTACAAGAAACGTGATTGTTTTGGCAACTTGGTCGGTTGAAAATACTAGAGCCGTGAAATTCGACCCTACACAAGCCAGATCAATGGAAACGGCGATGATCCATGGCAAGTTAGAAAACAAATGCACAATCGGATCACAAATCGTCCTGAATCTCTCCCAAAATACGTGAAATCAAAACCTCTAGATCAAAAATCCAAAATACAAAAATTAGAGAGAGAAAGAGGGTACCTTAAGGCAAACAAGATGAGATCCAGGGATGGAGAATGTCAGCAGCAGTGAGTGAAAGTGAGGAGGTGTGCAGATCTAGATCTGAACTGAGACCTATATAATAAAAAGCTACTGCGGAGCGCTAAATGTACCACCAGAGATAACGTTTCTTTTCGTACTATTGCTGATCTGCCCAAGTAACTTCATCAAGTTGCAAATACAAACATCAACATGACTCAGTCTAGTGTGTCACACATTAGTGAGGGTGTAGGTTTGTGTCCTTTAAAAATGCTAACCTGTAAACCACGTCTTGTCCTTAACCGGGGAGGGTTCTAGTAGGTCCTTGAGTGGCCTGGGTGGAAAGAGTGTTAGGTATAGCGGGTTATTCTGTATGCACATGGGATTAACACTCCACCATACGACATTTATGCAGCTCCTCATGCCCATCCATCACTTAGTATTGGGGTAGGGTGTAGACATATAGCTTAGGTATTGGATTATTGGGCATACTTAGGATTCTCATATCCACTACATGAACATTACTCCACTTATCATGTTCGGTATATTCATGCATAATATTCTATCATCGATGTTTGTGTTTTGCCTATTTTATTTGTGGTTAATTTTTCTTTGTCTACATTTCATTTTCTTCGTGTATTTGCTTATGACTTGTTTACTTCAATTTCCTTGTCATTTAAAAAAAAACAACAAAAACACGGAAATTAATTATATAAAAAAACAACATAAAAACTGTGAAGTGATCATAACTCATTGGCTCATATGACTGTGACTTAGACCATAAAGCATACGTACAATATTTGAATTCGGGCTTTTAATCTATGTAAGTATTGTCCTCCAGTCATAGTGGGCTGAATCTATAGGTGCTTAGCTATTGAGTGCGACAAGACGGGGTCGTGTTTGTTGTCTATGACTCTAGGTATGTGTGAGGACTTAGATAGGGGAATGACTTCATATGGTACACACATACCTAGCTGGTGCACTCAAGAAAAGAAAAAAATGCTAAGCGTACATGTTATAAATCGTGACACTATATTCTAACACTCTAGAAATATGTTGAATAATCAATGCACGATATACTTGCGCTTATACTAGGTGTGACACGTTGGGCTAAATCTCTAGTACAAAAGTCGTATGTATAGAAGTTAAAATGTATCTATCAAGGTGGATATATTTTGATTGACTCGAGGCTCTGTGAAGTTTCAACAAAAGGATAAAAGTGATAGCTCTACACTACTAAAATAAAACTATGCAAGCTATCACATCTCTTGTCACGGTTCCCCCCAAGCACTACTCACTCCCCCTGATATGTTTTTATGAGCATTGTGAGGATGAGTACGTTGGTTCAAAGAGTCACTTTGATCTTGTGCATCGACTCTATCTTTAGCTTAGTGCCCTAAGTTTTTTGACTATGTATGACATTGATTGACATGTGAGGTGATTATTCACCTGATTTCTCTTATGTTAAGTTCATAGATGATCGAGATAACCATGTACAATACGCTACATTTTCCTTGGTGTTATCTTGCTTTCGATGCTACACGAACACATGTCATTGTCTTGTCTAAGATTTTTGCACATAAGAATTGGATTGCAACTACACTATCTCTTTGTAGCACAATACGTACTAGCACATGATTTACACTCTTGACGTTTTTCAATGTTTGTTCAAATTGATTACTTACCAACTCTTATAGCATTGTAGATGTACATGTTGTGTGCTTAGTTTAGTCTGTGCTATCCAATTCATATTACCTCTTAATATGAAACTTCTCTATCTGTGTGCCCTGCTCCATTGTGTGACCTATGTGCTTGAATTCTCTGATATGTAGTTCTTTTCGAGTCAACTCTATGCTTGTCATGTATATCTTTACTTTATGTGTGCACTATCTGCTGTTTTTCTAACGCTCATCTTTTCTACTATCTTTCAATCCAGTATTTCTGATTGGCCTTGCCCGACCTTTTGATATTATCAAAGGGGGAGAATAAATTATTCATGAGTATGTTCATGAGTATGAGTCACGGGTTAGGAGAGGTCACATGTAGGGGGAGCATGTTAATAATGTGTGCATATAGTTAGGGGAAGCAAGTAGAACATATAGATAGGGGGAATATGCGTGTAGGGGAGCTATAGAGAGAACCTGCAACCTGATGTTAGCTTATAGTCTTATTCTTTATATGCACTCTATATCATTGTTATCTCACATTAACGGGATTTGATATTATCAAAAGGGGGATTTTGTTGGAACTGATGTTTCACATTCCCTGTGTTTGAGAATATCAACTCTCAGGTTGTATTTGATCACGCCTTGTGTTGATAGAGTGTGCAGGTTGATAAGTGCAATCAAAGAAGAAGACTCCTATGGACACTAATGCCGAGCGATAGAAGTTATCGCTGACGGTAGCCGTTAAATAATTGGACAGAGCTCTCGAGAAATTACCACGCCGCGCTAGTCCTACTACCCGCGCTAACGCAATGAATTATTTGGCCAAGCTCTCGGAAAATTAATGCCACGCGGTAGTTCTACTGCGTCGTGCTAGCCTCTCGACGAATGCAGGATTTCTCGAGTAAACTGATCTACCTCCAGGCGATAGGTTCTACCGTGCCGCGCTAGCCTCTCGACGAATTCGGAAAAGTTTTCTCGAGTACCCAACCTACCGCGTGGTGCTATCTTCTATCGCGGAGCGCTAGCTCTTTGAAAAGGAAGAATACTCGTTTTGAAATATTATTCCAGATTTGGTTGACAGGTTGCACAACAAGCGCGCGAACCTACCGCCGGGCGCTAATCTTACTGCCGGTTGTAGCCTATTTTAATGAAGACTTATAAATACCCCCTAGGTTTCTGTGCCCATAGATTTTGGAGGACTGAAGAGCGACGGGAGTTCGTTAATTCTAGGGTTCGGCTGCCTTCTTGCGCTCCGTTCCAAAAGTATTCGTCGAAGAAGAAGAAAGTCGTCTCCCTACCATTCGTGATCGAAAGACTCCGTCGATCCAAGATCCACATTGACTACTAAGAACCGACCGGTTGCTAGCAAACGAAGATCTCAAGCACCGGCCGCAGATCGCTCAATGGATAAGTCATCAAGAGGGAGAAGTTCAACTTTTAAATCATTTACATCTTTTATTCGTGTAATCCTTCTTTTTTCTAAATATTTTGGTGAGGAAAATTGACCGGTAAGGTTCGTTGGAATCCGGGTATGATTCAGCTGTAAATTGTCCTGGGGATAGGGACGTCTAGATCGGAGGATCTAGCAGGGCTCTAAGGCACCTCCTTGTGTGAGGGTGAAGAGCATGCTCGAAGACTTTTCCTGGATGGAAAAAGAGAGAGCCAACCGGTCCGTGGAGCGGGTTGGTATAGAAAACAAAAGCATTTTCATTTTCGTCGCTTTCGATCCCCGACGTCATGGGGATCACAATTTTCTAATTGTAAAACCATCTACTGTTAACTCTTGCAATGAAATATATTTTTTTATTATTTCTTCTACGATTCTGCTATGAATTTAAGTTTAATCTCTTGTGTGTGGTGTACAAGCAAATTTGTACAGAAAATGATTTCATAGACTTACCACTGCGCGTTAGCTTCCTAACGCCCCGCGGTAGCTTCCAAAACTCGATTTCCTGGGTTTAAATTTTTTTTAGTTTCAATTATCTCGTAAAACTTTATTCACCCCCTCTAAGGTTGGCTACTAGATCCAACAAATCACACTGGAACAGAATACAGAGCTAGAGACTAAATTTGTTGGTTTGCGAGGATCGAGTAAGATATTGATGTCTGCTCTCTAAGTCATCAAAGCTGTTTGGAAAGGCTCGGAGTTATTCTTCTTGCTTATAAAAGCTGTTGAGCCAAAAGACAGTTTGATTGACGTTCTGATTGTATCGAAGTACACAGATGTGCTCTTGAAGGAACATCTTGGGCTACCTCCCCAAAAAGAAATTGACTTCTCTATCGAGTAGGTGCTAGGTACAAAACCTGTGGCCCGCTCACCGTACCGAGTAGCCCCAAAGGAAATGGCCGAACTAAAAGTTCAGTTGCAAGAGCTATTGGAGCAAGGATATATACACCCAAGTATGTCACCTTGGAGTGCGCCTATACTCTTTGTGAAAAGAAGGATGGTATCCTGCATTTGTGCATTGATTACAGCAAACTAAACATGCTGGCAAAGAAGAAATGGTTTCGATACCACAGATTGATGACTTGTTCAATCAGCTGGTTGGATTAATAGTGTACTCAAAGCTAGACCTGAAGTCTGGCTACACCAGTTGAGAATTCGGGAATATAACATTTCTAAGATAGTGTTTGGAACACGCTATGGTCATTATGAGTTCACTGTAAAGTAATTTAGGATAACAAATATGCCATCGGTGTTCATGGACCTAATGCACCGAACATTTTGAGAGTACTTTGAATTATTTGTAATCGTCTTTATCGATGACATTCTAGTGCACTCTCATTTTGAAGAAGATCATGCGAACCATTTGCGGATGGTGTTGCACACCCTGAGAAGAAACAAGCTTTATGCCAAGTTCTCAAAGTGTGAGATCTGGCTGTCGTCAGTGGCTTTTCTGGGCCATGTGGTTAGTGGAGAAGGTATAGCGGTGGATCTAGTGAAGATAATGACAATTCAAGAGTGGCTTGTTCTATCTACTGTAGCTGAAGTACGGTGTTTCCTTCGACTTGCGAGCTAATTCAGACGCTTCGTGGAGAATTTTCACGGATAGCCTTAACTCTCACCACACTGACAAGAAAGGATCAGAAGTTTGTTTGGATTCCAGAGTGTGCTCGAGCTTTTGAAGAGCTGAAGAGTCCCTTGAATATGGCACCAATTTTGACATCACCATGTGGTACAGATGGCTATGAAATTTATAGTGATGCATCAGGGAGCGGCCTAGGCTGCATTCTTCTTCAGTTAAGAAAGGTGATTGCGTTTGGCTCATGCCAGTTGAATGTGCATGAGCGAAACTATCACATCCATGACTTGGAGTTTGCGGCGGTGATATTTGCACTTAAACTATGGCATAACTACTTATATGGCATGAGAGTTTAAATCTCCATGGACCACAAGAGCCTTAAGTATCTCTTGGATCAAAAAGATCTGAACATGAGACAGTGGAGATGGATGGAGTTCCGCAATAACTTCACCTTCCAGATTCATTAAACTCCAGGGAAGGGAAATGCAGTCGCAGATGCCTTGAGTCGGCAGACTCTGGCAAGGGCAGATTTGTTGCAGATGCATGATGAGCGTCTGATCCAAGAGTTGGAGGCCCTCGAGATTTCTTATGTTGACAAGAATTCCACTAAAAAAGCGTGCCTGAACTGGATAGAGGTTTAATATGACCTCGCGGGTAGGGTTCAGCGAGCAACAGAACTCGATGAGAGTCTACAACAATAAGCAGTGTATGGGCAAAATGCCCAATTCTCCTTGCATGATGGCCTTTTGTGGAAAGATTATCATTTGTGCATCCTAGATGAGGGAAAACTATGCATGGAATTTATGTACGAAGCACATTTTACAAAGTACTCAATTCACCTAGGGAGCACAAAAATGTACAAGGACATGAAGAAGGTGTTCTGGTGGAAAGGTTTGAAGAAAGACATAGACCATTACGTGGCAAAATACCAAACTTGTGCCTGAGTGAAAGATGAATGCTAGAAACCTAGAGGTTTCCCGAAGTCGTTACCAATCTTGGAATGGAAGTTCAGTGACATTTCTATGGATTTCGTGCATGGAGTGTCGAGATCTTGGAGCGGAAACAATGTTGTGTTGGTGATCGTTGACCTGTTAACAAAAGTGTTACTGTTCATACAAAATAGGAAGGACGATTAAGCGGTAAAGTTGGCCAAGCTCTATGTGGATAACATCGTACGATTGCACGGCATGCCCTGTAGCATTGTCAGTGACCGAGATGGTATTTTTTCTTCATGTGATTGGAGGCTAATCCACCAACTGTTAGGTACTAAGTTAAAGTTTAGTACAACCTTACATCCGCAAATGGATGGACTGACCAAGAGGACCAACAAAACAATGGAGGATATACTCCGTATGTGCACTCTGGATATCAAGAAAAGGTGGGAAGATCACTCTATATGATTGAGTTCGCATACAATAATAGCTATAAAGATAGAATACAAATAGCGCCCTTTGAAGCATTATATGGTAGGAAGTGACGTACTGTAACGCCCCCGATTTTTTTGTAACAATTTTATTTTCGTTTGGCATTACGGTGATGCATTTTCGTGTCTTGTGCCATTTGTGGAGTGTTGTTTAGCTCCTTAGAACTTAGTGGCCTATTTTGTAGCCTATGGGAAAGGTCTCCCTAGCAAGCCGAGTCGTTTTGGGTGACCCGGTGTGGCCTCTTAGGGGATGCTTGTGTTTTGGCTTTAGGTGGGTATAACTCGAGTTCTATTTGTCGGAAGTTAATTTTGACTTCGCCGTTGCGTTCGTAGCATGGGTATTTAGCTACGGTGCAAATTTCGTCGAATTCCGAGGTAGTTCGGTTTTCGCGTCGTTTTGGGTGTGCTATTAGTAAAATCAAATTGGAAATTTTATTTTAGCTGAGTGAATCGGCATTATCTGGCAGCGATTAGGCTGATTAGTCGTGTTAAGACTTATATAAAAGCCTTAATTGGAAGTGGCGGGCCCACTCTCTTCCTTCTTCCCAAGACTGAAACCGCCTGCTCCTGTTCGTGGAAAACAGAGACGGAAGCGGCGGACTGCCCTAGACTTCGGACGGCGATTCCGGGAGCTTTCATGGACAGAATTCCACTCCGAAAGTGGCTTTGGATTTATCTCGCTCAAATCTGCATTTCGACGATAAGAGATTTGATTTTCGTGGAGTTTTAGGAGACTTGGATTTTCGGTTTCTTATGGATTCCACCATTAAAGCACTGGAATGTGCTTTTAGGTGATGCTGCTGCTAGTGCAGTGTGAATAGGAGGGAAAGCCGACCAAGCTTCGCCAGAAATCGAGGCAAGTGGCATTTTTTCCCTTGCTGTTTTGTTTCTCTTGGTAGTTTGAAAATCCCGGTTAGCCCTAGGGTAGAAGCCAAGCTTGTCCTTTTATCTTGCTGAAATAAGGGTTTAGTTTCTCCTAATGAGTCCCCCCCCTCTTTGTGCTATTGGTGCTCAACCCGCCGGCGTAATACCGCCAATTTAGACTCCAGATTTCTGTCTGGTTGTTACCTTATGGGTGAAGCCGAGAGAGAGAGAGAGAGTAGGAGGGGGGTGCCTGCTGTGTTTCTTGGAAAGAGCCAAATATGGGCTCTTGGGTTTGGCGTTCAGTGTGGTGCACACACTCAAAGCCTTTGCGGGTTTGGCGTCGAGTGTGGTGCACACACTCCATGCCACAGCTGTAGTCAGTTTTGAGATTTTGGCTAAGTACTAGGGTGTTGAGTGAGGTGGACTCACTCAACGCCGCAGCCCCTGCTAGCGGCTAAGTACTTTGGCGTTGAGTGAGTCGACCTCACTCAACGCCATTTCCGTTTTGGCGTTGAGTGAGGTGAACTCACTCAATGCCGCAGTTTTTCTGAGACGCTAAGTACTTTAGCGTTGAGTGAGGTGTGCTCACTCAACGCCACAACCTTTTCCGAGGCTAAGTACTTTGGCATTGAGTGAGTCGACCTCACTCAACGCCATTTCGGTTTTGGCATTGAGTGAGGTGACATCACTCAACGTCATAGCTTTCTGTGCGGCCAAGTACTTTGGCGTTGAGTGAGGTGTGCTCACTCAACGCCGCAGCCTTTTCTGATGCTAAGTACTTTGGCATTGAGTGAGTTCACCTCACTCAATGCCATTTCTTGTTTGGCGTTGAGTGAGGTGACTTCACTCAGTGTCGTAGGCAAGTTTGCGGCCAAGTCCCATGGCATTGAGTGAGTGAACCTCACTCAACGCCATTTCTTCTTTGGCGTTGAGTGAGGTAGACTCCCTCAACGCCACAGCCCTTCTTCGCGGCTAGAACTTCTGGCATTAAGTGAGACGACCTAACTCAACGACATTGCTATTTTGGCATTGAGTGAGGTCAGCTCACTCAACGCCGAAGATTTGCCTTGTTGCGGCTAAGTGCCAGGGTGTTGAGTGAGTAAACCTCACCAACCGCCATTGCTATTTTGGCATTGAGTGAGGTGGACTCACTCAACGCCGCAGTCTTCTTTTGCGACTAAGTGGCAGGGCGTTGAGTGAAGTGAGCATCACTCAACGCCATTGCTGTTTTGGCATTAAGTGAGGCCAGCTCACTCAACGCCACTTTCTCTGATTGTCGTTAAGTACCAGGGCGTTGAGTGAGTGTACCTCACTCAACGCCATCGCTGTTTTGGCGTTGATTGAGGTTAGCTCACTTAACGCCAGAAAATTCTTGCGGGAGGCGTTGAGTGAGTGAACCTCACTCAACGCCATGCCTGTTTTTGCGTTGAGTGAGGCTAGCTCACTCAATGCTTGAGTTGTTATTCTGGAGGGCATTGAGTGAGTGAACCTCACTCAATGCCATGGCTGTTCTGGCGCTGAGTGAGGATAACTCACTCAACGCCAAGGTATGGTTAGGTGTTGAGTGGGTCCCACTAAACGCAAAGCCGTGTTGAGTCATTTCAACACTTTTTCCCTACCTCAATTTTCGTTCTCGAGTGAATTCCTTGTTTATGTTTTGAGTTTCCTTGTCGTCCATGTTTTTCTTTCCTAAAGGCCGAATCTTGGGTCGTGGTTAGTAGTGGTGGTTTGAATCTCTTCATGGGGGAGGTGTTGTGTAATTTAGCCGTGGCCACACATTTTCTTCTATCTTGCTCAAGGTACGGACTGGGCAAGGGGTGGGAGGTCCCTAGTGCTTTCACATGTAGACCCTTGAGCTTGTTGGCTTGGAAATGGTGGTTGGGGGACTGAGTTTGCCTTCAAACCGGATCCATGTTGTTTATTTTTTACAACCATCTCCCACAGCTTAGGGTGTTAGACTTTTCTTCCTTGGTAGATTGCAGCATTTTGGGCTCTTGGCAGCTTAGTAGACTCTGCAGGAAGTAGTTTCTGAGCAGTGTTGATGCTGTTTCCTCGCACCTGGTGCATTTCGTTTTGTCTTGCCTTGGGCAGTTGTGACCTTTTACTTCTTTGCTTTCCCTCTTTCATTTATCATCTGAATGATACTTGCGTGCAGTTTTCCTTGTTTTGCTTGCTGAGGTATTCTTTCTTCTTTTGAATGCCTCAGGTTCTGAGCAGTAGCCAGTTTGTTGGCTAGGTTGTTGTGGTGTTTCTGGTGGTCTCTTTGACTTTGGAGATCCTTCTAGATTTGTTTAGTGAGGTAGTTTTCTGCACTTTTCTTACAGACATACATATTTTCCGGTGGAATCGTGTCAGGTTGTTGGCGCCCACTGGTAGTTTTTACTTTTATACTTGATAAATTACTTTTGCTGCTACCATTTTCTGGAGATAGTCTACTTGCTCTGAGGAGGATTTATGCTAGTTTGCTAGTTATTTTTAAAACTATAATTATTAATAAAAGTATAGCTCATGATTAGAATGTTTTATAAAACTCAATCACTATTTTCCAAATAATGTATAAAGATAGTTTCCTTATATATAGTATAAATTAAATGTAGAGTCTTGCATAGCATAAGTGGTCCTCATTGGGCTCTTATGCACCCCCTTAGGATGTCAATCCTGAATAAAGTATTTTCCGCAGCGTATATATATAGTTTTTAACTGTGGACTAGGTGATCCACCGAGCCGAGGGATACAGTCTCTAAAATATAACTGATTTTCTAATAACTAAACTCATGAATTTCTTTCATAAAGTAAAGTAAATGGTTTTGCCTTAGCGTCAGCAGTTATCCCCTGCTTGACGTGGCATCATGACGCGTGTTTTATCATACTCTGATAATTCCTAAATTTGGAGAAAATACGGGTTGTGACAGTTTGTATCAGAGGGAGGTTGCTTGACAAGTAAGTTGGGCAACCTTCCTATGATTGTATTAGTAGTTCAGCATCATGTCATTCACACACCGATATGTCATCAGCGCGTCTTGGCATAAGAACGAACACTACACTCATAGCATAACATGAAGTATACGGGGCATATTATGTTGTATGGGATGCATAATATGTGTTCGTATATGGATCCAACATAGGGGCAACATGTAAGGGTTATGTAGTATGGGATGCTTAACCTCACCACATGGCTGTGACTTGCTCGTTTTCTTTTTCGTTGCATGAGAATGTTATGTAGCATGGGATGCATAACATTTTTATGCGTACGCCGCTCATAACATGCATTAGGGCCTTTTTAGAATGCATAGCACAATCTTGGATAGCATAACATTGCATATGTAAGACCCCTTTTTTTTTCTTTTTAAAACCCGGGGTCTTAGGCCCAGAGTCGCCGCTTTGCGGTGACACCTTCACGTCCTGAAGGGTCATCACCACAAGGCACCGATTCTGCAGGCCAATTCGATCACAGAAAGATAGCACAATAATTAAAGTAAAAGCAATGCAGTCCACAATGATAAATCACATGTATATAAACTCCACGAAGGGAGTGTCCACAGAAAACATCAGAGTACAATGATGCTAGAAATATAAGGGCTCATGCCCGGTACATCAAGTCCTCACTACAAAATCACTCAATGCGGAAGCAAAACTAAAACTCTACTGAAGGTAAGGACTCACGGTCCCTGCAGTCTGGACTCCAGTGTTAGACTGCCCCATCTCCAAGCGTATCAGCCTCCTGAGCTGCTCCTCCATGCTGGGCTCCGCGATCCCCTAATATGATATGGTTCGAAAACTGTTAGTCATAAACACTAAGCCATATCATCCCCTACCCCTTCCCCCATGGCTCCTAGGTACCGAGCGGAGAGGAAGAAAGGGAAGGACATGAAAGTGGAGATTTAATCAATAAACAAATGGCAGCGGAACTAATCTAGCAATTCTATATTAATATAACAGAAACAGAAAATAAGAAAGGTAACCTTAACTTATGTGCGAAAGCGCATAAGCCAAGGGATCTTCTGCGAGGCTCCCATCGTATAGAGTGTCCCATACCACCTATACGTTGGGGTGTCGGTTATCAAACAACAGCATGTATATATATTGAAATTAACCTTTGATTTATAAACTTGCCCACACAAGCTTATAGACCAAGGGGTCGTTTTGCAGATCCTAACGTATAAGCGTCCCATACCACTTATACTTTAGGTGTCAGGGTTAAATGAATCGATTATGCTATGACATGCGAGTGGGTATGATGAAACATGCAAGTGCAACTCACACACCAGACTCTGTGCACACAGACCTTTAGTTCCCCCTTTCGGAGCCGTTACCTCCCAAGATACCTCCGTAGTGGTAGACGGAAGCGGTGGGTTGGGCCTCGCCCACCTCTAAACCAGTAAAGCACTACCGGTCAGACCTATCGTACTCCTCAACGCTCGGTGCACTAAGCGGACGCCTGCGTACTCTTGCCGGCTGGCGCACCGGACTTCTATTGGCAAAGTGCTAACCACACTTGCCGAGTCAACGTATTGGCGTCGGTGCATCGACCCTCCAATACCGAAGACCCACCACCTTAATTTCCATTCCTTTTTATGCACATGCAAGTTTAATCGTAAACACACAAAAGCCGACCAGAAGCTCCCCGGACCAAAACGTCCGTCTCCAAACCAACCGAGCCGAAGCTCCTCGGACCATCCCGTCCGTCTCTTAACCAACCGAGCCGAATCTCTCATCTATCTTCCTGTGCCAACAGTGTTTGTGAAGGGTGCAGCCCTAGTTACTAAGTTACTCTTGTCGGTTTGTTATTACAGTTTACGTTAGCCCAGGACTGCCCCCGGTATTCCCCGTGAAGGGCTCTCAAGGGGCACTAGGAACCAAGACGGCGACATTACGGCCCGAAGTTCCCTTTCGCAAGGCACTTATTATTATTGGTTGATCCCCTTTACCCATTCCCTTCTCACATTACGATAGACTATCCTATGGTGATTTTAAACCTTCCACTCTTCGGGGAAGACGATCTTTCGTCGAACTCGAGCACCTCTTAACTCTAGCTATCACCGCTTCTCACTACTCTTCATATCATCCTACTATGATATCATTCACAATTGTCCACCCAGACAAAATGATTAACTCCAATGACTTTCTCGGATCATGTCCTATTGCAATTTACAAATTTGCTATGTGCAGTCCAACCTAGACTATATGTCGAACGGGTTAGGCAACGATCCCAAACTCATCCAAACGCCCTAAATTATTTACTGGAGACTTATCATGATATAAATGACCTAAATCCAGAAAATGGTAATTTTCCTAATTTATTTGGCATTTAATTAATTTCCTCGAAAATCCCAAGGGCTAACGGTTGAACATGAACTACCCTAAGTTCTCATGCAAGATGTCCAGCAAATTTATGATAAATAGTAGGTTATCTCAATAGGTTAAATCCAAAGTATCATAATTTTTCTATCATCAAAAGGGCACTAAAACTATTTTAGAAATAATCTCTATCTTTTGTTATTTATGAATCAAGTACAGAATATATCCATCCAAAAATTGTAAATTAATTATGCTAAGCAGATAAGACATTCAAAATAAATTGGCCAGGTTTCATAATTTTCCAACAAGTATATCATCCATAATTAATTTTTAAACCATAAAACCCCTTTCTAACATCTGTGAATGAAGTACTAGAATTACTCAACTAAAAATCATACAAAAATTCAGGGGCAACTATTCTGACCTAAAACATTTACCTCGAAGATTTCATGAGGTTTCGATGAACAGAAATTACTAAACAATTAAAACATCTTTTTCAGGCCATAGCAAGCTTTACAAATGAAGTGCTAGCAATAATCAACATAAAATTCCAGAAAAATTGCTATAAGTTCTACCTGATCCAAAACGCACTCTACCCGAATTTCACAGCTTTTAAGTAAGGTTTAGTGACTGGTTTTACTTATTTGATATTTTACCCTAAAACTAAGGTTAGGGTTTTAAGGTATCTACTTGTCTCCAAATTCTCCAAGATTCCAACCGGACAATTCTTATCAAGCTTTTGTCAACTCTAAAGATTTTCAAGGCAATACAAGAGCAATTGCCCCCATGTCCTTCACAACCCTCAAACCCCTTCATTTGGGGTTTGAGCTTGGAAACTAGGGTAAATCTACCCTAAACTTCACCATTTTTCTCCAAGCAGGTTATAACACCCTTCTAAGTCAGAGGTCAGAAAATCAGCCTCTGTTGAGGTGATTTGACCTTTCCATACTCTTAGTGCACTTTTTACTAAAAGATGTCTCGTTAATGCCTAGTTAAGGGTAGAAGATTTCCTACCTAAAAATCCTCCAAACCAGTTGGAATTTTGTACAGATCCAGGTTTTATAGCCAGGGACCACTCACCAAAATTTGGGAGGGTTTGGAGGTCATTTGACAACTTAAATAAATTTCTCTAACTTAATTAAATTGAAACGAAAACTTTAGGCAAAGTATCTCCAAAAATTCCCATTTTTGGTCTGCCTTTAGGTATAGCTAAGGTTAACCCCCTGCCCAAATTTCAGGTCATTTGGACAAGGGACGAAGAGTGGGCATCCATTTTAATTTCTGCCCAACTCTTGGTACAGTCCCCACTAAAACGGGTTCTGCGGTCAAACCGCTTACCCAAAAGAGTTGAAATCAATTTTAAATTAAACTAGACTCAAATGGATACAACTTTCGTGAATGGTCATTTTTCCTAAAACGGCATCTAAGTGCCTCATTTTGCAGCCTCAAAAATATACTCAGATAATATATCTTTCCATTATGTATTATATAATAATCTATATATTATAAAATTGATTTTACTGTTCATCTTCTACATGAAACCGAAAACAGAACTTAGAAAACCATTTTTCCTGTAACATTTCCGTGATCCGTCGCCGGCCGTCCGGTCACTTCCCTAGCCAGCCAGCCACCACCACCACCTCCGTCGAGGCGATGGCTAGCGGTCGGCGGTGGTTTGGCCGCTGGAGGTGGCGATTTCCGACAAATACATTTTTCATGGTTTTCCATGAAAACGAGAGTTAGGTCCGGCTCCGTTGAGCACGAACTTCCTTTCTAAGAATCCTAAGATCTACCCATAAAAGAAGAAGCAGAGGAGGACCTTGTTCGCGGTTTGGAGGCGAGATGAACGACGGGGTACCATGGCGCGGTGGTGGCGTTGCTGAACTTCTCCTACAGCAAGAACAAACGTCTCGATTTGTTTGATTGAGCGTGTAAACTTCTCCTCTTGCTCCAAGTGGGCTTTTATAAGTCAGCAAGTGAGGAGGTGAAAGGGTAAAGCCTTAATGGTCATGAAGGCTCCTCTTAATAACATTTCGGTTACGGTGAAGGGATAAGAAACGGTGGAAGATAAAAAGGTATGTCCAGTTGGCAGTTTCCTATTGGACCACATCTCCTTATTTTATTAAGAAATTACAGTAGGAAACGGCCCATAATTACTCCTGGTGTAACTTCCCACACCAGCATTTATGACCACGCATGTTAGAATAATTTCGGGCCTGAACCGTCGTTTCGTTCAATGTCACGGGCGTGACACATATGTCACGAGCGTGACAGGCCCGGGTGGCCAATTCTGGGGTCGATGATCGTCGAACTGAGATTGACGGTCGTCGAAGGGTGGTCACGCTCTAGGTCACGGGCGTGACACTTTGGTCACGGGCGTGACATGCCCGAATGGCAAATTCTGAGGTCGACGACCGTCGAACTGAGATCGACGGTCGTCGAAGGGTGGTCACGCCCTAAGTCACGGGCGTGACACCTTGGTCACGGGAGAGACAGGGTCATGAGACAAATTCCGCGCTCGGCGATCGTCACGCTGAGATCAACGATCACCGAAGGGGGGGTCATGCCCTTGGTCACGGGCGTGACACATAGGTCACGGGCGTGACATGCCCGAGTGGAAAATTCTGAGGTCGACGACCGTCGAACTGAGATCGACGGTCGTCGAAGGGTGGTCACGCCCTAGGTCACGGGCGTGACACCTTGGTCACGGGTGTGATAGGGCCGGGTTGAAAATTCTGCGCCCGACGATCGTCTCCCTGAGATCGACGATCGTCGAAGGAGTCACGCCCTAGGTCACGGGCGTGACGGGCTGGTCACGGGCGTGACCAACCCGTGACCCGAAATCTTGGTCAATTTATTTAAGTTTTTGGGCTTCCTAGGGTTCTGTCACGACCAACCGACTCCTAGGGGTCTAGCCGGAAATGGGATGTTATAAATCCCAATAAACAAAACAAAAATTTCGCCCCCGAAATTGAGGTTGAGCCTACGGGGATTTCTATCGGAATAAATTAAACTTGTAACATCCCATACGATTTTTCTATTGGGTTCAAGCGACTACTTGTTTGATAAACGAAGATAATTTCCCCAATAAATAAAAGATTAGCCCCTACTTTCCCGCGCATGCCTAGGTTCTCAATTTTCCTTATCTAATCTTACCGGTTTTGTACAAGAAGGTAATTTATAGTATACCAAGAGGTGGTGAGGTATACCTGACTGAACAACTCCGGGTATTTTTGCCTCATCAAGTCCTGCGGTTCCCAAGTGTGCTCCTCCTGACCGTGGTTTCTTCACAGAACCTTGACTAAGGGGATCTTCTTGCGGCGCAAGATCCGTACTCCTTTGTCGTTGATCCGGACCGGCTCCAAGTGAACAGATCGGTCTGAAGCTATCGGCCCTTCGGTGGTCAAAATCTGCTGCTCCGGGCGTAGTAGAGCCCTCCTCAGCGAAGAAATGTGGAAGACGTCGTGTAGAGCTGCCAGCTCTGGTGGCAACTCTAGCCTGTAGGCTAGGGGTCCGATCCGCTCCAGGATCCGGTAAGGGCCCATATACCTAGGGCTGAGCTTCTTCCTCCGACCGCGCACTCGTGAGACTCCGTGCATGGGCCGGATCTTCAAGAACACTCGATCCCCTACCCAAAACTCCACCTGACGATGTCGGGCGTCATAGTATTTAGCCTGTCTACTCTGCGCCTCCAACATCCTATCTCTGATCAGTCTCACCTGAGCCTCGGTGTCTTCAACAAAATCCGATCCCAACACCTTCGGATCCTCGTCTTGAACCCAAGAAAGTTGGGTCCTACATTTTCTTCCATACAAGGCTTCGTAAGGCGCCATCCTGATGCTGGACTGGTAGCTATTGTTATAGGAGAACTCGACCAACGGTAACATCTTCTCCAACGGCTCCCCTCGGTCCAGTATACACAGTCGTAGTAAATCCTCCAAGGTCCTGTTGGTGCGCTCTGTCTGCCCATCCGTCTGAGGGTGGAAGGCCGTGCTAAAAGCCAATCGGGTGCCCAAATATGCCTGCACTGACCGCCACTCCCTGGATGTAAACCGTCCATCGCGGTCCGACACTATCGTCCGGGGCACTCCATGATATCGGACATACTGCTCCACGAACTTCCGTACCAGCACTCCCACCGAGTCATCTTTCCTGATTGGTATAAAGCGGGCCACCTTCATCAACCGATCAACAATCACCCAGATCGAGTCGTTCCCCGTCCGAGACCGGGGAAGACCATGTATAAAATCCATAGCTATATCGTCAAACTTCCACTCCGGCACCGGGAGTGGCTGCAACAATCCTGCGGGATACCTGCACTCCGCCTTCACCAACTGACACGCCTCGCAATGGGTCACGAAGTACGTAATGTCCTTCTTCATGCCCGGCCAAAACATCATCTTCTGCAGATCAGCGGTCATCTTTGTGATCCCCGGGTGCACAGAGTACCGGTTGCAATGCGCCTGCGTCATAATATCCTCTCGGATCTGGCCTCCTGTGGGTATATATACTCTGCCTCTGAAATGTAGCAGTCCATCTCTCAGGGAATAATCTCCTGTCGAACCCTCCTCCAAGGCTCGGAACATCAGCTCTGCCCACATCTGTCCTCTGTCCGTCCCGAATGCGATCCCGAATATCGTCTATGGCCACCATCGATGTCAGATACTCCCTATACAGCTCTGGATCATCCTCGGACACTAGGGATATCTGTATATTTCTGAATGACCGTACTAGCTCCATGGACATAACCTGGCGCCCAGCTTCGGAAGTGGCAGCTCTTCGGCTCAACGCGTCGGCCATCACGTTTGCCTTCCCTGTATGGTAGTGCATCTCATACTGATAGTCTACTAAGAACTCCACCCAGCGCCTCTACCTAATGTTCATCTCCTTCTGAGTGTCCACGTATTTCAGGTTCTTGTGGTAGGAGTAGATGTCGCAGTGGACTCCATAAAGATAATGGCGCCAGACCTTCAGAGCAAAAACGACCGCTCACATCTCAAGGTCGTACACTGGGTTGTTCTTCTCATGGGTCTTCAGCTGGCAGGAGGCATATGCTATGACGTGTCCGTTCTGCATCAGCACTGCTCCCATCCCCTGGTATGATGCGTCGGTGTACACCTGGAATCCTTCCTTTCCAGATGGAAGGGCCAGAATAGGGGCTGAGATAAGTCGGTCTTTCAGCTCCTGGAAAGCCGCCTGGCACTGCGGGGTCCAAACGAAAGGTGCCTCCTTCTTCGTCAAAGACATGAGTGGGAGGGAAATTTGAGAGAACCCCTCCACGAACTTCCGGTAATACCCGGCAAGTCCCAAGAAACTTCATACATCGGTGGCTGTCTTTAACTGTGGCCAATCACGGACTGCCTGAATCTTTGCCGGATCCACCGCCAACCCGCCTCCGCTGATAATGTGGCCTAGGAAAGCCACCTCCTTCAACCAAAACTAACACTTGCTGAATTTCGCCTAAAGGCGATGCTCCCGCAACCTTTCCAAAGTCAGTGTCAGATGCCGAGTGTGCTCCTCCTCCGTCCTAGAGTAGATCAGGATGTCGTCTATGAATATTATGACGAACACATCCAAGTAGGCCTCGAAAACCCGGTTCATGAGACTCATGAACGCCGACGGAGCATTCGTGAGCCCGAAGGGCATCACGGTGAACTCATACAGGCCATATCTGCTACTGAAGGCCGTCTTCGGGATATCCTCCTCCTGGATCCGTAGCTGGTAGTATCCTGACCTCAAGTCCAGCTTCGAGAAATAATGGGCTCCCTCCAATTGGTCGAACAATTCGTCTATCCGTGGGAGTGGGTAGGTATTCCGGACGGTCAGCCTGTTTAGTGCTCGATAATCGATACACAGGTGAAGTGTCCCATCCTTCTTCTTCACAAAAAGGACCGGGCTCCCCATGGCGAGGAACTCGGTCTAACAAATCCTGCCTCAACCAATTCCTACAACTGAGTCTGAAACTCTGCCAACTCCTTTGGGGCCATCCGATAAGGGGCCCTAGATGCCGGCTTGGCCCCCGGCACAAGCTGTATCTGAAAATCCTGCTCTTGGTGTGGAGGTAGTCCTGGGAGTTTCTCTGGAAAGATGTCAGCGAAATCTCGCACCACCGGGATGTCTGTCACCGACTCCTTAACTTCCGCCATCTAAAATAGAATCTGATAGACCTCCTCTCCCTACAGATGGGCCTTAACGGCCTGTACCGAAGATAAGAGTATGCGAGAGACAGGTCTTATACCTTCAATGATAATGAAAGAGTCCCCGTGTCTCACGATGATCCTCTTCGCCTGGCAGTCAATCTGGGCATGGTTCCAGTGCAGTCATACCATGCCCAGGATAAGGTCGTAGTCCGTCAGCTTCAAAATCGTCGCTGGAGCCTCGAATGCCTTTCCACCAATTTCTGCCTCCATATTGTAGTGATCTGTGGTAAGGAGCTCAGATCCATCCGGTAGTCGCACCCTCATCCTCGAGCCTGTGAACCGCTCCACGCCTTCCAGTCCTTCTACGAACGTCTCCGACACAAAGGAGTGAGTAGCTCCAGTATCGAACAACGTGCGGGCCGGCTTGCCGCTGATGAAGACTATACCTGGGGTGATTTGATATCTTAGGGTTCTATAGTGAGTTTTACTTTCCTTGCTAATCTATCTAGTGCGATTCAAAGTTTTAACCATTGAAAGGGAAATTCTATGAAAATAAAGAGGCATTGCAGCATACCTGCTATGACCTGCTCCGGATTCCGAGGCTGCGCAAGGTCCAAGGCATATACCTGCTCCCTATCCTGTCTACGATCTCACCCCTGGTATCCACGACCACGGCCGCGTCCTCGGCCTCTGTAATGCTGAGCTGGTGGGCCGCCCTGTGGTGCTGTAGGTGGTGCCCCCCTCATGGGGCAGTTCGTCCGAATGTGCCCAATCTGATGACAAAGGAAGCACTCTGGTGGGGGATACGCCATTCCCCCGGGTCTCGGCATCTCCTGCATCCGAAGAGGTTGAGGGGCCAATATCACATGTTCCCTCGGCTCCTGCCTCACGTCCTGACGAGGCTGGTCCTCTGTCCTCCTCCCCTCTGGTACAGCACCTCGCCGCTGGTCATTTCTACCTCTCCGTCCCTGATCCTCTGCTGGCCGCTTCCGGCCCCGGGTGGCGTGCCAATCTGCCTCAATCCTTTTTGCCATCTCCAAAATCTGGGAGATGGGCCCGTCAGATACAAACGACAAAGCCTCCCTCAAGTCCTCCCGCAGGCCCTTATAGAACCTCCTGATATACCCTGCTTCGTCCAGCTAGTAGGAATCTGCGTATCGAGCCAGATGGTCGAACTCTCGATGGTACTCCACCACGGTCCGGGTGCCCTGCTTCAGCTGTAAGAACCGCTCCTCCAAATCATCCCTGGCCGACTGCGGAACGAAATACTCCAGCAGTGCGACCTTGAACTCCTCCCAGGTAACCTCCGCAACCTCCTTATCGGCAAATGTCGTGTCCAACAGCGTCTTCCACCACCTCTTTGCATGGGACTCCAGGCAAGAGACAAATAGAGCCACCCTCTCCTCCCAGGGACACCGTATCCCGATCAGCATCTCGTACATGATATCGAGCCACTCTTCCGTCCGAACTGCCGACTCTGTCCCCAAGTAGGACGGGGGAGACAGTCCTCGGAAGATGCTTAGCCAGTTGGCCCCCGGATTTGGTTGCGGTACCGGAACCTGCTGGGCCCTGAAGGCCTCCAGGATGGCAGTCAGAGTCTGTCCCATGTCTGACTAAAGGAAAGGAGTGGGGACTAGTGGAGGTGGTGCAATACCCTGAGCCTGCTGAACTCCGCCTTATGGCGTAGGCTGTACTGGAGGCTGCGTAACAAAAACCCATACTGAGAAAACGTTCAATCTTAAATAAAAGTGGACAATTTATATGTGATCCCCATTTGGCCACACCACTGCTTCCGCTGCTTAGTTTATCCCCAAACTAAACTCATGCGGGGGTGACCCAGGTTTTGTGGACTGCTACTTTCTTCTGATCGATGTTTGCCTCTGATACCACTTGTAAGACCCCCTTTTTTTCTTTTTAAAACCCGGGGTCTTAGGCCCAGAGTCACCGCTTTGCGGTGACACCTTCACGTCCTGAAGGGTCATCACCACAAGGCGCCGATTCTGCAGGCCAATTCGATCACAAAAAGATAGCACAATAATTAAAGTAAGAGCAATGCAGTCCACATTGATAAATCACATGTATATAAACTCCACGAAGGGAGTGTCCACAGAAAACATCAGAGTACAATAATGCTAGAAATATAAGGGCTCATGCCCGGTACATCAAGTCCTCACTACAAAATCACTCAATGCGGAAGCAAAACTTAATCTCTACTGAAGGTAAGGACTCACAGTCCTTGTAGTCTGGACTCTAGTGCTAGACTGCCCCATCTCCAAGCGTACCAGCCTCCTAAGCTGCTCCTCCATGCTGGGCTCCGCGATCCCCTAATATAATATGGTTCGAAAACCGTTAGTCATAAAGACTAAGCCCTATCATCCCCTACCCCTTCCCCCATGGCTCCTAGGTACCGAGCGGAGAGGAAGAAAGGGAAGGACATGAAAGTGGAGATTTAATCAATAAACAAATGGCAGCGGAACTAATCTAGCAATTCTATATTAATATAACAGAAACAGAAAATAAGAAAGGTAACCTTAACTTATGTGCGAAAGAGCATAAGCCAAGGGATCTTCTACGAGGCTCCCATCGTATAGAGTGTCCCATACCACCTATACGTTGGGGTGTCGGTTATCAAACAACAGCATGTATATATATTGAAATTAACCTTTGATTTATAAACTTGCCCACACAAGCTTATAGACCAAGGGGTCGTTTTGCAGATCCTAACGTATAAGCATCCCATACCACTTATACTTTAGGTGTCAGGGTTAAATGAATCGATTATGCTATGACATGCAAGTGGGTATGATGAAACATGCAAGTGCAACTCACACACCCGACTCTGTGCACACAGACCTTTAGTTCCCCTTTTCGGAGCCGTTACCTCCCAGGATACCTCCGTAGTGGCAGACGGAAGCGGTGGGTTGGGCCTCGCCCACCTCTAAACCAGTAAAGCACTACCGGTCAGACCTATCATACGCCTCAACGCTTGGTGCACTAAGCGGACGCCTGCGTACTCTTGCCGGCTGGCGCACCGGACTTCTGTTGGCAAAGTGCTAACCACACTTGCCGAGTCAGCGTATTGGCATCGGTGCATCGACCCTCCAATACCGAAGACCCACCAGCTTAATTTCCATTCCTTTTTATGCACATGCAAGTTTAATCGTAAACACACAAAAGCCTTGCCGAAGCTCCCCGGACCAAAACGTCCGTCTCCAAACCATCCGAGCCGAAGCTCCCCGGACCATCCCGTCCGTCTCTTAACCAACCGAGCCGAAGCTCTCATCTATCTTCCTGTGCCAACAGTATTTGTGAAGGGTGCAGCCCTAGTTACTAAGTTACTCTTGTCGGTTTGTTATTACAGTTTACGTTAGCCCAGGACAGCCCCCGGTATTCCCCGTGAAGGGCTCTCAAGGGGCACTAGGAACCAATACGGCGGCATTACGTCCCAAAGTTCCCTTTCGCAAGGCACTTATTGTTATTGGTTGATCCCCTTTACCCATTCCCTTCTCACATTACGATAGACTATCCTAGGGTGATTTTAAACCTTCCACTCTTCGGGGAACACGATCTTTCGTCGAACCCGAGCACCTCTTAACTCTAGCTATCACCGCTTCTCACTACTCTTCATATCATCCTACTGTGATATCATTCACAATTGTCCACCCAGACAAAATGATTAACTCCAATGACTTTCTCGGATCATGTCCTATTGCAATTCACAAATTTGCTATGTGCAGTCCAACCTAGACTATATGTCGAACCGGTTAGGCAATGATCCCAAACTCATCCAAACGCCCTAAATTATTTACTGGAGACTTATCATGATATAAATGACCAAAATCCAGAAAATGGTAATTTTCCTAATTTATTTGGCATTTAATTAATTTCCTCGAAAATCCCAAGGGCTACCGGTTGAACATGAACTACCCTAAGTTCTCATGCAAGATGTCCAGCAAATTTATGATAAATAGTAGATTATCTCAATAGGTTAAATCCAAAGTATCATAATTTTTCTATCATCAAAAGGGCACTAAAACTATTTTAGAAATAATCTCTATATTTTGTTATTTATGAATCAAGTACAGAATATATCCATCCAAAAATTGTAAATTAATTATGTTAAGCAGATAAGAAATTCAAAATAAATTGGTCAGGTTTCATAATTTTCCAACAAGTATATCATCCATAATTAATTTTTAAACCATAAAACCCCTTTCTAACATCTGTGAATGAAGTACTAGAATTACTCAACTAAAAATCATACAAAAATTCAGGGGCAACTATTCTGACCTAAAACATTTACCTCGAAGATTTCATGAGGTTTCGATGAACAGAAATTACTAAACAATTAAAACATCTTTTTAAGGCCATAACAAGCTTTACAAATGAAGTGCTAGCAATAATCAACATAAAATTCCAGAAAAAATGTTATAAGTTCTACCTGATCCAAAACGCACTCTACCCGAATTTCACAGCTTTTAAGTAAGGTTTAGTGACTGGTTTTACTTATTTGATATTTTACCCTAAAACTAAGGTTAGGGTTTTAAGGTATCTACTTGTCTCCAAATTCTCCAAGATTCCAACCGGACGATTCTTATCAAGCTTTTGTCAACTCTAAAGATTTTCAAGGCAATACAAGAGCAATTGCCCCATGTCCTTCACAACCCTCAAAACCCTTCATTTGGGGTTTGAGCTTGGAAACTAGGGTAAATCTACCCTAAACTTCACCATTTTTCTCCAAGCAGGTTATAACACACTTCTAAGTCAGAGGTCAGAAAATCAGCCTCTGTTGAGGTGATTTGACCTTTCCATACTCTTAGTGCACTTTTTACTAAAAGATGTCTCGCTAATGCCTAGTTAAGGGTAGAAGATTTCCTACCCAAAACTCCTCCAAACCAGTTGGAATTTTGTACAGATCCAGGTTTTATAGCCAGGGACCACTCACCAAAATTTGGGAGGGTTTGGAGGTCATTTGACCACTTAAATAAATTTCTCTAACTTAATTAAATTGAAACGAAAACTTTAGGCAAAGTATCTCCAAAAATTCCCATTTTTGGTCTGCGTTTAGGTATAGCTAAGGGTAACCCCCTGCCAAAATTTCAGGTCATTTGGATAAGGGACGAAGAGTGGGCATCCATTTTAATTTCTGCCCAACTCTTGGTACAGTCCCCACTAAAACGGGTTCTGCGGTCAAACCGCTTACCCAAACGAGTTGAAATCAATTTTAAATTAAACTAGACTCAAAGGGCTACAACTTTTGTGACTGGTCATTTTTCCAAAAACGGCCTTTAAGTGCCTCATTTTGCAGCCTCAAAAATATACTCAGATAATATATCTTTCCATTATGTATTATATAATAATTTATATATTATAAAATTGATTTTACTGTTCATCTTCTACATGAAACCGAAAACAGAACTCAGAAAACCATTTTTCCTGTAACATTTCCATGATCCTTCGCCGGCCGTCCGGTCACTTCCCTGGCCAGCCAACACCACCACCACCTCCGTCGAGGCGATGGCTAGCGGTCGGCGGTGGTTTGGCCGCCGAAGGTGGCGGTTTCCGGCGAATACATTTTTCATGGTTTTCCATGAAAACGAGAGTTAGGTCCGGCTCCGTTGAGAACGAACTTCCTTTCTAAGAATCCTAAGATCTACCCATGAATGAAGAAGCAGAGGAGGACCTTGTTCGCGGTTTGGAGGCGAGATGAACGACGGGGTGCCATGGCGCGGTGGTGGCGTTGCTGAACTTCTCCTACAGCAAGAGCAAACATATGGATTTGTTTGATTGAGCGTGTAAACTTCTCCTCTTGCTCCAAGTGGGCTTTTATAAGTCAACAAGTGGGGAGGTGAAAGGGTAAAGCCTTAATGGTCATGAAGGCTCCTCTTAATAACATTTCGGTTACGGTGAAGGGATAAGAGATGGTGGAAGATAAAAAGGTATGTCCAGTTGGTGGTTTCCTATTGGACCACATCTCCTTATTTTATTAAGAAATTACAGTAGGAAACAACCCATAATTACTCCTGGTGTAACTTCCCACACCAGCATTTTTTACAACGCGTGTTAGAATAATTTCGGGCCTGAACCGTCATTTCGGTCAATGTCACGGGCGTGACACATAAGTCACGGGCGTGACAGGCCCGGGTGGCCAATTCTGGGGTCGACGATCGTCAAACTGAGATCGACGGTCGTCAAAGGGTGGTCACGCCCTAGGTCACGGGTGTGACACCTTGGTCACGGGCGTGACATGCCCGAATGGCAAATTCTGAGGTCGACGACCGTCGAACTGAGATCGACGGTCGTCGAAGGGTGGTCACGCCCTAAGTCACGGGCGTGATACCTTGGTCACGGGCGTGACAGGGTCATGAGACAAATTCCGCGCTCAGCGATCGTCGCGCTGAGATCAACGATCACCGAAGGGGGGTCACGCCCTTGGTCACGGGCGTGACACCTAGGTCACGGGCGTGACATGCCCGAGTGGCAAATTATGAGGTCGATGACCGTCGAACTGAGATCAACGGACGTCGAAGGGTGGTCACGCACTAGGTCACGGGCGTGACACCTTGGTCACGGGCGTGATAGAGCTGGGTTGAAAATTCTGCGCCCGACGATCGTCTCCCCGAGATCGACGATCGTCGAAGGAGTCACGCCCTAGGTCACGGGCGTGACGGGTTGGTCACGGGCGTGACCAACCCGTGACCCGAAATCTTGGTCGATTTATTTCAGTTTTTGGGCTTCCTATGGTTCTGTCACAACCAACCGACTCCTAGGGGTCTAGCCGGAAATGGGATGTTACTGCATAAGCACACCGTGCCAAGCTAAAGACTGGCAGGATGACATATGTACACACATAAGCTTTCAAGTCAAAAGTAATATAAAGTCATGAATTCCCAATCTAGTCACATGAATTAGTATGGTGGTGGTTAACCATCCTAGGTTAGGGCATAACATCAATTTTTGTAAAAAGATAAACTCCCAGAGCAAGTTTAGCAGCTTTAAGTTTATATCTATATATGTATTGTCTGTACTTGTAGTTGGTTCGAGCCGTTTTATTAGGATCTAAATAGTGTTGCTAAGATTTTAGGATGGCGAGACGTCCTTCGACTAGATCGACTCCCCTAACTTAGGGTGAGTCATCCGGAGCTCAGAATGACGCGGTGATCGAGAGCTTGTGGCAGGGTAGCGATGCCATGATCAGGCAGATGGTGGAGATGCAGGCCCAGATTCAGTCTCTTATGGCGGTTGTGGCAGGTCAGACTCAAGGAGTGCAAGGTCCTGTAGGGGGGTTAGCTGTCCCTCCTCCTCCTGCACCCTTAAGAACTCCAGTGGTGGTGCCAGCTTAGATGGCCTTCAACTCGCAGTTTTAGAGGCTGAGCCCTCCCACTTATGATGGGAAGGCAGACTTTATGGTAATAAATGATTGTGTGATCTCCATGGAGGAGATGTTCTCGTACTCCGGGATTGTAGATGACCAGAGGGTGATGATAGTCGCCTATCAACTTAATGGTTTTGCTAATAGTTGGTGGCTGAGAGAAAAGGAGAGCTTGGTAGCTGGATGCTTTTGGGAAGTGTTCAAGGAGATGTTGTTGAGGAAGTTCTTACCCTCGGTCGAGCGTGACCGCCTCATGAACGACTTCCTTCATCTGAAGCAAAGGCAACTCATGGTGGGTGAGTATGAGATAGAGTTGAGCAAGTTGAGCCGTTTTGCCCCTGGATTGGTCAGCATTGAGGCTGATCGAGTTAAGCAATTTATTGGGTGCTTGAGGAGCGAGGTGCAGCAGTTGACCAGTGCTTATGGGTCAGAGACTTATACAGGAGTAGTGGAGGCTGCTCTGAAGGTGGATATTGTTGAGAACGCAAAGAGCAGAGGCCAGCAATTGAGGAAGGACAAGAGAAAGTCTGCGGAGGAGAAGAAACCTTAGGTACTCGGTGCGGCTCCGGGAAAGAAGAGCAAAGTGGTGTGCAACTTCGGTGGACGGCCAGGCCACCCTATCAAGAGATGTTTCAAGAAGACAGCAGCTCAGAGGATGGAGCGGGTTCATGTGATTCAGGGTGCTCCTAGGAGAGATGTCTCCCATTCTTTTCTCAAGCGACCCGGGCATGATGCGACCCAGTGATGGTCCAAGGATAAAGTCTGCTTTTAGTGTGGACAGAAGGGACACATCAAGTCTAGGTGTCCTCAGGTCAATCTTGATCTTCATGCAGTTCCACTACAAGCATTACCTCCACCTCAGCGTGTGGATAAGGGAAAGGTAAAGCTGAACGTGATCTCTTCGGAGGAGGCTCAAGCTTTGACTCAGGTAATCTCAGGTTAGTTGTCTTTCCAGCCTGAAGGTTTTGTTCATGTTTTACTAGAATGTTTGCAGTATTGTTGTGGTAGTTCCTTAGTTATATATGCTCCTATAGGGAAATTTAAGGTGAAGAACCGCTGGGCGCGTGTTCTGTTTGACTCCGGCGCTACCCACTCGTTCGTGGCTAGAGCCTTTGTAGAGCGACATCGGTTGACTTTAGATAGTGTTCGACATACCTTCCGTGTCAAGTTCCCCTCTGGTGAATCTATGTTGTCAGATTTGGGCATGTTAGATATCCCTATTTTGTTGGGGGACTTCCTTGCGAAGGTAGTCCTGAAGATGATTGATCTGGAGGACTTCGATGTTATTCTGGGCATGGACTGGCTGTCTAGGTATGATGCAGTCATTCAGTGCAAAGGGAAGCGCGTGGATTTCATCAGGGACGACGGTCAGCCCGGAAGCGTATATGCTGATCTGTACCAGGATTCTCCTGTGATTTCTGCAGTATGTGCTCAGAAACTGTTTCTTTCGGATTGTTTGGCTTGTTTGGTCTCGGTGGTTGGGACCGTTGTTAGTGTACCGCGCTTGGAGGAGATTCCAGTTATTCGTGATTTCGCCGATGTTTTTCCGGATAATCTTTCTAGTCTTCCTCCCGAGCGTGATGTGGAGTTTGTGATTGATTTGGAGCCGGGTACGCGTCCTATTGCTAAGGCTCTGTACCGGATGGCCCCTCGTGAGTTAGAGGAGTTGCGAGTTCAGTTGGATGAGCTGTTGGCAAAGGGATTTATCAGGCAGAGTTCGTCGCCTTGGGGTGCTCCTGTGCTGTTTGTGAAGAAGAAAGATGGGTCGATGCGGTTTTGCATCGACTATAGGGAGTTGAACAAAGTCACCATTAAGAACAGGTACCCTCTGTCGAGGATCGATAATTTATTTGACCAGTTGCACGGTAGCACGGTGTTCTCCAAGATCGATCTTTGTTCTGGCTATCGTCAGCTCAGGACCCGTGAGGCAGATATTCCACGGACTGCGTCTAGATCGAGGCATGGACACTTTGAGTTCTTGGTGATATCGTTTGGTTTGACCAACGCACCATCAGCCTTCATGGATATGATGAACCTGGTGTTCAAGGATTTCTTAGACAATTTTGTGGTGGTCTTCATCGATGATGTGTTGGTTTTTTCTCGCAGCGCTGAGGAGAATGAGCAGCATCTGCGCTTGGTTCTATCGGAGTTGAGGAATCACAAGTTATTCGCCAAGCTGAGCAAGTGCGATTTTTGGTCTCCTCAGTTTTCATTTCTATGCCACGTGGTGAACAAGGAGGGGATCTCGATCGACCCATAAAAGATCGCAGCAGTGATGGATTGGAGAAGGACAAATACGCCTAAGGAGATTAGGAGCTTCCTAGGGTTAACTGGCTACTACAGGAGGTTCGTGGAGGGTTTCTCTTCACTAGCTGCACCTTTGACCAAGCTGACTCAGAAGAACGTGGCTTTTGTTTGGAGCGAGAAGTGTGAAGAAGCATTTTTGGAGTTAAAGAAGAGATTGTGCACTGCTCCAGTTCTGACCCTTCCTACTGAGGGTGTGGATTATGATGTATACGTGGATGCTTCGCATGTAGGTCTGGGATGCGTATTAATGCAGGTTGAAAAGGGGATTGCATATGGGTCAAGGCAACTGAAGACTCATGAGAAGAATTATCCTACGCATGACCTTGAGTTTGTAGCGGTAATCTATGTGTTGAAGTTATGGAGGTATCTACTTTATGGGGCTCAGTGCAAGATCTTCACTGACCATAAGAGCCTGAAGTACGTGTTCACGCAGAAGGAGTTTAATCTACGCCAGTGGCGGTGGCTAGAGTATGTGGCCGATTATGATGTAGAGATCCAGTACCATCCAGGCAAGGCCAATGTGTTGGCCGACGCCCTGAGCCGAAAGACGGGAAAGATCTTTAACCTCTTTGCCGATCGTTTAGTGGAGGAGTTCCTCCTTATGGATATATCAGTGGGATGCTGTGGCTTGCAGAGTAGTTTATTAGTGGCAGAGTCGTCTTAGATTTCTTTGACCAGACTGCACCAGAAGGACGATTCGGATCTTCTGCACTTATTCACCAGGACCGAGAAGGGGGAGTTGCCAAACTTTGTTATCGATGATGCTGGTACTTTAAAGTACCGCGGCAGATTTTGCATCCCCGCTGTTGGGGACATAAGAGGTATGATTTGAAGAGAGGCTCATGGATCCAGCATTGCCTACCCTCCAGGATCTACGAAGATGTATCGTGACTTAAAGCAAATTGCTTGGTGGTATGGAATGAAAGGTGATATAGCCCGATTTGTTGCTGAGTGCCACACTTGCAAGCGTGTGAAGACCGATCATGGAAGGCCTAGTGGCAAGTTGACTTCGTTAGAGATCCCGACTTCGAAGTGGGAAAGTATATCTATGGATTTCATCACGGGCTTACTGAAATCCCTGATGGGATTTGATTCTGTTTGGGTTATAAGGGATAGACTGACGTAGTGTACTCTCCTCGTGCCATATAAGATTAATTACCCGATGAAGAAGATAGCGGAGTTGTACTTGAATGAAGTCATCCGACTGCACGGTGTGCCGGTTAGCATCATTTCTGATCGAGACTCCCGGTTTACTTCTCATTTTTTAAAGAGTCTGCAGGAGGGTTTGGGTACGGATCGGAGGTATTCTACTACTTACCACCCACAGACCAATGGGCAGACCGAGCGGGTGAACTAGATAGTTTAGGATATGATCTGATGCTATATTTTAGACCACGGTGGTGCGTGGGATGAGCGGCTGCGACTTATGGAATTCGCATATAACAATAGTTATCAGGAGAGCTTGCAGATGGCTCCGTTCGAAGCCTTGTATGGGAGGCGCTGCAGAACTTCGTTGTTTTGGGCTGAGGCTGGTGAGAGGCCTTTGTTGGGTCCTGATGTGCTTGAGGAAATGGAAGTCACAGTGAAGATTATTCGAGATAAACTTCGTATAGCTCAGGAGAGGTACGAGAAGAACGCACAATCAACGTAGGTCTGCCGTGGAGTTTTCTGTAGGGGACCTTATATTTATTAAGGTTTTCCCGATGGTGGGTGTAAAGAGGTTTGGTAAGAATCGGAAATTGGACCCGAGGTATGTAGGCCCGTTTTAGATTATGGAGCGGATTGGCGTGTCAGCTTAAAGGTTGGATTTGCCAGCAAACTTCCCAAGTGTTCATAATGTTTTCCATGTAAGCCAATTACGGAAGTGTGTGTGCAGCAGTGGGCAAGTCTTTGACATTATGCCCCAGTTGGAGCCCAACCTCTCTTTTGTTGAAGTGTCGGTCCGTATTTTGGATACTCAGGAATGGGTGCTACGAAAGAAAACCATTCCGATGGTGAAAGTTCTATGGAAGAATCAGGATTTTGAGAGCGCGACTTAGGAGCAGAGTCGGCAATGAGGAAGGCTTACCCTCACCTGTTTCCCTGATTTGATCGGTTTGTTTCCCTTCTTGTAACTCATGTTTGTTACTTTTCCTTCTATAGTAGAAGTGTTGTGCGTAAAGTTTCGGGACGAAACTTTCTTTTAGGGGGAGTGATTGTAATGCCCCCGATTTTTCTGTGACTATTTTATTTTCGTTTGGCGTTATGGTGATGCGTTTTCATGGCTTGTGCGATTTGTGGAGTGTGGTTTAGTTCCTTAGAACTCAGTGGCTTATTTTGTAGCCTATGGGCAAGGTCTCCCTAGCAAGCCGAGTCGTTTTGGGTGACCCGGTGTGGCCTCTTGGGGGATGCTTGTGTTTTGTCTTTAGGTGGGTATAACTCAAGTTCTGTTCGTCGGAAGTTAATTTCGACTTCGCCATTGCGTTTGTAGCATGGGTATTTAGCTACAGTGCGAATTTCGTCGAATTCCGAGGTAGTTCGATTTTCACGTCGTTTTGGGTGTGCTATTAGTAAAATCAAATTGGAAATTTTATTTTAGCTGAGTGAATCGACATTTTCTGGCAGCGGTTAGGCTGATTAGGCGTGTTAAGACTTATATAAAAGCCTTAATTAGAAGTGGCGGGCCCACTCTCTTCCTTCTTCCCAAGACCGAAACAGCCTGCTCCTGTTCACGAAAAACAGAGGCGGAAGCGGCGGACTGCCCTAGCCTTCAGACGGCGATTCCAGGAGCTTTCGTGGACGGAATTCGACTCCGAAAGCGGCTTTGGCTTGATCTCGCTAAGATCTGCATTTCGACGGTAAGAGATTTAATTTTCGTGGAGTTTTAGGAGACTTGGATTTTTGGTTTCTTGTGGATTCCGCCATTAAAGCGCGGGAATGTGCTTTTAGGTGCTGCTGCTGTTAGTGCCAAGTGAAGAGGAGGGAAAGCCGACCAAGCTTCGCCGGAAATCGAGGCAAGTGGTATTCTTGCCCTTGCTGTTTTGTTTCTCTTGGTAGTTTGAAAAACCCGGTTAGCCCTAGGGTAGAAGCCAAGCTTGTCCTTTTATCTTGCTGAAATTAGGGTTTAGTTTATCCTAATGAGCCCCCCTCTTTGTGTTGTTGGTGCTCAACCCGCCGGCGTAATACCGCAAATTTAGACTCCAGATTTCTGTCTTGTTGTTGCCTTGCAGGTGAAGGTGAGAGAGAGAGAGTAGGAGGGGGGGTTCCTGCTGTTTTTCTTATAAAGAGCCAAATTTTGCCTCTCGTGTTTGGCGTTGAGTGTGGTGCACACACTCAAAGCCTTTGCGGGTTTGGCGTTGAGTGTGGTGCACACACTCAATGTCACAGCTGTAGTCAGTTTTTAGATTTTGGCTAAGTACTAGGGTGTTGAGTGAGGTGGACTCACTCAACGCCGCAGCCCCTGCTAGCGGCTAAGTACTTTGGCGTTGAGTGAGTCGACCTCACTCAATGCCATTTCCGTTTTGGCGTTGAGTGAGGTGAACTCACTCAACGCTTCGGTTTTTCTGAGAAGCTAAGTACTTTGGCGTTGAGTGAGGTGTACTCACTCAACGCCACAGCCTTTTCTGAGGCTAATTACTTTGGCGTTGAGTGAGTCGACCTCACTCAACGCCATTTCAATTTTGGCATTGAGTGAGGTGACCTCACTCAATGTCGTAGCTTTCTGTGCGGCCAAGTACTTTAGCGTTGAGTGAGGTGTGCTCACTCAACGCCGCAGCCTTTTTTGAGGCTAAGTACTTTGACGTTGAGTGAGTTCACCTCACTCAACGCCATTTCTGGTTTGGCGTTGAGTGAGGTGACTTCACTCAATGTCGTAGGCAAGTTTGCGGCGAAGTCCCATGGCGTTGAGTGAGTGAACCTCACTCAACGCCATTTCTGCTTTGGCGTTGAGTGAGGTAGACTCACTCAATGCCACAACCCTTCTTCGCGGCCAGAACTTCTGGCATTGAGTGAGACGACCTCACTCAACGCCATTGCTATTTTGGCGTTGAGTGAGGTCAGCTCACTCAATGCCGCAGATTTGCCTTATTGCGGCTAAGTGCCAGGGCGTTGAGTGAGTGAACCTCACCCAACGCCATTGTTGTTTTGGCGTTGAGTGAGGTGGACTCACTCAACGCCGCAGTCTTCTTTTTCGGCTAAGTGGCAGGGCGTTGAGTGAGTGAGCTTCACTCAACGCCATTGTTGTTTTGGCGTTGAGTGAGGCCAGCTCACTCAACGCTATTTCTCTGATTGTGGTTAAGTACCAGGGCGTTGAGTGAGTGTACGTCACTCAACGCCATCGCTATTTTGGTGTTGAGTGAGGTTAGCTCACTCAACGCCAGAGAATTCTTGCGGGAGGCGTTGAGTGAGTGAAACTCACTCAACACCATGCCTATTTTGGCGTTGAGTGAGGCTAGCTCACTCAACGCTAGAGTTGTTCTTCTGGAGGGCATTGAGTGAGTGAACCTCACTCAACGCCATGGCTATTCTGGCGCTGAGTGAGGCTAACTCACTCAACGCCAAGGTCTAGTTAGGCGTTGAGTTGGTCCAACTCAACGCCAAGCCGTGTTGAGTCATTTCAACACTTTTTCCCTACCTTGATTTTTGTTCCCGACTGAATTCCTTGTTTATGTTTTGAGTTTCCTTGTCGGCCATGTTTTTCTTTCCTAAAGGCCGAATCGTGGGTCGTGGTTAGTAGTGGTGGTTTGAAGCTCTTCATGGGGGAGGTGTTGTGTAATTTAGCTTTGGCCACCCTTTTTCTTCTATCTTGCTCCAGGTATGGGCTGGGCAAGGGGGTGGGAGGTCCTTAGTGCTTTCACATGTAGACCCTTGAGCTTGTTGGCTTGGAAATGGTGGTTGGGGGACTGAGTTTGCCTTAAACCCGGATCCATGTTGTTTATTTTGCTACTACCATCTCCCACAGCTTAGGGTGTAAGACGCTTCTGTAACACCCCTATCCGTCACATAGCATATAGCAGTAGGTCCGGCCGGGGCCCGACGCCATATACTACGGACAGACCGGTTGGTTACGCGTTGAAACCATTCAACCAATCATGTCATCCTACACAACACCTAGCGGAAGCAATTTATTAGGTTGCAAAAGAAATAAGAACCCAGCCACACCAGCATGAATGTCCACTACAAACTCAGGAATGTATACATACACCAAAAGAGAAATAGCCTTAAGGCCTTACACTGTTCACTTAACAAAAGGAGTGTTTTCCAAACTTCGGCACGCAGGCCGGCCATACATGAAAAACGGGAAAGAAACATAAGTAATTAGGCCTTCGAGGGCCGGCACAACAACAAGGGCTTTAGCCCGCTATTTCCCGCTCTGCTCCGCAGCACCTGCAAGCCACAAACCACCGCCCGGTGGCAAACAATAGCAACGGTCAGCAATGCTGACCAAATTATAACGATCCCGCCCCCACATTCGGGGCGGCAATGCTCTTTCCCTGCACTTTATTAGCATAGGCAATTATATAAAGTATTTGCACTTCACCACAGGCGTAGGCTCGCACGGCCACACACCCCGTGCACTCAGGGCACATTCTCGGCGAACCGGCCAACATCACATCAATTCAAGCCATAGACGTTCCCAATCCACCACCGCCTCTTGGGCGGTCATCCATATGAACATTTTGCCCTCCTGGCCTTGGTCACGGCAATTTAAGCCATAGACCGTCGAAGACCCTCATCCATGCCAACGGTCCTACCGAACGACATAGACCGGGTACGGTTCCCCCTGACCCATGCTCACACCGAAACGACAATTTAAGCCATATGCGCAGGCCAAGACTCACCGAGTCCCGTTTCCACCACAATAATCACATAACCCGGTTATGTTCACGTTGGCTCCCCGACCATCGTGTTGGCAAAACACGCTCTTGCCCAGTTTTTCGGGTGCACCTTGGAGTTAATCTCCAAGGCTCCCTGATGCAATCTACCCCGAAGAAAACCCGAAAACACCCAAACATCCGGATTCTTGCCCGGTTCAAATGCAATGCAACATCACCGATCCGGCTCTACTTGTCCGGATAGGCTTCACACACAATGCCTATGTCAGTTTACGCATACGGACTCTACACAAGGGGGACTTCACATATCTACCCCAAGGAACGCTCCAACTCTTCGCTCACTCGCGAGAGAGGGCTTCCTATGCAAAGGAAAAGAGGGCTTCACATGCCCAAGGATGAGAAATCGTTACCCTTGCGTTCTTCCGCGGCACCATCGAAAACTATGCGGTTGAAAAGCACCGCAACGGCGTCACCTCCGCGGATCTGGACTCGGATCGCGATTCGGAGCTCCGAAGCTCCTCCGGCTGCCGGATCTTGGTCTCCTCCTCCAAACTTGCTCTCCCCTCTCTATAAAACTTAGAGAGAGATTTACTTGGATGGAATAAGGGATTCTAACCCTAAAACCCAGCTAAAACCTCTCAGGAACAGCCCCCCACCGTCGGATCCAAAGCCAAGGAAACGAACGGCCAAGATTAGATCTGAAATCATAAAATCTGGGCTGAACACGGGTTCACACACGGCCGTGTGCCTGGCCGTGTAGCTCATTCGCCGTCTCGACCAAAATTGAAAACCAGCAACACGGCATGTGACACGGCCTCCGACACGCCCGTGTCACCGGCAACACGCCCGTGTCGGGACCCGTGTCACGCCCCCCGTGTGCAATCGGCCAACAATTCGCAGTCAGAGAGGTACATGGCTTGGTGACACGGCATCAGACACGCCCGTGTCAAACTAGACACGCCCGTGTTCGTGCCCGTATCACTGCCCGTGTATCCCACCGTACAGCCCAGGTGTGACACGGCCTGGGACACGCTCGTGTCCTAGGCCGTGTTCCACCACACGACCATCGTCGACATGAACTGGTCGACTACACGGCCAGCTCGACGGCCCGAGCTCGACACGCCCGACACGGCCTCCGACACGCCCGTGTCGGGGCCCGTGTCACCTGCACCAAAACCTTGTCTTGGCCAAAATCGATCCCCGTCGCTCCTACAACATTTTGGGGTGTTACAATTCTACCCCCCTTAAAGAATTTCGTCCACGAAATTAATAAAGGAAAAAACAGGTTTTAACGTAAATCAGTACCTGAGCGGAACAATTCCGGGTACTCCTCCAGCATAGTCTGCTCCCGTTCCCAAGAGAGCTCCTCTCGCCCGCAATTATCCCACCGGACCTTAACCATCCGGATCTCCTTGTTACGGAGTCTCTTGACCTCAGCATCTTCGATACGAACGGGCTTGACCCTAGTCGTCAACCCTTCGTCCACCGGCACTTGATCAACTGCGATCACCTGCGAAGGCTCCTGCACCGCCTTCCGCAACACAGAAATGTGGAACACATCGTGTAACCCACTCAACTCCACCGATAGCTTCAAACGGTATGCAGCTTCGCCAACTCGCTCCAGAACCTCAAAAGGTCCAAGGTATCTTGGGCTCAGCTTCTTCAAGCATCTCACCCGCAAAACCCCCATGAACGACTTCACTTTCAGGTATACCCAATCGCCTACCGTGAACTCCACGTTCCGGTGCTTGGCATTGTAATACTTCGCCTGCCGGTCCTGAGCGATCAACAAGCTCTCCCGAATGATCCGCACTAACGAGGTAGCACTCTCCACCTCCTGCTTCTTACACAACCTTGCCTCACCCGCTTCAAGCCACGATAACGGTGTGCGACACTTCCTACCATACAGGGCCTCGAATGTAACATCCCATTTCCAGCTAGACCCCTAGGAGTCGGTTGGTCATGACAGAACCCTAGGAAGCCCAAAAATTTAAATAAATCGACGAGATTTCGGGTCACGGGTTGGTCACGCCCATGACCGACCCGTCACGCCCGTGACCGACCCGTCACGCCCGTGACCTAGGGCGTGACTCCTTCGACGATCATTGATCTCCGTGAGATGATCGTCGAACTTGCAGCCTGGGCGTGTCACGCCCGTGACCAAGGTGTCACGCCCGTGACCTAGGGCGTGACTCCTTCGACGATCGTCGATCTCCGCGAGACGATCGTCGAACTTGCAGCCCGAGCATGTCACGCCCGTGACCAAGGTGTCACGCCCGTGACCTAGGGCGTGACCACCATTCGACGACCGTCGATCTCAAATCGACGATCGTCGACCCAGAATTAACCACACGGGCCTGTCACGCCCGTGACCCAGGTGTCACGCCCGTGACCACCCTTCGACGATCGTCGATCCCGGTTCGACGATCGTCGAACCCAGAATTGGCTATCCGGGCCTGTCACGCCCGTGACCTATGTGTCACGCCCGTGACATTAGCCGAAATGACGGTTCAGGCCCGAAATTATTCTAACGCGCGTGGTAATAAATGCTGGTGTGGGAAGTTACACCAGGAGTAATTACAGGCTGTTTTTCCTTCTGTAATTATATAATAAAGGAGGAAGATGTGGTCCAATAGGAGACCGCCAGCTGGACACACTTGTTCATCTTCCACCGTTTCGTATCCCTTCACTGTAACCGAAATGTTATTAGAGAGGAGCCTTCATGGCCATTAAGGCTTTACCCTTTCACCTCCCCACTTTCTGACTTATAAAAGCCCACTTGGAGCAAGAGGAGAAGTTTACACGCTCAAGCAAATGGATCAGATCTTTGTTCTTGCTGTAGGAGAAGTTCGGCTACGCCACCACCGCGCCATGGCACCCCGTCGTTCTTCTCGCCTCCAAACTGCGAATAAGGTCCTCCTTTGCTTCTTCTCTTTCATGGGTAGATCTTAGGATTCTTAGAAAGGAAGTTTGCGCTCAATGGAGCCGGATCCATCTCTCGTTTTCATGGAAACCATGAAAGGTATATTCATGAGTTCGCCGGAAACCGCCACTTCCGGCGGCCAAACCACCGCCGACCGATAGCCATCGCCTCAACGGAGGCGGTGGTGGTGGTGGCTGGCCAGGGAAGTGACCGGACGACCGGTGATGGAGCGCGAAAGAGCTACAGGAAATATGAGTTTCTGTGTCTGGTTTTCGGGTTCTGTAGAAGATGAACAGTAAAAACTGTTTTTAATATATAAATTATGTAAATAATTTTGTATGGAAATTATACTTGGATGGGCACATTTTAATGTTGCAAAACGAGCCACTTAGAGGCCATTTTAGGAAAAGTGACCAGACACAAAAGTTGTAGCCCTTCGAGTCTAGATTAATCTAAAATTGGTTTCAACTCGTTTGGGTAAGCGGTTCGGCCGCAGCACCCGTTTTAGTGGGGGCTGTACCTAGAGTTGGGCAAAAATTAAAACGGATGCCCACTCTTCGTCCCTTGTCCAAATGACCTGAAATTTGGGCAGGGGATTAGCCTTAACAATACCTAAAGGCAAACCAAAAATGGGAATTTTTGGAGATACTTTGCCTAAAGGTTTGGTTTCAATTTAATAAACATAGAGGAATTTATTTAAGTGGTCAAACGACCTCCAAACCCTCCCAAAGTTTGGTGAGTGATCCCTGGCTATTAAACCTAGGTCTGTACAAAATTCCAACTGATTTGGAGGAGTTTTGGGTAGGAAATCTTCTACCCTTAACTAGGCATTAGTGAGACACCTTTTAGTAAAAAGTGCACTAAGAGTTTGGAAAGGTCAAATCATCTCAAATGAGGCTGGTGTTATGGCCACTGATTTGTTGAGTCTATGTCTACCCTCTTGGGGAAAATGGTGTGGATTAGGGTGGATCTTACCCTAAGAGATCGGCTCAAATCCAGTGGGTGGGAGTTTGAGGTTTGTGAAGGACATAGGAGCAAAAGCTCTTGTATGCCCTTGAAATTTGGAGGAGAGTGGGATGATATGCTGAAAACCCTCTGGTTGAAATAGTGAAGGAATTGAAGGTAATTAGGTACATCGGAAGTTGAGATTTTGGATTAGGATAAACATATATTTTAGTTATTTTAAGCACTAAATCTAAACCAAAATTTATGAAACTCGGGAGGAGGGAGTTTTAGGATGTTTTAGACTTATGGTAATTTTCCTGGAATTTTATGATTAATAAGTATTATACTTCATGTGTTAAAAGATTATTAGCCCGATTTGTTGTTTCAATTATTTGTAGGTTTTAAATTAATTATAATCAGTTAAAATTCTGGATTTAGATCTTGACTAGTAGAACATTGATCCCTAAATTTTTATTGAATTTTATGTTGAGTAAATCTAGTACTTTATTCACAGATGTTAGAAAGGGGTTTTATTGTTTAGAAATTAATTATGGATAAAATACTTGCTGGAAAATTATGAAACTTGGCCAGTGCTAATTTTAGGCCTTTATCTGCGTGTCATAAATTGTTTATAATTTTTGGAAGAATACTTTCTGTACTTGATTCATAAACAACAGAAGTTAGAGATTATTTCTAAAAGAGTTTTCATGCCCTTTTGATGATAGAAAAATTATGATACTTTGAATTTAACCTATTGAGAAAACCTACTATTTATCATAAATTTGCTGGACATCATGCATGAGAACTTAGGGTAGCTCATGTTCAAACCGGTAGCCCTTGGGATTTTTGAGGAATTTAATTTAATGCTAAATAAATTATGAAAATTTCCATTTTCTGGATTTAGGTCATTTATATCATGGTAAGTCTCCAGTAAATAATTTAGGGCATTTGGATAAGTATTGGATCATTGCATAACCGGTTCGACATGTAGTCTAGGTCGGTCTGCATATAACATTTTGTGAAATGCAATAGGACATGATCTGAGGAAGGCATTGGAGTTAATCATATTGTCTGGGTGGGCAATGGTGGAGGAAATCACAATAGGAAGGTATAAAGAGTAGTGAGAAGTGGTGATAGCTAGAGTTAAGAGGTGCTCGGGTTCCGGCGAAAGATCGCCTTTCCCGAAGAGAGGAAGGTTAAAAATCACCCTTGGATAGTCTATCGTAATATGAGAAGGGAATCAGGTTAAGGGAGATAAACCAATAATAATAAGTGCCTTGCGAAAGGGAACGTCGGGCCGTAATGCCGCCGTCTTGGTTCCTAGTGCCCCTTGAGAGCCCTTTACGGGGAATACCGGGGGCAGTTCTGGGCCTAAGACCCCGGTGGTTGAAAAATAAAAAAAAGGGGGGTCTTACAAGTGGTATCAGAGCGAAACCTCGATCGGAAAAGTAGCAGTCCACTAACCCTGGGTCACCCCCGCTCGAGTTTAGTTTGGGGACAAACTAAGCAGCGGAAGCAGTGGTGTGCCCATAAGGGAAATCATATGTGAAAGTCCACTTCATCGTTAATTGGAATCCTTCTTTGTAGCCTGTGGCCTACCCTGCCCCCAGCAGGGAACACCTCCGGCTGCGAAGATCTCACCTTATCATCCTCTAACCAAAGATTTAGACTCAACCAACTAGGACTCGTGACTAACCATGACAATCTATAGTATGCCCTAGTTCAAAATAGACCTTGGGTATGAATTTGGTTAAGTTAAGGAGGTACCCAAAGAGAATAAAGGAGGAGTTTAGCACGAGAATGACTACCTAAGTCGAAAACTCAGGGGTCCCTACTATCCCAATCAACGATTATTCGGATAGGTAGACTACTTTAAGGAGAATTGAGACCAATAGTATATTAGCAGAATGATAAAAGATAAGTAGTCTTAATCATCAATACCAGTAATAAAATTACCTGGAGGCAACCACCGAGACAAACACTGAGGGTCGGATAGGAATTCAAGTTCAGAAGATACCCATGTGAGATTGGAACATTTTGACCCAGATAAAGTTGTCGTAAATGTGACTCAGAGAGTTTAAAGTATGGAGTATATTAACGAGTTTTAGGGTGGAACCCCAAGTTGAAGATTGATGCCCTAGGGATTGTGCACCCAGCTAGGACAGATGTAACAGAGTGATATCCAGGATACTTAGCCCAAGATAGGTAGGGGCTGATCTTTTGTTTATTGGGGGTAAACTTTTGTTTATTAGGCAAATTAGTATTAGCTTGGGTTTCCTTGGACCAAGTCTAGGGAAAGTGGCGTAACAAACATAGTGAGATTGAAGTCGATATAATTCGACGTTATTCGGGCAAACATAAAATTTTTGTAAAAAAATGTTTGGAATGATGACCCATAGCGTTACCAAGACAATGACATGGTAATAAGACGGAATAATGACGAGGATTAACTATTGTCACATGAAATTAGGTGACGGGTAACAAGATTCGGGATATCTGAGAAGGTAAAGATTTAATCGCTAGGTGGTACCATCAAAAGGATGATGTATCTCAGAACATGTACCCCGGAGTGGAAATTAGAGGACATCACGATGGATTTTATTCATGGACATTCCCCGATCACAGACGGGAAACGACTCAACTTGGGTCATTGTCGATCGGTTGATGAAGGTGGCCAGATTCATTCCGATCAAGAAGGATGACTCTGTGGGGGGTACTAGTGGGGAGATTTGTTGAGCAGTTTGTTCGATACCACGGGGAACCATAGGAGAAGTTCCTACCCTTGGTCAAGTTCTCCTATAACAACAACTACCAGTCCAGCATCAGAATGGCGTCATATGAAGCCTGGTATGGAAGGAGGTGAAGGACCCCACTTTCTAGGATTCAGGACGAAGATCCGAAGGCATTGGGATTGGATTTTTCGAAAACGCTGAGGCTCAGGTGAGACTGATCAGAGATAGGATGTTGGAGGCGCAGAGCAGACAGGCTAAATACTATGACGCCCGACATCGTCAGGTGGAGTTTCGGGTAGGGGATCGAGTGTTCTTGAAGATCCGGCCCATGCACGGAGTCTCACGGGTGCGCGGTCGGAGGAAGAAGCTCAGCCCTAGGTATATGGGCCCTTACCGGATCCTGGAGCGGATCGGGCCCCTAGCCTACAGGCTAGAGTTGCCACCAGAGTTGGCAGCTCTATACGACGTCTTCCACATTTCTTCGCTGAGAAGGGCTCTACTACGCCCGGAGCAGCGGATTTTGACCACCGAAGGGCCGGTAGCTTCAGACCGTTCTGTTCACTTGGAGCCGGTCCGGATCGATGACAAAGGAGTACGGATCTTGCGCCGCAAAAAGATCCCCTTAGTCAAGGTTCTGTGGAGGAATCATGGTCAGGAGGAGCACACCTGGGAACCGCAAGACCTGATGAGGCAAAGATACCCGGAGTAGTTCAGTCAGGTACATCTAACCACCTCTCGGTATACTATAGATTGCCTTCTTGTTTTGGACAGTTAAGACTAGATAAGGAAAATCCAGGACCTAGGCATGCACACTTAATCAGAAAGGTAGGGGCTAATCTTTTGTTTATTGGGGAGATTGTCTTCGTTTATCAAACGAATAGTCGCCTAAACCCAATAGAAAGATCGTATGGGATGTTACAAGTTTAATTTATTCCGATAGAAATCCCCGTAGGCTCAACCTCAATTTCAGGGATGAAATTTTTCTTTTGTTTATTGGGATTTGTAACATCCCATTTCCGGCTAGACCCCTAGGAGTCGGTTGGTCGTGACAGAACCCTAGGAAGCCCAAAAATTTAAATAAATCGACGAGATTTCGGGTCACGGGTTGGTCACGCCCGTGACCGACCCGTCACGCCCGTGACCGACCCGTCACGCCCGTGACCTAGGGTGTGACTCCTTCGACGATCGTTGATCTCCGTGAGACGATCATCGAACTTGTAGCCCGGGCGTGTCACGCCCGTGACCAAGGTGTCACGCCCGTGACCTAGGGCGTGACTCCTTCGACGATCGTCGATCTCCGCGAGACGATCGTCGAACTTGCATCCCGGGCATGTCACGCCCGTGACCAAGGTGTCACGCCCGTGACCTAGGGCATGACCACCATTCGACGACCGTCGATCTCAAATCGACGATCGTCGACCCAGAATTAACCACCCGGGCCTGTCACGCCCGTGACCCAGGTGTCACGCCCGTGACAACCCTTCGACGATCGTCGATCCCGGTTCGACGATCGTCGAACCCAGAATTGGCTATCCGGGCCTGTCACGCCCGTGACCTATTTGTCACGCCCGTGACAATAGCCGAAACGACGGTTCAGGCCCGAAATTATTCTAACACGTGTGGTAATAAATGCTGGTGTGGGAAGTTACACCAGGAGTAATTACAGGCCGTTTTTCCTTCTGTAATTATATAATAAAGGAGGAAGATGTGGTCCAATAGGAGACCGCCAGCTGGACACACCTGTTCATCTTCCACCGTTTCGTATCCCTTCACTGTAACCGAAATGTTATTAGAGAGGAGCCTTCATGGCCATTAAGGCTTTACCCTTTCACCTCCCCACTTTCTGACTTATAAAAGCCCACTTGGAGCAAGAGGAGAAGTTTACACGCTCAAGCAAACGGATCAGATCTTTGTTCTTGCTGTAGGAGAAGTTCGGCTACGCCACCACCGCGCCATCAATTCAGAAGGTGCAATGTCTGGGAGCTTGTTCCTAAACCAAGAGGCCACAATATAATTGGGAAAAAATGGATCTATAGGAACAAGTTGGATGAGAGTGGAGTAATAGTGAAAAATAAAGCAAGATTGGTTGCTAAAGGATACAGGTAGGAAGAAGGGATTGACTTTGATCAAACCTTTGCCCCAGTAGCAAGGCTGGAGGCAATAAGAATGTTTCTTGCCTATACAGCCTATCAAGACTTCAAGGTATACCAGATGGATGTGAAGTCAACATTTCTGAATGGTGATCTTAAAGAAGAAGTATATGTAGAGCAGCCATCAGGTTTTGTAGATCCTCTTAAACCTGATTATGTTTATAAGCTTAGAAAAGCTTTGTATGGGTTAAAGCAAGCCCCAAGGGCTTGGTATGAAACCCTGTCTACTTTCCTTATTGAGAATAAATTCTCAAGAGAAAAAAAAGACAAAACTCTATTCCTTAGGGAATCTAAAGGCAAGATCATCTTAGTTCAGATCTATGTTGATGACATAATCTTTGGATCTACTGAAAACAACCTTTGTAAAAAGTTTGCCAAACTTATGCAAGGGAAGTTTGAGATGAGCAGTATGGGGGAACTGAAGTTCTTCTTGCGACTCCAAGTAAGACAGACTGATGATGGCTTGTCCATATCCCAGTCAAAGTTTACCAAAGAATTAATTAAGAAGTATGGTATGGAGTCATCCTCCATCATGAGAACTCCTATGGGAACAAGTATGTCTATATGCAAAGATGATGCATGTAAACCTGTTGATGAGACTTTGTATAGAGGAATAGTTGGTTCTCTACTATATCTCACAGTTAGTAGACCAGATATTATGTATGCTACATGTGTCTGTGCTAGGTACCAAGCCTGTCCTAAAGAGTCTCATTATACTGCAGTCAAAAGGATTCTGAGATATCTTAAGGGCACACCTAATCTAGGCCTTTGGTACCCTAGGAATAGAGATTTTCTACTAACAGGTTATTCAGATGCAGACTTTGCAGGCTGTAGAGAGGATAGGAAGAGTACAACAGGTACTTGTCAATTCTTGGGAGGAAGATTGATATCTTAGAGTAGTAAGAAGTAGACCAGTGTGGCTATATCTACAGCTGAGTCAGAATATGTTGCTGCTGGCAGCTGCTGTGCACAACTATTGTGGATACAGCATCAGCTTAAAGATTATGGTATTCAAGTAAGTAGAACACCTCTTTTGTGTGATTCTAAGAGTGCAATTTCTATTGCTAATAATCCTGTTTCTCATAGTAGAACTAAGCATATAGAAATTAAATACCATTTTCTTAGAGATCATGTAGAAAGAGAAGACATCACATTGGAATTTGTTAAAACAGATTATCAAATAGCAGATGTATTCACTAAGCCTCTGGATGAAACAAAATTCAATAAATTTAAAATTGAATTAGGCATGCTGACCATTGATTAGATTATCAACAAACTTACAAGTAACATATTAGATTATCAAATGGTCTCAAGTGGTGTTGACAGAAACAGAAATTGGCTAAGTAAAATAGTGTCGACACATTCAGTGATAATGTGTCGACTCAGTGAAGTAATGTTGACAAGTAAGAAATATTGTGTCGACACAGAGAATATGTGTCGACACTTAAGAATTAAATTGTCGACTTATCCAGGAATGTAGTGTCGACTTCACCAGAATAGTGATGTCGACACTTACAAATTTTGTGTCGACACTTATCCTAAGAGTCGACACAGATTTTCTGATACTCTACTATATCTCTAAGGTGTCGACATATCCATAATTGGTGTCGACACATAGTAGACAGATTTGTTGTCGAGACAATAGAAGTTTGTGTCGACACATTCCATCTGTGTCGACATATATAGACTGTTTTTGCCCGCGTTTTGATCTTCTTTCAATAGAAGGTATAAATAGGTCAAGAACTTATTCAGTCGACACGCTTACAAGGTTTTCGATACTGAAACCCTGTGTCAACTTTCTCTCTCTCTCTCTTCTCTCAAGCTTTCTCACCTGAACAATGGCGCCAAAGATTGAAGACAACGTCAATGAAGGTTATGAGTTGGTAAGGAATGCCTTTACCGAAGCCCCAACAGATGTTCAGCGAGTTATCACTCTTATTTCCGAATCCGGATTAGAGTTTTTAGTATCTGAACCTTCTAAGATATGGAAGAAGGAGGTGCATGAATTCTTTAACTCTGCATCAATAGGTTCAGATATTTTCAAGATCAAGTCCACTGTTCATGGGTCGCCAGTGAAGATTACCCCAAGAAGTCTAAGGAAGATTCTACATTTACCAATAATTGAGAATGAAGAAGAAGTCCCTGCTTCTAAGTCAAGGGAGGCTATCCAATGGTGCGGATTGGATCCCACCCTGAAAATTGGAGCTGCGTTTAACAGGAAAGGGATGAATCAACAAGGGAAGTTTTTGTCTGAAGTAGTTGACAAGGTGATTCTGTGCAAACCAGAGGGACATGATAGGATTTCGGCCTATATGTTCTGTCTAATGACCAGAATTGTGTTTACAATTCCAACTGATTGGTCAGCTGTAATCTTTGAAAAGATCAAGGAAGGAATAAAGAAGCCAAATCTGGCTAGAATTATGAGTTTATATCTGAATGGAATGATCCCTGAGGTAATGCAACACCTGCTAGGAACAAAGATCAATCACATGAGAAAGATGGACATGAGATTGTTTTCTAGGTGGGATAGGGTGCTGTCGAAGGATGTGCCTGATGAGAGCAGGCAGGACACCCCAGTGAAATCCTCTTCTCATGCTCAAGATACTGAGCAGCTTTAAGAAGAACAAGAGAGGATGTAGGATGAAGATCACCCTACGTCTACTCCAGCCCAGCAAGACACTATACCTGCACAGATGCAGTGGGAGCAAGCTCATTCTCCTGCCCAAAATGAATCTACTCCTGACCAGGTACAGTTGCAGGGGGAGCTGGTGTATTTTCTTATAAAAGACATTTCTAATATTTCAATTTCTGCACAGGTGCAGGGGGAGCAAGTGTACTCACCTGCCCAGGACATTACCAATACTGAACAAGTACAGGGGGAGAAGATGTCAGACCCAGTGCAAGAGGCAGTACAAATTGATATCTCCAAAGATCTGAATATAGAAGATCTAATTGATACATCTTATGTTCAAGCTCAGAAGGAATATACTCTAGATGAGTTATTTCCTAATGTTGATATTGCTACTGATAGAGTAGAAGAGGGGCAAGATATTGAGAAGGCCCTTGACTTGAAGATAGAAATTGAGAAGGAGCAAGTAGTTGAGGAGGTGTCTGTGCATGTTGAGGCTGAACAACATGGCACTGAGATAGATATTCATCCACCTCCTCAAGAAAGAGTTCAAATTGATAGTTCATCTGAATCTGAGACTGAAGAAGCCAGAATTGCTAAGAAGAGAAAACTTGTTGTCTTCAAGAGAAGGAGCAAATGTTATAAGCAGGCTCTACAGACTACAACTCAACAATCCCATTCTGAATTTAATTATAACAAGTTTATGGTTGATTTGCAAGTTAAGCTAGATGAACATAGATTGGCAGTTGAAAAATATGTTGATGAGAGCAATAAGTCCCTACAATTTGACTTGGCTCAGGATATAAAGTCAATTCGATTTGAAGTCAATATGCATAAGAAGGAGATGACAGATTGCTTCCATAAGGGAGTTAATGCTGTGGTGTATTTGGCTAAACAACAGCAGTCCATCCTCCCTAAAGTGGATGATATTGTTTTAAAGCAAAGTTATGTTTTGGAGAATCAGCTGAGGATGAATGACAATTTAACTGAATCTCATCAAGAAATTATTGATGCATTGAAAAAGACTACTCCAGGGCTCACTGAAGCTAGAGCAAAGGAGATGGAAGAATTTGATAAGAAACTTCAAGATGCTATTGAATCATTTAAAACTGCTATCACTACCTCTCAAAAGGACATATCAGACAAGCTTCAAAAGTTAAAACCATTTTTTAAAGACAGTGTGAATTATCTGGATGGCCAGATCAGATTTCAGAAGGAAGATCTAAGAGATCATATTACCAGAGAAGCCATAAAGGGGGAGAGGTTGTTAGTTCATGCTGGCTCAGAGCACACCAAATGGGTGACAAATAGTATTCGAGCCACATTGGGATATCCACCTTTATGTGATGATGCTATGGTGGTTGCGTCAGGAATACAAACAGGTCTACTTGAAGGCAATCAACCTGAGGTTGCCCAAGTCATTTACCCTCCTCCAAATTTTGATATGATTGATCAGCAAGTTCAAGATATGTATAGCCCTCCAAAGGAGGTTAACAGGGTTGTTATTGAGAAAGTTGATAAGCCCGAGGCCAATTTGAAAGAACAGCAAGATGCTCTACTATCCAAGAAGAGATTTAGAGAGCAGGCTGAACTTAAGCCAGATTTTGAGCAGTGGAGCCCTACTTCAAGAAATATTATACTAACTGCATGGAAGGCTGTAAAGGACAAAGAACATGAAAGAGGAAAGTGGTATAATGAAATAGAATGGCAAAAATTTGAAGCTAGGCAGGAATCTATAGTACAGTTCAGGAGAAAAGCCAAGATGGGAAGGCTGCCACCAGATGCTCAGGAGCCAAGCAAGTACTTTCCAAAGCCCTTTCATTACTTTGAAAGGCAAAGGCTCAAGGAAGAAGCACAGAAGAAAGCTGAGCTAAAAGGCAAGAAGCCAGCTGAAGTTGCTGAAGCTCCTGTGAAGGCTCAAATCCAATCTGGCAAAGGAATTGTCATAAAAGAGCCTGATCAGTCTTAGTTTTAAGTTCCTTCAAATGTGTTTTGTAATGTTGTGTTTAATCTTTCAATGTAAACAACTGTAATCAAACATTACCAAGTTATAAACAAAATTTTGTTTGGAATCACATATTCATGTTCACTCTGTGTTGAATTGTTAATGTTTTGTTTATAAAATATTCCTGTAATGTCATACATCATCATTTTTTTTATAAATGGTGTATATCATTGGCTCTAAGGGTTATGACTTCTCCAAATAGGGGGAGATTGTTGGGTACATTGGAAAATGTGTACCTGATTTGAAGAAGTCCAACTTAGCTCAATGATATACATCAAGGTGTATTTGATGTTGTTTTGAGTTGACATGTGCAGGTGAAGAAGTGTTAAAGAATGCAGAAAAATATTCTAAGTCCATGTGTCGACCCCTGAAGAAAGAGTGTTGACACTTCAGAATACTTGTGTCGACACTTGAAGGAAGATGTGTCGACACAGAGAAAGATAGTCGACCACATTTGTGTCGACACTGGGAAGCAGTGTCGACTCACAGGAAGATAGTCGACCACATTTATGTCGACACTGGGAAGCAGTGTCAACTAACTAAAAGATAGTCGACCTCGACACAGAAGGAGATAGTCGACCATATTTGTGTCGACACTGGGAGGCTGTGTCGACACAATGAGACAGAGTCGACACACATTTTGGCAGAGGTTGACAATACTTGTGTCGACACCAGAAGACTAAGTCGACACATTTTGGCAGAGTCAACAATTGATGTGTCGACACCTGAAGGCAGTGTCGACACATACTGAGTTCTGAATCTATAATAACTGTATTGACACACAGGACTTGTGTCGACACACTGCAAAGTCAAGACGAAGTTATTTTCTGAAGAAAGATGAAGTGTTGAGTCGACATAAATTCTCTGTGTCGACTCATTCTCAAAATAAAGTTCTGAAGAAGCTGTGTCGACTTAAAGGCAAACTTGTCGACATCATCAAAGGCTGTGTCGACACCAAAGTTACTTGTGTCGACACATATAGACAGTTGGTCTCGACACTTCCTAACAGTCTGTCTCAACACTTTGCTGACCAAGACTAAGGCACAGGATCTGTTTGAAGACTTGACAGCTGTGGGTTGCAGCCAGTTAACTGATATTGTCAGACTTGTCAGAAGACAGTTATAAACCGGATCAGCCGGTTACCATTAAGAAGGTCTATAAATAGACAGATTCAGAGAGAAGAAAACAGATTGAACCTTGGCAATCAAATTGAGAAATCAAATCAAGAAGGAGTAATACACAAAAGAAGATCTTCATCATAAGATCTAAGAAGATGATCTCATGATCGATCTAAGAAGAGTTCTAACAAGAATTCAGAAGTATCATCAAAGGTGTTGGATAGAGAGGGATCCACCCATTTTTGAAGAAGAAGAAGGAAGCCATCAGTGGTTTCTCAAGAAGCTGTTTGGAAATCAACTCAGCTAAGTTCAGATTCAAGAAGCTTTGAAGAAAGCTCAGATTCAGTTGATTTCATCAGCTGATCAAGAATTGTCTTGTCCTCTTCTCTCTCAACAAAGGCAAGACATTAAAACTTCTTTTCTAAATTTCTGTAGGATCTGATTTACACAGATCTGAGTTGTAAGCCTGTGATATAAAGGCTGAGTGTAGGAGAGTTGATCTCTGAGTGGTAGGGCTGTTTGCCTGAGTGTAGGAGAAGGTTCTTCTCTGAGTTGTAGGCCTTGTGGCTAGGCTGAGGTAGGGCTGTTGTGCCTGAGTTGTAGGAACCTATCCAAGTTCTGAGCTGTAGGATCTGAGGATCTGAGAATAGTGGAAGTTTGGCCGAATCTAGCATACTGCTAGATAGGTGAAGGGGGAAAGTGGATGTACCCAAACCTTGGGGAACCACTATAAAACATTGTGCAATCTGTAATGATTAAATTTCTGTGATTGCTGTGCTGGTTGTTTTAATTTTGTGATTGAATTCTGCCTAAAAGTATAAACAAGCAATTAGAACCTATTCACCCCCCTCTAGGTGTTTAGGTTGTCTTGAAAGTAAAACTATCACCCAGGTCATGCCCGTGACCTGAAGGTCACGCTTATGATGGGTGGGCGTATAAGCTGAATTGACATGGAAATTGCTCCATAAGAAGGCACGACCAGTGGCATAGGTCACGCCCCCATGTCACCCCCATGATTGTGGCTGTGTACTTGTGATTTTTCTAGTTTTTTCTCATATTTTTCTCCTAATCAACCCTGTCAGCTTTAAATTGATAATTGTAGCCCAGATTAACCTGAAATACAAAAATAAATAAATTAGAAACTTAATTAAGAAAATATAACTATAAAATAATTAATTATTAAATAAGAACTATATAAAAATAAAGATAAAAATAGAGTTATCAAATACCCCCAAACTTATTCGTTTAATAGTCCTGAGCAAACAACTTTTCATAGGGAGAAGAAAAAATTCAATGCTAGAAAAGAAAATTGAACCTAAGGAGTAAAATGCGAAGTCTTATGCCTATGCTCATAGTTATTTTAACCAAAAAACCTACTCAACATATAAATTAGCTTACATTTTTCGAGAATGTGTTTCCACCTATTATTTCTACTTTAAAATTGAAAATCCGGTAGTTCTAAAATTATATTTAGAGAGAAGGTAGTGTGTGAATTAAGATCAACATTACACAAATCAAAGATCAGGATACCCTCCAAAGAAATCCATCAATATTGATGACCATAGGCTTGCCCTTTCACACTCTCGCCACGACACTAGTCTAATTTATAAGCACAAATCAATAAGGCTTAACTAGATTGAAACATAGGCTTAGGTTTTTTATGTGGATAATCAAAGATAAAAACGATGGCTAGCCACACCCAAACTTAAAGAGAGCTCGCACAAAATAAATAAGCATGGCTTTAAGAAAATAGCTAATTCCCCAACATTTTTTTCATCATTTTTTTATTAATTATTTTTATTCCTTCCCTTTTTAAAGTTTTTTCTAATATTTTCAAAAAGGAAGGAGAAACAAATCAGCTTTTTAAAATAAAAATAGCCACAAAAATAAAATGTCTCCAAATCACTCAAAAAGCTTATATTTTTATATTACCATTATCGAGCTCAGACTTAGGTGTACGATTAGGATGCGTATTAGGCCTTGGTGAAGTATTTGGTGGAGCTGTAAGAAAAGTTTGATAATTGGCTCAAAGTTGTTTTAACAAAGATAAAAATGTTTGGTGCAGGTGCAAAGGCTCAATCTAGACAAAAGAAGTGTCTATATCCTATTCATTCTAATGAGTTTAACTTATGAAAAGTCTTGACAATCACTAAGGGAAAGTTCTAGACATCGTGAAAGAATACCTTTACTCTTGATTCACGAAATATTTCTCCAGTAAACATCTACGTACTCACCTAAATTATTTTTGGATTTTATTGGTTTCAAAATAAAAGTAGAATAAACTATTTTTATGCATTTAGAAAAAATAAAAGTCTAATTAAATGTTGAATATTTGGTTCTAAAAAAATTCTACTAAAACGTGCACTTGACTAGGAACACATCATGACCAATAATTCTACTCCAAAATTCAATAATAGCATGAAAATTCTCTAAACACTATGTAAAAGTGAGATTATTAGGAATTTTGTATGTGAATAAATATATAAATAATGATTTCTCTAATAAAATTAATCCTAATTGTTTTGAATTTTCATAGACTTCCCGAGGACTATCTAATGACTGGTTCGCAAGGTACTAGACTTTTTTGTGGGATGAAAGATGAAAGACTTATTTCAAGAGCCTCGACACCTAGAGGGGGGGGGGGAATAAGTTCTAATTTTCTTTAATAATTTAGGCAATTAACTAGTTCTTACTTAGCACAGAAAATCCAAATCACAGTACAGAAAACATTGCACAACATACACAAGATTTATAGTCGTTCCCCAAGGTATGAGTACATCCACTTTCCCTCTTCTCCTATCCAGTAGAGAACTGGATTCAACCCTCCTTCCTTCCACTTGCTCAGATCCGCAGATCTTACAACTCAGAACCAGATTGGTTCCTACAGCTCAGACTTATACAAGTCTTACCTCAGATTCTTCCCAAGGATCCTTCCTCAGGCCTCAGCCCTACCTCAGCCTTTATCACTAGGCTTATAACTCATACTTTTACCAGTCCTACACCTCAGGCACTCAGCCCTACCTCAGCATTTATAATTATAGGCTTACAACTCAGATCTTACAAAAGATCATACAAGAAATTAATTGTTTAAGAGATATGAAGATATCACCAGATATAACTCTCTATAGGTGTGAGCTTCTTGATCAGATCTTGAATAAACTGAATCTTCAGATTCAACCTGACTTAGCTGTTTAAAAGCTTCTTGATAGAACAAAATAAGGTTGAACTTTACTTGATGTAGAAGTTGATCTCCTGTCAGCTCCTTTCTTGAATTCAGAATAAGATCTGAATCTTCTCTTACAGACTGTTAAGAATCTGCCTTCTTAAGGCTCTCCCCTTTTCTTGTTGTTGAATTCTCTTTTTGGATGATTCACCCTTTTTTATATCTTTGTATCCGTCTCTTCTGGTTGTCAAGGATCAGTCCTTTATATAGAGTTTTCTCATGATTACCGGCTGTTCTAGTTTGTAACAACCTTCTAATAGTTCTGACAAAGGTGTCATACCTGTTGGTTATGATTGTGGTCGAGTCACCAATCATGACAGCTAATTCCTTAAAGACTTTACAACTCAACATGAACCACTCAGCAAACTGCTTCACATGTGTCAACACAAATAGACTAAGTGTCGACACAAGTCTTGATGATGTCGACATAACACTCCATGTATTGACATAGTCATTCTTCTACTACTTGACACAACTTCTATTTGTATGTGTTGACACAAGTCCTGTGTGTAGACACAACTGCTCCTAGTCTTGACATAACTGATGCTGATAGATGGCGTTGAGTGTATGTTTAGCTGTCATTGAGTGTGTGTCGACACAAGTCCTGTGTGTTAACACAACTACTTCTGGTCTTGACATAGCTGATGCAGACAAATGGCATTGAGTGTATGTCCAGCTGTCGTTGAGTGTGTGTCGACACAAGTCCTGTGTGTTGACATAAGTCTTCAGACCCAGTATAGCTATTATTGTAAGATGGCGTTGAGTGTGTTGAAAGGAGGGTAAGATCTACCTTTACTCTAGAGGGGGGTGAATAGAGTATTTAAAATAATTTTGCAAAATAAAAAATTAATTGGCAGTGGAAGACTTAATGTAATTATAGTGTATTGTGCTTGTAGTAAATAAAAACAAAGTAAAGCAAGAAACAAAATCACAGCACACAGTAAATAAAACACAAAAAACCAGAGGACACAAGGATCTATAGTGGTTCCCCAATAAACCTGGGTACATCCACTCTTCTACCACCCTAGGTAGGAATCCACTGCAGGATGAGTTGATCAGGTGTCCTTGGCACCAATGAGCTTTTGATAAGGTGCTCAAAAACCAAACCAGATTTTTTGATCAGGTTTCTTGCCACCGCTGAGTTTTGACAAGGTCTCAGAAACCAAACACAAAACTTTTGAAGGGAGTTCTGAGTAACCCTTTTATAGCAAAAGAAAAGAAAAGGAGGTGAAGTTGTTCTTCTCTGTTCAACAGTAAAAGAGAAGACTAGTGGATTGATGATGTCAAAGCTCCCCCTGAGATTTGTAGTTATTCAGGAGAAGAAGCTTTGGACAGGGTGATAGACCTTCAGAAGATCAGATCTCCAGTAAAAGATAATTTCAACAATGACTGAAATGTGATGTGTCTGGAGTCTTAATTGATGAAGCCTTGAAAAATTTGAATTAGAGATGAGATACAGTAATCCTGTAGTTCTTGTGTGTGTTTCACAGATCTCAGATATTGTTCTTGGTTTTCTCTTGTTATTGCTATTCTATTTGTCTGTCTCTATTATCTGAAATGATATATTGAAATCCAATCTTCTAGATAGCCATTAACCAGTCATAAATGACTTCCTTAATTGATAACTGTCTCTAGAGGAAATTCCTAAGTAACATTCTCTTTTAGTCTCCTTGAAACATGCTCCAAATTGATTGAAACGGCTACAAAATCCTTTGCATTAAATGCTAGATATGAAGAAATTTGAATTCCATAACTGACTGAATTTGAAATCCTGAAATCGTCGATCTCTCAAGAAAATCGTCGATCTGAGCTCGACTATCGTCGACCTTAGATAAGAGACTGGATTTAAACTTGAGACGGAAATGTCGACCTGAGCTCGACTATCTTCGAACTAAGCTCAGAGATCAGGTTTTTAACTTGAGACAGAAACGTCGATCTGAGCTCGGAGATCGTCGAACCGAGTTCGACGACTCGTTGAACTGAGCTCGACGATAATTGCCTTAGACTTTTTCACTTGTAATCTAAACTAGGAGGTCTTGGGGGCAGCTTTCAAAACTAAGTTCTAAGCCTTATACCTATTTGAGTTGACCTTTTAATCTATACAATGAGGTCAAGAAACACTCCTATGAACATAGTGATCCTTACCGAAATCAGTAATAGGATGTTCCAACAATCTCCCCCTATTTGGGTTAGGATTACTATATACATGATATAGGAATTTTAAAAGCATGCAAACAAAAACAAATACAACATTGCATAAGATTAAATAGCAGCATTGCAAAAGCATATGAATAATCACACAGATTGTTCAGAGAGATATATATATATAGTTCAGTCTTACACTATCAGTCCTTTTCCTTGCCCTTTTTGAAAAGGATTTCCCTGTTGGGGTTATCAGCTTCTCTCTTAGATCTTCTGTCATCAGCAACACCAAGGGTAGTTTGAGATTTGGCTCTAGGGACAACTGCCTCTGGGTGAAATTCCATGTATCTTTCTGGATCAAAGAATTTTCTAGAAGAATATCTCTTAAGTTCTTTCTTTCTCTTTTCAGACAATGTTGAAATATTGGAAGTGTCTTTTCCTTATTCTCTGGCTTTCCTTATCTGGTCTAATGCAGCTAACTCCTTAATTCTTGTTGTCCAAGAGACTTGATTGTTCTCTGGATCTACATAAGGTACAGGAGGTTCATATCTGTTAACAGTATCAGAAGGAGGAGCTCTGGAGGGAACACTTTCTTTGAGCTTATAAGGGAATGGACCAGAAGTTGAATCAGTTAGGCCTTGTCCTTCCCTTTGATAAGGATGCTTTCTAGACTTTTCAAAGCTCTTTGATTTCCTCTGTATTGACCTCTTCTTGACTGGTAGCCTCTTTGCTGATGTCCTCTGGATTGAGATCTTTCTTGAACCTGAGATGAACTTTGAGATGTAGTATGAGAGGTTTGAGGAGCTGAACTTCCACCAGATCCTATATCTGTAGAAGTAGGAGGAGGAGAAGGATTATTATGAGATGTGCCTTGGTCATATTTCCTTCTCTTCTTCATTGCCTTCAATTGGTTTCTGGAGTATTGCATCCAGGGTTCAATAATAGGACACTCATGCAGTATATAGTAAGGAATATCATTATTATTATTGACTTTTTCTGGAGGAACTCTCTTCATAGCCTTACTTCTAGCTTTCCTCTTCCTTGCAATGGTTGTAGAGGAGTCATCAGAATTAGTCCTAAATTCATCACTATCAGAACTTTGGGGATTCTCAAATGAATCATCAATTATCTTTATATATTCCTGCTGTTGTTTAGTTTGTTTAGTTGAAGTAGTAGCAGCTGGAACAGGAGTAGTAACAGGAGCTGGAGCAGGAGAAAAAGTAGCAGGAGCAAAAATAGCAGCACTGACAGAAGCAGAAGTAGAAACACTAGCAGGAGCAATAACAGAAGCAGTAGTAATATTCCTATTCACAACAGGAGATTCTGAAACAATAACTGGTACAACAGGCTCAACTATATCAGCGGGCTCTGAAACACTAGCCTCTATGAGTTTCTCATCATTATCATCAACAGCAGTATAGATACAAACATCAGCATCAGGAATTTCCACAGCCTTGATTGAATTGATATATGATAATATCAAGCTTGCATCACAACTAGAAACATGCACAATGGCCTTAATAAGATCTTCAGCATCTTGTGCTGGAAGATATCTTCTATAAAGAATGTCAAAAGCTAGTAGCTGGGACCTGAGGTCAACTGCATGGAATGATGGAATTCGAGCTGGGGCTGAAAGATCTAACACTTTCTATGAACTTTGCATGAAGTCTGAATCTTCAGCAGGCAGCATGACTACTTCATTGGTCATCTCCCCCTGCCTGGATTTAGTATAGACTGGATCAAGGCACCCCAAAGAAGGGATTGCCTGAAGAAGATGGGAAGAAGAAAGCCTTGCAGATAAATCCTGGATGGATTTTAGAAGAGGAGCCATGGAGGCTTCCAGCAGGAATGTTAGCCTGGGAGCTAACATCTCTTATAATCTATTTGAAAGAGCAGGAATATCTACTTGCTCAAGGGATGCTTGAGTAGAGGTAGAGGAGAAAGTTGCAGAAGTTGATGATGTTGGTGGAGCTGCAGATATGTGGAGAGATGATGTTGATGGAAGAGGTATGGATGGTTCTGATACGGGGATGGTGGTGATGGAGGTAACTAGAATAGAGATGGATGGTGTGAAAGATGGATGAGCTAGAATATCTTACAGTAGTTGTTGGTAGGAAGTAGAAGAAGATTGAGGCTCTAGAGGAGATGAATGAGAATCATCCATATAGGAATCATCTATGAGGTTGAATGATGAATGAATGGATGAATCAATGTCAAGAGGGGGATAGAAATGTAGGGGATGAAACTATTCTTGAAGAGTGGCTGGAGGTGGTGAAGAGATTATTGGAGATGAAATTGAGATGGGGGATGATGAAATGGTTGAGATGGTGGATGTAGGGATGGTTGAGGAAACTAGAGGTGGAGATGGTGGAGATGAGGAGGAGGAAGCAGGCAAAGCTTCTAGTGGGGCAGTTGACTGAGGGGAAGTGACTGAAACAGTCCTTGTGCCTGAAGTAGAGTTAGTTGAAGGACCTCTGCTGGGTTTGTCAATCTTTTTATCCTACTTTCAAAAGAGAGCACAAGAGAGTCTCTTGGAAGAATTTATGTGCATACCATTTGACATTAGCAGTTGGGGGCATCTATTGTTTAAAAACAAGCCTACTATCCTCCCAAAGTTAACAAAATTCTTGTTAATTTTCTTCTTAATTAAATCAAAAAAGATTTCTCCCCTATTCAGATGTTTCTTATCAACTATAGCAGCCATTAAACAAAACTGATTCCTAGAGATTGTATCATGAGCAGATTATTTGGCTAAGAGAACTTTTCCCACTACATCAGCCAAAAATCTGTACTCTACTAAGAGGTTTTTCTTAAGAAGTTTGTTAGGGTTTACTGCAGTATGTCCCATTCTATCTAACATAACAGAAAAATCTTATCCAGACAATTCAACAGTATCATGTCCAATACTCAATTGAAAAACTTCTGTCAGAAGTTCGGGAGTAAGGGATACCTGGGTTCCTGAAATAGTCTCGACAACTATATTTTGATCCAGATTATGGGTTGTGTATACCCATTCTTTGATTTTATCTACAGCCAGCTTAATCCTTGTAGATATAATAGTAACCAACTGTTGTTCCTTGAATAGCTCTAGTATGTCCTTTAATATCTGATCACTGCCTTCAAACGAGTCCATGTCGATGTCAAATCCGGTATCAAACTTCATTGCGGCTAAGAAAGCAACAGAAACTGCCATAGTTTTCCTGCAAAAACAAACAAACAAGACCAAGTGCAGAGAGGTTTGGAGGGAAGGAAAGCTCTTCAAAAAGTATGAATGCGCAAAAGGGAACGACGGCCGAAAAATGATTTTTATATCAGGGTTCGACGCAGAAAAGAAAAGATCGTTGAACTCAGTTCGACGATCTGGGCTTCTAAAGGAATCTTAAAGGTCTTCAACATCGTCGATCTCCGTTCGACGATATTAGAGAGCGTCGAGCTGCGTTCGACGATCTCTTACCGGAAAGAGATAGCCTATCACAATCTGAAAAACGCTGAGCGCAGTTCGACGATTTCATGAGAACATCAATCTCCGTTCGATGATCTTTGGGAAAAACGTCGAGCACAGATCAGAGTTCAGAAAGAACCTTAGACACTAGAAAAATCAAAATTTAGCCTAGTCTTGGTTAATTTTTAAAGTTTCAAAATATTGGATCTTAATTTAAAATTCCTCCATCTAACATTCCTAACTGATTCAGAAAGAATGTGTGTTTCTTTTCATTCAAGGGTTTGGTGAAAATATCTCCCCTTTATAAATCAGTTAGGATATTTTCAAGTTCAATTTTATTCTTCTCAACATTATCTCTTAAGAAGTGATGCCTAATCTCTATATGTTTTGTCCTACTATGGAGGACTTGATTTTGGGCTATAGAAATAGCACTGGTGTTATCACAAATGATTTTTGACTTGTCTAAGTTGTAACCATAATCTAGGCCCTGATTTTGAATCCACAATATCTGTGAGCAACAACTACTTGTTTCCATGTATTCAGCTTCAGCAGTTGATGTGGACACAGATGTTTGTTTCTTACAAAACAAGGAGACAAGTCTGTCACCAAGAAACTGACAAGTTCCACTGGTGCTTTTCCTGTCTACTCTACATCCAACATAATCAGCATCTGAAAATCAAGTTAATTCAAATCCTGAATTTTTTGGATACTAGAGACCTAGATTTGGACAATTTTTCACATACATAAGAATCCTTTTTACTAATGTTAGATGTGACTCTCTAGGGCTTACAAGAATTCTAGCACAGATGCATGTAGCAAATATTATGTCAGGTCAACTAGCTGTAAGATACAATAAAGAGCCAATCATTGCTCTATATGTTATCTGATCAATAGGTTTCCCCTGTTCATAGGCATCTAATACAACATTAGTAGGCATAGGTGTTTTCATAAAGGATGCTTCAGACATACCAAATTTCTTAACTAATTCTTTTGCATACTTGGTTTGAGAAATGAATATGCCATCAGCATGCTGTTTGACTTGCAATCCTAGAAAGAAGGAAAGCTCACCCATGCTACTCATTTCAAATTTTGAATGCATTCGGTTAGAGAACCTCTTGCACAAATTTGAATCACTAGATCCAAAGATAATGTCATATACATAAATTTGTACTTGTAGGATATTAGACTTATGGGTTCTAATGAAAAGAGTTTTGTCTACTCTACCCCTTATAAAATCATTTTCCAAAAGAAAGCATGCTAAGGTCTCATACCACGCTCTAGGAGCTTGCTTGAGACCATATAATGCCTTATGAAATTTAAAAATATAATCAGGATGAGTATGAGAGATAAAACCTGGGGGTTGTCTTACATAGACTTCTTCCTTGATATCTTCATTTAGAAAAGCACTCTTCACATCCATTTGATAAACTTTGAATCTCTTGTGAGCTGCATAGGCTAGAAATATTCTTATGGCCTCTAACCTTGCAACTGGTGCAAAGGTCTTGTCATAATCTATTTCTTCTTCTTCAGAGTATCCTTATGCAACTAGCATTGCCTTGTTTCTTTCAATAATACCTTGATCATCTAATTTGTTCCTGAACACCCATTTTGTTCCAACAATGGAATGATCCTTTGACCTTGGCACTAGCTCCCAAACATTGTTTCTTTCAAATTGATGTAACTCCTCTTGCATTGCAATGATCCAGTGTGGATCTTGTTCTGCATCTTGTATGGATTGAGGCTCAATTTTAGATAGAAAGCAGGTGTGCATCAGGTTTTGGTTGACCTGATTTCTAGTTTGCACACCAGCTGAGATGTCTCCAATCACTTGGGAGATTGGATGATCTCTTGATGTTACTAAATCAACAGGGGGTGTTGATTGTTCACCAACCTGTTTTGTTATTTCCTCTTGTGGAACAACAACTGGCTCTTTAATGTGGTTCTCACCAGGATGTTGAGTGTCCTCTTCATCTTCACTGCTTTCACTTTTTTGTTGGATATGTGAAGGTGTTGTATCCTCTTTAATGATGTTTAACCTGCTCAAATTCTCTGAGAGAGAATGTACCTACAAAGGTTCTATGGTAGAAGTATTCTTCTCCTTATAAGACATGTTAGTTTCATCAAAAGATACATGTACAGATTCTTTAATTTTAAGAGATGATTTTTTATACACCCTATAAGCTTTACTGATCATGGAGTATCCCAGAAACACTCCTTCATTACCTTTGTCTTGAAATTTTGCTATGTATTTCTTGTCATTATTGTGAATGTAACAAATACAACAAAAAATTTTGAAATAGTCTACTTTAGGTTTCTTCCCTTTGAGTAATTCATAGGGAGTCTTGCCCTTCAACTTATGTATCAAACTTCTATTCAACACATAGTTTGAGGTATTCACTGCCTCTGCCCAAAAGGATAGAGGAAGGTGAGCATCTGTCAATAATGTAGTAGCAGATTCAATAAGGGTTCTATTTTTCCTTTCAGCTACCCCATTTTATTGAGGAGTTCTAGGAGCTGAGAAAGTGTTCCTGATCCCTTCACTCTGACAGAACTCTTGCATAAGAAGAGAATCAAACTCTGTCCCACGATCACTTCTGATCAGGGCAATGTGAGTATTGAACTCAATCTGTATGCATTTGAGAAACTATGTCAAACACTTAAAGTTATCAGACTTCTTCCTAAGAAAGAACACCCATGTGAATCTAGAGAAGTCATCTACAACTAGTAAAGTGTAAGATTTCCCTCCTAGTCTTTGTACTGTAATGGGTCCAAAAAGATCCATGTGTAACCGATACTAAATCCTAGGTGAATCACTCTTATTAAGTGACTTAAAACTATTTTTAGTTTGCTTACCTAATTGACAAGCCCTGCAAAGTCCTTCCTTCTTGTAGGGGCCAGAAGGTAGTCCTCTAACAAGGTTGTCCTTGGATAGCCGAGCAATGGTTCTAAGGTTTACATGTCCTAATCTCATATGCCATAGTTCATTTGCTTTACTAACAGAATTAAACAGACAGATATCTACCTTAGTTTATTGAAAATCTACAAGATAGATGTTACCTTTCCTTTTGCCTATCAACACAGTTGTGTTGTCCTTTTATTTGATTTTGCATGCAGATTTGTTGAATGTCACCTTGTAGCCTTCATTACACAATTTACTGATGCTGATTAAGTTTTTCTTCAGTCCTTCCACATAGGCCACCTTTTTGAATGTGACTGACCCTATCTGGACTGCACCATATCCCTTGGTCTATCCAAAGTTTGAGTCTTCAAATATGACCTTGGGTCCAATCTTTGCTTTGAAGGATGTTAGACTATCCTTGCTTCCTGTCATGTGCTTTGAGCACCCACTATCAAGGTACCATTGCTGGTTTATTATTGGATAGGTCTTCTCCTGCACATACAACAATTTATTTATTTTTGACCCAGTTTACCTTGGGTCTAGGTTAATAACCTTTAAAATCTAAAATAAAAGACATCCCTGGTATACTCTTATAGCCTTCAGGATGATATCTCCTAGGAGGTATTATCCATTAAGCATAAGGGTTGAAGCCTTGGGATGTAGGACCTTTAGGATTGAAGTTTGACATACCCTTAAAAAATTGTTCAAAGCTCTGAGCTCTGTTCAATGATCTCTGAGCTGAGTTTGACGATCTTGGGTCAGATCGTCGAGCTCCGTTCAAAGATAGTCTTTACCTGAGTTCAGAGTTCAGAGATCGTCGACCTGAGATCGATGATTCAACTTGAGATCGCTGAGCTCCGTTTGGAGATCGTCGAGCTCTGTTCAACATTTTCCGTTGAACCTTATTTTTCATAGGAATATCAGAATTCTTCCTAGCTACCTCTACAACTCCCTTTCCATTATCTGAGATAAATTTGATTGGGGTTGTTAATACTATAGGTTGGCTGGATAAAGAACCCAAGCCCAGTGTACTGTTAAGTCTTGAATTCACTATGCTTGTGATGTCCATCAGTCTGATGCTTCTCCCATTGAGGGATTATTCAAACTTCTTTGCCTGATATAGTTCACTTTTCAATTAAGCTATCTGCTCCCTAAAGCATTCTAACTCCTCAGTGAGTTTGAGGTTATCTGATTTTAAAGTGCTGTGTTTAGACAGTTGATTTCTGAGAGAGATAACCTCTTTCTAAGACTTGAGTAGGTCTAAACACATTTCCTTAAACTCAAATTTAAAGTCCTCTAAATCAAAATCAAAAGAGTCTATTACCTGATCTTCTTCAGCTTCAGGTTCAGATTCAGATCCTGACTCTTGTTCTGTATCTGAATTGTGTTGAGAGGCATTGATAGCCATCATGCAGAAGTCCTTCACTTGGGCATCGTCTTCATCATCACTTGAGCTTGATGAAGCCTTTGATTCTTCTTCAGTCTCACTCCAGGTCTCAGCTACAAATCCTTTCCTGGTGTGCTTGTTTTTGCTGGAGGAGGATTTGTCATAATTATTTCTCCTAGAGTCTTTGTCTCTTCTTCTTTCTTTCTTATCTTTCTTGTCCTTGTTTTGATTCTCTGGACAATCAGGAACAATGTGGCCTAGTTTCCTGCATCAAAAACAAATAATTTCTTTATTACTGGACTTGTCATACCTTGGCTTTTCATGGCCTCTGGATGACCTTTTCCTGAAGTCTTTTCTAGCCATCTTGTAGAATCTTTTGGCTAGTAGGCTCATTAGCTCTTAATTGTCTGTGACCATGTCTTCAGGTTGTTCTTTTGTAGCATTAAAAGCAATTTTCTTCTCCTTCCTTTTTGTTGGAGAAGCTGTCTTTTGCTCTTCCTCTCTATTTTTGATGAGCAACTCATAAGATTTGAGATTGCCCAAAAGAGCTTCAGTTGTGATCTCATTCAAGCTTCTGGTATCCTTGATTGGCAAGATCCTTGAGTCCCAAGTGCTGGGAAAGCACATTAGGATCTTATCATTGAGTTCAGTCAGTGAGATCTCCCTGTCCAAAGTTTTCAATTCACTAACAATCAGACTGAGTCTGTTATACATGTCAGCTACTGACTCTGTTTCTCCCTTCTTGAAGATCTCATGCTGAGTTATGAGATGAGATCTTTTGTACTTTCTCTCATAAGCAGATCCTGACACAAGCTCAGATAGCTTGTCCTAGATTTCCTTTGTTGAGTTGCATTCAGCTACTTTCTGAAATATATCATCAGACATTGTCTGAGACAATATATTCATTCCCTTTGCATCAATAACTTTCCACTTCTTGATGTCCGCATCTGTTCCTGAAGGGGGTGGAATAACACTTGTACTTATGGTTTCTTGAGGTCTTGGACACACTATCAAAACAGAATTAAAGATATCCTCATCAATAGAATTCATGTATAATTTAATCCTTACCTTCTACAGTGTAAACTTAGAAAGATTGCACACTGGAGGTCTTGTGCTTGCATAGTCTTATTCTGTGCCATGGATTTATATAAAAAATAAATATAACAAAAATAGCAACCCTCTATAAAAGGTTGATCTTATCAGAGATCTTTTGGTTCAGGTGTTAGCCTGTAAAAACAACCAACCTAGTGAAGATCTAGTTGTTGAATAACCAACCTCCCTCTAATACCAATTGAAAGGACGATAAGATCTACCTTTACTCTAGGGGGGGGGTGAATAGAGTATTTTAAAATAATTTTGCAAATTAAAAATTAATTGGCAGTGGAAGACTTAATGTAATTATAGTGTATTGTGCTTGTAGTAAATAAAAACAAAGTAAAGCAAGAAACAAAATCACAGCACACAACAAATAAAACACAAACAACCAGAGGACACAAGGATCTATAGTGGTTCCCCAATCAACCTGGGTAAATCCACTCTTCTACCACCCTAGGTAGGAATCCACTGCAGGATGAGTTGATCAGGTGTCCTGGGCACCAATGAGCTTTTGATAAGGTGCTCAAAAATCAAACCAGATTTTTTGATCAGGTGTCTTGCCACCACTGAGTTTTGACAAGGTCTCAGAAACCAAACACAAAACTTTTGAAGGGAGTTCTGAGTAACCCTTTTACAGCAAAAGAAAAGAAAAGGTGGTGAAGTTGTTCTTCTCTGTTCAACAGTCAAAGAGAAGACTAGTGGATTGATGATGTCAAAGCTCCCCCTGAGATTTGTAGTTATTCAGGAGAAGAAGTTTTTCACAGGGTGATAGGCCTTCAGAAGATGAGATCTGCAGCAAAAGATAATTTCAGCAATGATTGAAATGTGATGTGTTTGGAGTATTGATTGATGAAGTCTTGAAAAACTTGAATCAGAGATGAGATACTATAATCCTGTAGTTCTTGTGTGTGTCTCACAGATCTCAGATATTGTTCTTGGTTTTCTCTTGTTATTGTTATTCTTTTTGTCTGTCTCTATTGTCTGAAATGATATATAGAAATCCAATCTTCTAGATAGCCGTTAGACAGACATAAATGACTTCCTTAATTGATAACTGTCTCTGGAGGAAAGTCCTATGTAACATTCTCTTTTAATCTCCTTGAAACTTGCTCCAGATTGATTGAAATGACTACAAAATCATTTGCATTAAATGCTGGATATGAAGAAATTTGAATTCCATAACTGACTGAATTTGAAATCCTGAAATCGTCGATCTCTCAAGAAAATCGTCGATCTGAGCTCGACTATCGTCGACCTCAGCTCAGTGACTGGATTTTAAATTGAGACAGAAACGTTGATCTGAGCTCGACTATCGTCGAACTAAGCTCAGAGGCCTGGATTTTAACTTGAGACAGAAACGTCGATCTGAGCTCGGAGATCGTCAAACCGAGTTCGACGACTCGTTGAACTGAGCTCGACGATACTTGCTTTAGTCTTTTGCACTTTTAATCTAAACTAGGAGGTCTTGGGGGCAGCTTTCAAACCTAAGTTTTAAGCCTTAGAACTATTCTAGTTGACATTAAAATCTATACAATGAGGTCAAGACACACTCCTATGAACATAGTGATCCTTTCCCAAATCAGTAATATGATGTTCCAACATGTGTGTCGACACAAGTCCTGTGTGTCGACACAACTGCTCCAGGTGTCGACACAATTCCTGTGTGTCGACATAGCTTTTGCTTTAGGTGTCGACACAATTCCTGCCTTAGGTGTCGACACAATTTTGGGTGTCGACGCAGCTTCTTCTTCTTCAGGTATCGACACAATGCCTGGGTGTCGACACAGGCCTTGCTTCTAGTGTCGACACAACTTTTGGGTGTCGACAAAATTTTTCACAAGTGTCGACACTTGTACTTAAAGAAATTTCTTGCAAACCTTACACCTGCACAATGAAACTCAAACATCTATCATATACAAATTGATGTATATCATTGAGTAAGATGAGGCTTCTCTAAATATGGTATATATTTTTAAGTGTACCCAACAAAAGCCCAACATGGCACTTTCTAAGAAATAAAATTTTGAATTGTTTTTTTATTTTTTATTTTTGATTAAAATAAAAAAAGAACAAAATTAAAATAGAGTAACAAAGGGAAATAATAACTTTGTTTTTTTGTAAATTTTTCCAAAACTAACAAAAGAAAAATAGTTTTTTTGTATTTTTATAGTAGTTTTCATTTTTTGGATTTTTAAATAAAAATAATAATAAGAGAACTCACCCCCATACTTAAAAATAAACATTGAAATTTGGCACATCATGTTCATGAATTTGAATTCCAAAATATTTATAAGTTGTGTTTGAAAATTCATGATAACGAGAAGAAAAATTAGTAGCAGTAGGAGAAGAAGCATGTTCTTCTTCAATTTCACCCAGTGTGCCCATACAATAAATAAACTTTTGAAATAATAATTTTTCCTCATGTTTGGTATAAGAAACTAAGGGGGTACATGAAGATTCATTTCCTCCATTGGAGAAATATTTGAAGACGGAGAAAAATCATTAGAACAATTATTAATAGTTTCTAAATTTTGGGGAAGAGAATGAAATTGAATTTGCTAAAATTCACCAAAATTAGAAGAAGTTTGTTGTGCGGAAGAAGAAAAAGAACAATAAATCGGATCTAAATAATTATTCTCATCACTCGAGAATCTTTTCGGGTGATCTTGCGAACAAGAAAAACCAACATCCGAGTTGGTAGAAAAATTATTTTAAAAAACAAATATTATTCTCGTTAAAGCTAAAAAAATTATTTTCATGAAAATTTGTAAAATCTTTTAAAATATTTTCATGAAAATCTGAAAAAGAATTATCATTAAAGTGAGAATAATTATTTTCATAAATATTATCAAAATTAGTTCCATAAGAAATTTTTTGATAATAATAATAATGATAACAAACCCCACTTCGATGAGGAGCACCACAATAATAACAAAAAATTTGGTGCTTTAGTGCTGCTGTCAAACGATTTAGTTTGTTTTGAAGCTTGGCAATCTTAGCGGCCAAATGAGAAAGCTTTTTTAAAAAAAATTAAAACAACCTTTGTTTAATAGAATTGAATTTGAAAAAGAAAATAAAAAAATGAAATGGGGGAGAGAAAATAAAATGATATAAATAAATAAAATTCACTTTCAAAATATCAACATAAATAACTCCCTAGCAATGATGCCAAAAACTTAATGGTTGGAATTTAGGATTAATAAAATCTCCAAATTCTATGAATTATAGGCAAGAGCACTATCGTTCATAGTATAAGATATTTTAAAATAAAAAATAAAGTGACGTATTATTCCAGGCCTATTGATTACTTCTACATACGTAAATTAATATCATTTTATCGAATATAAAAAGAGTGGATTAAACTATTGAAATAAAGTTGAAGAAATAAAGATTAACACTTAATCTAGAATCCCTTTGGATTACAAAAAACTTTCATGAATAATGAAATGCAAGCATCTAATTACTTACTTCGACGGTGGAGGTTCACAAAATACAAAAGCGCGCCTGTCAAGATTACACTCTCGACAAACCTTAGGTGGATCGATTATGAACTCTCGGCTAGTTGAAATCCATATGCTTGCTTTAGGCAGTGTACCCCACTATTGGGTTTGACTCCAATCCTAAAGATTTATATCATCCTCTCTCGAGAAGTGCATGCAACTCCTTTTATCTTTGAGTGATCTTCTCGTATCCACAACCTCTCTGTAAAATCAAGGATAGAGATCTAGGTTCGAAAAACTTATTCATGTCATATGAATTCAACGCAGCTAAATTCAAAGATAAACCAAAGTGAATAATAGTAAAGAGCTTGACAATTTTTATGAAAATAAATAAGTTAATTTTATTCCAAAGTTCATCATGATCAAGTGCTAAATGAAGTTCAGCTACTCAGCATGATAAAGAAAATACATAAAAAGGAAAATAGGGACATAATTTGTAAAGAAAATAATACTTGGATTAAAAAAATAAAAGATAAAGATTACATTATGAAAAAAAAATGCAAAAAAGAAATACAAAAATACTAAAAATAAACAAAGAAACTCTGTAAAAACTTACTTGATCTTCCCTTTAAACACCCTCCCCATCTCCTGGCAATGTTTGGAATTTATAATGAAGTTTGCTGGTGAGTCACGCCCCTAGGTCAAGCTCGTGACTAGAGGGCGTGTAAGGTGCAGAGCCAATGTCTTGAAAGCCCTAGAATGTTGGGAGAAAAACCGCCAAAAGTTGTTATTTTGCGAGTCACGCCCATGACCTAGAGCGTGTCTTGACTATTAGTGAAAATGGCAGGAACTCGAAATGTCGGGAGTTAATCTAGCGATTGCAGAAGAGGTCATTCCCCTAAGTCATGCCAATTGTCAGACCCCCCTTTTTTTCTTTTTAAACCACCGGGGTCTTAGCCTAGAATTGCTGCTTTGCGGTGGCACCGACTCACGGGAAGGCAACCACTACAAAACGCCAATTCTGCCGGCCCTTTTCGATCACAAGAGAGAGAAGTATTTATACATAAAATGTAAACAAGTCCACAGAAACATGTAAATAAAAGTGAAATCATAACCAGTCCATCAATAGATAATAACAGGAAAATAGATAAATGGGCTCGAGCCCACTACATCAGAGTCCTCACTACAAGTCACTCATCGCAGAAGCTAAGAAAATACTAATCACTCACGGAGCTGGTCGCAGGTGCACCGGTGCTAGACTGTCCCACCTCCATGCGCACCGTACTCCGCTGGTGCTGGTCCCTGTCTCCCATCCGGAGCTCCTGTAATGTTGTGGTTCGAAAACCATTAGTCGAAAAGACTAAGCCCTATCGTCCCCTACCCCTCCCACCACGGCTCCTAAGCACCGGGCGGAGAGGAGGAAAGGGAAGCTTCAAAAAGTGGAGAATGAACAAGCAGATGACGAGGGAGCTAATCTAACAATGGATTAGAATAAAGTACATCTAGTAGTCCTATGGTAGTAAGTAATAAGGAGAGCAATTAATGAGTAGCAATTTGTATAAAATGGCAGCTAGAGAACAGTAAGTAAACAAGCAAGTAAATAAGTAAGTAACCTTAACTTATATGAATGCCCATACAAACTTATAAGTTAAGGGATCTTCTGCAAGGCTCCCATCGTATAAAAAGTCCCATACCGATTTAAACGTTGGGGTGTCGGTTGTATGCAAATATGAGTGTAGTGATATGCTATGCCATGATTCATGCAAGTGCAAATCACGCACACAACTCTATGCGCACAGACCTTTAGTTCCCCCTGTTCGGGCAGCTAGCTTCACTCCCAGGAACCTCCATAGTGGCAAATGGAGACAGTGGGTCGGGCCCCCCACTCCTAGGCGGGCATCCACACTACCAGGCCTAGCCCTTCCGTACGCCCCTCGAAGAACACAACCTTGAGTATCTGCGTACTACTGCTGGCTGTACCCACCAGACTTTCTTTGGCTAAGTGTCCCACACCGCCGAGTCAGCGTACCGATGTCAGTGTGAACGACAATCAGATACCGAAGACCCACCACCTTTATTCTGTACTCTAACCCTCGAGCCCTCGGCCCCCCGGACAGTCCCGTCCGTGCATCTACCTTCAGAGCTACTGTCTGAAAGCAACCAAACCAATTATTCTACCTTCCTAGCTACCGAGCTGTGTGTATGTGCAACCCTAGTTATACTAGTTGCTCTTTTAATTTATTATTCCTATGGTTTACGTTAGCCCAGGACTGCCCCCGGTATACCCCGTGAAGGGCTCTCAAGGGGCACTAGGAACCAAGACGACGACATTACGGCCCGAAGTTCCCTTTCGCAAGGCACTTATTATTATTGGTTAATCTCCCTTAACCCGATCCCCTTTTAGTTACTTTAAATCTAACCCTAGCGTATTAAGACTCTTCCATTCCTATCCGGGGTGGACGATCTTTCGTCGTTCTTGTACGCCCTTATCCTAACCAGTCTCACACTGTACTTATCCTGACTTCCAATGATGAACTCAATCTTAACTTGCCCTACCAACCATCAACTACTAGAATTCCGTGGCTTTACTATATGCAGACCATCCTAAGCTATATGAGGTACACAAGGGGAGGTACACCAAATTATCTTCCAAATCTCCTATAATATTTACTGGAGGTCTACCAAATCATAATTTGTCTAAAACCAGAAACATATAATTTTCCTAATTAATCTGATATTTATTTAATTTTCCCAAAGGACGGGCCATGGGTCATTTTAAACATGAACTATATGATCCTCCTAAGTAATGGCTACTCAAAAATCATGATCATTAAATAACAGCAAGATAACCTCAAATACAAATTTCCAGAATTTTACAGAAAGTATTTAGCCTCTAAATAATTTATCTAGTATAATCACGTTAATTATACGTAATGAAGGAAGTACTGAAATTACTTATAGGAAAATAATAGAAAAATTACTAATCAGTAGTATGATATAGAAAAGATCTTTGTGCAAAGAGTCATAATTTTACTAGCTTGCTAAACATCACTAAAGATTTAATCAAATATTCGAGGTAAAACATACTTAATGAAGCAAGCCTTAAAATTAAACTTCCAAAAATCCCATAAAAATTCACAGAGATTTAAAATCATAATAAAAGTTCTCGGCTTAAATTTCATCAATTTCCAGGAAGTATGTATTCCATAATAAATTTTCTAAGCAAATCATACAAGCTACTAAATCGTTAACAAGGTATCCAAAATAATGATCTTAAAATTCATGGAAAAATATCCAGAGCTTGTACCATCCCTATAATTAACTCTACCCAATTCTCATCACTTTTCAATGTGATTTGGTGTCATTTCCTATCTCTACAAGTTTTGCACCCTAAACTAGGGTTTGATTTTTAGATATCCCAACGGTTTCCAAATCTACTAAGATTTCATCCAGAGAACTATATTGGCCCTATGGTTCTCTTCACCCAATTTCGGGTCAATCCAAGGTCATTTGACCACATGACCTTCACAAACCACCAAGATCCATCCTTAGGGTTTGGCATTGGTTCTTAGGGCAAACTTACCCCGATCTACCTCAAATTCTATGAGGGGGTGCTAGTGAATATTACTAGCCAGTGGTAAAAATCTCAGCCTCTGTTAAGGTGATCTGACCACTCAAATCTCAAAAGTGCACCTTTAACCTAAGACCCCTTATTAGGGCAAAACTTAGGTTTGATCATTTCTAATCCAAACCATCTCCAAGTGAGATGAAAAATTATACTGAACCTTGTGGTGAACCCAGGGACCACTCACCAAAATTTGGGAGGGTTTGGAAATTATTTAGCCATCTAATTAATTTAAGCTAGGATTATTGAATTTTCCTAAAAACTATAGAAAAATATTTCTCAAAAATCCTAAATTTTGGACAGCGTCTAAATATAGAAAATATTAGGCCACACCCCAAATTTCAAGTTATTTTGATGACTGGATTGGAGTGGGAAATTTTTCTAAGGTCAAGACAGCCCTCTGGATAGACCGCACCAAAAAGGGTGCTGTGGTATAACCAGGATTCCAAATCGAGCGAAATGAATTTTGAATTAAAGTAGACTTCAAGGGCTACATTTTCTATGTTAATTATTGTTCCTGTAGGAGCCCCTAAGTATTTTTCCCAAATTATTTAAAATGATAGATATTTCATTTAGAAATTGTTTTAAAAAATAAAATCTAATTTAACGGCACTGTTCATCTTCTTCTACAGCCCGAAACCAGAGCCCTGAAAACCTAATTTCCTGTAGCTTTTCCAAGCTATTTCCCGGCCATCCAGCCATCTCCCTGGCCGGCCACCACCACCACCACCTCTATTGAGGTGAGGGCTATCGTCGGGCGGCGGCACGGCCGCCGGAGAGGCGGTTTCCGGCGGACCCGCCACCATGAAATTTTCGGAAAAACCATGAATATGCTCTCCCGATCTGGCTCTTTTGAGCCCGATATCTCTCCTAACGATTTATAAGATCAATCCGCAGAAGAAGAGGGAGGGGAGGACCTTGTTCGCGGGCTGGAGGCGTGCAGAGCGTCGGGAAGCCATTGGCGCGGTGGTGGCGTCGCCGGAAATTCTTCAACAGCAGGTGAAAATCTGAAACAGTTTGATGGGGAGTGTAACCTTTTCCTCTTGCTCTTAGGAGTCTTTTATAGATCAGCAAATGGGGAGGGGAAAGGATGAAACGTTCATGGCCATTAATATTTCCCTTAATGACGTTTCGGTTATGACAAAGGCATTTGAAACGCTGGAGATGAAGAGGTGTTTGCCAGGTGGCGATTTCCTATTGGACCCACTTTTACTTAATTATTAACATAATTAAAGTAGGAAACGACCCATAAATACTCTTGGTTTTCATTCCCATAGCTAGAATTTATTATGGCGTCGGTTACCGAAATTTTCAGTCTGGCTGACGTTTCAGCCTTGGTCACGGGCGTGACACATAGGTCACGGGCGTGACTGGCCTGGTTAGCCAATTCTGGGTTCGACGATCGTCGAACTGAGATCGACGATCGTCGAAGGGTGGTCACGGGCGTGCCACCCGGGTCACGGGCGTGACTGGCCCGTGTGGCCAATTCTGGGTCGACGATCGTCGAATTGAGATCGACGATCGTCGAGCGTGGTCACGCCCTATGTCACGGGCGTGACATTGCGGGTCACGGGCGTGACATGCCTGGTAACTAATTCTTGGCCGACGACCGTCGAACTGAAATCGACGATCTTCGAACGTGGTCACGCCCTATGTCACGGGCGTGACATTGTTGGTCACGGGCGTGACATGCCCGTGTGGCCAATTCTGGGTCGACGACCGTCGAACTGAAATCGACGATCAGCGAACGTGGTCACGCCCTATGTCACGGGCGTGGCATTATGTGTCACGAGCGTGACAGGCCATGAGGCAAATTCCGCGCCCGACGATCGTCTACCTGAGATCGACGATCGTCGAAGGAGTCACGCCCCAGGTCACGAGCGTGACACCTGGGTCACGGGCGTGATAGGGCCGGGTGGAAAAATTTTGCGCCCGACGATCGTCTACCTGAGATCGACGATCGTCGAATGAGTCACGCCCTAGGTCACGGGCGTGACGAGTCGGTCACGGGCGTGACCAACCCGTGACCCGAAATCTTGGTCGATTTATTTCAATTTTTGGGCTCCCTAGGGTTCTACCACAACCAACCGACTCCTAGGGGTGTAGCCGGAATGGGATGTTACAAATCCCAATAAACAAAACAAAGATTTCGTCCCCGAAATCAAGGTTAAGCCTACGGGACTATAATCGGGAAAAGAAGCTTGTAACATCCCATGAGAATAAAAGAAATTACATCTCTACATTATGTTTGCTTTATGCGGTTTCAAGTCTAAGATTAATTCGCCCACTTAACTAGGTATATACACCCCAATAAACAAAAGATTAGCCCCTATTCTTGAAATTTCAGTTCCATTGGTTTAAAATAGGAAGGCAAATTGATTGTCCAGAGGGGTTGTGAGGTATACCTGACGAAAAAGTTCCGGGTATTTTTGCCGCATCAAGTCCTGTGGCTCCCATGTATGCTCCTCCTGCCCATGATTGTTCCACAGAACCTTGACTAACGGAACCTTCTTTTGTCGCAAGACACGCACTGCTATGTCGTCAATCCTGATAGGCTCCAAGTTGACTGACCGATCTGAGGCCACTGGGCCATCGACCGAGGAAATCAGCTACTCAGGGCGTAGCAGAGCCCTCCGAAGTGAGGAGACGTGGAAGACGTCATGCAATCCCGCTAACTCCGGCAGTAGTTCCAGTCTATAAGCTAAGGGGCTGATCCGCTCCAGGATCCTATAGGGCCCCATATATCTCGGACTGAGCTTCTTCTGCCCGCGAACCCGCGAGACTCCGTGCATCGGCCGTATCTTCAAGAAAACCCGGTCTCCTACCTAGAACTCTACTTGACGGTGCCTCGCATCGTAGTATTTGGCCTGTCTGCTCTGGGCTTCCAACATCCAGTCCCGGATCAATCTAATCTGAGCATCTGTATCTCCCACAAATTCCGAGCCTAGTGCCTGCGGATCCTCATCTTGAACCCATGATAGTGGGGTCCTGCACCTCCTTCCGTACAATGCCTCGTATGGAGCTATGCTGGACTGATGAGCGTTGTTGTACGAAAACTCGACCAGTGGCAGCAATCTCTCCCAAGGCTCGCCACGGTCCAAAATACACAATCGCAATAGATCTTCCAATGTACGGTTGGTGCGCTCTATCTGTCCGTCGGTCTGAGGGTGAAAAGCTGTACTGAATGTCAACCGAGAACCTAGATGGGCCTGGACTGACCTCCATTCCTTGGATGTAAACCGCCCATCCCGATCCGAAATGATAGTCTTGGGCACACCATGATAACGCACAAACTTCTCAATGAACCTCCGTACTAATACACTGACTGGTGCGCCCTTTTCCACTGGGATGAATCTGGCCACCATTGTCAGCCTGTCCACTATCACCTAGATCGAGTCATTCCCCGCACGGGATCGAGGTAGCCCATGTATGAAGTCCATGGCTATATCCTCAAACTTCCACTCCGGCACCGGAAGCGGCTGCAGCAAGCCTGCCGGGTTCCTACACTCCGCCTTCACGAGCTGGTAGGCCTCGCAATGCGTCACAAAATACGTAATATCTTTCTTCATACCCAGCCAGTACATCGTCCTCTTTAAATCCTTTACCATCTTGGTGATCCCCGGGTGTACCGAATATCGGCTGCAATGAGCTTCCGTCAAAATATCCTCCCGGATCTGTCCTCCTGCTGGTATGTAGACTCTGCCTCGGAAACACAGGAGCCCATCCCTCAAAGAGTAATCTCCCATCGTGCCTTCCTCCAAGGCTCGGAATATCGGCTCAGCTCTCTCATCCAGCATCTGTCCATCTCTGATGCGGTTTCGAATGTCATCTGTAGTAGCCATCGACCCCAGGTACTCCATGTACAGCTCCGGGTCATCCTCAGACACCAGCGAAATCTGCATCTCCTCGAACGATCTAACCAACTCCAAGGCCATCAGCTGCGGGCCTACTCCTGTCGTACTCTCTCTCCGGCTCAGAGCATCTGCGACCACGTTCGCCTTCCCCGGATGGTAGTGCATGGTATACTGGTAGTCCGACAGAAACTCCACCCAGCGTCTCTGCCAGATGTTTAACTCCTTCTGGGTGTCGACGTACTTCAGATTCTTGTGGTTGGAGAAGATATCACAATGTACCCCGTAGAGATAGTGCCGCCAGATCTTAAGAGCAAAAATGACTGCCCTCATCTCTAAATCGTGCACGGGGTAGTTCTGCTCGTGCTGCTTCAACTGACGGGAGGCGTAGGCTATTACGTGTCCGTTCTGCATCAGGACGACACCCATCCCCTGATAGGAAGCATCTGTATACACCTGGAATCCCTCCTTCCCTGATGGAAGAGCAAGGATGGGAGCCGAGGTGAGACGATCCTTTAGCTCCTGGAAGGCAGATTCGCATCGAGGCGTCCATATAAAAGGGGACTCCTTCTTCATCAGAGATGTAAGAGGGAGGGCAATCTGAGAGAACCCCTAGACGAACTTCCGGTAGGAACTGGCAAGTCCCAAGAAACTTCGAACATCCGTGACTGACTTTAGCGATGGCCAATCCCGTACTGCCTGGATCTTTGCAAGATCCACTACCAGACCTGCTCCACTGATGGCATGGCCCAGAAAGGCCACCTCCTTTAGCCAGAACTGGCACTTGCTGTACTTGGCATAAATCTCATGCTCACGCAGCTTCCCCAAGGTCAAGGCCAGATGTCTCGCATGCTCCTCCTCCGTCCTTGAATAGATGAGAATGTCGTCGATGAATACAATGACAAAGACGTCCAGATACTCCTCGAACACCCGATTCATCAAAGTCATGAATGCGGAGGGTGCATTCGTGAGCCCGAACGGCATCACGGTAAACTCGTACAAGCCATATCTACTGCTGAAGGCTGTCTTCGGGATGTCCTCCTCCCGAATACGAAGCTGGTAGTACCCTGACCTCAGATCCAGCTTTGAGAACCAATGGGCTCCCTCCAGCTGGTCAAAAAGCTTGTCTATCCTTGGTAAGGGATAAGTATTCCGGACTGTCAACCTGTTTAGAGCCCGGTAATCGATGCACAGTCGAAGGGTCCCGTCCTTCTTCTTAACGAACAACACCGGAGCTCCCCATGGTGAAGAGCTAGGCCGAACGAACCCGGCATCCACTAACTCCTGAAGCTGGCTCCGAAATTCAACCAACTCCTTTGGGGCCATCCGATAGGGAGCTCTGGATACCGGCTTAGCCCCCGGTATGAGCTGAATCGGAAAGTCCTTCTCTCGGTGCGAGGGTAACCCTGGTAGCTTCTCTAGAAACACATCGGCGAATTCCTGCACTACTGGAATATCTGCAATGGAGTCCTTGGCTACGAACGCCTCAAAGAGGACCTGATAAACCTCTTCCCCCTGCAGGTGGGCCTTAACGGCCTGCACAGACGATAGTAAGGTACGGGGTGCTGGTATAATACCTTCGATAACAATGAAGGAGTCGCCGTGCCTCACGGTGATCCTCTTCGCCACACAATCGATCTGGGCATGGTTCCAATACAGCCAAGTCATGCCCAGGATCAGGTCGTAGTATGGCATCATCAGAACCGTCGCTGGTGCCTCAAACGCCTTCCCGCCGATCCTCGCTTCCATATTGCAATGAGCAGAGGTCAATATCTCTGACCCGTCGGGTAGGCGCACCCTCATCATCTTCCCGGTGAATGGCTCCACTCCTGCCAGTCCTTTCACGAAATCCTCCGACACGAATGATTGCGACGCACCAGTGTCTAAGAGGGTGTGAGCGGGCTTGCCGCTCACGAATACTATGCCTGGGGTAATTAAATGTCTTAGTATTCTTATTGTAGTTTATCTTCTCTTAATTTCTAACCAGGTTATGTTTAAAATAGTAGTTTATATGAAGAAAATTTGAAAAGTAGTGCCATACCTGTACAACCCCGTATCTCGCGAGTGGTCGACAGGGATTGAACCGGCCGGCTCAGATCAACTTGGACCCAGCTTGCCGAGCCCGAGCTCGGCAATAGTCGAGCTAAGCTCGGCGATGGCCGAACGAAGTCCGGCATGCCGAGACCGAGCTCGGGTGCGGAAACAGGGCTCGACGATAGTCGAGCCAAGCTCGACGATCTCCGTGCCGAGTCCAGGCTCGACGATAGTCGAGCCAAGCTCGACGATCTCCGTGCCGAGTCCAGGCTCGACGATCGTCGTGCCGAGCTCGAGCTCGGCAATAGTCTAGCCGAGCCCAGCGCTAGCCGAGCACAGTCCGCCGAGTCCGTGCCCGCCTAGGCCCAGGGCGAGGCGAGTTGGATCCCTTGCCGAGCGAGTGCCCCCCTCAGGTCCAGCTCGCATCTTGGCCATGGCACACTTTTACTGTGTGGCCCCTTTTGGTCTGCCGGCAGTCCTCGAAAACAGTGAAGGTTGTATATTGGCAGGCCATCTTTTCCTATAAATAGGACCCAAGGGGTACCTCAGAAGGCACGTTTTTACTGATTTCCCGGCCTACTAGCGCTTTCTGAGGTACCTTAGCCCGGCATTTGGCTAAGGAGGGGAAGCGCTCTGAGATCTTCCGGGTGTGTGGTGGGACCTCCACACCGGGCCCTTGGTCTAGTCCTTGTCTCTTCTTTTCTTTGTCGTTTTCTTACAGGAGTGAAGTAGGTGCGCGGCCACCCCTTCCCCAAGGGTCGAACTCCACAAGAGACCGGTTTTCCGGTTTCAACATTTTGGTGCGGTGAGCGTGGATAGTGGTCAGCAGAGAAAACCTCCTACAGGCCAGATGACTGGAGATGAGGGACAAGGATCAGGCAGGGGCAACTCGCCACCCCCTCCCCCACCCCCAGCGGCGAGCATGCCGGCGGAGCTCAGAGAGGAGATCCTCGGGCTCGTCAGGACCGCCCTCGGCATGCGAGCTGAGAGTGCGACACCGGCTGTCCCGGTGGTCGCCGTTCCCGCACTCGGCGACGACGCACCGCTCAGGCGACCAGGGAAGGAGCCCGCCGAGAGGGGCGAGCGCGAGTTCCAGGGGCGAGTTCTGTTCCCCGGCTCGGCCGCCGAGTACCACTTCGGCGAGACGGCGGGGAGGGAGTTCCCGACTCGCCCGGCTGAGGGGGGGAGCCCCTTCAGCGAGTTCGTTTCTTCAGCCCCCGTTCCCGAGGGGTTTCGCGAGCCGGAGATGACTTACTACTCCGGGAGAGGAGACCCGGTCCACCACATCCAGTGGTTCGAGGACATGGTCTCCATTCGACAGATGTCAGACGGCTTCAAGTGCCGACTCTTCGCCATCACCCTCAGGGAAAAGGCGAGAGAGTGGTTCCACCAGCTCCCGACCGGGTCCATCTACTGCTTCGAGGATCTGCGACGGGGTTTCATGCTGAGATTCACCACTTCTAAGAAGAGGAAGAGGGAGGCGGAGTCTTTGTTCCGCATCAAGCAGAGGGTGGGAGAGACCCTGGGGAGCTACCTCGACAGGTTCCAAGAGGAACTGTCCCAAGTTCAGGAGATGCCAGGACACACCATGATGGTGGCCTTCACCCTGGGTCTCCAGTCCGAGTTCTTCGCAATGGAACTAAAGAGGTCACCTCCAGTGTCTTTTGAGGCGCTTCTGGAGAGGGCGGCTAGGGAGGCCGAAATGGAGGCAGCACATCCAGAGTTCGCGCGGAGGTTGGCCAAGTGGGCCGTGGAAGAGGAGAGGCCAAGGGGTGGCCGAATTCAGGAGGATAGGAGGGCTGAACCTCGGCAAAGGGAGCAGCCGCAACAGCAGCCGCAACCCAGGTGGGTGCGTCCGGAGCAGACCCACCGTTTGGGATGGAGGCCCGAGTGGCAAGACCAGGCACCACGAAGGGGTTATCAGGGAGGAGATAACCGCCAGGGTGGCCGAGGGCAGTACAACCCCCAGGGGGGTAGGCAGGGTCAGAGACCCCCTCTCCCCGACCAGGAGGAGGCAATGGCAATTGCCATGAGGGGGAGGAGGAGAGGACAGCCGAGGAGAAGGAGGGAGGTCAGGGTGGACCTGCCCTACTGTGACTTTCATCAGGAAGAGGGGCACCTCACATCCACGTGCCCGGAGTTCCTCGAGATGAGAGGGAGAAGGGAACAGCAACAACAAGACCATCAGGAAGTTCGGATAGAGGAGATCTGGCCTCGGGAGGAGGGGGATCGGTGTGAGGACCGGGTTGATGTGGGCACCCGGGGAAGGATCGGAGCGATCCACGGGGGGGCCGGGATCGAGGCCTCCCGTAAGTCAAGCCTCCACACTATGTACCGGAGGAGCGTTGGCTCCACATCCCAATCCCCTCCCCCGGAGGAGAAAATCACCTTCTCCAGAGAGGACTTGCCGGGTCACGAGGACCCCTTCTGCGATGCGCTGGTTATCCAGACAGCCATCGAGGATTTCACTGTCTCCCGGATCCTCGTGGACAATGGGAGTTCGGTCAACATCATCTTCAAGAAGGCGTTTGATGCGATGAAGGTAGAGGCCAGGAGGGTGTTGGCCTCGGACGGGCCTCTGTTCGGCTTTTCAGGGGAGAGGAAAGAAGTCGAGGGGGGAGTGGGACTCCATGTCACTCTAGGGGGGCAGTCGCGCAACTGCAAGTTTGTTATCGTGGACGCCCCTAGCAGTTACAGCGCCATCTTCGGGAGACCCCTCATCAGCGCCTTCCGCTGCGTCCCCTCGTCCTTCCACCAGTGTCTAAAGCTCAACGTCGAGGGGGTCCAGATCCGAGTTCGAGGAGACCCTAAGGAGGCAAGGGAGTGCTACGTCTCGGCGGTAAACTCCATCTCTTGGTTGGAGGGGGCCGAGGAGATGGGGCGGAGGCTGGAGGAGGAGCAGGAAGCTGACAAAGAAATGGAGGTGGAGTGCCGCGCTCGGGGGGAGGTCGCGGAAGAGGCTCGGGGGTCGGCCGAAGCCATGGCCGTCGAGGAGGCTGAGGAAGAGGTCCTCGCCCCCGGAAGGGGAGGTATCGAGGAATGGGAGGAGCAGTCCCGTCTGGAGGCCGCGGAAGAGGTGGAGGAGATGGAGGTCCTCACCATTGGAGGCAGGGTGGAGAAGGTCCGCGTCAGCGGAGGTCTGACCCCGGAAGCTCAAGGCAGGATGCTGGAGTGCATCCAGAGGAACGTGGACATCTTCGCCTGGAGCGCCGCGGAGATGCCAGGGATCGACCCCGACGTGGCCTGCCACCGCCTCAACCTGGACCCGGAGGCTCCCCCCATCCAGCAGAAAAAGAGGTCCATCACAGACAAGCTCGCCGAGCCAATCAGAGAGGAAGTCGCCAAGCTCCTCGAGGCTGGCTTCATATCTGAAATCCAATACCCCGGCTGGGTCTCCAACATTGTAATGGTTAAAAAAGGAGACGGCCGGTGGAGGATGTGTATCGACTTTTCTCTTCTTAATAAATCATGCCCGAAAGATTGTTATCCTTTGCCTCGGATCGACGCGCTAGTTGACTCAGCCGTCGGTTTCCCTGTAATGAGTTTTTTAGATGCTTTTTCAGGTTATCAACAAATCAGGATGCACCCCCCTGACGTCAAAGATGTCTCGTTCATCACGGGAGATGGGTGTTATTGTTACAAAATGATGCCCTTCGGGCTAAAGAATGCAGGGGCTACCTACCAAAAAATGATGGATAGGGTCTTCCGAGAGCAGAAGGGGAGAAACCTCGAAGTGTATGTGGATGATCTCATGGTCAAGAGCTTGGATGTCGACTCCCACATCCAGGACTTGGAAGAGACTTTCGCCACTCTCCGCAAGTTTAAGATGAGGCTGAACCCCTTGAAGTGTGTCTTCGGGGCAAGCCGGGGAAAGTTCCTAGGGCACCTTCTCACCCCCTCTGGGGTAGAACCTAACCCAGACAAGGTGAGGGCAATCCTGGAACTAAGGTCGCCGCAAAATACCAAGGAAGTACAGCAGCTGACAGGGAAGTTGGCAGGGTTGAGTAGATTCCTCTCCCGGGCCGGGGAGAGGTGTTCCTCATTCTTTAAAACCTTGAGAGGGGGTCGAATGTTTGAATGGACCTCGGAGTGCGAGGAGGCATTCCAGGCTTTAAAGAAACAGCTGACTCAGGACCCCCTGCTCCAAGGGCCCAAGGAGGGGGAGGACTTATTCCTATATCTAGGGGTCGGGGCTGAAGCCTTGAGTTCGGTTTTGGTTCGGGAAGAGGGGAAGAGGCAACTCCCCGTCTACTATGTGAGTCGGATACTAAAGAAGGCCGAGCTCCGCTACCCCATCCTAGAAAAACTGGCCTTCGCCCTAATCATCTCAGCTCGAAGGCTTCGGCCTTATTTCCAGGCACACTCAATTCGAGTAGTGACCGACTACCCCCTGCGCAACATCTTCAAGGGGGTAGAGCATTCAGGTAGGTTGGCCAAATGGTCGGTGGAACTGAGCGAGTTCGACATCTCCTTCGTCCCTCGACTCTCAATCAAGGCCCAAGCTATGGCTGACTTCCTGGCAGAGTATGTGGTCGAGGTGGCGGAGGAGAGACTCACTCGCCCCCTCCCCTGGAAAGTCAGGGTGGACGGTGCCTCGGGGAAGCATTCTTTAGGGGTTGGGGTCATCTTAGAAAGCCCCCAAGGGATAAAGATCGAGCAGACCGTGGTAGTGCACTTTCCTATCACCAACAACCAAGCCGAATACGAAGCTGTAATCGCAGGTCTGCGCCTGGCAAGAGACTTGGGGGTGCATGACGTGGAGGTCCTCACTGACTCCATGGTGGTGGCTTCCCAGATCAAGGGGGAGTTTGAGGCAAGGGAGCCCACCCTGCAGCTCTATTTGATGAAGGTAAGGGGAGTCATTGGGACCTTCCAGACCTTCTCAATCAAGCACGTGCCAAGAGGGGAAAACGAGCCAGTCGACCAGCTAGCAAAGCACGGTCCCCGGATGGGAGGCACCATTACGGATCTCTTCCGACCTTCCATCGAGGAGGGGGAGCTAATGGAAGTAGAACAACACCCCTCATGGATGGATCCCTTCGTCATCTTCTTGTCCACCGGAGAATACCCGGAGGGGATGGACCGAAGAGGGCTCAAGCACAAGGCGGCATACTACCTCCTACGCGAGGGACAGTTGTACCGCAAAACCCTCTCAGGGATGTTGGCCCGTTGCGTGGCCGAAAGAGAGGTGCACAAAATTTTGGAGGAAGTCCATTCCGGTGAATGTGGGAGTCATTCGGGGAGTCGGACCCTGGAAGGGAGGATCGTCAGGCAAGGGTACTTCTGGCCCACCCTCGGTCAGGATGCAGCCGAATTCGCGAAAAAAATGTCATAAGTGTCAACTATATGCCCCGCTCCAGCTCCAGCCGGCTCAGAGGTTAAGAAGCATCATGGCACCGTGGCCCTTCGCCATATGGGGGCTGGACCTCGTAGGACCTTTCCCCCAGGCCAGCGGGCAGAGGAGGTTTTTGTTGGTCATGATTGATTATTTTTCTAAGTGGATGGAGGTGAAGGCTCTAGCCAAGGTGACCTCTCAGGTAGTCAGGAACTTCATCTGGGGAGAGATCATCTGCAGGCATGGGCTGCCACAAGCTATCGTCACGGACAACGGACCTCAGTTCGCCAGCGCGGAGTTCATTCGTTTCTGCGAGCAACTAGGGATTGACCTTCGGTTCGCTTCTGTCCATCACCCCAGGAGCAACGGGCAGGTGGAAGCGGCCAACAAAATCATAGTGAACCTCTTAAAAAAGAAAGTGGAGAATTTGAGGGGAAGTTGGGTGGAACAGCTTCCATCAGTCCTCTGGGCCTTGAGGACCACCCCCAATACTGCCACAGGGGAGACACCTTTCAAACTCTCTCACGGTTGCGAGGCCGTTCTACCTATCGAATTCGAGGTCCAGACGCCTCGGGTCGTCGAGGCAGGAGCCGGAAGGGAAGAATGGAGGTCAGAGAATGAGGAGGAGCTCCGACTCTCCCTTGATATGGTGGAAGAACTACGCGACTTGTCCGTCATCAGGCAGGAAGAGGCCAAGCGAAGGATGGCCAAGTATTTCGACAAGCACGTCCGTGTCAAGCAGTTCGCGGAAGGGGACCTTGTCTTGAAAAAGGTGGACGCAGCCGGGAGATCAGCCGCTGTGGGAAAACTCCACCCCAATTGGGAGGGCCCCTACATTGTGCAGGAGGTCTTGAAATCGGGGGGGTATCGCCTCCAAGATGTAAGAGGGGACACCCTCAGCCACACTTGGAGTGGCGACGATCTGAAACGTTTTTACCCTTGAAAATACTGTAAATGACTTGGCTTTAAGAATGAAAAAGAATCTCGTTGCCGTATTTCACGCTCTGTTAAAATAGTGAAGGTAAAGGGATTCGCAGCTTAAACCCCCAAGGGGCAAAAGTTTCTAAGTCTTCTCGCTCTGGGTTTAGGTCTCGCCACTCCCCTGCCAGGCTCCCACCTAGCTGGCACGGCCGAGTCTCGATGGACATCGCTATGACCCTGGGGCTGAGCCCGGAGGATGTTCAACACCCGCCCTCAGGCTCTCACCTAGCTGACTGGCCCGGTGGTAGCACCCGGGAGAGGCAAAAGTTTCTAAGTCTTCTCGCTCTGGGGTTAGGTCTCGCCACTCCCCTGCCAGGCTCCCACCTAGCTGGCACGGCCGAGTCTCGATGGACATCGCTATGACCCTGGGGCTGAGCCCGGAGGATGTTCAACACCCGCCCTCAGGCTCTCACCTAGCTGACTGGCCCGGTGGTAGCACCCGGGAGAGGCAAAAGTTTCTAAGTCTTCTCGCTCTGGGGTTAGGTCTCGCCACTCCCCTGCCAGGCTCCCACCTAGCTGGCACGGCCGAGTCTCGATGGACATCGCTATGACCCTGGGGCTGAGCCCGGAGGATGTTCAACACCCGCCCTCAGGCTCTCACCTAGCTGACTGGCCCGGTGGTAGCACCCGGGAGAGGCAAAAGTTTCTAAGTCTTCTCGCTCTGGGGTTAGGTCTCGCCACTCCCCTGCCAGGCTCCCACCTAGCTGGCACGGCCGAGTCTCGATGGACATCGCTATGACCCTGGGGCTGAGCCCGGAGGATGTTCAACACCCGCCCTCAGGCTCTCACCTAGCTGACTGGCCCGGTGGTAGCACCCGGGAGAGGCAAAAGTTTCTAAGTCTTCTCGCTCTGGGGTTAGGTCTCGCCACTCCCCTGCCAGGCTCCCACCTAGCTGGTACGGCCGAGTCTCGATGGAAATCGCTATGACCCTGGGGCTGAGCCCGGAGGATGTTCAACACCCGCCCTCAGGCTCTCACCTAGCTGACTGGCCCGGTGGTAGCACCCGGGAGAGGCAAAAGTTTCTAAGTCTTCTCGCTCTGGGGTTAGGTCTCGCCACTCCCCTGCCAGGCTCCCACCTAGCTGGCACGGCCGAGTCTCGATGGACATCGCTATGACCCTGGGGCTGAGCCCGGAGGATGTTCAACACCCGCCCTCAGGCTCTCACCTAGCTGACTGGCCCGGTGGTAGCACCCGGGAGAGGCAAAAGTTTCTAAGTCTTCTCGCTCTGGGTTTAGGTCTCGTCACTCCCCTGCCAGGCTCCCACCTAGCTGGCGCGGCTGAGTCTCGAGGGACATCGCTACGACCCTGGAGTTGAGACTGGGAGTTGGCCCGAGGAAAATACCAGGGCGCGAGCTCGCCAGTTAAGACGGCGAGCTCGGAATATCCTACCCCCCCCCTCCTTTCACTCTCCAGCTCGCTACTAAGGAAGCCCTGGTCCTGTCCCAGACTCAGGGGAAGGAGAGCGGCTCTCTCCAGCGAGCCCAGCCTCGCTCCAACTAACTCGGCGAAAGACACGCCCTGATGTCTAAGGCGGACGCCGGCAACATCTTTACCCAAGCGTATTTTCACTTGTCTGAATTATCAAAAAACTAAGGCGAGAAATGGTAGGGGAAGGTGAGGCGCGAGTAGGACGTGGCGCGAGCACGTGTCCTAGGGATTCGCCGCGAGCACCGCGGGGGCTGGTCCTAACTCAAGACATTCTACAGGCGAGGTCGCTCTACCTAGCGCGCGGGTATAACATTGCAAGTGAGCTCAAAAAGAAGATAACAAAATTGTGCAAAAATATCTTTGATTTATCATTACAGGTTTACAAGGCCCGCCTCGGCAGGGTACAAAAAAAACAGAGAAAAGAAAACGAAGTTAACTCTCGCCCTCCCCCCTCGAATGGCGGTCCTCCTCGTCACCGAGCCGAGCGTCCTTCTCCCTCACCCCAGCAAAGAGCGAGTCGAAGCTATCTTCCTTCTCGCTGAGCGGGCTGGGCGGGAACAGGGTTGGCAGGAGCTCCCGGACGGTGACCTCCTCGCAGCCTTCCGCCAAGATCCCCGTCCCCCTCATGGCCTGTAGAAGACACTCGGCTGCCTCGACGGAGTTGACTCGCAGCTGCTCCGCGACGTCAGCCTCGCCAAACACCCGAGGCCTCTTGAAGGGGAAGGCCGGCTCGCTGGCGTCCGGGGGAAGGAGAGCGTCGGCTTGGCGAAGGACCTCTCCCAGGAGCCCCTTATTCTTCTCTTTCAATTCCTCCACCTCCGCCCCCAGCCGGGCGGCAATAGCCTCCTGCTCCTGGGAATATGTCTTCTGATCGGCGAGTTGGGCTTCCCGCTCAGCGAGCTGAGCCCGCAACTGAGCCATCTCATCTCACATCGCGTTAGCGGCTTCGGCGTCATGTAAGTCTAGAAGTTCAGAACACGCGCAGGAATAATCTTAAGCAAGGTAAATAGAGGTATCCAGCGATTACCAGGCCGCCGACAGACTTCGCGAGTAGAGCGTCCGCGAGGCCGAACCGCCTTTCCGCGTCGACCGCGCTCTCCTTCGCCAGGTCGCGCTCCTGCTCGGCAGTCAGCAGGGCGTTGCTGAGCTGGAAGCCGCGGCGGACCATCATGTGATGGAGCTCGAAGGCCCGCAGGTGGGCCTACATCCCCTCGTAGCCGAGCTGACTAGGGGTCAGCTTCTTGTACGACTCGGCGCTGTCGCGGCTGTAGAGGCCGAAGCCGAAAGCGAAGGCATGGGCGGTGGGCGGCCGGCGAGCTCCCCAGGAGGGGGCGCGAGTGGAGACGGAAACTCGGTGAGCCCCCTCGTCCCACTTCAAGATGGGCTCGCCAGCCGCATCTTTGCTCTTGCACCCCTTGCCGAAGTTGGGGTGATCCTTCGGCAGACTGGGCTCGCGGACGGTGTCCTCCCCGGTAGAATCGGAGGACGGCCCGCTCTTCTTCTTCCCCTTTCGGGGAGAGGAGGCTTCTTTCTGCGGGCTCAAGGGCGGCTCGTCGGACAGAGCCTCCGGCGAGCTCATGAACTTGGCGGGAGACGAGGGAAGGTGCAGCCGTCCGCGCGAGACCACCTTCGCCCTCTTCTTCTTGGGGAGCGAAGAATCGGGGCGCGAGCTCGACCCCCCGGACTCCGAGCGCTTCTTGCCGGAGGGTTGGACTCGCGGTTGCTCCTCGCGACAAGCCAGCGCCGCCGCCCGGGCCAGCTCCAGAGGGTCCGAGAATATCCCCGGGTCGGCGAACGGCGGATGCTCCGGGAGAACCCGTTCCCCTGCAGAGAAAGACTTAGTCAAAAAAAAGGGGAGGGAAAAAGTTACACGAGATCCACCTCGATAAAGTCCGCGAGAGGGCTGAGCGAGATATACCTTCGCCGGGGAGAACGGGCTGAAGCAAGTCAAGGCCGCGGCGGAGGAAGGCGACCTCGAAGTCCTTGTGGAGAAAGAACTTGTGGAGGTCGGCGTCGCTACCGAACAGGGAGGGAGGACGGTATATGTCCTCGCTCTTCTGCAGGGGGCGAAAAGGGATGTTGCCGAGCTCGCCTTTGATGAAGACGAGCCGGGTCATCCAGTTGTGATTCTTGTTCGCCAGCTCGCGAACCTTGATGAAGGACCCGCCGAAGTAGGCGACCCCGTCGGGGGTAGCCTTGTAAGAGAACAACTTGCGGAACACCGCGAGGTTGAACTCAATTCGTTCCCGGCGGAGGAAGCAGGCGAACGCCACCATCATAGCAATGGCGTTGGAGTTCAGCTGCGCGGGCACCGCGCCGTAGTACTTCAGGATCTGGCGGATTTCTGGCCAGAGGGGGAGGCGCAGTCCCACCTCGAAGTGCGAGATGGGAAAGGCGAGCTCGCCCTCCGGGAAGGAGTTGATGGCTTCATGCTCGGCGGGCCGGCGAGCCTGGAAGCCGGGGGGGACGAACGCCGCCGTGAACTCGACGAGCTCCTCCTCTGTGATGTGCCCCTCGAAAAAGCAATGATCCACGAAGTGCTGGGCGCACTTAGACCGACCGTCCGCATCAGGGTTGGTCTTGACCATGGTCGCAGGGGAAAAGAAAAGCGCGAGCTCGGGAAGACAGAAGCGAGGCAAGGATTCGAAAGCAATAAAGGCGTGCCTCGGGGGTAGGTGAGAAGGTCTATTTATAGAAGAAGGAAAAGAAGGGAGAGAGAGAGGGCGAGTCGGCCGATCGGTCCGATCTCGCCGTGCCACCTCGCCATCCTCTCCTCGCAAGCTCTGCGAGCCAACCAGGCCCCCGAAGGGGGAATTCGAAAAGACCCGCCAAAATATTGAAAAAGCGTCTACATATACAAAGTAGTTAAAAAAATTGTTCCAAGATTATTACATGCAGACCATTCCGAGTAAATAAAAGGAAAAATACAAATAGGGGCGCGAGGACCATGCGAGGGCGGGGGCGAGTACTGGCCGACTGACAGAAGAGCCGTCTCATTCTCCCCGGTCTCGCCGGCCCGCCGTCGCAGGCCGCCGCGCATGAAGTTCGCGAAGCCGCCCCATGTTCCTGTTTATCACCCGCAGGTTCTCATCGATTTCGTCCATCAGCACCAGGGAAGACGCCTCCTCGAACGCCAGGCTGACTCCAGCACCGTCCGCGAGACGCGAGCACTCCCACTGCAGCCTGTTGTTGTCCTTCCGCAGGTCGTGGAGCTCGCGCACCAGCTTCTTGAGAACCTTCCGCTCCCGTCTTGCGCGTTCAGGGCTGCCCACCTCGGAGTCCAGGAAGGCGTCCAGGGCGCTTGGAGAAGGGAGGGGCGAGTAAGGAGGTCGATCCACGGACTCGCCGTCCTCCGTCCGCCCGGGAAATTCTGGGTGAAGAATTGAAAGACGGTCAGAAAAGCAAAAATCCACGGAACAGAAGAGCAATGCCGGAAACTTACCGCGCGAGCCTGGCTCCTCCGGGTGGGCGCGAGGAGAGAAGTGGCGCAGGTCCTTGCCACGACCCAGCAGTTCTTGAGGAGCGAGTTGGTAGCCGGGAACGGGGATAATCCCGGCGCCCCTCCCCATGACCAGGGATCCAGGGGAGGGTTGCCGGGAAGGGAGGCGACTCGGCGACGCCGGTTCTCGCGAGCCCGGCTCCTTAACCTCGGGATCCTGCCGTGGCGAGTTGACAGGAGCACTTTTGGTCCGAGGGGTGGACGCTTCGCCGCTATTCTCCCGGTCAGAAGACAATTCCACGAGATTTTTAGAGGAGGAGCCAAGAACTGGCTGGTTGGAGGAACCGGCCCCGTTCCCCAAGGCGGCAGTAAAGTCGGCCAGGATGGGTTCGGCCCCCGGGGGAAGGGGCTTCGCCCGCTTGGCCGAGCTGAAATCGGCAAAACGGCGAGCAGGGGCTTCAAGGTTGGTTAGCCCCGCGGCCTGGGCAGCGATCTCCCCGCGGGAGCGTGCGAGTCGCTCTAAGACTTCCTTGGGGAGCGGCATCTTGTCAGAATTTGGGGAAGGGCAAAGGTCAGCCAGATGCGCAGGGGTACATATATATAGCTATCTGTGGGGCCTACCAGAAGATTCCTTTTTGCCCCTGTCGCACTCGCCGGATCCCATGGGGTTGGATGTTTCTTTCCGAGCTTGTCCCAACCTCGCAAAGAGCGGGGATTATGTACAACCCCGTATCCCGCGAGTGGTCGACAGGGATTGAACCGGCCGGCTCAGATCAACTTGGACCCAGCTTGCCGAGCCCGAGCTCGGCAATAGTCGAGCTAAGCTTGGCGATGGCCGAACGAAGTCCGGCATGCCGAGACCGAGCTCGGGTGCGGAAACAGGGCTCGACGATAGTCGAGCCAAGCTCGACGATCTCCGTGCCGAGTCCAGGCTCGACGATAGTCGAGCCAAGCTCGACAATCTCCGTGCCGAGTCCAGGCTCGACGATCGTCGTGCCGAGCTCGAGCTCGGCAATAGTCTAGCCGAGCCCAGCGCTAGCCGAGCACAGTCCGCCGAGTCCGTGCCCGCCTAGGCCCAGGGCGAGGCGAGTTGGACCCCTTGCCGAGCGAGTGCCCCCCTCAGGTCCAGCTCGCATCTTGGCCATGGCACACTTTTACTGTGTGGCCCCTTTTGGTCTGCCGGCAGTCCTCGAAAACAGTGAAGGTTGTATATTGGCAGGCCATCTTTTCCTATAAATAGGACCCAAGGGGTACCTCAGAAGGCACGTTTTTACTGATTTCCCGGCCTACTAGCGCTTTCTGAGGTACCTTAGCCCGGCATTTGGCTAAGGAGGGGAAGCGCTCTGAGATCTTCCGGGTGTGTGGTGGGACCTCCACGCCGGGCCCTTGGTCTAGTCCTTGTCTCTTCTTTTCTTTGTCGTTTTCTTACAGGAGTGAAGTAGGTGCGCGGCCACCCCTTCCCCAAGGGTCGAACTCCACAAGAGACCGGTTTTCCGGTTTCAACAATACCTGTAATAACCTGCTCCGGGTTCCGGGGCTGTGTCAGGTCTAGAGCATACACCTGCTCCCTCTCTGGTCTGCGGCCACGATCCTGAAATCCTCGTCCTCGGTCCTGTCCTCGTCCGCCAAACTATTGGGGAGGTGGAGCGTCCTGATGTGCTGGTGGGGGTGCTCGCCTCATAGGGCAGTTCCTCTTGATATGCCCCGACTGGTTGTACTGAAAGCATACCGGTGGCTACTCTGCCGTCCTTGGTATTTCCAGCATCTGTATAGGCTGGGGAGCCAATACCCCCTGACTCCTCTGCTCCTGCCCAAACTCTTGACGTGGCTGATCCCCGTTCCTTCTCTCTCCAATAACCTAGCCTCGAGGACGGTCTCTACGTCCTCCAATAACTGTATCATCAGCCGGTCTCTTCCGGCTCCTCACTGTAAGCTGATCCGCCTCTCTCTTCTTAGCCATCTCCAGAATCCTGGCCAGACTCCCCTCTGAGATGAAAAGGAGGGCCTGTCTCATGTCATCTTGCAGCCCCTTATAAAACCTCCGGGCATAGCCAGCATCGTCTAACTGGTAAGCGTCCACAAAATGAGCCAGGTGAGTGAACTCCTGATAGTACTCCACCACAGTCCTATTCCACTGCCTCAACCGCAGGAACCTATCCTCCAGGTCATCTCTTGCCGACTGAGGTACAAAATGTCCCAAGAGCGCTGCTCTGAACTCCTCCCAAGTAATATCAGCACAGTCCATCCCTGCAAAGGTGGTGTCCAGCTGAGATTTCCACCATCTCTTTTCGTGTGACTCTAAGCAGGAGACTGCCAAAGCGACTGCCTCCTCCGTGGGGCATCAAATCCCTGCCAGCATCTCGTAAATGGTGTCCAACCACTCCTCCGTACGTACTGCAGACTCCGTCCCCTGGTAGGATGGAGGGGAAAGTCCCCGGAAGAAAGTCATCCAATTGGCCCCGGGGTTTGGCTGTGGGGCCGGGGCTTGCTGAGCTCTGAAGGCCTCCAGGATGGCAGTCAGTGTTTGCCCCATCTTCGTCTGCTGGAATGGAACTGGTGCTGGCGGAGTCGGGACCACATTCGGAGCCTGAGGTGTCCCCTGCTGCGATGTAGGGTTCGTCGCAGGCTACAAGTAAAAATTCCATTTGTTAGAGAGCGAATGAATGGAATTTAAGAAGAGTTAGGATGGACTTTCACATGTGATTTCCCTTATGGGCACACCACTGCTTCCGCTGCTAGTTTGTCCGCAAACTAAGCTCGCACGGGGGTGGCCCAAGGTTTTTATGGACTACTTCTCTTTCGATCGAGGTCTGCCTCTGATACCACTTGTCAGACCCCCCTTTTTTTTTCTTTTTAAACCACCGGGGTCATAGCCCAGAATTGCTGCTTTGCAGTGGCACCGACTCACGGGAAGGCAACCACTACAAAACGCCAATTCTGCCGGCCCTTTTCGATCACAAGAGAGAGAAGTATTTATACATAAAATGTAAACAAGTCCACAGAAACATGTAAATAAAAGTGAAATCATAACCAGTCCATCAATAGATAATAACAGGAAAATAGATAAATGGGCTCGAGCCCAGTACATCAGAGTCCTCACTACAAGTCACTCATCGCGGAAGCTAAGAAAATACTAATCACTCACGGAGCTGGTCGCAGGTGCACCGGTGCTAGACTGTCCCACCTCCATGCGCACCGTACTCCGCTGGTGCTGGTCCCTGTCTCCCATCCGGAGCTCCTGTAATGTTGTGGTTCGAAAACCATTAGTCATAAAGACTAAGACCTATCGTCCCCTACCCCTCCCACCATGGCTCCTAAGCACCGGGCGGAGAGGAGGAAAGGGAAGCTTCAAAAAGTGGAGAATGAACAAGCAGATGACGAGGGAGCTAATCTAACATTGGATTAGAATAAAGTACATCTAGTAGTCCTATGGTAGTAAGTAATAAGGAGAGCAATTAATGAGTAGCAATTTGTATAAAATGGCAGCTAGAGAACAGTAAGTAAACAAGCAAGTAAATAAGTAAGTAACCTTAACTTATATGAATGCCCATACAAACTTATAAGTTAAGGGATCTTCTGCAAGGCTCCCATCGTATAAAAAGTCCCATACCGATTTATACGTTGGGGTGTCGGTTGTATGCAAATATGAGTGTAGTTATATGTTATGCCATGATTCATGCAAGTGCAACTCACGCACACAACTCTATGCGCACAGACCTTTAGTTCCCCCTGTTCGGGCAGCTAGCATCACTCCCAGGAACCTCCGTAGTGGCAAACGGAGACAGTGGGTCGGCCCCCCCACTCCTAGGCGGGCAACCACACTACCAGGCCTAGCCCTTCCGTACGCCCCTAGAAGAACACAACCTAGAGTATCCGCGTACTACTGCTGGCTGTACCCACCAGACTTTCTTTGGCTAAGTGTCCCACACCGCCGAGTCAGCGTACCGATGTCGGTGTGAATGACAATCAGATACCGAAGACCCACCACCTTTATTCTGTACTCCAACCCTCGAGCCCTCGGCCCCCCAGACAATCCCGTCCGTGCATCTACCTTCAGAGCTACTGTCTGAAAGCAACCAAACCAATTATTCTACCTTCCTAGCTACCGAGGTGTGTGTATGTGCAACCCTAGTTATACTAGTTGCTCTTTTAATTTATTATTCCTATGGTTTACGTTAGCCCAGGACTGCCCCCGGTATACCCCGTGAAGGGCTCTCAAGGGGCACTAGGAACCAAGACGGCGGCATTACGGCCCGAAGTTCCCTTTCGCAAGGCACTTATTGTTATTGGTTAATCTCCCTTAACCCGATCCCCTTTTAGTTACTTTAGATCTAACCCTAGCGTATTAAGACTCTTCCATTCCTATCCGGGGTGGACGATCTTTCGTCGTTCCCGTACTCCCTTATCCTAACCAGTCTCACACTCTACTTATCCTGACTTCCAATGATGAACTCAATCTTAACTTGCCCTACCAACCATCAACTACCAGAATTCCGTGGCTTTACTATATGCAGACCATCCTAAGCTATATGAGGTACACAAGGGGAGGTACACCAAATTATCTTCCAAATCTCCTATAATATTTACTGGAGGTCTACCATATCATAATTTGTCTAAAACCAAAAACTTATAATTTTCCTAATTAATCTGATATTTATTTAATTTTCCCAAAGGACGGGCCATGGGTCATATTAAACATGAACTACATGATCCTCCTAAGTAATGGCTACTCAAAAATCATGATCATTAAATAACAGCAAGATAACCTCAAATACAGATTTCCAGAATTTTACAGAAAGTATTTAGCCTCTAAATAATTTATCCAGTATAATCACGTTAATTCTACGTAATGAAGGAAGTACTGAAATTACTCATCGGAAAATTATAGAAAAATTACTAATCAGTATTATGGTATAGAAAAGATCTTTGTGCAAAGAGTCATAATTTTACTAGCTTGCTAAACATCACTAAGGATTTAATCAAATATTCGAGGTAAAACATACTTAATGAAGCAAGCCTTAGAATTAAACTTCCAAAAATCCCATAAAAATTCATAGAGATTTAAAATCATAATAAACGTTCTCGGCTTAAATTTCATCAATTTCCAGGAAGTATGTATTCCATAATAAATTTTCTAAGCAAATCATACAAGCTACTAAATCGTTAACAAGGTATCCAAAATAATGATCTTAAAATTCATGGAAAAATATCCAGAGCTTGTACCATCCCTATAATTCACTCTACCCAATTCTCATCACTTTTCAATGTGATTTGGTGTCATTTCCTATCTCTACAAGTTTTGCACCCTAAACTAGGGTTAGATTTTTAGGCATCCCAACGGTCTCCAAATCTACTAAGATTTCATCCAGAGAACTATATTGGCCATATGGTTCTCTTCACCCAATTTCGGGTCAATCCAAGGTCATTTGACCACATGACCTTCACAAACCACCAAGATCCATCCTTAGGGTTTGGCCTTGGTTCTTAGGGCAAACTTACCCCGATCCACCTCAAATTCTATGAGGGGGTGCTAGAGAATATTACTAACCAGTGGTAAAAATCTCAGCCTCTGTTGAGGTGATCTGACCACTCAAATCTCAAAAGTGCACCTTTAACCTAAAACCCCTTATTAGGGCAAAACTTAGGTTCGATCATTTCTAATCCAAACCGTCTCCAAGTGAGATGAAAAATTATACTGAACCTTGTGGTGAACCCAGGGACCACTCACCAAAATTTGGGAGGGTTTGGAAATTATTTATCCATCTAATTAAATTAAGCTAGGATTATTGAATTTTCCTAAAAACTATAGAAAAATATTTCACAAAAATCCTAAATTTTGGACAGCATCTAAATATAGATAATATTGGGCCACACCCCAAATTTCAAGTCATTTTGATGACTGGATTGGAGTGGGAAATTTTTCTAAGGTCAAGACAGCCCTCTGGATAGACCTCACCAAAAAGGGTGCTGTGGTCTAACCAGGATTCCAAATTGAGTGAAATTAATTTTGAATTTAAGGAGACTTCAAGGGATACATTTTCTATGTTGATCATTATTCCTGTAGGAGCATCTAGGTATTTTTCCGAAATTATTTAAAATGACAGATATTTCATTCAGAAATTGTTTTAAAAAATAAAATCTAATTTAACGGCACTGTTCATCTTCTTCTACAGCCCGAAACCAGAGCCCTGAAAACCTAATTTCCTGTAGCTTTTCCAATCTATTTCCCGGCCATCCAGCCATCTCCCTGGCCGGCCACCACCACCACCACCTCTGTTGAGGTGAGGGCTATCGTCGGGCGGCGGCACGGCCGCCGGAGAGGCGGTTTCCGGCGGACCCGCCACCATGAAATTTTCGGAAAAACCATGAATACGCTCACCCGATCTGGCTCTTTTGAGCCCGATATCTCTCCTAACGATTTCTAAGATCTATCCGCAGAAGAAGAGGGAGGGGAGGACCTTGTTCGCGGGCTGGAGGCGTGTAGAGCGTCAGGAAGCCATTGGCGCGGTGGTGGCATCGCCGGAAATTCTTCAACAGGAGGGGAAAATCTGAAACAGTTTGATGGGGAGTGTAACCTTTTCCTCTTGCTCTTAGGAGTCTTTTATAGATCAGCAAATGGGTAGGGGAAAGGATGAAACGTTCACGGCCATTAATATTTCCCTTAATGACGTTTCGGTTATGGCAAAGGCATTTGAAACGCTGGAGATGAAGAGGTGTTCGCCAGGTGGCGATTTCCTATTGGACCCACTTTTCCTTAATTATTAACATAATTAAAGTAGGAAACGACCCATTAATACTCTTGGTTTTCATTCCCATAGCTAGAATTTATAATGGCGTCGGTTACCGAAATTTCCAGTCTGGCTGACGTTTCGGCCTTGGTCACGGGCATGACACATAGGTCACAGGCGTGACAGGCCCGGTTAGCCAATTTTGGGTTCGACGATCGTCGAACTGAGATCGACGATCGTCGAAGGGTGGTCACGGGCGTGCCACACGGGTCACGGGCGTGACTCGCCCGTGTGGCCAATTCTGGGTTGACGATCGTCGAATTGAGATCGACGATCGTCGAGCGTGGTCACACCCTATGTCACGGGCGTGACATTGCGGGTCACGGGCGTGACATGCCTGGTCACTAATTCTGGGCCGACGACCGTCGAACTGAAATCGACGATCGTCGAACGTGGTCACGCCCTATATCACGGGCGTGACATTATTGGTCACGGGCGTGACATGCCCGTGTGGCCAATTCTGGTTCGACGACCGTCGAACTGAAATCGACGATCATCGAACGTGGTCACGCCCTATGACACGGGCGTGACATTGTGTGTCACCGGCGTGACAGGCCATGAGGCAAATTCCGCGCCCGACGATCGTCTACCTGAGATCGACGATCATCGAAGGAGTCACGCCCCAGGTCACGGGCGTGACACCTGGGTCACGGGCGTGACAGGGCCGGGTGGAAAAATTCTGTGCCCGACGATCGTCTACCTGAGATCGACGATTGTCGAATGAGTCACGCCCTATGTCACGGGCGTGACAGGTCGGTCACGGGCGTGACCAACCCGTGACCCGAAATCTTGGTCGATTTATTTCAATTTTTGGGCTCCCTAGGGTTCTACCACAACCAACCGACTCCTAGGGGTCTAGCCGGAAATGGGATGTTACACCAATGACCTATGGCATGTAAGCTTGGACTGGCTTGCGACAGAAACTATCTTCTTGATGGCTGAGTCACGCCCCTAAGCTGGATGTCACGCTTAGTAGTCACACCTGTGACCTATAGGTCACGACCGTGATACAGAGCATGTAACTTTAAATCGACAAGGCATTGAATCTGGAGTTCTAGCTGCGTGTCACGGCCGTGACTAGAGTCACTCCCTAGGTCACGTCCGTGACCTAAAGGTTATGGCCATGACGGGTGGGCATGTAAGTTGAATTGATGTAGAAATTGCTGTGGAAGAAGGAATGGACCGCGATATATGTCATGCCCTCATGTCACGCCCGTGATTAGGTGGCGTATACTTGTTATTTTTCCAGTTTTTCTCAGATTTTTCTCTTGATCAGCCCCGTGAGCTTCAAATTGAAAATTAAATCGCAGATTAACCTAAAATATAAAAAGAAACAAATTAGAAACTTAATTAATAAAATATAACTATAAAATAATTAATTATTAAATAAAAAATATATAAATATAAAAATAAAATTAGAGTTATCAGATAACATAATCCTCACACTTTTTTGAGATTGCGAGGGCTTAGAAAAAGTATGCTTGTTAATTCGCGAATTCCATGACCCGAGTCCCGAGCCATCCGGTCTATAAATATTGGCGACTATCCTATGGACAGAAATGTCTACTGAATCTTTGAAGCATTTGCGAAAAAATGAAAAAAAATGAATGCCAAAGACCTTAAATGGTTGAGAAAGAAGTCCACTACCCTGCGGTCGAACAAGGCATTTGTAGGTTCATCAAGCGGCACCCAAAAGCCACAAACAACTCCATAGATGAAACTGATACCAGCGCGCAAACTTGGGCGAGGTTGACTATCATTGGAAGTTCCCCTCATCGGATAAAGTTAAACATCAGAGACCGAGAGGAAACTTCCTCTGAACGCTTCTGTTCATCTGCCGAGCACTTCCAAAAAACTGAAAGTTTGAAAGTCTTTGTTTTCAAGAGTAGCAAATCTACCTAGTGGTAGGGGGGTGAATAAGTTTCTAGGTTTTTAGTATATCTTTTAACTTTTATCAGTTTAGGCTGTGAGTGGTGATTTACTTCCTATTGCTTTCATGACATTCACCCAGATGACACAATAATTTTTAGTGGTTCCCCAGATTATGGGTACATCCACTGTCCCTCCCGCCTTTCTAATAATGTGTTATACAAGGCACTTCTCAAATATCTCGACTCCTTAGAGCTTACAACACGATCCCGCAGTACCACTTAGTCTCCTCCAAGACTTACAACTGGGGAACAAAGCCCTACAACTCAGTGATAAAAAGATCACCTACCTCAGGACAAAGGCCCTACCACTCAAGCTGGGAGGATAGCCCTACACTCAGATTCTTAACAGAATCCTACCACTCAGATTCACTCATGAATCATACCTCAGATCTATAGCAAATTCTTCAATCTCAGCATTTATAACACAGGCTTATAGCTCAGATCCCAAAGGATCTTATAGAGAGAATAAGGTTTGATGTTAATTCGATACAAGAGAAATGATCTATGTGTCTTTCTCCTTCTGTGCTGTGAGAGATCAGTCCAGATTTCTTCTTCACAGCTCTAGAAAATAGTCTTCAGGATATGCTAAGCATAGGCTATGAAGTGGCAGCAACTGGGGTTAGCCCTTGCTGCTCCTAATTTCTTGTTATTGATGATAATGATGACGATAGTTGATAGGCAGAACTTTCAGTTCGATCGATTTGAACTTCTACTTCTTATCTCAGCAACAATGGCGAGGAAGACAATGAAGATCTGTCGCTTTTCAAAATGACAAAGCCCTAAAAGTTAATCGAATTCCACCTATCTCTTTCCTTTTATCTTCCGCTGTGCAACGACATTCTTAAATTGTGTGCCCAGCTTTAATTGCTGGTAAATAGCCTTCCTTTTATAGAATATTTTATACAGCTGGCTATCCGTGCCATCAGTGGTGAATTTTAGCTTTCCCGCAACGAGTTTTAATTCCGTTGACTTTTGTTGACTTTTGGCTGACGTCAACATCTATGGACTTAGTCAAATTCTTAGTTCCATCCCAAGCGTTGAGTATATATAGTGCGTTGAGTGAACTTGCTTCACTCAACGCACCTAGACTTAGACAAATTCTCTGCAACATCAGGTAATGAGTGCGTTGAGTGAACTGGCTTCACTCAATGCCTCTGGACTTAAACAATTCTTTTGCCTTGCTTAGGCGTTGAGTGAATGGCTTCACTCAACGCTTTTTGACTTGGCCAATCTTTCTGTGCGGTCAGGCATTGAGTGTATTGAGTGTACCTTCATCACTCAATGCCCCTGGACTTAGCAACTTCACTGATTGCCTGTCTTCATGCTGAGGCATTGAGTGAACTGGCTTCACTATATGCTTCTGTACTTAGCCGCAATTCTAAAATCTGCCAGCTTGCTGAGGCGTTGAGTGCGTTGAGTGAATTGGCTTCACTCAACGCTTCTGGACTTAGTCGATTTATGTCTTCTTTTCTTCTTAGGCTTTGACTGTAGCAGCATGACTCAATGATTCTTCTTAAGTAGTGTTGAGTGAACTGGATTCACTCAATGCCTGTGGACTTAGCCGCAATATTGTCTCTGCAACCTGCTGGGCTTTGACTGTCGTGTATTTACTCAATGCTTTTGCTACCTTATGTTGAGTGAACTGGCTTCACTCAACACATGTGGACTTAGCCGCAATATTGTCTCTGCAACCAGCTAGGATTTGACTGTCCCTTCTTTACTCAGTGCTTTTGCTATCTAGAGTTGAGTAAACTAGCTTCACTCAATGCTTGTGGACTTAGGCAATTTGTAGTCTTTCCATCATCCTTCTTTGCTATTATCTGGCGTTGAGTGAACTGGCTTCACTCAATGCCTATGGACTTAGATAGATTTCTGTCTCTCCACTCCTCTACCTTGTGACAACCTGTCCCAACCACTTGGAATACCTGTCCAACCTACATGCATGAACTTAAACATACATCAAATACAACTATGTGTATACTATTGACTTGTTTGACTTCTACAAATCTGGGACATTGTGAGCAATGGACCCCCTTATTTGAAGAACTCAAAACCCTCAAATAGAATTCTTTCTTAATGATGTACACTAACATATGCAGCAGAAAAAAATAGTAAATTGGCAAACTTAACACTATATAACAAGATTGTCAAGTTATAGGTTACCACACTTACTTTTCCATCAAAGTGATGATGATCACTTGCATATCTCCCTATTTTGCTGCCAGATGCTTGATCATTACCTTCTTCCCAACAATCTACTCATTTACCTTGCCTATAGTGTGATCATTACAACTCCCTTCTCCCTGCTCCCCCTATTTTATTGTATAGCCTTGATCATTTCCTTGATCCCTTCCTTCTCCCCCTTTTGAATTCTGTAAAATAGTCAGGTGGGTGCTGGCATCTGATTATATTCTCTCCATATTTTATTTTAGATAATCAACTATTTCTCCCCCTCAATAGAAGCATCTTCTGTCATCCTTTTTGATAGACTCTTGAACCACTTGGAGAGCTTGATACCACTGAAGGTATTTTCATATTGCAAGAAGTTGTACAACATGAAACAAAAAAAATTAGGAGCATCTGAAGCTAGACCAAGTTCAACATACCCAACTCAAACTTGAAGGTGTTGAACTTTGCTTCATGTAGTGGCTTAGTTAAGGTATCAGCCACCTGCTTATTTATAGGGACAAACTCAAGACAGATATCTTCATATTCCACATGCCCTCTTATAAAGTGATACCTTATCTCTATATGCTTAGTCCAATTGTGTCAGACATGATTCCTTGATATAGAGATTGCACTAGTAGAATCACAAAATAAAGGACTTCTACTTATAAGGAGGTTATAATTCTGAAGTTGATACAGGATCCATAACAACTGTGCACATCAGCTCCCAATAACAATATATTTTGACTCTGCAGTTTAAATTGCAACACTTGTTTCCTTCTTGCTACTCCATGACACTAGTCTTCCTCGCAAAAGCTGACTGGAGCCTGAAGTGCTTTTCATGTCCTCTTTGCATCCTGTAAAATCTGCATTTGAATAGCCTATTAATTCAAAAGCCCTATTTCTAGGGTACCATAAGACAAGATCTGGTGTGCTCTTAAGATACCTCAAAATCATCTTAGCAGCAGTGTAACACCCGAAAAATGAGAAGTGATTATTGAAGGTTACTGCCCGATGGTAGTCTTATCTCAGGCGATAGCTCAGTGAATTAAAAGAACAAGGGCTCGGGTTTTTACTGCCTAGCAATAGGAAGCTATCGCTCCATGATAGAAAATGCCTTCGGCGAGACCACTCAATGCTTTCGAGGAATCGTCGAGAGCATTACCGCCAGACATTACCATGCCACGCTAGCCTCTCGACGAATGTCGAGAAGGATTTCTCGAGTAACCAATCTACCTTCAAGCGATAGAGAGTTATTGCAGGGCGATAGCTCTGGATAGTGGCACCGGCTAGCCAAAGAGGTCACCTCCTGTATTACCGCGCGACGGTAGGACTTATTGCGCAGTAGTTGCTTTTGTATATAAGTTGGACTTGAGATTTTATTCTCATTTTCTCTCATACACTCTCTTCTTTACTTCTGGAGAGAGAAGAGGAGGAAATGTCTAGGAGTTCTTGTGGAGATCGATCCAAGGTATGCTTGTGATCGGAATCGCAAGTCGACGTTAGATCCGCAGAGAGGAAGTTGTGACAATCAATTCCATCAGGATCAGAGATCAAGGTCATGACTCTGAAGAGAACTACAAGGGTAACGGTCTGTAAGACCCCTCCACTAACCAAGGAGGCTCTCGTCCTTATGCGCAGAACTGCCGCCTTATTGTGATACTAACTCACGGGTTAGTCAACACAGCAAGAGGACGATCCTGCTGGCTAGTATGATCATATACCCTGTTCGGCCAATAGAGAAATAGAAGTATAAAGCATTGTAGATAATAGGTAGTCCACAAGTCACAACACTATCATATATAAATGAAAATGAAAGTACAACATTCCAAATGAGTACACAAAAGAGAAAGGGCTTATATCCTGTACATGATATCAAATCTCTCTCTCAAAATCACAACATGCGGAAGCTATTCTATCATCAGTAAGGTCATCCCACCTGACGACGGGCTGAAATAGTAGTAGTAGGTGGTGGTATCGCCTCCTCACGTCCTACCACCTCGTCCTGCTGGTCATGCTGGTGCTCCATCTCCTCGAGCTCCTAAAATGATTTGGTTACCGATCGTTAGTCAAAAAGACTAAGTCATTTCCTCCACACCTCGCCCCTGCAGCTCCTAGGTACTGGGCGGGAGGACGAAGCGGAGGATAACTAGGGGTATAAAAAAGAAGCAGGTGTCAGTGGAACTATACTACCAAGTATATGAAGTATAAACTATTTCTACTCTAGTAGTTCTATGTATATAGCATATGTAAAGTAAATAAGAACAGTACTGAAAGTAAGTAAAGTACTGTAAGTAAAACAGAGTAAAGAACGAAGCAGAAAGTAAACTATCTACTGCTAAACTACCATCACAGAAGTACCCTAACTTATATGAATGCTCATGCAAACTATAAAGTTAAGGTTTCCAAATATAACTTATCATATAAAAGAGCCCATACTAGTTTATATGATAAGGATCTATGGTGCGTATGAGCTAATTATGAATGTATATTATGCATGCGGTTTATGATTCAGGAAAGTGTAACTCACACACACGACTCTGTGATCACAGACCTTTAGTTCCCACTTTTTGGAGCTAACATCACTCTCTGGTACCACCGTTGTGGCTACGGCAGCAGCGGAACAGGCGCTTCCACTTTCTAGGCAGGTATACACACTACCAAGACCAGACCCTTCGTACGCCTCTGCACACATCCTAGGTGCACTCTAGAGTCTCTGCGTACTAATGTTGGCCAACTTCCAAACATTATTGGTCTGGTGTGCATTTTCGGGGATTGTCCTCCAGACCACAGTATAAACAACCTACCTGCCCCTCAAACAACCACACCTCACCAGAGTCACCACAATGCCATCGGTGTGACGATTGTCCCAGAACTGCATGACCCGCCACTAGTTTTGTTTATATGCACATGCAATGTATCTCCACCCTAGCTTCCATCTCGCAGGACCAAACCCGTCCTAATGTAAACCTCTCAAGCCTTTAGCTCGTAGGACTAACTGTCCTAAATCCTTCCAACCCGTCATGGGTGAGATCACACATAAATGTCTTATTCTGAAACCCTCCAACCCTTCACGGGTGAGAATGTTACCACATTCACTTAGCCTATCAGACTACTCTTATCTAATGGTTATTAAGCTTAGCAATTTAGGGTTAATCCCAGGACTGCCTAGGGTATGCAAAATGAAGGGGTCTCTGAGGGCACTAGGAACCAAGATGGGATGAAGCCCAAAGTTCCCTTTTGCAAGGATATTTACTTTAATTAATGTCTACCCTTTTATCCATACCCTGCTCATGTTATTACACTGGAACGATCCAAATGACTTAAGGTATTATTGGGGAATCAGCGGTCTTCCGTCGGTCTCTGTTCTAACTACTGACCTTGTGGTTTTGCACTCTATCACTCGATATAATGAAGTGGCCTACTAGACACCAACCAGGGTTTATCTTCTCAATATAGTTATCAACTCAACCTTCTATCATATCCCCTATGGGTCCCAGTAATACCTGTTTCTTTTGCTAAGCGCAACCCACACCCTAATACTAACCCACATGGTAGGACTTCCAATTCCTTGGGCCAAATGCCCCTAATTAATTATCATGGGTTGGTATGGTGTATGATATTGACCATTTAGGTTTTCTCCATTTCTCTAAGTAAATTAAGGGCCTAAATTAATTCTTTTAATTGTGTGACCTATGTCACATTGTGCATGAGGTACTACTTATAGTGATATATTCTACTTAAGAAATTTATCAGGTGTTCTAAGAAGTAAAATATGATTGCCCACCAGATTCCCAATTTTCCCATGTAATTTCTATTTGATTTTCATTTAACAATAAAATCTCAATTTGCCTACTTTCCAAATGAAGTATAGTATGTATACTACCAAAAATTTTGGGAAAATTACTGGAGATCCCTAATTATAAAATCAAACTGAATACAAAATTTTAAAGTTCTAAATAGTCATTTGTCCTAACAAAATTCCAAAGTACCATTATTACCAAAATGCCATTGTTAGGGTTTTCAACATACTGATGCATCCAAAACTTCTCATATAATTACAAAAGGAATAGATATAGTAAATAAGCTACTACAAAATTTTCCATATTATTCCAACAATAATTTCCTTTATTTTTAATTAATTTACATAATGGGCAAAATAGTTATTCTACTTAAAATTCAAGATAATATTATCTAACAGCCCCATGAATATTTCCAGATATAGGCTATGATCCATTTAAGCTTGTGACAAAATTTGAGAATTTAATATCATTTCTATCCATAGTTTCAAATTTTTGTTTCTAAATGACCTAATTTTTTAAAATTTTAAATAATGGGATTTTTGATCCCAAAAACTCCATTCTTTCTGTGGGAGGTATATTTCAGCCCTATAAACCTCTGTCCAGGATTTCACGGACATGCAATGTTCTAAATGGGCTAAATTCCCATTTTGCTAATTGTTACTATAAGTAGCCCAAACCTAAACCTACCTTTCTCATGCAAGTGGGATTACCCAACATGTAGTGGTCAACAGAGGCTGAAATTTCTACCATGCTCTTATATTGACCTAATGAACATGCCACCAAAATTTGGGGCCATTTGGTGTTGTATTTCTCCAAATATATAATTATTTTAAATATGTGTATTTTACCAAATACTATAGAAAGTATTTCTCCCAAAATTCTCATTTTTGGACAGATTCTAAGTTTTACCTAATCACAAGCATGCCCAAAATCTTGGGTCGTGTGGAATTTTTGTTTGGCTAGGGCACCCATTCAAAGTTCTGCCCTAGCCTAGGACCAGCCTTTGTAGAATGGTCCTCCAAGGAGTTCTACTGTTCCAAATAAGGGCTTTTGGGTGGCAAAATTAATTTAAGATCAAGGCCTACATTTTTTCTGTAAATCACAAGCTCTGAAAATGCCTCTAAAAGGCCTAGAATCAACATGCAAAAAAGTTGTAAAAGTGTGACATAATTAGCACTATTCATATATTGATATCAGGAAATGTTTAATAATGAAATACTTGGACGGCATCGGGTCATTGTCCCCATCAACCGACAGCTGAGATCAAGCCATCTTGGTCTAGGTTTGCTTGCTTATTCCGAACACCTGGGCCGGCACCACCGCCGGCGATTATCGCCACCACCTTCGTTGAGGTGGTGGCTAGCATTTCCCAGCGGTGAGGCTGCCGGAGGCGGCTCCTCCGGCGATCCCGAGCAAGAGAAAAAGCTAGAGAAAATGTGCTCTATCTCACATGGAATCGGGCTCAATTGAGCCTGATGACTCGCCTTGTTGAGCTAGAAAACTAGTACGGGGCGAGGTGAGATGAAACAGACCTGAAGTCGGGCTTGGCGGCGAGTTTGGTGGCGGTGAGCCATGGCTGAAGCTTGCTCCGGCGATCTACCCCGATTCCTGGATTCTCCAGCAAAAACAGTGATCCAGATGTTGATCTCCACTCACCTGAGCTCACTGAAGGTGATGGTGGGCTTGCTTTTGGCTGGGAGTGGCTGTGTAAGGAGATATCGCCAAAGTGGATTTCGGCCACCACTTTGGATGCTTCACCTTTGGTGCAAAGTGGACACCAGCCCCTCATTTCTGCTAAAATGTGGTTGGGTGCTCAGCTAAGAGGCTTGGGCAGAGGGAAGGAGGGCAACATGGCCTTCATCCCCTCTTACCCTCTCTTCTCTCTCCTCTTTTTCCCAAAAATTCCAATTTTACCCCTATGCATGTGTTCTATTTCCTAATTAAGAGGGGTAGGGGAAGTCATTGACCACTTAGTCTGGTCATGGGCTTTGACTAATTGGCTTAGTCCATGGGGAGAGGGCTTGTCTTCTTCTTTCTTCCTTTATGCCTTTTTGTTGACTTGTTGACTTTTGGGGTTGACTTGGTCAACATGGTGAGTGGGCTGACCCCACTTGAAGGTCATGGACCCTATGGCACCACCCAACTTGGGTTGGGCCATGGTGGTTCCCCACTTGGGCAAATATGGCCTTTAGGTGTGGGTTTGCCCAAACAAGGGTTAGGGTTTACTTGGGTCAACTTGGGTCAATATGTGACCCAATGGCATGGCTTAGGGTTTACTTAGATTGTTTTTTAGGGTTAGAGAATATTGGTGGGGTCAAGGTGTGGCTAAGGTTCCAATTTAGACTAGTTTGACCTAAGTTGACTTGGGCCCTATAGTGAGCCCCATGTGGCTACACCCTATCCCCATGGGTCAAACCTAGCTTTAACCCATGCCCCCACCACATGTACTAACCCATTCTAAGTAAAGGGGGGTCTAATATGAAATGGGATGTTACAAATCCCAATAAAAAAATAAAAATTCGTCCCCGAAATTTAAGTTCGGGTCTATGGGGTTTCTACACACAAGAATTTAAGAACTTTAAACAAAATGTAAGTATTACCTGAGGTAAAAATTTCTGGGGGCCGCTCTAGCATCAGATCCCTTAGCTCCCAGGTGTGCTCCTCCTATCCATGGTTGGACCACCATACCTTCACAAGGGGAACCTTCTCCTTCCACAGCACTCGGACCGCAGTATCATAGATCCAGAGCGGCTCTAAACGGACTGATCTGTCAGGTGCTATCGGGCCTGATATAGTAGTAATATGCTGCTCTTGCCAAAGAAGAGCTCTCCATAGAGAGGAGACATGAAAGACGTCGTGCAAGGTCCCTAACTCTAGCGGCAGCTCCTGCCTGTAAGCTTAGGGACCGATCTGCTTCAAGATCAAATATGGCCACATATATCGTGGGCTGAGCTTCTTTTGCCTCCACACTCGAGAAAATCCATGCACTGGACGTATCTTTAAAAACAATGTCCCCCACCAGGAATTCCACCTTTCGATGTCGTGCATCGTAGTACTTGGCCTGCCTGCTCTTGCCTCCAGCATCTAATCCCTGATCAGTCGTATCTGAGCATCTGTATGCTCTATATATTCCGATCCAAGTTCCTTGGAGTCCTCATCCTGAACCCAAGATAGTGGAGTCTGGCACATTCTCCCGTACAGAGCCTCATAAGGTGCAATCCCAAAGCTCACATGGTGACTGTTGTTGTAGGAGAACTCAATCAGTTGCAACAGTCTCACCCAGGGCTTCCCCGTATCCAGCAAATGTAGTAGATCCTCCATAGTCATGTTGGTCCGCTCTGTCTTGCCGTCAGTCTGTGGATGGAAAGCGGTGTTAAAAGCAAGCTGAGAACCTAAGTACGCCTACACCACTCTCTACTCCCTAGAAGTGAACCAAACATCATGATCCGAGACAATCGTCCTAGGTAAGCCGTAGTACCTGACGAACTGCTCTACGAACAACCTCACCAAAGAAGCAATTGAGCTGTCCTTTCTGATCGATATAAATCAAGCCACCTTGTTCATTCTATCAACAATGACCCAAATAGAATCGTTCCCAGAGTGGGAGAGAGGCAATCCGTATACAAAATCCATTACGATATCCTCAAACTTTCACTCTGGCACTAGCAGTGATTGTAGTAGTCCTCCTGGGCTCTTGCACTCTACTTTTAGCCACTGGCATGGCTCGCAGTGTGCCACATAATAGACGATCTCCCTCTTCATCCCTGGCCAATGCATGTTTCTCCGCAGATCTGCCATCATCTTGGTGATATCGGGGTGCACTGAGTACTGAGAATAGTGTGCCTCCCTGAGTATATCCTCCTGAATACCACCTCCTACGGGTATATAAACACGACCACTGAAATGAATGAGATCATCAAGAAATGAATAATTCTCTAACTTGCCCCCTGCCAGGGCCTTGAATACCGGCTCCAAAGCTGCATCTAGCCTCTGATGTGTCCTGATGCGATCCCGTATATCGCACTTAATGATCAAGGAACTCAAATACTCCTGATATTTCTCTGGCTCAGAATCAAAAATTATACTAATATGCATATCCTCTAGCATTTGTATCAGCTCCATAGCCATCACCCGGGGCTCCAGTCCAGTAGTGTAGGCTCTCCTGCTCAAGGCATCTGCCACGGTGTTCGCCTTCCCCGGGTGATAATGCTTCTGGTAGTCATAGTCGTATAGGAACTCCAGCCATCTCCTCTGGCAAAGGTTCAAATCCTTCTGGGTATCGATATACTTGAGGTTCTTGTGATCTGAGAAGAAGTCACAATGAACCCCATATAGGTAATGCCTCCAATTCTTCAATGCAAATACCACCGCCCCGAGCTCTAGATCATGTACAGGATTGTTCTGCTCGTGCTTCTTCAACCGCCTCGAAGCATAAGCGATGACATGCCCGTGCTGTATCGGGACTACACCAATCCCCTGATATGAAGCATCAGTATAAATATGAAATCCTTCCTGTTGGAACCCCTAGGTGATTTGGGCTAGGTTCTCTTCTTGGGGTGTGACCCTTGTTGTATAGAAGGGTCAAGTTTTATGTCTTTCTAGTCTTAGGTCAGTCCTATAGATGGAAGATCAAGGACATGCCTGAAGACAGCTCAAAAATCAGCCCTAGAAGAAAATTCTATCAGTATGTTCTCAAGTCGACGAACTCTAAGTGAAAGAGAAGAGTTCTGAGGTCGACGATTTGGTCTTAGAAAAAAATTTTTGTGGTCTGTGAAGTATGTGTTTCGCTAAATGCTCTCAACACCAAAGATAACTTAGCGCCATAATTATCTCAACGTTATAGTTCACTCAAAGCCAAAGTTTACTAAGAATCAAAGATCACTCCCGCTCTTAATGCTATCAATGACTCAACGCTCTCAATGACTCAATGCCAGATGTGCTATTATCTCAACACCTTCAGTTTGACCAAGTTCTGAGGTCGACAAAAATCAGATTCTCAGGTCGACAAACATAGAGCACAGAATCCGTCATTTTATGTAGTGCAGTTGTTCACAGAGCTCAGGTTAACGAATAGTTCTGAGGTCGACGATCTCTGATTTCAGGTCAATGAAAGCTGTTCTCTGGTCGACGAAAACTGTAAGTCATATTGTTATTTATTCTTTCTTTTTCTGTCTCCTGATTCTATATCTATTATAGGCCGTTAATTCCCTGGATAATCAATGCACTTATATCCTTTAAATCGAGCCGTTACTGGCAGCATTGATTGTAAATATTTTCCATAGAATTAATTGCTTATATATCGGGACAGACATAGAATAGAATATATGACAACATACTTGCCGGTTTTCATTTCCCAGATTTCGGCTGAGCATTTATTGCAGGATTTTTTTTTGAATTCGAAATTAAGGCAGCTATCATCCTGATCATCACTCTACCAAATACAAAACAAAAGTATCACACTCTTTGATGGACATATAGAAGAATATACGAAAAAGAAGAGAAAAAGAACTGCTCTCAAAAGAAGAAGAAGAAAGAGCATCATTCACAATCAAGAGTCTTTCTACCCCTCTTTCTTTGCTTCCAGGATCTCAAGTGACAAGAATATTCAATCAGTCAAAGGATCCCTGGAGAGTTGGTCTTATAGCAAAGACATTCACCCTAACAAAGTTCCCCTTCCTGAACAGATGTTAATCTCAGCGGGATCTTTGACAATATTTGAAGAACTCTCAAGACTTCTCTCATTTTGCTTGAGAAAAGAGTAGTCCAAATCAACCTCTCTTCCCCACCTCTGTACAGGGTTTTAATTCCCTTCAAAATTATTCTGGTTGCATGTCTCCTTCCAAAAGACTTTGGTTGGTTTTTGAGCACCTGATCAAAAGCTCATTGGTGGCAGTCACCTGATAAAAACCTGTAGTGGATTCCTACCTAGGGTGGTAGAAGAGTGTATGTACCCAAGTTTGGGGAACCACTATAAATTTCTTATGTTGTCTATGTGGCTGTGATTATCCTATGTGCTTGTGATGTGATACATTTTGCTGAGTAACTTAGTTATCCTCTCTCTAGTTCATTTGCTGCACTTATACACTCATACACTTATATCATAGTAATATATTTTATTAAATTTTTTTTTGTTCCGCAAAAATGAAAAAGATTTTAACAACTTTATTCACCCCCCCCCCCGCTAGAGTTTATCAGAGTTTACCTTATCTTTCAATTGTTTTTAGATGTTATCTCTATCCATTTCTTTCAATTGGTATCAGAGGAAGGTTAATCAGATCATATAGGCTTACACCTGGATTAACCAAGATCCTCAAGATAAACTCTGAATAATTATTATTAGTTTCTTTGATTAGATTTTATTTTCTGATATAATGGCACAAAACAAGGATTATGCCAGCACCAGACCTCCAGTTTGCAACCTGCAAAAGTTTGGGATCTGGAAGGCAAGAATCAAGCTTTATATGAACTCTATTGTTGAGGACATCTTTAACTCTATCTTAACAGGACCACCAGCTCCAGTGGCCTCTACTTCAACTCCAGTAAATCTCAGTGCAGTGCCTCCTCCAAATAAAATTGATGCACATAAGAAAGCAAAGATTGCTGATGCCAGAGCTATGAATATACTGGCCCAAACTATGTCAGATGATATATTTTAGAAAGTTGCTGAATGTATATCTTCCAAAGACATTTGGGATTCCATCAACCAAATGGTAGTAGGCTCTGTTGATGAGAGGAAGGATAGAAGATCAACCCTCTTTTTTCAATATGAAAGTTTCAGGAAAGATGAAGCAGAATTTGTGGAAGGAATGTACAACAGGCTGAGCTCCATCATAAATGAGCTCAGAACATTGGACAAGGAGATTAATCTGACCGAGGTAAATGACAAGATACTCATGTGCTTCCATAGCACATGGGACACCAGAATCTAGCCCATCAGAGAAGCCAGAAGCATGGCTGAAATTTCAACAGAATCTCTACTTGGAAAGCTCAAATTGTATGAGCAATTGATCAAGTCAAGAGAAGCTATATTTGAACCAAAGGCTTTAACACCTACTAAGAAGGAACCGAATTTAGAATTCAAAGCTGCAGAAGAATCTCCCAACTTGCCAGGCAATGAAGATCTTATGAGTCTCTTTGGTAAGAGATTCTATAAAATGGCAAGGAAGGACTTCAGGAGGAAGCCTTCAAGGAATGAAGATAAACCCAGGTATGACAAGACCCCTTCTAAAGAGGTTGTATGTTTTGGGTGCAGGAAACCTGGACACTTCATCTCAGAATGTCCAGAAGTTAAAAGAAGGACAAGAAGGCAAGAGAAGGATTCAAGAAGACATCAGCATAGCAAGGCCTCCTCCAGCAAGTACAAAAAGAAGGAGAAGGGCTTTGTAGCTGAAACCTGGAGTGATATTGAAGATTAAACATCCTTATCAAGCTCCAGTGAAGATGATGAAGAATAGAAGAAGGCAAGGGAAGTTTTCCTTATGGCAATAGATGCTGGAAGCAGCAGATCAGATTCAGAAGAGTCAGATGATGAAGAATTCCTCTCTGAAGAGGATCAGGTAATTGCTTTATATGACTTTCAATCTAAAGAATTTCAATATGAATTTAAACTCTTGTGTTTAGACCTAATAGGATTTTAAAAGGAAATAAAACTTCTCAGAGAAAAACTTTTAGAACAAGACAAAATCATTGTTGAAAATGAGAAGTTAATTGAAGAATTAAGCTTAGTCAATCAACAAATAGTTTTTCTGAAATCAGAATTAAGTAAGGCTAAGGAACTAGAAGAATCCTTGAATGGTAGAAGTTTACAACTGTTAGACATAACTAGCACAATTAATACAAGATCTAACAATAATAAACTAGGATTAGGAGCATCATCTAGTGAACCAATCCTAATTCAGAAAAATCAATTATCAAAACCAATTAATTTATCTCTGAAAATGGTAAGAAAAATATTGAACAGGTAGAGAAGGATAATGAAGTTCTTAAACAGCTAGAACTTAAGAAAACTAATCAGAAAAAGAAAAGTAAACAACAGAACTATGTTCAGCACAGTTCGTCGAACTCAGAATGATGAAATGGGTATGGTTCGTCGAACTCAGAACGACGAACCCTGAATTCAAATAATTATGAAAACTATTCTTCAAATTGGGATCAACAAAACCAGTATGGTTCGTTGACCAGAGATCGACGTTTCTGGGGCTCTGAGAATTGATACCTTCATTCTTCGAGCAGAGATCGAAGAACTCAACCCAGATCTTCAAACTCAGGTCGACGAACACACTAAAATTTGTCAAACTCAGTTCATAACCAGAGTAACCTAAAAACTGATAAATCCTTTAATCCCTCTAGTCAGTGGATCATACCTCCTAGAAGGTATCATCCTTTAGGTTATAAGGATCAACCTGAATGTTCATTTATTTCAAGTTTCAGTTATGTTAAACATCAAGGACCCAAGGTAAACTTATTCAAAAACTGCTAATCTTCTTCTTATCAGGTAGAAGAGAACCCTGTCACTCTAAACAAATGGTACCTGGACAGTGGTTGCTCTAAGCATATGACAGGTGACAAGAAATGCCTAATCAACAATAAAGCCAAGACTGGACCTAAAGTAATCTTTGGGGACTCAGGCTTTGGACTGATAGAAGGCTATGGAGATTTCAACTGTGGAGCTGTCATATTCAAGAAAGTGACCTATGTAAATGGTCTTAAGCATAATCTAATATTAGTAAGCCAACTATGTGATACAGGTTATCAAGTAAGCTTCACTAACTCTTTATGTCTTATTTCTTTAAACAACACAACTATTTTAACAGGAATTAGACAAGACAACATCTACTTAGTAAATTTTGAATCAGCTAAATCTGAAATTTGCTTATTTAATTCTGTTAGCATTCAAACAAGCTTATGGCACAAAAGACTAGGACATGTAAACCATAAGAATATTGCTAGGTTATCTAAGGACAATCTTGTTAGAGGTTTACCTTCTGACCCCTACTAGAAGGAAGGCCTCTGCAGGGCTTGTTAATTAGGCAAGCAAACTAAATCTAGCTTCAAATCCATTAATAAGAGTGATTCACCTAGAATATTGTGCTTGCTCCATATGGACCTTTTTGGCCCTATTATAGTACAAAGTCTAGGAGGAAATTCTTATACATTAGTTATTGTAGATGACTTCTCTAGGTTCACATGGGTCTTCTTTTTGAGAACTAAGTCAGATACTTTTAAGGTTCTCACAGATTTTCTCAAGAACATACAGATTGAGTACTCTACTCAAGATCAGAAGTGATCATGGCAATGAGTTTGAATCTCTTCTTATGCTAGAGTTCTATGAGAACGGAGGTATCAGACATTATTTCTCAGCTCCTAGAACACCTCAACAAAATGAGGTAGTTGAAAGGAATAATAAGACACTCATTGAAGCTGCAGGTACATTGCTTGCAGATGCCTACTTGTCTCTTTCCTATTGGGCAGAGGCAGTAAGCACAACAAATTATGTCCTGAATAGAAGCCTAATACATAAACTAAAGCTTAAGACTCCCTATGAACTACTCAAAGGGAAGAAACCTATAAGAACCTATTTTAAAGTATTTGGATGTATATGCTATAATCACAATTATGACAAGAAACATCTTAGAAAGTTTGAAGCTAAGGCTGCAATGAGAATTTTTCTAGGATATTCCCAAGTCAGGAAGGCATATAGGGTGTTTAATAAATCAACATTAAAAATTAAGGAATCTATGCATATGACATTTGATGAATCTACTATGTTTTATAAGGAGAGAGACATCTCTACCAACAATAATATGCAGGTACCAAATTTATGTGAGAGCTTGGTTGATTTAAATCGTACCTCAAAGGTTGAATCACATCCCACTCCACAAGTTATATCAGAAGCTGAAAGTGAAGAAGAGACTATGGAAGCAGTTCAATTTTGTCCAACAGTTGATACAATTCCACAAGAGGAATTAAATCAAATTACTGATACTGAACCAACTCCACCTAATGATCTTGTCAAACTTAGGGATCACCCTAGATCTCAAGTAATTGGAGACATATCAGTGGGAGTGCAGACAAGGCATCAACTCAACCCTGATGTGATGCTTGCCTGCTTTCTCTCTCAAATTGAGCCTTAATCCATATCTGATGCAGAGCAAGATCCAAACTGGATCATTGCAATGAAAGAGGAACTCAACCAGTTTGAAAGGTGTAGAGTTTGGGACTTAGTTCCAAGGCCTAAGGGCTATCCAGTAATTGGGACTAAGTGGGTATTCAGAAACAAACTTGATGCCCAAGGTGTGATAGTGAGGAACAAGGCAAGGCTTGTTGCTCAAGGATACAGGCAAGAAGAAGGGATTGATTATGATCAAACCTTTGCTCCAGTTGCCAGACTAGAAGCTATTAGGATCTTCTTAGCTTATACAGCATTCAAAAGGTTTAAAGTCTACCAGATGGATATGAAAAGTGCATTCCTAAATGGAGAACTCAAAGAAGAGGTGTATGTTGAATAACCTCCAGGTTTTATCTCTCCAACTCATCTCTATTATGTTTTTAAATTGAATAAGGCTGTCTATAGTTTAAAGCAAGCTCCAAGAGCTTGGTATGAGACCTTAGCTAGCTTTCTTTTAGAGCATGGTTTTTCTAGAGGCATGGTAGATAAAACTCTTTTTACAAAGTTGCATCATGATAAAATTCTCTTAGTGCAAATATATGTAGATGACATAATTTTTTGTTTTACTGATCCCAAATTGTGCAAGAGATTTTCTGATTTAATGCACTTTAAGGTTTGCGATGACTAGTATGGGTGAGTTATCATATTTCCTTGGTTTCCAAGTGAAACAAGCCCTTGAAGGGATTTTCATCTCACAATCTAAATATGCTAAAGAGCTCATTAAGAAGTTTGGGATGAATGATGCCTCTGCCATGAAAACTCCAATGGTTTCCAATACTGTTGTAGATGCTGATGAATATGGAATACCAGTTGATCAGACCAGGTACAGGGCCATTGCTGGATCCCTACTGTATTTAATAGCAAGCATACCAGATATTATGTTTGCCATATGTCTTTGTTCTAGGTTCCAGGTGAACCCTAAAAAATCTCACCTTATTTTCTTAAAAATGATTTTGAGATATATAAAAGGTTGTCCAGATCTAGGCCTCTGGTATCCAACAGAATCAGCATTTGTGTTAACTTGATTTTTTGATGCTGATTATGCTGGATGTAGAGTAGACAGGAAAAGCTCCTCTCGAACTTGTCAATTCTTTGGTGACAGACTTGTATCTTGGTTCTGTAGAAAGAAATCATCTATTTCAACATCCACTGCTGAAGCTGAGTATATGGTTGCAGGCAGTTGCTGTTCACAGATTTTGTGGATACAAAACTAACTACTAGATTATGGTATCAACTTATATAATTCAACTATTCTATGTGATAATACAAGTGTTATTTCAATTGCACAAAATCCAGTATTGCATTCTAGAACAAAGCATATAGACATTAAACATCATTTCATAAGAGATTGTGTTGACAAAAAAAAAGCTTAAACTTGAATTTATCTCTACTGATTTGCAAAGAGCAGATATATTCACTAAGCCATTGGACTCATCCAAGCATCTATTCTTTATCAATCAGCTTGGTATGATAAATGGTCAGGATTAAATCTAATGCTCTATCTGTGGTCATAGATTTATCTCTGTTCATCGACCTGAGATCGACGAACTGATAAGTTTTCTTGAGATTTTTGTCGACCTGAGATCGATGAAATCTCTTGTTGAAGCAATTTCGTCGACCGAGAACGACGAAAACTATTTCTGGCAATTTTCTGAGAATGACGAAAATTGCCCCTTCTTTATTTCGCCGGGCTGAGATTGTCGATTCATATTCTGAAAACCTTTTTATAGGCTTTCTTCTTCGACCTCAATCCCGCGCTTTCAAAATTCCCCTCCTACACTTGATCGCTTGTTTTTTTTTGCAGATACCTCCACACTCATTCAACCTAAGCTTCGGTAATGGCTGCAAGTGGATCATCCGACATGAAGTTCGATACGGGTTTTAACATTGACTTCAATTCGTTCCTGTAATCCGATCAGATTTTCCTGGACATTCTGAAATTATTTGAGGAACAGAAGTTGAAGCAGTTAATGACAAGAAGAATAAAATTGCATGGAACTGAAATTAGGGAATGGGTATTTTCATCAACCTCCTCAAAAGAAGAAATGTATAGACTCATCAGTGGGACAAAGGTCACTCTCTCTCCCTCTATTATTTCTGAAGTTTTTGGTTTCGATAATGGAGAAGATGAAATATATTTGGTTTATGAAGAGTTTGCAAACATGCTAATTGTTATGGGTCACTAAGGCGAAAACCCTAATAAATTGCTTAAACAGAACTTGTCGCCCACATATAAGTTTCTCGCAGATGTAGTAGGGAAAGTGATGTTTGCGAAGCACACGGCCCATGACTACATCTCCAGGCAGCAATTTCTTGTGATGGCTGCTCTGGTGAACAAAAAGAAAATCAATTGGGGACAGATATTATTTGATCTCATCAGGAAGAGAAATAATAAGAAAGAGGTATGTTATGCACGGGTCTAAGGCCAGCTTCTGAAGGCAAAAGCTGATGAACTCCTGGTCTCTCAGACAATGTCAATCAATGCTTCTAAGAGGCTCACATCTTCCCTCTTTTGCAGATGGGAGAGGACCATCTCTAAGCCCTCCAAGGACAAGCCATCAGAAGGTGCTTGAGAGAACACAAGGTTGGTAACAACCACTCCCTCCTTGGCTGAAGAAACTCTGCCCCTTGCCTCTCAAGTAGTTTCCTCACCACCTCCTCCAGCCATTCCTATTCATAACCCCACACCTCCTACCTCGCGACTACCACAACATTTGGCCAACATTTCCTCATCCTCTCTGTTATCCATCCCTACATTTGACCTCCTCAATGAGTCATCTCCTCACCATTCTCCATGATAATAGAGTCTCACCAGAAACTCCCTCATATTCCCCATCTTTGTATCCTCCCAACAACATAAATAACTCTATGGAAGATCTTATCCAATTACTCATACCACCATCTGTCATTTCCCCTCCAACCCCAGACAATGCATTCTTCCATACCCTCATATATCATCTCACTCCTATCCTCAAAAAGCTCATTGCTGATGAGATTGCCCCCCTAGTCACCTCCTTAACAAATCTCACTAACCGGCTTGCCTCCTCTTCCCCCATCAATTCTTCAACCCAAGGAATGGCCATAGAGACTTTTGAAGCCATGCAGGGGGAGATGTTCTATGAAAAAGCTCCTACATCAATAGCAGTTCCAACTGTAACAGAAGAATTCCTTGCAGGAGTAGTAACTCCAGCAGCAGCAACAGCAGAAGAAATAGTAACAGTAATAGTAGAAGTAGCAGCAGCAGCAGCAGTTGATTGTGAGATGATTGAGGATATGCCAGAAGTTCTGACTGGTGGATATTATATCATACATCCATCAGTAGATCTGGATAGCATTCTTTCTGTTTTTGCTCCAATTGCTGATTTATCAATAAAAGCCATTGTGTGATATACTCCACCTTCTTCCTCAGAGGTGATAGCCACAATAAGGCCTAGTTTTGAAGAAAGCTCTAAAACTGAAGTTATGATTACTGAGAAAGCTTCAGTAGCTGATACCAAAGTGGCAGTTAAAGAGTCTGATGAATGTGAGTCTGAGTATATGACTGACCCCATCCCTCCAGTCTATGCTCATACTCCTATACCAGCTCCCAAGGCTCCTTCTCCTCCTCCCAAGGTAACTCTCAAGTATATAAAAGCAATTTATGCTTTGTATAACTTTGACAGTGAAAGTAGTGAAGAAATCTACAGTGATGATTCCCCGAAAACCAAGAAGAGGAAATTAAGAAAGAAAGCTCCTATCTCTACTCCCAATCCACATAATGATACTCCATATTATATCAGGCACAACATTGAGCCTTATCCTAATATACCCCAGTGGATGAGAATGTCAAAGAATGAGATGAAATACAAGAAGAAATCTAAGAAGAACCCTCCTCCTCCTCCTCCAAGTTTTCACAAGAGAGATCCTCCACCTCCTCCTCCTCCAGGTGCAGGATCTTCCAGTAGTGGTCAGCAAAAATTTTCCAGCAGCACCAAAACCTATCAGAGACAAGGAAGATCTTCTCAATTTTCTTAGAGGTAGTCAGCACCAACACAGACATCAGCCCTCCTTTAGAAGTTCATATAGTGCTCAGCAGTTTTCCCTCAAGACAACATTCTCTCCTCCTCCATCTCCTGGCAAAGCCAACAGCCCTGAAGGACCTCCAATTCCATCCTATGATCCTGAGACTAGTCCAACTACCAGAATGGATAGATTTAAAGAATCTATTGCTCAATCCCAAATCAGAAAAGCAAGAGAACAGGGTCAGGATACCTCTCAGTATTCTACAATGTCATCCTACAGGAAGAAAGAGATAGAAAGATATCAAGTTGGAAATCTCTTCAATGCTGAAGAGTATATGAATCTGCATCCTGAAGCCATAGTTCCCAGAGCCACATCTCAAAAGACTTTGGGCGATGCAGATATGACTATGACACTAAAACAAGCACAAGATCCTAACAGAGTAATTAAATTTGCTAAATCTTCTGATTCTCCCAAGGACATTTAGGTTATTTATTTTCTGTCTCTATTTCTGTTTGTGAACAGTAACCTCACCCAAATAGGGGGAGATTGTTGGAACCCCTAGGTGATTTGGGCTAGGTTCTCTTGTTAGGGTGTGACCCATGTTGTATAGAAGGGTCAAGTTTTATGTCTTTCTAGTCTTAGGTAAGTCCTATAGATGGAAGAAAAAGGACATGCCTGAAGACAGCTCCAAAATCAGCCCTAGAAGAAAATTCTCTCAGTCTTTTCTCAGGTCGACGGACTCTAAGTGAAATAGAAGAGTTCTGATGTCGATGATTTGGTCTTAGAAGAAAAATTCTGTTGTCTGTAAAGTATGTGTTTCGCTAAATGCTCTCACCACCAAAGATCACTCAGCGCCATAATTATCTCAATGCCATAGTTCACTCAAAGCAAAAGTTTACTCAGAATCAAAGATCACTCAACGCTCTCAATGCTATCAATGACTTAACGCTCTCAATGACTCAACGCCAGATGTGCTATTAACTCAACACCTTCAGTTTGACCAAGTTCTGAGGTCGACAAAAATCAGATTCTCAGATCGATGAACTTAGAGCACAGAATCCGTCAGTTTATGCAGTGCAGTTGTTCATAGAGCTCAGGTTGACGAACAGTTCTAAGGTCGACGATCTCTGATTTCAGGTCGATGAAAGCTGTTCTCTGGTCGACGAAAACTGTAAGTCATATTGTTATTTATTCTTTCTTTTTTTTCTCCTGATTCAATATCTATTATAGGCTATTATTTCCCTGGATAATCAATGCACTTATATCCTTTAAATCGAGTCGTTACTGGCAGCATTGATTGTAAATACTTTCCATAGAATTAATTGCTTATATCTCGGGACAGACATAGAATAGAATATATGACAACATACTTGCCGGTTTTCATTTCCCAGATTTCGGCTGAGTATTTATTGGAGGATTTTTTTTTTGAATTCGAACATGAGGCAGCTATCATCCTGATTATCTCTCTGCCGAATACAAAACAAAAAAGGATCACACTCTTTGATGGACATACAAAAGAATATACAAAAAAGAAGAGAAAAAGAACTGCTCTCAAAAGAAGAAGAAGAAAGAACATCAATCACAATCAAGAGTCTTTCTTCCCCTCTTTCTTTGCTTCCAGGATCTCAAGTGAGAAGAATATTCAATCAGTCAAAGGATCCCTTGAGAGTTGGTCTTATAGCAAAGAACTTCACCCTAGCAAAGTTCCCCTTCCTAAAAAGCTGTTAATCTCAGGGGGAGCTTTGACAATATCTTAAGAACTCTCAAGACTTCTCTCATTTTGCTTGAGAAAAGAGTAGTCCAAATCAACCTCTCTTCCCCACCTCTGTATAGGGTTTTAATTACCATCAAATTTATTCTGGTTGCAAGTCTCCTTCCAAAAGACTTGGGTTGGTTTTTGAGCACCTGATCCAAAGCTCATTGGTTGCAGTCACCTAATCAAAACATGTAGTGGATTGCTACCTAGGGTGGTAGAAGAGTGGATGTAGCCAAGTTTGGGGAACCACTATAAATTTCTTGTGTTGTCTATGTGGCAGTGATTATCCTATGTGCTTGTGCTGTGATACATTTTGCTGAGTAGCTTAGTTATCCTCACTCTAGTTCATTTGCTGTACTTATATCATAGTAATATATTTTATTAAAGTTTTTTTTATTTTTTGTTCCGCAATAATCAAAAAGATTTTAACAACTCTATTCACCCCCCTCTAGAGTTTATCAGAGTTTACCCTATCTTTCAATTGGTTTTAGAGGTTATCTCTATCCATTTCTTTCACTTCCTTCCCGGATGGAAGTGCAAGGATAGGGGAAGAGGTTAGCCCGTCCTTTAGCTCCTAAAATGTTGCCTGGCACTTCTCCGTCCATGTAAATGCTTCCTCCTTCTTCATCAAGGATGTGAGGGGGAGTGCTATCCTCGAGAACCCCTCCACGAACTTGCGGTAGTATCCCGCGAGTCCCAGAAAACTGCGAATATCTGAAGCTGACTTTGGCTATGGCCAATCTCTAACTGCCTGCACCTTGGCCGGGTCCACAGCCAACCCGGCTCCACTGATAGTATGCCCCAATATTGCCACTTATTGCAGCTAGAATTGGCACTTTGAGAACTTAGCGTACATTTGGTGCTCCCTCAGCTTCCTCAAAACCAATATCAAATGTTAAGTGTGGTCCTCCTGTTTTCGAGAGTAGATAAGAATATCATCGATGAAGACTATGACAAATCTGTCCAAGTAGGGTTCGAAGACACGGTTCATAAGACTCATGAACGCGGAAGGCACATTCGTGAGACCGAAGGGCATTACCGTCAATTCGTATAATCCATAGTAGGAATTGAAGGCCGTCTTTGGAATATTCTCCTCTTGGATCCACAGCTGGTAGTACCCGGATCTAAAATCCTGCTTGGAGAACTAGAAGGCTCCCTAAAGATGATTGAAAAGCTCATCGATTTAGGGCAGTGGATATGTGCTGGACCGTAAACCAGTTCAAATCCCGGTAGTCGATGCAGAGCCGCAATGACCCATCCTTTTTTTTGTTGGGTACACTAGATCTATGTACCATATTTGGAGAATATTGATCCTAGTCAATGATATACATCAATATGTATTTGATGTATGTTTAAGTTTCCTTGTGTAGGGTTAAGGATATGAAAAAAAATATTCTAAGTACAAGTGTCGACACTTGTGAAGAATTGTGTCGACACACGGGACATGTGTCGACACCAGCAGCAAAGCATTGTGTCGACACCTAAGAATTGTGTCGACACCAGAACCAGAAGTTGTGTCGACACCAGAAGCCAGATTTATGTCAATACAAGGAAATTGTGTCGACACCTAGAAGCTATGTCGACACCAAAGGCAGGAATTGTGTCGACACTTAAAGTAGGACTTATGTCGACACCTGAGGCAAGGATTATGTCGAAACCTAAAGAAGAGACTATGTCGACACCCAGCAGTTATGTTGATACCAAGAGCAGTTGTGTCGACACACTGGACTTGTGTCGACACATACAAATAGAAGATGTGTCGAGAAGCAGAAGAATGACTGTGTCGACACTTGGAGTATTCTGTCGGCATCATTAAGACTTGTGTCGACACTCTGTCTACTTGTGTCGACACATGAGAAGATGATTGCTGAGTTGATCAAGTTGTGGTTTAGAATATCTAAGGAATCAACTATCATGACTAGTGGGTCGACAGCTGTCATTACCAAAAGGTCTGACACCTTTGTATGAATTAATAGAAGGTTATTACAAAACAGATCAGCTGGTAACCATGAGGAATCTCTATATAAAGGGCTGATCCTTAACAACCAACAGGAACAACTGAGTGAAGGCCATAAAAGCCATCAACAAAGAGAGAGAAGATTCACAACAAGATAAGGGGAAACTCTTTAAGAAGGCAGATCTAGAACAGTCAGCAGAGAAGATTCAGATCTCATTTGAATTAAAGGAAAGAGTTGACAGTGGATCAACTTCTACATTAAGAACAGTCCAACCTTATTTTGTTCTATCAAGAAGCTTTGAAACAGCTAAGTCTGGTTGGAAGATCAAGAACTGATCAAGAAGAACATCAATAGAGGGATCTATCTTATGATATCTTTTGTATATCTTTTATTACACAATTACTTGTAGGATCTGTTGTAGATATGAGCTGTAAGCCTATATTTATAAAGGCTGAGGGAGGGCTGTGAGCCTGAGTGGTAGGACTTGCAAAAGTCTGAGTTGTAAGCCTAGAGATAAGGGCTGAGGCTTGAGGTAGGATTCTGGGAAGGATCTGAGGTAGGACTTGCAAAAGTCTGAGGTGTAGAAACCATTTTGGTTCTGAGTTATAGGATCTTTGGATCATAGAAGAGGAAAGAAGTTAGGCTGAATCCAGTACTTTACTGGATAGGCGATGGGGGGAAAGTTGATGTACCCATACTTGGGGAACCACTATATATCTTGTGTTCTCTGTGTTATGAATATTCTGTGCTGTGTTTTATTTTGTTTGTGCAAAGTAAGATATGTTTAATTGCCTAAAATATTAAAGGAAAAATTAAAACCTATTCACCTCCCTCTAGGTGTTTAGGCTCTTGAATTAAGTCTTTCAAATGGTATCAGAGGGAGGTTACTCAAGGATTGACTTAACAGTCTGAGTAATTCTCCTAGGCAATTTTCAGAATTCAAGAATGGGTTCAAGTGAGAACCAAAAAGAGTTTGGATAAATGAAACTACCTATCTGCAAGAAGTAATGCTTTGGCATATGGAAGGAGGGGGTCAGATTGTTTATGGAAGCTTCTGATCCAATAATTTACATCACAATATAGGAATGACCCTTTATTCTAATGAAGGTATCAGCACTGGATGCAAATATAAAGACTCCTAAGAGTTATTCAGAAATGACAAAGGATGAAATCATCCTGACAACTCTAGCCAAAAAGGCACAGAATTTAATTGTAAGTGCCATAGATGATGCCACCGTTCAGAATCTAGTGCATTGCAAAACCTCCAATGAAATGTGGGACACTCTTATTGTCTACATCGAGGGAACAAAAGAAGTCAGAGAAGACAGAAAATCTATGTTGAATCAGGAGTATGAAAGCTTTAGGCAAGCCAAGAATGACAGCATAATTTAATGCTACAAGAAATTCTTCAGGATTGTAAATGAGCTTATGACTAATGGAAGAGTCTTCAGCACTTATGAACTGAATGACAAATTTCTGAGATCTCTGACAAAGGATTGGGACACCAAGATTTGTGCCATCAGATAAGTGGCCAAGTTGGCAGACACACCTCCTCCCACACTATTTGGGAAGCTGTTTTCATATGAAATGCAGCTTACAGCAAGGAAGGAGGAAGAGAAGAGCCGCAAATCTGAATACAGGGAAAAGTCAGTTGCCTTCAAAGCTGAAGGCACAAGGAAGGGAAGGAGAAAATCTCCTTCTCCTCCCAGAAGGAGTGATGTGGCAGAAGAAGGGATTCCTTACGACACTTCATCAAACAGCCACACCTCAGATGAGGACTTTGCACCCTTCACAAGGCACTTCCAAAGATTCATGAAGAAGAAGAAGTGGAGAACCAGACCTTCTTTATCCTTTTAAAGGATAAGTACTGTAAGAAAAAGAAAACTCCTAAGGAAGACAGGTATGCTTCTAAACCTTATAAACAATCAAATTCTAAGATTGTGTGTTATTGTTGTAACAGGCAAGGACATTTTATAGCAGACTGTCCAGACAAGAGGGCTGAATAGAAAGACAAGAAGAAGCAACAAATGAAGGGCAAGAAAGAAAAATCTTTTATTGCCCAAAAGCAGAAAAGCTGGACAAATTCTTCATTATCTAAATCAAGAGAAGAAGAAGAGGCTGAAGCATATACTGGGTTATTCCCAACTGAAGAGGATTCTAAGGAGATAGAATTTCTACAAATGCTGGACTCCATAAATGGAGTGGAAGAATACTGCTGCAAAGGGCTGATTGCCCTAACAAAAAATGATCAGTGCCTGGATCAAGATGGTCCTAGAAAGGTATATAACTCTCCTACAACATCTGATTATTTTACTGGATCAGAATCAGAAGCATCAGCATCAAGAGATGGGGATGGTTTTGAGTCTGAAGGGGATGTACACCAACTCATTGATGAATATGGTGGATTATTACAAGCTCTAAAGAGAAGCAAACTTCTTGCCAAAGAGCAGACCAAGGAGATTAAGTCTCTTAAGCTGGCTGCAGCATATTCAGCAAAGTTGTTGGATCTAAAATTGAATGAGGTTGCCAAACTGAAAAATATTACTGTTATTTAGATGGGCACAATCTCTTTCAAGGAGAATCATATAAAGAAACTGGAGGCAAAACTTTAGCATGAAAGAGAGCTAGTGGCTAAATTCTCCAAACCAAAATCTGTCTTTCCCTTAATTGACAATTTCATCTCACAAAAAGGGAAGACTAGTCTAGGTTTTAAGGGAAGAACTAGAGCCACCAATTCATAAAGAAAAGGTAAGGCCCCAGTTCAGCCTCTAGCTGCAAAATCCCCTATCTTCTTTAGGAAGGTGATGAATCATACAAACAAGTATGATCATGAAACTACTCATGGTCACTGTGAGTATAGAGTTCAACTTGGCAAGTGTGCAAATGCCAAGATACCACTCTATAAAAAAACCCATCAGATTCAAAAGGAATTCATGGGGTTTGCTGCTCCAGCACCCACACTCAAAAAGATTGTTGGCAACATGACTGTGAAGTCTGTACCTAAGAAAAGGTATAACAGATTTGTGTGTTGGTGTTGTGGAAAGATAGGACACTTTGCCTTGGAATGTTGGTTTAACACAAGTGTTAAAACCAAGAGTAGTTTACCTATCAGAAAATCTATAGGTAAACCTGTTGTTTCCAAGACTAACAAGAACCTAGGACCCAAAAATAACTTGGGTTCTAAGGATGAGTAATCCTTTTATTGCAGGTGAATCCAAGTGACCATACCCCTATATGGTACTTAGATAGTGGCTGTTCTAGACAAATGACTGGAACAAGAAGAATGCTGAGGGACTTTGTACCCATAGAAAATGGTCCAAAAGTCATCTTTGGTGGATCGGAAAAAGGAGTCATCAAAGGATTTTGTAACATCTCTAGTGACTCAATTCCTATCACTAAAGTGGCTTATGTGAAGGGTCTAAAACACAACATTATAAGCATAAGTAAGCTTAATGATCTTGGTTATGACATCTCCTTTCACAAAGGGGAGTGCCAAATTAAAAGGTCAAGTGATCAAGAGATTATTTTTACTGGCACTAGGAAAGGAAATGTTTATTGTCTTAACCTAGATTGTGAGTTAAACAACTCACCTATTTGCTTTGTTGCAGATGAGACAGTCTCACTATGTGTCAAATGGCACAAGAGGCTAGCTCATCTGAATTAGAAGTCCATTGGACTGCTGTTCAGCATGGGATTGGTGAGAAATGGTCCTCATGTCAATTTCCTGAAAGAGGGAGTGTGTTCAGCTTGCCAAAATGGCAAACAGACCAAGTCCTCTTTTCCAGCACTAGATACCAAAGATTCAGTGAGATGTCTATATCTCTTACAATTGGATTTGTTTGGTCCTATGCCAGTTCAAAGTCTTGGTAGGAAAGTATACACATTAGTTGTTGTGGATGACTATTCTAGATACACAAGGGTGTTCTTATTAAGGTAGAAATATGAAACTCCTAGTATTTTCCAGACTTTTGTTAGACAAGTTCAGAATGAATTTAACAATTCTGTGGTAAAAATAATAAGTGACCATGAAACTGAATTTCAGTATGAATGTATGAAAAAATCTTGTGAAGAACTTGGGATTCATTAAAAATTCTCCTCTCCTAGAACACCTCGGCAAAATGGGATTGCTGAAAGAATGAATAGAACTCTCGTTGAGGCTGGTAGAACTCTACTCAGTGACACTACTCTCCCTGAATATTTCTGGGCTGAGGCAGTAAATACTGCTTGTCATGTTCTCAATAGAGCATCCATCAATAAGAAACTTAATTTGACTCCCTATCAGATTTTGAAAGACAGAAAACCAAACATTTCTTATTTTAGAATCTTTGGTAGCAAGTGTTAGGTCCTAGTGAATGGTAAGCACTACCAAACAAAGTTTGCTGCAAAATCCCTAGAAGGGATATTTGTTGGGTACAACAACAATAGTAGGGCATACAGGATCTACAACTTGACTACCCAAGTTGTAGAAGAATCAGTTCATGTTGTCTTTAATGAGTCTAGATTGATTAACGAAGAATTATCTAGTGTTTCAGTTAGTACTACAGGTCTAACAGATAGGCTGGACAAGATGACCATCAATGATGAAGCTCTTGCTAGGATGAATGATGCATGCTGTCTACGGGGAGAACAAAACACACTTGAAGAAGAAGAGAATGTGGAGCATCAGGTGGAGGAAAATGAAGAAGGTCATGAGGTAGACAAGTTTCCTCCAGCAAGAAGACACCTAAAGGTTCATCCATCTCACCAGATAATTGGAGATGCAAGTCAAGGTGTTCTAACAAGGAGCAAGAGCATGAACACAGTTTTGTGTTCTAGCTTTTTGTCTCAAATATAACCCAAAAAGTTTGAAGAAGCAATGTTAGATACTAACTGGGTTAATGCAATGCAAAAAGAGCTGAATCAATTCAGGAGATGCAAAGTCTGAAAACTGGTTCCTAAACCTAAGGATCACAATATCATAGGAACCAAGTGGATCTACAGAAACAAACTTGATGAAAATGGAACAATCATCAAGAATAAGTCCAGGCTGATAGCAAAAGGCTATATACAAGAGGAAGGAATAGACTTTGATCAAACCTTTGCCCCAGTAGCAAGACTAGAGGCTATAAGGATGTTCCTGGCCTATGCAGCCTATCAAGGGTTCAATGTATTTCAGATGGATGTGAAGTCAGCATTTCTAAATGGTGACCTGAAAGAGGAAGTCTATGTATAACAACTCTCAAGTTTTGTAGATCCTCACTGTCCTAATTATGTATATAGGCTTAGGAAAGCCCTATATGGTTTGAAACAAGCCCCCAGGGCTTGGTATGAAACCTTGTCTGCTTTCCTTATTGAGAATAAATTCTCAAGGGGAAAGATAGATCAAACTCTATTCTATAGGAAATCCAAAGGCAAAATAATCTTAGTACATATATATATGGATGACATTATCTTAGGATCTACTGAGAATAACCTTTGCAGAAAGTTTGCCAAAATTATGCAAGGGAAGTTTGAAATGAACAGTATGGGTGAACTGAAGTTCTTTTTGGGACTTCAAGTCAGACACACTGATAATGGATTATCCATATCTCAGTCTAAGTTCACTAAAGAGTTGATTAAAAAATATGGAATGGACTCAGCTTCCACCATGACAAATCCAATGGGAACAAGTATGCCTATAGGCAAAGATGAGGCAGGGAAACCTGTTGATTAGTCTTTGTATAGAGGGATAATTGGCTCCCTACTTTACTTGACTTCCAGTAGACCTGACATCTTGTATGCAACATGTGTCTGTGCCAGGTACCAAGCATACCCTAAGGAATCTCATTATACTGCAATTAAAAGGATTTTGAGATATCTCAAGGGCACACCTAATCTAGGTGTTTGGTACCCTAAGAATAGAGATTTCACACTAACTGGTTTCTCAGATGCAGACTTTGCAGGATGCAAAGAAGACAGGAAAAGTACTACAGGAACCTGTCAATTCCTAGGAGGAAGACTGGTGTCTTGGTGCAGCAAGAAGCAGACCAGTGTAGCTATATAAACAGCTGAGTCAGAATATGTAGCTGCAGGTAGCTGCTGTGAACAACTATTATGGATAAAGCACCAACTAGAAGATTATGACATCAAGGTTAGTAGAATTCCACTGTTCTGTGATTCTACTAGTGCTATTTCTATTGCTAAGAATCCTGTATCACACAGTAGAATAAAGCATATAGAAATTAAATTCCATTTCATCAGAGAAAATGTAAAAAAATAAAATATTAGTCTAGAGTTTGTGAATACAAATAATCAAATTGCTGATATTTTTACAAAACCTCTAGATGAAACTAAATTCAATTATTTTAAAATTAAATTAGGTATGTTAAATCTAGATTAGGTTAGCACAACCTACCTTTAGTAGAACATGTAAGCTCAAGTTTACATAGGAAATTTGGCTGAGTACCAAGTTTGTGTCGACACAAGCAGACCTTGTGTCGACACTCTCAGTATGTTGTGTCGACAAAGAAAACGGATGTGTCGACACAGAAATAATATCTGTGTCGACTGAAGAGAAGATGTCGACACAACTATGTCGAGACTATATAACTAGAGGACTTTTTTGTCGACACACAAGAGTTGGTGTCGACACAACTATGTCGAGACTTTCAATTAGCTGATTTTTTAGTCGACACACAAAAATCAAAGTCGATACACTGTGTCGAGACATGTCGAAAACTATGTCGATACTAACATAAGTATTTTGACATATACATGTGTCGACTAAACCTTAGTATTATCGAGACCTAGAACTATTCTGTCGACACATATAAGATTTTGTCGACTAGTCGTAGTGCTAAGGCACGTCTTTTGAACTCCCCTTTACACTTAGACTATAAATAGGTGAAGCCAAAATCTGGTCGACTACGCTTTCTAATTTCCTGGCTCTGCACCCTCTATCGACGAGAATCATCTTTCCTCTTCACCTCCATCTCTCTCTTCCGGTAATGGCACCTCATCCAGAAGAAAAGGTGATCGAAGGATATGAGCTAGTCTGTGGTGGGTTCACAACAGCATCGTCAGAGATTCAGGGAGTAATTGCCTTTATCTCAGACATCGGTTTGGAATTCTTGGTCTCTGAACAAACCAAGATATGGAAGAAAGAGGTTCTGGAATTTTATTCTTCTGCAACTACAGACGCAGACGGGAAGAAGATGAAAGCAACTATTCAAGATACCCGGGTAAAGATTATCTTAAAAACAATCTGAAACGCACTCCAACTCACATAGGTTAAGGAAGAAGATGACGTACAACCATCTATGATCAAGGAGGCCTTACAATGGTGTGGGTTAAACCCAAAAACTATGATAGGATCATCTATCAACCGAAAAGGGATGAATTCACAAGGGAAGTTCCTTTCTGAGATTGTAGGGAAGGTCATACTGTGCAAAATAGGTGGACTTGACAGAATCTCAGCCACCATATTCCACCTGATGACCAGGATCATTTTCAAGTTCAAGATTGATTGGACAACCATAGTCTTTGATAGTTTACGTGAAGGTATCAAGAAACCGAACCTGGGGAGAATTATGAGTCTATGCCTATCATCTATAATACTTGAAGTAATGTGCCAACTTCCTGGTACAAAAATCAATCATATGAGAAGAATGGACATAAGGATCCTGTCAAGATGGGATAGGGTGTTTACTAAGGAGGTTACTACTCCTCAAAAATAGACCAAAATAATACAGAAGAAGAAGAAAGTTATTCAACAGGAAGAATCATCTAGTGATTCAGAAGAAGAGGTGGTCTTCAGTTCTGATGAAGACAGGCAACAACAGCAAGATGCACAAGGACAAGTGGACAGTAGTATGCTCCTAGAGCAACAAAGAATCTCTACTCCAGGAGGAGAAGACCCTGCACCAGCTGTATAAGACACTATACTTACTGATCTGCCTGATCAAGGGGGAGTAAATGATGCTGCTACACTAGACAGTGAATTAGCAGCTGATACTGTGATGGATATAGTTTTTGATATAAATAAGGAAGCACTACTTCATGTAGAGGAAGAGGTACCTGAGGTGCAAATGAAGGATACTGCTCAGATTGGGCAAGAAAGTACCTCCTTCCTAGAAAGGTCACATGAAAAGGACATTGAAGTGTAGGAAAAACAATGTATTTTACCAACTAATCATATTCCTCTTGTTCAAATGTTGTAGGAAGTAACCTTGGAGGAGTTGTTCCCTGACTCACCATCAGTAAGGACTGAGGGGGAGCAACAACCACAGGACAATGAACTTCCAGAGACTGAGGGGGAGGAATTGCTGAAGGATACTATAGACAAAGAGACTGTTGACATAGAAAGTTCATCTTCTGATGATGAACTTGGCTAAGAAAAGGAAACTTGCTATAATGAAAAAGCCAACTTGGCTAAGAAAAGGAAACTTGCTATAATGAAGAAGAAAAGATCTGGCTATAAGAGGGCCTTACAAACAGCATCACCACCTCCAGCTCCAAGTATGGAATTAAATTCCTTAATGGTCCAATTACAACTAAAACTGGATGCACAAAGGACTGCTTTTGAAACGTATGTGGATGAATCTCATAAGGAGCTGCAAAACCAGCTAGCTCAGGAAATCAAGTCAATCAGATTTGAAGTGAGTCTGCACAAGAAAGAAATGATAGACTGCTTTGAGAAAGAAGGCCATGTAGTTGTGTATCTGGCCACTCAGCAGCAAGAATTGAAAACTCAAGCAGCTAATTCCGCAGAGAAACAGGCCTATATCGTAGAAAATCAATTTAAAACATATGAGAATCTCACGGATTCTCATAAGGAAATTCTCACAAAGATTGTAGCCCTATCTGTTGCTGTCAAAATAAAAGTTACAAAACTAATTGAGACTGATCTAGCTGCGGTCAAAACGGTGATAGCGGCTGTCCAAACAGCTATTACAACTCAAATTCATAAATTTGGGGTCTACTACAGAGAAGGGATTGATCATCTGGAAGGTCAAGTCAGATTTCACAAGAATGATCTCAGAGATCATATTAAAAGAGAAGTCCTAAAGGGGGAGAGAGTGTTAGTCCAAGCTAGTTCTGAGCATGCCAAATGAGTTTCTAATACCATCAGATCTACTCTTGAATTCCCTCCTTTATGTGATGATGATAATATGGATGAATCTGGAATACAACCTGCATATGTAGAGGGAGATCAGCCAGAAGGTTCTCAGGTCTTATATCCTCCTGCTAATTTTGAGATGGTTCATGACCAAGTGCAGAAAATGTACAGCCCTCCATAAGAGGCACAAAATGTGGTCTTTGAGAAAGTTGAAATGTCAGAGGCTTCCAAAGTTGCTCAAAGGGAAGAATTGCTATCTAAGAAGAGATTCAGGGAACAGGCTGAGTTAAAGCAAGACTTTGAACAATGGAGCCCTACATTAAGGAACATAATTCTCACTACATGGAAGGTTGTTAAGGACAAGACCTATGATAGGGGTAAGTTGTACTCAGAGTAGGAGTGGAATAAATATCAAGCTAGACAGGAAGACATTCTTCAGCATAGGAGGAGTGCAAAAGCTGGGAAGCTATCTGCCAATGCTATAGAGCCCAGCAAGTATTTTCTTAAGCCCTTTCACTACTTTAAAAGGCAAAAAATAAAAGCTGAAGAACTAAAGAAAAATGATCTTAAAGGAAAGAAGCCTGCTGAAAATACATAATCAGCTGTGAAGGCAAAGATAAAGTCTGGTCAAGGCATTGTCATAAGGGAGCCTAGCAAATCTTAGGATAGTTAGGCTTATGATAAGAAACAATGTAACTTTTTGATTTTTGCTCTAAGTAAAAACATGTAAAATAAATATTTTCTGCTTATAAAAATCAGTTTTATTGTTTATTTTAGATTGTTTACATTGTTTGAATGTTTACTTGCACTGGAATGAATGTACATCTATGTTTTATGTGTTTTATCTTGACTGGTGTATATCTCTGACTAAGGATTATGACTTCTCCAAATAGAAGGAGATTGTTGGGTACACTAGATGTATGTACAAGATTTGGAGAAGATTCATCCTAGTCAATGATACACATCAATATGTATTTGATGTATATTTAAGTTTCCTTATGCAGGGTTTTGGATTGGAAGAAAAATATTCAAAGTACAAGTGTCGACACTTGTGAAGAATTGTGTCGACACACGGGACTTGTGTCGACACCAGCAGCAAAGCATTGTGTCGACACCAAAGAATTGCGTCGACACCAGAACCAGAAGTTGTGTCGACACCAGAAGCCAGATTTGTGTCGACAACCAGAAATTGTGTCGACACCCAGGAATTGTGTCGACACCCAGAAGTCATGTCGACACCAAAGGCAGGAATTGTGTCGACACTAAAAGTAAGACTTATGTCGACACCTGAGGCAAGGATTATGTGGACACCTAAAGCAGAGGTTGTGTCGACATCCACCAGTTATGTTGAGACCAAGAGTAGTTGTGTCGACACACTGGACTTGTGTCGACAAATACAAATAGAAGATGTGTCGAGAAGCAGAAGAATGACTGTGTATACACTTGGAGTATTGTGTCGACATCATCAAGACTTGTGTCGACACTTTGTCTACTTGTGTCGACACATGAGAAGCTGATTGCTGAGTGGATCATGCTGTGTTAGAGTCTCTAAGGAATCACCTTTCATGACTGGTGGGTCGACATCTGTCATTACCAACAGGTCTGACGCCTTTATCAGAACTAATAGAAGGTTGTTACAAACCAGATCAGCCGGTAACCATGAGGAATCTCTATATAAAGGCTGATCCTTAACAACCAACATGAACAACTAAGTGAAGGCTAGAAAAGCCATCAACAAAGAGAGAGAAGATTCACAACAAGAAAAGGGGAAACCCTTTAACAAAGCAGATCTAGAACAGTCAGTAGAGAAGATTCAGATCTCATTTTGAATTCATGGAAGGAGCTGACTGTGGATCAACTTCTACATCAAGAATAGTCCAACCATATTTTGTTCTATCAAGAAACTTTGAAAAAGCTAAGTCTGGTTGGGACTGAAGATCAAGAACAGATCAAGAAGAACATCAATAGAGGGATCTATCTGGTGATGTCTTTTGTATATCTTTTAATACACAATTACTTGTAGGATTTGTTGTAGATCTAAGCTGTAAGCCTATATTTATAAAGGTTGAGGTAGGGCTGTGAGCCTGAGTGGTAGGACTTGCAAAAGTCTGAGTTGTAAGCTTAGAGATAAGGGCTGAGGTAGGGTTGAGACCTGAGGTAGGATTCTGGGAAGGATCTGAGGTAGGAATTGCAAAAGTTTGAGGTGTAGGAACAATTTTGGTTCTGGGTTGTAGGATCTTTGGATCATAGAAAGAGGAAAGAAGTTAGGCTGAATCTAGTACTCTACTAGATAGGCGAAGGGGGGAAAGTGGATGTACCCATATCTTGGGGAACCACTATATATCTGGTGTTCTCTATGCTGTGAATGTTTTGTGCTATGTTTTATTTTGTTTGTGCAATGTAAGATCTGTTTAATTGCTTAAAATATTAAAGGAAAAATTAGAACCTATTCACCCCCCCCCTTCTAAGTGTTTAGGCTCTTTAATTAAGTCTTTCATTTTTGACGAATAACACTGGTGCTCCCCACGGTGATGAGCTCGGTCGAACAAATTCTGACTCCACAAGCTCCGGTAGCTGTGTCTTGAACTCTGCTAGCTCCTTTGGGGCCATCTTGTATGGTGCCCGAGATACGGGCCTCGCTCCTGGCACCAACTTAATCAGGAAGTTCATGTCCCTGGCCGGTGGCAACCCAAGCAATTTCTCCAGAAATACGTTGGAGAAATCCCGAACCACTGAAATGTCAACCATAGGAGTTTCTACTCCCGCCATCTCGAAGCAGATAATATAAACCTCCTCTCCTTGCTCGTGGGCCTTAATAGCCTGTACAGATGATAATAAAAGATGATAGATAGGTCTAATACCTTCGACGATGACGTAGGATTCCCTGTGTCTCAATGTGATCCTCTTCGATGGGCAGTCTATCTGGGCATGGTTCCAATGCAACCACATCATGCCTAGGATCAGGTCGAAGTCTGGAATTTTCAAGATCAATGTCGGTGCTTCAAATGCCTTCCCTCCAATTTCATCCTCCATGTTGCACTTGGAAGATGATAATAGCTCCGATCCGTCGGGTAGCCGCACCCTCATCATCAAGCCCGTGAATCGTTCCACACCATCTAGCCCTTCAACAAAATCTTCTTATATGAATGAGTGTGAGGCACCCGTATAGAACAGCGTATGCGGGCTTGCCGTTGATAAAGACTATGCCTGCGGTTGGTTTGAGTTCTTAATTTAGTTGTTTATTCTACAAGGTCAAGCCTCATATATTGAATAAAATCTTAAATTCATAATATAATTTAAGTACCTATGATGACCTCCTCAGGATTCTTCGGCTCGGTGAGGTCTAATGTGTACATCTGCTCTTATCATCTGCCTCGACCATAATGTCCTCGGCCTCGGCCTCGACCTCGTCCTCTGCCTCTGCCCTACTATGCTGGAGGGGCTCCTGGAGGTGGAGGAGGAGGAGTGTGTTAATTAAATTGATGCGGGCACTCAGATCTATAGTGCCCCGGCTGGTGGCACCCATAAAAAACTACCTGCCGCTGGCCACGATCATCTTGCCTCATCAGACCATGCACCTGTAGAGGTGGGGGGCTAAAACTGTAGGAGGCCTCTGCTCCTGCCTGAAGTTGGGACGATGACGTCCCCTACCCCTCTTGTAACCAATCGCCCTGCCTCTCTTGGAGCCCCTGTTGCTCTCCACTGATTATGACCCATCTAACGGCCTCTTTCCTCGGCTCTACACCATCAGCTAGTCTGCCTCAAGCTTCTTGGCCATCTCTATGATCTATGTCGATGTTCCATGAGAGATGAACAGTAGAGCATATCTGGTGGAGTACTTAAGCCCTCAGTAGAACTTCTTAGCATATCTTTTATCATCTGTGTCATGAATCCCTGCGAACCTGGCCCGATGGGAAAACTCTCTGATATTCTATAATTGACCTTGTCCCCTATTTGAGGTTCAAGAACCTCTCTTATAGCTCATCCCTGTCCGTGGAGGACATAAAGTGATCCAAGAACGCCTCACTGAATTCTTCCTATGAGGTATTTGACAGCTCCCTATCATCATATGTGGAGTCCAGCATGGACTTCCACCACCTCTTTGCATGGACATCCAATGTAGAAGATGCCAAAGGTACTTCTTGGCTGACAGGGCAGCTGATGTCTGCCAGCATCTCCTGTATTGCCTCAATCCAATATTTGGTCTTCACCGCATTCTCTGTCCCGTTGTACATCGGTGGGGACAAGCCCTTGAAGGCACTTAACCAGTTTGATCCCGGATTTGGCAGCTGTACTGGGACCTGCCGGGCTCTGAAGGCCTCAAGAATGGACGTCAAGGTCTATCCCATCTCCATCCGCTGAAAAGGAATGGTAGCTAGTGGGGGAGGGACCACATTCTCCGGTACGGTGACCTGCGTAGGCCGCATAAAGGTAAGGTTTATATTAGAATTTGACTAACTCATTGCTTAGGTGGACTGTATTATGTGACATTTTACACATGGGCACACAATTGCTTCCGCTGCATAGTTTGTCCGCAAACTAATGCTCGAGAGGGGTGACTAAGTGTTGTGGACTTCTTCTCTTATGATTGTTTGTTCAAGTGATACTAGTTTGTAAGACCCCTTCCCTTACCAAGGAGGCTCAAGGTCTTATGCCCAGTAACGCCGCCTTATGGTGACACTAACTCACGGGTTAGTCGACACTATAAGACGTCGGTCATGCTGGCTAGTACAATCATATAACCTGTTCGGCCAATAGAGAAATAAAAGTATAAAGCAGAGTAAATAACAACTATTCCAAAAGTCACAATACTATCATATATAAAAGAAAATGAAAGTACAACAATCCAAATGAGTACACAAAAGAGAAAGGGCTTATGCCCTGTACATGATATCAAATCTCTCTCTCAAAATGACAACATGCGGAAGCTAATCTATAATCAGTAAGGTCATCCCACCTGACGATGGGTTGCAGTAGTAGTAGTAGGTGTTGGTGGTATCAGCTCCTTACATCCTCCAACCTCGTCCTGTTGGTCGTGCTGGTGCTCCATCTCCCCGAGCTCCTAAAATTATTTGGTCATCGACCGTTAGTCAAAAAGACTAAGTCATTTTTTTCACACCTCGCCCCCGCAGCTCCTAGGTACCGGGCGGGAGGATGAAGCGGAGGACAATAAGGGGTATAAAAAGGAATCAGGTGACAGTGGAACTATACTACCATGTATATGAAGTATCAACTATTTCTACTCTTGCAGTTCTATGTATATAGCATATGTAAAGTAAGTAAGAACAGTATTGAAAGTAAGTAAAGTGTTGTAAGTAAAACATAGTAAAGAACGGAGCAGAAAGTAAACTATCTACTGCTAAACTACAATCACAGAAGTCCCATAACTTATATGAATGCCCATACAAACTTAAAAGTTAAGGTTTCCAAATATAACTTATCATATAAAAGAGCCTATACTAGTTTATATGATAAGGATCTATGGTGCGTATGACATAATTATGAATGTATGTTTTGCATGCGGTTTATGATTCAGGCAAGTGCAACTCACACACACAACTCTGTGATCACAGACCTTTAGTTCCTACTTTTTGGAGCTAGCATCACTCTCTGGTACCACCATTGTGGCTACGGCAACAGCGGAACGGGAGCTTCTGCTTCCTAGGCAGGTATACACACTACCAAGCCCAGACCCTTCGTACGCCTCTTTAAATGTCCTAGGTGCACTCTAGAGTCTCTGTGTACTGATGTTGGCCAACTGCCAGACTTTCTTGGTCGGGTGTGCGTTTTCGGGGATTGTCCTCCAGACCGCAGTATAAACAACCTACTGACCCCTCAAACCACCACACCTCACCAGAGTCACTGTACTGCCATCAGTGTGACGATTAGCCCAGTACCGCATGACCCACCACTAGTTTTGTTTCTATGCAAATGCAAAGTATCTCCACCCGAGCCTCCAGCTCGCAGGACCAAACCTGTCCTGATGTAAACCTCTCGAGCCTTTAGATTGAAGGATTAATTGTCCTGAATCCTTCCAACCCATCACGGGTGAGATCAAACATCAAAGTTTTTTTCTGAAACCCTCCAACCCTTCGTGGGTGAGAATGTTACCACATTCACTTAGCCTGTCAGACTACTCCTATCTAATGGTTATTAAGCTTAGCAATTTAGAGTTAATCCCAGGACTGCCTAGGGTATGCCCAATGAAGGGGTCTCGGAGGGCACTAGGAACCAAGATGGGATGAAGCCCAAAGTTCCCTTTTGCAAGGATATTTACTTTTATTAATGTCTATCCTTTTATCCATACCCTACTCTCGTTGTTACTCTGGAACGATCCTAATGACTTATTGTATTATTGGGGAATCGGCGGTCTTCCGCCGGTCTCCGTTCTAACTACTGACCTTGGGGTTTTGAGCTCTATCACTCGATACTATGAAGTGACCTACTAGACACTAACCAGGGTTTATCTTCTCAATATAGTTATCAACTCAACCTTCTATCATATCCCTTGTGGATCCCAGTAATACCTGTTACTTTTGCTAAGCGCAACCCATACCCTAATACTTACCCGCATGGTAGGACTTCCAATTCCTTGGTCAAAATGCCCCTAATTAATTATCATGGGTTGGTATTGTGTATGATGTTGACCATTTAGGTTTTCACCATTTCTCTAAGTAAAATAAGGGCCTAAATTAATTCCTTTAATTGTGTGACCTATGTCACATTGCACATGATGTACTACTTATAATGATTTATTCTATTTAAGAAATTTATCAGGTGTTCTAAGAAGTAAAATATGACTGCCCACCAGATTTCCCAATTTTCCCAAGTAATTTCTATTTGATTTTCATTTAACAATAAAATCTCAATTTGCCTACTTTCCAAATGAAGCATAGTATGTATACCACCAAATTTTTTGGGAAAATTACTGGAGATCCATAATTATAAAATCAAACTGAATACAAAATGTTAAAGTTCTAAACTGTCATTTGACCTAACAAAATTCCAAAGTACCATTATTACCAAAATGCCATTATTATGGTTTTCAACATACTAAAGCATCTAAAAATCCTCAGATAATTACAAAAGTATTATATCATGTAAATAAGCTACTGAAATTTTTTCCATATTATTCCAAAAATAATTTCATTTATTTTTAATTAATTTACATAATGGGCAAAATAGTAATTCTACTTAAAATCCAAGATAAAATTATCTAGCAGCCCCATGATTTTTTCTAAAGATAAGCTATAATCCATTTAAGCTTGTGACAAAATATGAGAATTTAATATCATCTCTATCCATAGTTTCAAATTTTTGTTTCTAAATTCCCTAATTTTCAAAAATTCCAAATAAAGGGATTTTTGATCCCAAAAATCTAATTCTTTCTGTGGGAGGTATATTTCACCCCTATAAACCTTTGTCCATAGTTTCATGGACATTCAATTTTCTAAATGGTCTAAATTCCCATTTTGTTAATTGTTACTATAAGCACCCCAAACCTAAACCTACCTTTCTCATGCAAGTGAGATTACCCAACATGCAGGGGTCAATAGAGAATGAAATTCCTACCACGGTCTTACATTGACCTAATGAACTTGACACCAAAATTTGGAGCCATTTGGGGTTGTATTTCTCTAAATATACAATTAATTTAAATATGTGTATTTTACAAAATACTATAGAAAATATTTCTCCAAAAATTTTCATTTTTGGACAGAGTCTAAGTTTAACATAATCACAAGCATGCCAAAAATCTTGGGTCATGTGGACTTTTGGTATGGCTAGGGCACCCATTCAAAGTTCCGCCCTAGCCAAGGACTAGTCTTGGTAGAATTATCCTACAAGGAGTTCTACTGTTCCAAATCATGGCTTTAGGGTGGCAAAATGAATTTAAGATCAAGGCCTACATTTTTCCTATAAATCACAAGCTCTGAAAATGCCTCTAAAAGGCCAAGAATCAACATGCAAAAAGGCTGTAAAAGTGTGACATAATTAACACTATTCATATATTAATATCAGGAAATGTTTAATAATGAAATACTTGGACAGCATCGGGTCATTGTCCCCATCAGCCGACAGTTGAGACCGAGCCATCCTAGGACAGGTTTGCTGGCTTATTCCGACCACCTGGGCCGGCGCCATCGCCGGCGATTATTGCCACCACCTTCGTTGAGGTGGTCGCTAGCGTTTCCCGGTGGTGAGGCTGCTAGAGGCGGCTCCTCCGGCGATCCCGAGCAAGAGAAAATGCTCAAGAAAATGCGCTCTATCTCACATGGAATCGGGATCAATTCAGCCTGATGTATCGCCTAGTTGAGCTAGAAAACTAGTACGGGGTGAGGTGAGGTGAAACCGATCTAGAGTCGGGCTTGGCGGCGGGTTTGGTGGCAGTGAGCAATGGCCGAAGCATGCTCTAGAAATCTACCCCGATTTCTGGATTCTCCAGCAAAAGCAGTGCTCCAAAAGTCAATCTCCACTAGCCGGAGCTCACTGAAGGAGATGGTGGGCTTAATTTTGGCTGGGAGTGGCTGTATAGGGAGATATCACCAAAGTGGATTTTGGCCACCACTTTGGATGCTTCACCCTTGGTTCCAAGTGGCCACCAGCCCCTCATTTCTATTGAAATGTGGTTGGGAGCTCAGCCAAGAGGCTTGAGCAGAGGGAAGGAGGGCCATATGGCCTTCATCCCCTCTTTCCCTCTCTTCTCTCTCCTCTTTTTCCTCAAAATTCCAATTTTACCCCCATGGATGTGTTCTCTTTCCTAATTTAAAGGGCTAGGGGATGTACTTGACCTCTTGGGCTGGTCATGGGCTTTGACTAATGGGCTTAGAAAATGGGGAGTGGGCTTGGCTTCTTCTTTCATCCTTTAGGCCTTTTTGTTGACTTGTTGACTTTTGGGGTTGACTTGGTCAACATGGTGAGTGGGCTGACCCCACTTGAAGGTCATGGACCCTATGGCACCACCCAACTTGGGTTGGGCCATGGTGGTGCCCTACTTGGTCAAATTGGGCCTGTAGGTGTGGGTTTTACCAAACTAGAGTTAGGCTTGACATGGGTCAACTTGGGTCAATATGTGACCAAATGGCATGGCTTAGGGTTTACTTAGATTGTTTTTTTAGGGTTAGGGAATAGTGGTGGGGTCAAGGTGTGGCTAAAGTTCCAATTTAGACTAGTTTGACCTAAATTGACTGGGGCCCTATAGTGGGCCCCATGTGGGTACACCCTATCCCCATGGGTCAAACCTAGCCTAGACCCATGCCCCCACCACATGTATTAACCCAATCTATGTAAAGGGGGGGGGTCTAATAGGAAATGGGATGTTACACGATCTTCCTTCTTGGATAAGTAAAGTCCTTTTGGCATCTGCATGGAATCCCTCACCAAAAGGTGGAAAAGCGAAGGAAATTCCTTTGGGTCGATTCATGAAATCCCCAGTAAGTCGTGCATATAGATCCAAAAATGTGTAGTACGGAATATGCATATTGTGTGAAGCCCATCTAGGCAGGTTGGTTTGGATTGGTTATGTTTATTTTGCATGCCGGAGAAGTCTCCAAGTATAAACGAGTAATATACGGGGTTTGCGGGGTTGTACCTTTGAACTGAAAGTAACAGGAAGTACTGGAGTTGCATTCCAGGAAAATACCCTTAAAATTCTACGGTTTTAACAACAATTGGATATCGTCGAGCCATAATGAGTATCGCCAACAACGATAGCTCTTTGTGAGCTATTTGTGTTATGTGCTATGATAAGACCAGTGTTTCTGGCACTATTGGATGTTTCAGGTTTTGGGTTAAGTTTGGGCACAGATAGAGAACTTCTGTTGGTCTCATCAAGCGATCATGACAAACGCTGGAAATAACTCCCTTTTGATTGTAAAGTTTGTCTCTGGGAGACTGTGAGGCTAATTTGTGAGCAGTGAGCTCCTAAAGTCTAGTGAGCTGAACAGACAAGGGGAAGCCGACCTGCGTCAATCTAGACATTGAATTGACGATTTGAGCAACGGGAAATTACTGAACTGTATCTGCACAATGGTTGTATAACTCTAGTCCCTAAGTTATTGGCGTTCGTTAGGATCATACAATGAGAGTATTAGGTTGTATGCCGTCAAGAGTAAAGTCTCAGGACTGGGGCTGTGGAGACTGTGATTGCTCAAAGTTAACCATTTTGTCTGGGACCTTTAAACGGTGATGGAACCCTGGCGACAGGTACACCAAAAAATGTGCCCTAAGTGCACATGACGTTTGGTCGTTGAGGCATTCGTTTGTGATATATAGAACTGCGCGTGAGTGCACATACTTGTGATTTATCTACTTATGAAAATCCTATGCCTGCGAGGAAGGAATACCACTGCCCTGGGAAAGGGGTGGGATCGTTATAAATTGGTTAGCTTAATGCTGACCGATACCTTGTTTGCCACCCTTGTGGTAATTTTTCCCTGTACAGGTGCTGGAGAGCCGAGCGGAAAATAGAAGGTTGAATCCCGTATTGCTATGCTGGACCTCAAAGGCCGAGTAGAAATTTCTTACTAATTTTATGTGATTCTGACCTGCATGCCGATGTTTGTAAACCACATTTGTGAAGTATAACGGTAAGGCCTTAAGGCCATAACTTTTGTGTATTTGTAAGTGACATTCCTATTATATATATATAAATGATTTGGTTTATATATAGTGGACATTCATTTAGTATGAGTTCACGCAACCCTAAAGCTTCCACTAGAATGCTCTGTGTGAGGATTCGAGTAACTTTTGATAATAACATGTAATCTCGCCTTCTATTTGTTGAATATAGTGTGGGGCCCCGGCCGGACCCTCTATTATATTTCATGTGACGGACATAGGTGTTGCAATTTTGTGCCAGCTTGTCTTGGTCTTCCTCCTGCAAATTCATGGTCAAGTTCTTTTTAGGGGTGGTGAGCACGTGTAAGTACGGACCGTTATAACATAAATGAACTCAAGAATGTCCACTTATGAATGAAAATACACCTGTTTGAGGAACCTGCGCATTCCTACTCGTCGTTGTCTCTTTGCAAATTTGCTATAGTGTATCTTTTACACGTATATGTGACTCGCAGTGGTGCGGGGAAGTCTGAGCCCCATTGTTCTGTTCAAAGTGCGGTACCAGTTTAGGTGCCCAAACCTCCTACTTCTGCGGAGATAGTGCATTTAGTTGTTGAGGCGTTGTTTGTAATGATACACACACACCCTACTAGGTAGGCGTAGACAGTAATGGTGCCAGAATAGGTTGGTGTGAGGCTAGAACCTATGGAGGCTGTGGTAGATTTACGAGCAGCGGAATGAAAACTGAAGCAGCTCATGAGTTTCAGTCCTCCTACGTTCACGAGGGTAGATCCCCAATGCAGGTAGAGGAATGGCTTGCCCGAGTCAAAAGAATTTTAGGCATTATGAATTGATGAGGAACAGAAAGTCACCTTGGCCACTTTCTTATTAGAAGGAGAGGCTCGGCTTTGGTGGGATTAAATGGAGTTGCACCACTTAGTAGGCAGACAACTAACGGTGGTCTCGATAGGGGAGTTTTCAAGACTGTTCTTGGCAAAGCATCTGCCGTCGCCGCAGTGCATAGCCATGGAAAATAATTTTCAGCATCTAACTCCGGGTGAAAGTACTGTCGATACCTACTTACATGAGTTTCAAGGTTGGGACGCTATGCGGGCTCTATCTTTGCTGAAGAAGAGCGTAAAACCAATAGGTTCTACAAAGGGCTCCGGGATGAGCTGAGATACCTGCTTTCGAGTTCGGTGAACCAAGGATTTAAAGCATTGGTGGATACGGCGCGTGCGCTGGAAAAAGACTTAAAGAGGGTGTAGGGTAAGATGGACTTGGTTGTGAAAAAGCCCGAGTTCAAAGCGCCGCACCCGGGAAAATCTATCTACAGAAAGAAATAGGGCCGAAAGTCCAAATTTCTTGACAGACTTCCTCTACTGTAGCTTCTCGAGCAACGTCTGGGCAAGGCCCTAGGACGTCCTATTCTTATGGAAAGCCGGGAAACTCCGTGACTGTCAGAGTGGTCCTCCGAAGGGTGATAAGAAAGCAGGAGCAACATATGCTGAAAAGGGTAAAGCAGTGGAATCCACTGCTTCCCAGTATGCCCCAGCTCAGCCAAGGGTGTACAATCTTGGCCAACAGGAGGCCATAAAGTAGAATGACGTCATCACAAGTATGATTTAAGCTACCATTTTATTGGTTTCCATACTTCATACCTTGTGTGTGGCTTGTGTATAATTTGTTTATAATAGGCTTTGTCCTTATTCGGGACTACCCGACGAGGGCAATGTATGATACGGGTGCTTCACATTCATTTCTATTTGAGGACTTTGTATCCTGGATTAGAGTTCATGTTTCGATAATTAGCCTATCGATTTTGTTGCCTAATGGATGCGTGATGCATGCGAATTAGTCTTGATATATTGAGGTGCTGATAGGAAGTCGGGATTTTGGAATGGAAGCATCTGTGTTGTCGATATTGGAGTTCGATGTAATCTTTGGTATTGACCGTCTCTCGGAACAACGTTCCTTGATTGATTGCAACTCGAAGGATATCACGCTGAGACAGAATACCGGGCTAGAGACTAAATTCACTGATATGCGAGGATCGAGCATGATGTTGATTTCTGCTCTCCAAGTCGTCAAATCTGTTCGAAAGGGCGCAAAGTTATTCTTCACGCTTATAAAGGCTGTTGAGCCAAAAGCCAGTGTAAGTGACGTTCCAATTGTATCAGAGTATGCTGGTGTGTTTCCTAAGGATCTTCTGGGGTTACCGCCCCAGCGGGAGATTGACTTCTCTATTGAGTTGGTGTCAGGTGCAAAACCTATGGCCTGCTTGTTGTACCATGTTACGCCAAAGGAGATGGAAGAACTGAAAGTCCAACTACAAGAATTACTAAAGCAATGATATATATGCCCAAGTGTGTCATCTTTGAGGGCACCGGTTCTTTTTGTGAAGAAGAAGGATGGTAGCTTGCATCTATGCATCGATTATAGAGAGATGAATAAGCTGACGGAGAAGAACAAGTATCCAATACCACGGATTGATGAATTGTTGGATCAACTATGAGTTCACTGTAATATCGTTTGGGCTAACAAATGCGCCATAGATGTTCATGGACCTAATGTACCAAACTTTTCGAGAGTACTTGGACTTATTTATAATCGTCTTTATTGACGACATTTTAGTGTACTCTCAGTCTGAAGAAGATCATGCGAACCATTTACGGATGGTGGTTCACACCCTAAGAAGAATCAAGCTCTCTAGAAAGTTCTCAAAATGTGAGTTCTGGCTATCATCAGTGGTCTTTCTGGGCCATGTGATAAGTGGTGAAGTTATAGTAGTAAATACAGTGAAGATAGTGGCAATTCAAGAGTGTCCTGTTCTATCCACTATAGCTGAAGTACGGAGTTTCTTAGGACTTGCGGGCTACTACAGGAGCTTCATGGAGAACTTTTCATGGACAGCCTTTCCTCTCACCACACTGACGCAAAACATCAGAAGTTCATTTGGACGTCGGAGTGCGCGCGAGCTTTTGAAGAGCTAAAGAGTCATTTGACCACGACACCTATTTTGAAGTTGCCATGTGGTACAGATGGCTATGCGATTTATAGTGATGTATTAGGGAGCGTCTTAGGCTGCATTATTCTACAGTTTAGTAAAATGATAGCTTATGGCTCACACTAGTTGAAAGTGTATGAGAGAAACAATCTCGTCCACGACTTGGAGTTGGCGGCAGTGATATTTTCACTTAAATTGTTGCATCATTACTTATATGGCGTGAAAGTTGACATCTTCACAGACCATTAGAGCCTTAAGTACCTTATGGATTAGAAGGATCTAAATATGCGATAGCGGAGGTGGATAGAGTTCCTCAGGGACTACACCTTCAAAATACACTATACTCTCGGGAAGGGAAATGTAGTCGCAGATGCCTTGAGTCGTAAGACTCCGGCAATGGAAAATTTGTTGCACATGCATGTTGAGCGTCTGATCCTGGAATTGGAGAAGTTAGCCATTTCTTGTGTTGACAATAATGCCAATGCAAATGCGTGCCTGAAATGGATAGAGGTTTAATATGACCTCATGTATACAGTTCGGCGAGCAACGGAACTCGATAAGAGTCTACAACGCTAAGAAGTTGAAGGGTCAAATGCCGAATTCTCCTTGGATGACGGCCTTTTACGGAAAGATGGTCGTTTGTGCATCCCGATTGGTGGTAAACTTCGTGTGGAATTGATGTACGAAGCACATTTAACAAGGTACTCGATTCACACAGGGATCACAAAAATTTACAAGGACATGTTAAAGAGGTTCTGGTGGCCAGGTTTGAAGAAAGACATAGCCCATTACGTGGCAAAATGTCGAACTGGTGCTTTGGTGAAAGCTGAATGCAAGAATCGTGGACGGTTCTTGAAGTCATTACAATTCCCGGTATTGAAATTCGACGATATTTCTATGGATTTCATCCATGGGCTGCCGAGATCACATAGCGAAAATGATGTCGTGTGGGTGATTGTTGACCGACTAACAAAAGTGTCGCACTTCATATCGAACAGGAATGACTATTCAGTGGAAAAATTTTCCAAGCTGTATGTGGATAATATCGTACGATTGCACGGCGTGACCTGTTAGAACCCCTATGTGATTTGGGCTAGGTTCACTTCTTAGGGTGTGACCCATGTTGTATAGTTGGGTCAAGTATTTTATCTTCCTAGTCTTAGGTCAGTCCTACAGCTTGCAGCATCAAGGATCTGCCTGAAGACAATATCAGATATCAACCCTAGAAGTTATGTGTTGAAGTCATTTCTGAGCTTGACGTTCTTAGAGCTCAGGTCGACGTACTCTAAGGGAAAGACTAAAGTTCTGTGGTCTGCAAACTTGTCAAAGAAGTTGTCTGTTCTACGTTCGACGATCTTCCAGTACAGTGCAGCTCTAAGCTCAATGATCTTCCAGCTCAGACTAAGCCAAAGTTTTGAAAAGTTTATTCGCAGATCCAAGGTCGAAGAATGTGTTTTCTGAGGTCGACAATCTCTAATCTCTGGTCGACGAAAACTGTTAGATGTTTTTGACTTATTCTTTCCTTATCTATTTCGATTTATTTCTATTATAAGTCATGATTTTACTGAGTAAATAATTCTCATTTTATAGCCGTTATTTGGCAGCATTGATTATGGTTTTCATCAGTAAATGAAATTGATATATATCCTGGGACAATTGGGGAATGGAATATTTTAATTAACATTCTTGACATTTTCTATTCCCAGATTTTCTGCTTAGCTTTAATGACAGGAATTCAAATTGGAATTGTGGAATAATTATTAATATAGTATACTCTCGACAGGACAAGAAAAACAAGGAATCAATCACTCAAAGAGAACAGAGACACGAGAAAAATATTTTGTGCTTACAGCTCTCAAGAAAGAACAACACAGTGACAAAAAAAGTGTTTAGAGAAAAAGCTTTCAGACTTTCTAATACTCCTTCTGTGCAGGATCTCATTGTTCTCTTAAGAAGAAGAAAAGAACACCAATCATATATCAAGTGTCTTCTTCTTTCTTCTATCTCTGATTCCAGGATATTCAGTAACAAACAATTTCAATCAGTCAAGAAAATCCTGTATTTGATCTTGCAGCAGAAGACCTATCATCCTTAACAAATATTCCCTGCCTGAACATATACTAATCTCAGGGGGAGCTTTGATACAATCAGTAGAATCTACAAGGCTTCTCTCAATTTGCTTTGAATATAGAGAAGTCACTATCAACCTCTCTCTCCCCTCTCTGTAAAGGGTTATCTCTCCCTTCAAAAGTGATTCCTGGTTGCAAGTCACCTAACCAAAAGATTTGAGGTTTGGTTTTTGAGCACCTGATCAAAAGCTCATTGGTGTCAGGCACGTGATCAAAAATCTCAGTGGATTCCTACCAAGGGTGGTAGAAGAGTTGATGTACCCAGTTGGGGAACCACTATAAAGTTCTTGTGTTGTCTATGTGGCTATATTTCTTTGTGCTTATGCTGTGATATTTGTGTTGTGTAGCTTAGATTTATCTCTTCTTTTAGTTTGCTGCACTTGTACACTTGTACACATATATCCTACTCACCTATTTTACAAAAGATATTTTAATTCCTCAAAAGTTTTAAAAGATTGGGTTGAACTATATTCACCCCCCCTCTAGAGTTAATCAGAGTCTAGTCCCCACTTCTTTCATGCACCGTAGCATCATTAGTGACCGAGATGGGCACTTTACTTCTAATGATTGGAGTCTAATCCACCAACTATTGGGGACTAAACTAAAGTTCAGTATGACCTTTCATCCGCAAACGGATGTTTAAACTGAGAGAACCAATAGAATAATGGAGGAAGTGCTCCGTATGTGCGCCCTTGATTTCAGGAAGAGGTGGAAAGATCACCTCTATATGGTTGAGTTTGTCTACAAAAATAGCTATTAAGCTAGTATACAAATGGCGCCCTTTGAAGTGTTATATGGTAGAAAGTGTCGTACACTGTTAGCTTAGGCGGAAACAGGTGAGTCAAGCTCTATAAACGTAAGGAGTTCGAAGATGCAAATTTGACCATATGTATTATACAAGAGCAGCTACTGATAGCCCAAGATAAGCAAGCAAAGTACTACAAAACAAAGCACCAAAATGTAGAGTTTACGGTTTGCGATTGGGTATACTTGAAGATCAAGCCATTCAAAGGCATGTCTACGATTCGGCCCTTGAAAAAGTTGAGTCCGAGGTATCTAAGTCTATTTGAAGTGGTTGAACGAGTTAGAGAAGCTGCCTATCGGTTAGCTCTTTCAGCGGAACTAAGTGGCTTGCACGATGTGTTTCACATATCAGTGCTAAGAAAAGCTATGAAAGAGCTGATGAAAGTGATTGCAAATGATTAAAAATTGATCGAGTACCAGTCATTAATGGACTAACGACGAAGATTATGCCAATTCGGATAGAGGATTCAAAAATCAAGCAAATGCGCAACAAGACAATCGGGATGGTCAAGGTCCGTTGGGACAACTATGGCTGTGAAGAGCTGACATGGGAGCGAGAGTAGACCATGCGCGAAAAATATCTCGAATTATTTGTTAAATGATGTTGTATCATTGTTCTTTGAAGGAAATACCTTTTAACATATTTGTTACTGGTTTTCCTTATAGATGCATTCAATTCGGGATGAAATTTTTGTAAGGAGGGGAGGGTTATAACACCCCAAAAATGAGAAGTGATCATTGAAGGTTGCCGCCTGGCGGTAGTCTTATCGCAGGTGATAGATCAGTGAATTAAAATACCAAGGGCTCGGGTTTTTACCGCCTGGAGATAGGAAGCTATCGCGCCACGGTAGAAAATGCGTTCGATGAGACCACTCAACGCTTTCGTGGAATCGTCAAGAGCGCTACTGCGAGGCGATAGGCGTTACCGCACTGTGCTAGCCTCTCGACGAATATCGATAAGGATTTCTCGAGTAACCAATCTACCACCAGGCGCTAGAGAGTTATCGCGGGGCGATAGATCTGGATAGTGTTGTCGGTTGGCCAAAGAAGTTACCGTATGTGTTACCGCACAACAGTAGGAGTTATCGGAGGGTGGTAGCTTTTGTATATAGGCTGAACTTGAGATTTTATTTTCATTTTCTCTCATAAACTGTCTTCTTTACTTTTGGAGAGGGAAGAGGAGGAAACGTCCAGCAACTCTTGTAGAGATCAATCCAAGGTGTGCTTATGATCGGAATCGCGAGTCGAAGCTAGATCCGCGGAGAGGAAGTTGTGACAATAAATTCCATCCAGATAAGAGATCAAGGTCATGGCTCCGAAGAGAACTATAAGGGTAGCGATCTTCCTTCTTGGACAAGTGAAGTCCTTATTTTGGCATATGCATGGAATCCCCACCAAAAGGTGGAAAAGCGAAGGGAATTCATTTGGGTCGATTCATGAAATCCCTAGTGAGTCTTACATATAGATAAGGATATGTGTAGTATGGAATAAGCATGTTGTGTGAAGCCTATCTGGACAGGTTGGTCTGGATTGGTGTTGTTTATTTTGCGTTCTAGAGAAGACTCTGAGTATAAATGAGTAATATACGGTGTCTGCGGGATTGTACTTGTGAACAGAAAGTAGCAAGAAGTACTGGAGTTGCATTCCAAGAAAATACCCTAGAAATTCCACGGTTTTAAGACCAGTTGGATATCATCGGGCGACAGTGAGTATTGCCAATGACGATAGCTCTTGGTGAGCTATTTGTGCTGTGTGTTATAACAAGACTAGTGTTTTGGGCACTACAGGATGTTGTAGGGTTTTGGGTTGAGTTTGGGCATAGAAAGAGAACTTCTGTTGGTCCCGTCAAGCGATCGTGATGAACGCTGACAATAACTCTCTTTTGAATAAAGCCAGTCTTTGGGAGACTGTGAGTCTAATGTGTGAGCTGTGTGCTCCTAAAGGCCAGTGACCCAAACGGACATGGGGTAGCCGACCCGCATAAGTCTAGAAATTGAATTGACGATTTGAGCAATGAGCAATGGCTGAGCTGTATTCGCGTTATGGTTGTATAGCTCGAGTGCCTAAGTTATTGGCGTTCATTAGGATCACATAATGAGATTCTTAGGATGTATGCCATCAAGAATAAAGTATCAGGTTGGGGACTATGGAGACTGTGAATGCTAAAAGTTTACTGTTATGTCTGGGACCTCTGAATGGTGGTGGAACCCTAGCGATAGGTATAACGAAAATGTGCCTCGAGTTCACGGAATGTTTGGCCATTGAGGCATTCATTTGTGATATATAGAACTGTGCGTGAGTGCACATACTTGTGATATATCTACTTGTGAAAATGCTATGCCTGTAGGGAAGGAATAACACTATCCCGGGAAATCGGTGGGGTCGTTAAAAATTGGTCATCTGAATGCTGACCGTTGCCTTGTTTGCTACCCTTGTGGTGGATTGTCCCTGTGCAGGTGCTGGAGAGCTGAGCTTGAAATAGCAGGCTGAAGCCCTTGCTGCTATGCTGGCCCTCGATGGCCGTGCGAAAAATCTTACTGTTTTCATGAGTGGTCTTCCTGTGCGCCGATGTTTGTAAACCACATTTGTGAAGTATAACTCTAAGGCCTTAAGTCCATAACTTTGTGTATTTGTAAGTGACATTCATGTTATATATATCAATGGTTTAGTGTATATATAGTTTACATTCATTTGGTATGAGTTCATGCAACCCTAAAGCTTCTTATATAGTACTCTGTTATAGGATTCGTGTAACTTTTAATATTAACCTGTAATCCCGCCTCCTGTTTGTGGAATATGGTGTTGTGCCCCGACCGGACCCTCTATTATATTTCATATGACGGACAGAGGTGTTACAAGCAAGGTAGTGAGATTCTTTAGGCCAGGCCTGATACCTAGAACAAACACGTGTAGCATACATGATGTCTAGCCTACTTACAGTAAGGTATAGAAGGGAGCCAATTATCCCTCTATATAATATTACAACAATAAGTTTCCCTGCCTCATCTTTGTCTATAGGCATACTTGACTCCATGAGAGTTTTCATGGTGGAGGCATTCTCCATACCAAACATTTTGATCAACTCCCTGGTGAACTTAGATTGGGATATAGACAAGCCATCATCAGTCTATCTTACTTGGAGGCCCAAGAAGAACTTGAGCTCCCCCATACTCCTAATCTCAAACTTCCGTTACATAAGTTTGGAAAACTTCTTGCAAAGGTTGTTATTAGTAGAACCAAAGATTATGTTATCAACATAAATCTGGAATAGGATGATCTTGCCCTTAGATTCCACTAGGAATAGGGTCTTGTCTATCTCCCCCCTTGAGAATTTGATCTTAATAAGAAAGCTAGATAATGTCTCATACCATGCTTTATGGTCTTGCTTCAACCCATATAGAGCTTTCTTAAGCCTATAAAAAGAATCAGGTGAGTTAGGAACAACAAAACCTTGAGATTGTTCAACATAAACCTCTTCCTTTAAGTCATAATTAAGAAAGGCTGACTTCACATCCATCTGGTAGACTTTGAATCCTTGGTATACAAGATATGAAAGGAAATGTCTGATGGCTTCCAATCAAGCTACTGGGGCAAAGGTTTGATCAAAATAATACCTTCTTATTTCATGTATCCTTTAGTCACCAGTCTACTCTTGTTCTTAACTATAATGTAATTTTCATCAAGTTTATTCATGTAGATCTACTTGACTCCAATAATATTATGTCCTTGTGGTCTTGGAACTAGCTTCTAGACCTTACACCTATTAAAATGGTTCAGTTCCTCTTGCATAACTACAATCAAGAACTAATCTATTTTGCCTCTTCAAATCTCTTGGGCTCAACCTGTGATAGGAAACTAGAATACAAAGTTGTATTCAGACTTTTACTCCTTGTCACTACTCTTTGGCTGCCATCAACAATGATCTGGTGTCTTGGATGATCCCTTAGATGCCTGACTATTGGAGGCAGTCTTACTTCAGCTTCCTAATCTTTATTGTCTTCACTTTGTTGATCATGATCAATAACATGTGTGCCTTGTGCTTCCTGTGGAATGCTCACTCTGTCAGATTCATCTTGAACGAATGGAGCAACCTCCTCGATAGTCAGTTTGTCCATCATCAGCTCAGTACCTGCAGTACTAGAAGAGGAGCTTGGCAGCTCACTGTTAATCATTGTGGACTCATAAAATACTACATGAATGGACTCTTCTACAACTTGTTTTTTCAAGTTATAGATACTATATGCCTTACTATGATTGTTGTACCCAACAAAAATACCTTCATACGACTTGGCAACAAACTTAGTCACATAAGACTTTCCATTGTTTAGAACATATCACTTACTACCAAAGATCCTGAAATATCTCAGGTTTGGTTTTCTGGCCTTCAAGATCTCATAGGGAGTCTTCTTGTGGCTCTTGGTGATAGAAGCCTTGTTAAGGACTTGAAATGCAGTATCAACCTCCTCAGCCAAGAAGTATTCTGAGAGAGTTATATCAATCAACAAGGTCCTTCTAGCCTCCATGAGAGTCCTATTCTTTCTCTCAGCAATCCAATTTTGTTGGGGTGTTGTAGGAGAGGATAATTCTTAGTGAATCCCTTGCTCTTTACAAAACTTTGTCATGCATTTAGACTGAAATTCAGTCTCATAGTCACGTCTGATTTTGACCATAGTACTGTCTAATTCATTCTTAATTTGCTTGACAAATGTTTTGAAGACATCAGGGGTTTCAAACTTCTTCCTAAGAAAGAAAACCCAAACAAATCTGGAAAAGTCATCAATAACCACAGGGGTGTAGACTTTCCTACCTAGACTTTGAACATGCATAGGACAAAACAAGTCCATATATAAGAGGTATAAGCACCTCACTGAGTCTATGGTCCCAATGCCCTATAGGAGGTCTTGGTGTGTTTTCCATTTTGGCATGCAGAGTAGATACACTCCTTAATGCAATTCATCTTAGGACCATTCCTAACTAGCTCTCCACTAAAAAGCTTGCCTATAGTTTTATAATTCAGATGAGCTCGCCTCTTATGCCACTGGACACAATATGAGATTTTCTTATCTACAACTAGGAATATAGGGGAGTCTGTATCTAAAAATAGAAAATTTTAATAATTGATGTTCCCACTCCTAGTGCCTGTCAAGATGAACTCTTGGTCACTATACCTCTTAATCTGGCACTCATCCTTATGGAATGAGGTGACAACCTAGATCATATAACATGCTCATGCTTATTAGGTTATGTTGTAAACCTTCCACATAATTAACATTAGTGATAGTGACTATGCCATTAGTGATCTTACCATACCCTCTGGTGACTCCTCTTTCTGAACCACCAAAGATAACATTGGGTCCATCCTTCAATGGAGTATACTCCATCAGATTACTCTTTGTTCCAGTCATGTGTCTGTAATAACCACTATCCAAGTACCATATAGGGGTATGGGCACTTGGACTAACCTTTTCAAGACCAGGCTGATCTTGGCAGGATTCTTCCTCAGACATTGCCATTAGCCCATTGCAGGCTTCTTTTTCTTCAGATTCATATGAGGAAGAGTCAGTCCATCTCTTCTCCTTCTTTAACATGAAGGACTTCTCCTTCTTGCTCTTTTGATAGTGTTGTTTCTTCTCACCATCCTCCTTTATTTTGACTGGGCAGTAAACTATTACTTGCTTAGGTTTGTCGAAGAAATAGCAAACTACTTTATTATAAATATATTTACCATGTTTAGAACCATACCAATCCTCCTTGGAGGATTTCTTCTTTTTCGTGTAGTAGTCCTCCTTGTTATGAGAAGAGGAGGAGGGCCTACTCCTCCATAGTTTCCTCTTCATCAGCTTCATTAACTGCCTAGAGAAGGTAGCAAACTCCTCATTATACATATGGCAGTCTGATGTGCTTGTATCTGAACTTTCTTAGTCTTACTCAACAGCAGCCCTCCATGGTGGAGAAGGAGTCTTTCCCCTACTTCTTCTTATGGCTTCAGCTTTGAAGGCCACGGTCTTTTCTCAAGCCTAGGACTTGCTATTTTTCTCCTCCTCCTTGCTGGAAGTCAGCTGCATTTCATAAGACAATAACTTCCATAATAGAGTTGGTGGAGGAGTATCTGCAAGCTTTGCCACTTCCCTGATGGCACAAATCTTGGTGTCCCAGTATCTAGTTAAAGACCTTAGGAACTTATCATTAAGCTCATAATTACTGAAAACCTGACCATATGTCCTTAGCTCATTAACTATTCTAAAGAATCTTTCATAGCAACTGGCTATGGTCTCATCCTTGGACTGCCAAAAAGCCTCATACTCTTAATTGAGTATGGACTTCCTATCATCTCTGACCTCTTCTGTGCTCTCCATGTATACTATCAAAGTGTCCCACATCTCTTTAGATGTCTTGCCGTGTACCATATTCTGAAAGGTGGAGTCATCTGTGGCACTAACAATAATGTTTTGTTCCCTCTTGTCTAAGGTGGCCAATATGACTTCATCCTTAGTCATTTTTTAATATGTCTTAGGTATTAGGACAGTTGCATCCAGAGCTGAGACTTTCATAGGGATGAAAGGTCCCTTTTTGACTGTGATAAAGATCCTTGGGTCTGATGCCACCATGAAGAGTCTAACCCTTTCCTTCCAAATTCCAAAGCCTTCCTTCCTGTAGATAGGAATCTTCATGGAACCAAGATCCTTATGGTTCTCTCCTGAACCAACAAGTATACTCTGACTGCTACCCTTGGAGATCTACTCAGACTGTTAAGTCCTTCTTGAGCAACCTCCCTCTGATACCACTTGAAACTCTTTGTTTGCAAGGGTAACAAAACCACCTAGAGGGGGGGGGGGAATAGGTTTCTTTGTATTTAGTATATCTTTTAACTTTTATCAGTTTAGGCTGTGAGTGGTGATTTACTTTCTATTGTTTTCAAGACATTCAACCAGATGACATTAATTTATAGTGGTTCCCAAGATTATGGGTACATCCACTGTCCCTCCCGCCTTTCAAACAGTTTGTTAGACAAGGCACTTCTCCAATATCTAAGCTCCTAAGAGCTTACAACACGATCCCGCAGGACCACTCAGTCTCCTCCAAGACTTACAACTAGGGAACAAATCCCTATAACTCAGTGATTAGAAGATCACCTACCTCAGGCCAAAGGCCCTACCACTCAGGCTGGGAGGACAGACCTACACTCAGATTCTTAACAGAATCCTATCACTCAGAATCACTCTTGAATCCTACCTAAGATCTATAATAGACCCTACAATCTCAGCCTTTATAACACAGTCTTACAGCTCAGATCCAAAAGGATCTTACAGAGAGAATAAGGTTTGATGCTGATTTGACACTAGAGAAATGATCTCTGTGTCTTTCTCCTTCTATCCTGTGAGAGATTATTCCAGATTTCTTCTTCAGAGCTCCAGAAAATAGTCTTCAAGATTTGCTTAGCTTGGGCTGTGAAGTGGCCGCAGCAAGGGTTAGCCCTTGCTTCTCCTTCTTTCTTGTTATTGATGATGAAGATGATAATAGCTAACATGAAGAACTTTCAGGTTGATCGATTTGAACTTCTGCTTCTTGTCTCAGAATAATGGCGAGGAAGACGATGAATATCTGCCACTTTTCGAAAAGACAAAGCCCTAAAAGTTAATCCGAGTCTGTCGATCTCTTTCCTTTTATCTTCCGCCGTGCAACGACATTCTTAACATGTGGGCCCAACTGTAATTGTTAGTAAATAGCCTTCCTTTTACAGAATATATTATACAGCTGGCTATCCACGCCATTAGTGGTGGATTCCAGCTTTCCCGCAACGAGTTTGAATTCTGTTTACTTTTGTTGACTTTTGTCTGACATCAGCATCTATGGACTTATCCAAATTATCAGTTCCATCCCATGCATTGAGTACGTTGGGTGAACTTGCTTCATTCCACGCATCTAGACTTAGCCAAATTCTTTGCACCATCAGGCGTTGAGTGCGATGAGTGAACTAGCTTTACTCACCCCCTCTGGACTTAAAGAATTCCTCTACCTTGCTTAGGCGTTGAGAGCGTTGAGTGAATGACCTTCACTCAATACTTTTTGACTTGGCCAAACTTTCTGCGCTGTCAGGCGTTGAGTGCGTTGAGTGAACCTTCATCACTCATCGCCATTCGACTCAACTGCTTCACTTATTTCTTATCTTAATGCTAAGGCTTTGAGTGAACTGGCTTCACTCAACGCTTCTCTACTTAGATGTAATTCTAAAATATGCCAGCTTGTTAAGGCGTTGAGCGCATTGAATGAACTGGCTTCACTCAATGCTTCTAGTCTTAGTGGATTTCTATCTCCTTTCTTCTTTGGCTTTGATTGCAGCAGCATGACTCAACGCTTCTCCTTAACTGGCATCGAGTGAACTGGCTTCACTTAATGCCTATATACTTAGATGCAATATTATCTCGACAAACTGCTGGGCTTTGACTGTCCTATCTTTACTCAGTGGTTTTGCTGTCTAGCGTTGAGTGAACTGGCTTCACCCAACGCCTCTGGACTTAACCGCAATATTATCTATGTAACCAGCTGGGCTTTGACTGTCCTGTCTTTACTCAGCTCTTTTGCTATCTGGCATTGAGTGAACTGGCTTCACTCAATGCCCGTGGACTTAGGCGATTTGCAGCCTTCATAACATCCTACTTTGATATAATTTGGCATTGAGTGAAATGGCTTCACTCAACGTTCGTAGACTTAGATAGATTTCTATCTCTCGACTTCGCTATCTTATAATAACCTATCACAACCACTTGGAATACCTATCCAACATGCATGCATGAACTTAAACATACATCAAATACAACTGTGTATATAATTGACTTGTTTGACTTCAACAAATATGGGATAATGTGAGCAATAAAACCAACAAAGTTCATAAGGAGCCAACGATCCGCTCCTGTAAGATGACTCCCCGAGGGACCCGAAATACCCTTGAGCGAATATGGTTCATGACCTAGAGAAGGCATAGAGAGTGACTAAGAAGCCTATCATTGAGAATCCTAACCCTTTCAGTCAACAAATCCTGGAAGATGAGACCGCCCAAGCCAAGCACCAGCTGTTGGAGCTTCAGTCACTTGAAGCCATAGTGGGTGGTGATCGGATGAAGGATGAAGAGATCGATGCAGATAAAGCTCAGGGCCTTGAGGACAACAAATTTGAAATTAGAAGGATTGAGCTAGATGTCCTTATAATTTGAAGGATTGCAGGAGTTTTGGTTTGTTTTGCATAACCAAAAGAAAACAAACCTAAATTAACATTCCAGATGACTAGCAATGCTTCACAAGGTGGATTGAGACTATGCAGGCTGCTTTGCACTGCTTCACTTGGCATATGGAAGATTAGGCTTGCAGAATGGATGTTAGGCTCATAGAATAGAAGAGTAGGCTTGCAGAATGGAATGGGGGGTGATGGTGGAATCAGCGCACCTCAAGCATAATATAAACTTTAAAAGAATTTCACGAACATGAAATAGATTTACAAATATAAGTATAAAATGACATACATCATCAAATAAAGAAGAATACATTCAACAACAACAATCTAAGTGAAGAAAGAATTAAATGATGGAACCGAATCTAGAGGGTTATTGTAGATTATTGGTAGGAATCGCCGGGTCATTAATCCGCATCCTGGCTCGGTCCCAACTATCATTCGGGGTAGTTGAGGGCTATTATTTTATCCCAATTCACCCTTCTTCTCCGGTAAACTATAATCCAGCCATGTCAAATTTTTAGAACTCCTTGCTCGGCATCGAGGATGAGTGTAGATTTATTTCCTTGAAGTGCTTGGAAGATGTGAAGCGGCCTAGGGTAATGCCCTCATGGATGGTGGAGTAAGGAGGAGACAAATCTCACCCCTTAGGGTTCGTGGCAGAACTAGGGAAAAATGAAGATGCGATCCCAAATCAGGAGAAATTCTGGGCTTAAATAGAAATCAATCGTGAGAAATGATCTCACACGGTCGATCACATGTACTTGGAAAATTGCCCTCAATATTCCCAGATTTGAAGAAGCATTTCTTCAATAATAAGTGCATATTATCTTTGGCGATATATCTGTTTAAATCTATGCAGGAACTCTATTATGTCTCTGTAACGGGTTTAGAGAAGAGGTATTATAATTCAAGGTATATCGGTCTGATATAAAGATAGTTCTTAGCATTATCATCTTGAACTATGGGAATATCAAGACGTTATCATCTTGAACGTTGGATGCATCAAGACGATATTGTTTTGAAGCCGAAGAAGAAGTATTTTCAAAACGATATTGTCTTGATAGGATTATTATTACCGTTGAACGCGTGATTGGCGGGATTTCAAAATTGGCGGTGGCACATAAAGAGATGTCAGATCATTCTATTCTTGCCCATGCTCTAAATTGACATTTTATAATCTATCGACTATTGGAAAATGTCAAGAGTATAAAATAAAAAATGAGGACAATCGAGCAATAATATTGCACGAATTCATTGAACTGTAAAAAGTTAAGGAGCTGCGTAATCTGAAAAAGCTGAAGCAATCTCTCTCAGAAGTATTCTGAAAGAGAAAGAAGGAGTCAATCTATACAACACCAAAGCTAGGTCTTCTTTATGTTGAAGAATAAGATCAAGAACATACCTGGACATGATTTGACTGAAGACTATCTATCTATTCAGGGGCTGCTTCAAGAAGGATGCTTTCACAGTAAAGTGATAAAAGACTCAGAAGTTGAAGGTCTAATTTTTTGAGTCTTTTGTTATAATCTTCCATAATCAACAATCATTTTGCAGGATCTCTTATGAGATCTGAGTTATAGTGCTAGATTGAAACCCTGAGTATATGGCTTGTTACATGCCTGAGTATAGGACTTGTTATAGGCCCGAGGTAGGATCTTGGTGAAGATCTAAGGTAGAAGACTAGCTGGGTCTCTGAACTGTTGGAGTAGGAGAACAATGAGGCAGGGTGTGATCAACCCGAGTTAGGGTCTGGGTGAAGATCTGTGGAGAAATGTGTGTTGTAAACTTTTGGAGCTGAGTGTTGGAGGAGGTTGTCAAGGGTATACTGCTAGATAGGTGGTGAGGGAAACATACCCATACACTGGGTAACCACTATAAATCCTTTGTGTTCTGATCTGTGTTTGGTTTGCTATGCTTTATATTACTTAAAAATAAAAGATACCAAAACATTCAAGAACACTTATTCACCCCCCACTAGATGATTTAGACTACCTGCAATATTTTAAGCGGTATCAGAGGGAGGTTGGTCAAAATGGACTTAACAGTATGACAAAGTTCCTACAAGGGTAGTAAATCTAATCACCATGACATCAAGTGAGGGTCATAAGGAGATGAGCTCTAGGAAGCTCCGTATATGCAAGAAAGAGACTTTTGGCATATAAAAATAAAGAATCAAGCTGTTTATGGAAGACTCAGATCCCAGAATATATATTACCAATGAGGAGGGACCTTTCACCCCCGTGAAAGTCTCTTCAATAGATGTTAATCTACAAGTCCCTAAACTATATGCTGAAATGAATAGGGATAAGATCGTGGTGGCTATTATGGATTAGAGAGCTAAAAATGTATTAGTCAGTACATTTGATGATTCCACCTTCGAGAACTTGATCCACTTCCAAACTGTAATGTAGATGTGGAATACACTGATTGTGTATATAGAAGGAACTGGGGAAGTAAGGGATGATAGGAAATACTAGTTGAATCAAGAGTATGAGGCCTTTAGTCAATGAAGTAAGGACAACATAGCTTAGTGCTATGAAAAGGTTTTCAAGACTCTGAATGAGCTAAAGACTTATAAGATTGTTTTCAAAGATTATGAGCTGAATGATAAGTTCCTTAGGTCTCTAACTAGAGGCAAGGACAACAAAATTTGTGCAATCAGGGAGTTAGGGAATCTTGCTAATATTCCTCCTCACACACTTTATGAAAAGCTTCTATCCTATGAGATATAGCCAAATGCTACGAAGGAAGAGGAGGTTGATGCCTGGTCTCACCAGAAGGAGAAGTCTGTGGCCCTCAAGGTTGTGGGCTCAAGGAAAAGTTAGAAGATAATCCCTTCTCCTCCTAGGAAAGTGTCTGAGTCAGAATCTTTTGAGCCCAACACTTCTAAAGGTAATATGTCAGATGGAGAATTTGCTACCTTCTCCAAGAAATTCAAAAAGATGATGACAAAGAGAAAGCAGTGGAAGAGCAAACCTTCCTCCGCCAACTTTAAGACGAAATTCATCAAATATTATAAAGCTAAGAAGGACCCTAAGGGGGTATAGGTATGACTTTAAACATAATAAATATGTTTCTTTTGATAATGGGCATGTCATTGCTGGCTGTCTAGTAAAGAGAAAAGAGAAAGGGGCAATAGGAGAAAAAAGCATCTCAAGGGGAAGAAGTCTGAAAAGACTTTTCTTGTAAAGAAGGAGAAGAGATTGATCTAGTGTGTCTCAGATACATTTGTGTCAGAGGAAGAAGAAGCATATATTGGGCTCTTTGCTCAAGATGAAGAAGAGGAAGTGCTTCTTGCAAGAATAAGCATCAAAGATACCTTATCACACTCAGATAGTGATAATGAGGAATAAGAGAGTTATGGATTGATAGCCATGACTGATGAGGATGGTAAGGATGACTCTAATCCTAATGAAATAATAATCTTAAACATGTCATCCTCTACTTTTGACTATAAGATAGGCCCAAAATATAAAGCATCCTCTTCATATGATGATGATGAAAAAACTTATTCTAAGACTAATGGCAATCAATTGATTGACAACTATGGTGCTCTTTTGGAATCTCTGAAGAACAGGAAGAAGCTGGAAAAAAAATAGGCTGTGGAGATTGCCTCCCTCTAGCTAGCTCAATCTGAACACCTTAAGTCTGCTACCCAACTAACTCAAATAAGTAGAGAAATTAACAAACTAAAGGGGATAATAATCATACAATTCAGCACTATCTGTCAGAAGAACAAGATCATTAAAGATCTTAAAGAGAAGCTCCTTAAGGAGAGGAAGGTAGTGGCTCAGTTCTCTAAGCCATAGATTGTGTTGCCAATCATTGATTCCTTCTCATCCCAAAATAGATGGGGAGTAGGCTTTAATATAAAAGCAACAACAGTCAATAATTGGGAAAAAGGTAAGGTGGTTGTGCCTCAAACCACCTTTTAGAAGGTAATACTTCAATCTAACAAGCAAGACCAAAATAACATGTATGGTCACTGGAAGAATGAAAGTTCCTACAGTAAAGGCAATAGTGAACCACATTGTAAAGGTAAAAAGGGCATGGGGTTGAGTGGCATGAAAGCTTCCCATGAAAAAAATCCAAATGGTTAAATATAAACCATTTGTTTTTGGTACAAGAGCCCCAACACTCAAGGGCAAAAGAGTTCCATCTTCCCAATCCATTCCCATAAAAAGCAGGATGCCAACAAATCAATAACTCAAACTCACAAAGCAATATCAGATGCAATCAATACCATGTTTGCTATCAAAATGTCATCTGTACCAATCAAGCCGATATTTTCTTGTAAGACTAGTTATCATTTTTCTCACATCCAGCTGATTGATGAAAGGAACATGAAGAATATAATGGCTGTAAGACCCCATTTTCTTTAAACACCGGGGTCTTAGGCCCAGAACCGCCGCTTTACGGTGACACCTTCACGCGCTGAAGGGTCATCACCACAAAGCGCCGATTCTGCCGGCCAATTCAATCACATAAAAGTAGCATAATAAAGTAAACACAAGTCCCAAGAAAATCACATATCAGAGCAATAATTTCTCCACGAAGGGAAAGTCCAAAAAAATAAATATACTGAAAATAAGGGCTTTAGCCCGATACATCAAATCCTCACTACATAGTCACTCACCGAGGAAGCAAATCTAAAACACTACTAAGGTCAGGGACTCACAGTCCCAACTGTCTGAACTCCTGAGCTAGACTGCCCCATCTCCAAGCGTGCAGACCTCCGGGGCTGCTCCTCCATGCTGGGCTCCATGGTCATCTAAAATTATGTGGTTCGAAAACCATTAGTCTAAAAGACTAAGTCCTATCATCCCCCACCCCTTCCCCCATTCCTCCTAGGCATCGAGCGGAGTGGAAGAAAGGAAAGGACATGATGGTGCAGAGTAATCATGAAACAGATGACAGTGGACCTATACCAACAATTTTATAGTACATGTGGCAGTAAAGTAAAGTATGAAAAGTAACCTTAACTTATGTGCGAAAATGCATAAGCCAAGGGATCTTCTGCAGGGCTCCCATCGTATAAAAAATCCCATACCAATTTATAGGTTGGGGTGTCGGTTATTAACAGCAATATATATATATATATATATATATATAAAGAATTTGACATTAATTAATAAACTTGCCCACACAAGATTATAGACCAAGGGGTTGTTTTGCAAGTCCTATTGTATGAGCGTCCCATACCACTTATACAATGGGTGTCAGGGGTTATATGAAATGATTATGCTATGTAATGCACTATTATGTGTGGGTTCATGTTTATGTTTATGCAGTGCAACTCACCCACCCGACTCTGTGTACACAGACCTTTAGTTCCCCCTTTCTGGAGCCTCACCTCCCAAGATACCTCCGTAGTGGAAGACAGAAGCGGTTGGTTGGGCTTCGCCCACCTCTAAACTAGTAAAGCACTACCGATAAGACCTATCATATGCCTAAATGCTTGGTGCACGAAGCAGACTCTTGCATACTCTTGCCGGCTGGCGCATAAGATTTCTGTTGCCGAAGTGTAAAACCACACTTGCCGAGCCAACGTGTTAGCGTCGGTGCATCGACCACTAACACTGAGGACCCACCACCTTATTTTTATGCACATGCAATATTAATATATCAGCAACCGAGCCAAAGCTCGCCAGACTATCCTGTCCGTCACAATATCTACCGAGCCATCGGCTCACTGGGCTAACCTGCCCATTTCCACAACCACTGAGCCTACCGCCCGGATATCCTAGTCAAATAACTTCCCGAGGCACCGAGGTGAGTGAAAGTGAACCTTTAATTATGCTAGTTACTCTTGCAAGTTAGTTTGTCTATAGTTTAAGTTAGCCCAGGACTGCCCCTTGCATATCCCGTAAAGGGTTCTCAAAGGGCACTAAGAACTATGATGGTAGCTAAAGCCCACCGTTCCCTTTCACAAGGCAATTATTGTTATTGGTTGATTCCCTTTTTATATTGCGCTGGACTAAACCTAGTGTTATTTTGACTCTTCCTCTCTTCGAAAAGGCGATCTTTCGTCGATCCCGAACAGCACCTAACACTAGCCATCACCTCACCTTAATCAACCTATCTTCTAAAGGTGACCCCAATTACATATTCAAACCATCAGACTATAAAATCCCAAACCTTAGGCCTACACACCCACATCACCTATTTTCTGTCCTTTTTCTAATCGCAGACCATACTTAGCAATACGATGCACATATTAGGTAGCACTACAAATATTCATCCAAATGTCTCAAGATAATTAATGGGGGTCTCTCCTGACCTGAATAGACTAAACCGAGTAATTTACAATTTTCGTAAATAATCTGGCATTTATTTAATTTTCTTAAAAGTTCAAAGTGCTACCAATTTGAACATGAAGTATACAATAGAATCATGCATGATGCTTAGGAAAATCATGATAAATTCTAAACTATCCCAAAACTGTAAATACAGAGTATGACAATTTTTCCAAAAAATTGATTGACCATAAAATAATTTTGATAATATATCCTAATTTCCTTTGTTAATGAAGTAAGTGCAGTAAATAATCATCCAAATATTGTGAATTAATTTTCTTGGGCAACTGCTATATTACCAACACCACTAACAAAATTTCATAATTTTTCAACTGATAATTAACTCTAAACAATTTAATGACCAAAATAGCCCCTTTTAAAATTTTTGAATAAAGTACTAAAATAAATAACCTAAAATTCATTATAAAAATCATGGGCAACCATTTTGACCTAAAATTTTTACTGCCAGAGTTTCATGGGATTTGTTTGAACATAGTGATCTTAATAAATCAAATATCACCTAGGGCTAAATCATTCCTAACAAAGGAAGTGCTGAAAATATTACCTTTCAAAATCCAATAAATTTAAGATGCCCCAACACTCAAGGGCAAAAGAGTTCCATCTTCCCAATCCATTCCCATAAAAAGCAGGATGCCAATAAATCAATAACTCAATCTCACAAAGCAATATTAGATGCCATCAATACCATGTTAGCTATCAAAATGTCATTTGTAGCTATCAAGCCGATATTTTCTTGTAAGACTAGTTATCATTTTGCTCACATCCAGCTGATTGATGAAAGGAACATGAAGAATATAATGGCTGTAAGACCCCCTTTTTTTAACCCTGGGGTCTTTGGCCAAGAACCGCAGCTTTGCGGTGACACCTTCACGCCCTGAAGGGTCATCACCACAAAGAGCCGATTCTATGGGCCAATTCGATCACAATAAAGTAGCATAATAAAGTAAATGCAAGTCCACAGAAAATCACATATCAGAGTAATAATATCTCCACGAAGGGAGAGTCCACAAAAATAAATGTACTGAAAATAAGGGCTTAAGCCCGATACATAAACTCCTCACTACATAGTCACTCATCGCGGAAGCAAATCTAAAACACTACTAAAGTAAGGGACTCACAGTCCCAGCTCTCTGAACTCCTAAGCTAGACTGCCCCATCTCCAAGCGTGCCGACCTCTGGGGCTGCTCCTCCAAGCTGGGCTCCACGGTCGCCTAAAATGTTGTGGTTCGAAAACCGTTAGTCTAAAAGACTAAGTCTTATCATCCCCAACCCCTTCCCCCATGTCTTTTGCACTGAGCGGAGTGAAATAAAGGAAAGGACATGAAGGTGGAGAGTAATCATGAAACAGATGACAGCGGACCTATACCAGCAATTTTATAGTACAAGTGGCAGTAAAGTAAAGTATGAAAAGTATCCTTAACTTATGTATGGAAACGCATATGCCAAGGGATCTTCTGCAGGGCTCCCATCGTATAAAAATTCCCATACCAATTTATACGTTGGGGTGTCGGTTATTAACAACAATATATATATAAAGAATTTGACCTTAATTTTTAAACTTGCCCACACAAGCTTATAGACCAAGGGGTCATTTTGCAAGTCCTATTATATAAGCATCCCATACCACTTATACAATGAATGTAAGGTGTTATATGAAATGATTATGCTATGTCATGCACTATTATGTGGTTCATGTTTATTTTCATGCAGTGCAACTCACCCACCCAACTCTGTGTACACACACCTTTAGTTCCCCCTTTCTGGAGCCTCACCTCCCAAGATACCTCCGTAGTGGCAGACGGAAGCGGTGGCTTGGGCCTCGCCCACCTCTAAACCAGTAAAGCACTACCGGTCACACAGATCGTATGCCTCAACGCTTAGTGCACGAAGCGGACTCCAGCGTACTCTTGCCAGCTAGCGTACCGGACTTTTGTTGGCGAAGTGTAAAAACACACTTGTCGAGCCAACGTGTTAGCGTCGGTGCATCGACCACTAACACCGAGGACCCACCACCTTATTTTTATGCACATGAAATATTATTGTATCAGCAACCGAGCCAAAGCTCGCCAGACTATCCTGTCTGTCATAATATCTTTCAAGCCATCGACTCACCGGGCTAACCTGCCCATTTCCACAACCACCGAGCCTACCGCCCGGACATCCTAGTCAACTAACTTCCCGAGGCACCGAGGTGAGTGAAAGTGAACCCCTAATTATGCTAGTTACTCTTGCAAGTTAGTTTGTCTACAGTTTAAGTTAGCCCAAGACTGCCCCTGGCATACCCCGTGAAGGTTTCTCAAAGGGCACTAGGAACTATGATGGTAGCTGAAGCCCACCGTTCCCTTTCGCAAGCCAATTATTGTTATTGGTTGATTCCCTTTACCCATTCCCTTTTTATATTGCGCTGGACTAAACCTAGTGTGATTTTGACTCTTCCTCTCTTCGGAAAGGCAATCTTTCGTCGATCCCGAACACCACCTAACACTAGCCATCACCTCACCTTAATCAACCTATCTTCCAAAGGTGACCCCAATTACTTATCCAAACCATCAGACTATAGAATCCCAAACCTTAGGCCTACACACCCACATCACCTATTTTCTGTCATTTTTCTAATCACAAACCATACATAGCAATACGATGCACATATTAGGTAGCACTACAAATAATCATCCAAATGTCTCAAGATAATTAATGGGGGTCTCTCCTGACCTGAAGAGACTAAACCCAGTAATTTATAATTTTCCTAATTAATCTGGCATTTATTTAATTTTTATAAAAGTTCCAAGTGCTACCAATTTTAACATGAAGTATACAATAGGTTCATGCATGATGCTTATGAAAATCATGATAAATTCTAGGCTATCTCAAAACTATAAATCCAGAGTATGACAATTTTTCCATAAATTGATGGACCATAAAATAATTTTGATAATATATCCTAATTTCCATTGTTAATGAAGTAAGTGCAGTAAATAATCATCCAAAAAATGTGAATTAATTTTCTTGGGCAACTACTATCTTACCAACACTACTGACCAAATTTCATAATTTTTCAACTGATAATTAACTCTAAACAATTTAATGACCATAATAGCTCCGTTTAAAATTTGTGAATAAAGTACTGAAATAAATCAACTAAAATTTATAATAAAAATCATGGGCAACCATTTTGACCTAAAATTCTTACTGCCAGAGTTTCATGGGATTTTGCTGAACATAGTGATCTTAATAAATCAAATATCACCTAGGGCTAAATCATTCCTAACAAAGGAAGTGTTGAAAATATTACTTTTAAAAATCCAATAAATTTACTAAGGGTTCTACCTAACCTAAAACCCATGCTACCTAAGTTTCACACTCTTCAATGAAGTTATAGTGGCTTACTTTATACAAAAGTGATTCTACCCTAAAAATAGGGTTTGGGTTTTGGGGTACCTACTCATCTCTAAATCATCTAAGACTCAAACCAGAGGGCTTAGACTACTCAATTATTATTTCCTACAAGTTAGAAAATCACACAAGGGCATTTTCCCCCATACCCTTCATAACCCTCAAAAGCCCCTCCCTAGGGTTGGAGTTTTGATCCAAGGGCAAAACTACCCTAGGCACCCCCATAGTCCCTATGAGGGTGGAAATGACCATCCCAAGTCAGTGGTAAAATTATCAGCCCCTGTTGGGGTGATTTAACCACCCAAAGCCAGAGTACACCTTTTTACTTAAAAACCCTTCATTAAGGTAGAACTAGGGTTAGGTCATTACCTATCCAAAACACCTCTAAATGAGGTAAACTTGTATATGGAGACCTATCATGATGCCAGGGACCACTCACCAAAATTTGGGAGGGTTTGGAGGTCATTAGACCACTTAATTAAAATACTCTATCATTATTAAATAAAAATAAAACATTTAGGCAAAGCATCTCCAAAAAATTCCATTTTTAGATAGACCCTAGGTATAGCTATGTTAGACCACCTGCCCAAATTTCATGTCATTTGGACAAGGGATGAAGGGTGGGCATCCATTTGAATCTCAAGACAGCCTTAGGTACAGGTCCCACCAAAATGGGTTCCTTGGCCCTACCAGAGGTCCAAATTGGTCCAAATCAAATTTGACACAAACTAGACTCTTAGGGCTAAATTTATCATGTTGATGACTTTTTCAGCAAAGGGGCCTAAGTATTTTTCCTAATTTTTCTAAGGTGACTGTAAATACAAGGCAGAATAATATAATAAATTCATAAATTATTATTGATCTGCACGTATCTTGACGCAGAAACGGACGGCATCCCGTCGTCTTCTCCAGCGCACCAACGGCTCAGATCTAGTCTTCCTGGAGCTATTTCCAAGCATAGCCTCCGGCCACCCGGCCATCTCCCCGGTTGGCTACCGCAACCGCCACCTCCGTCGAGGTGGTGGCTATCGCCAGGCAGCGGCACAGCCGCCGGAGGGGCCGTTTCCGGCGATCCCGATAGGAAGAAATTTCTTGGAAAAACCAGGAAATCGAAGCATGGATCGGGCTCAATTGAGCCCGAAACTTGAACCTAATTAGCCCTAAGATCTACCCATGAAGTAAGGAGAGGAGGAGGACCTTCTTGGTGGGCTTGAGACGGGTAGATCGGCGGGTTACCATTGTCGGTGGTGGTTCCGTCGGGTGCTCTGCAACAACACAGTGGGGAGGCTCGATTTCTTCAAGTGAGGTGTGGAAAATCCTCCTCTGTGTCTAGGGATGCTCTTAAGACATTCAGATCGGGATGGGAGGAGGTGTAACCCCCATGGCCATGAATTACCATTAAGGCCAATTTCGGTTTCACCATTTGAACCGGCTGAGCCACCCCACTTTGTCGGGAAACTGTAGTCCCCCTTCCTCTGTGAAACTGATTCCAGCCATAATGGGTGGCTCTTGGCTGCCCTAAGCCATGAATAGCCTGCTCCCCTTTCTTTCTCTCTCATCCATTAATGGAGTTTTCTCTCTCCTTCCCATCCTAACTAAACTTTACTCCCTTTTTAGCCTATTAGCACCCCACAGATCATGATAATGAAAAGGTTAGGTCAGCCCAAGTGGGGGAGGGTGGGCTTCGACTTTAGTTAGCCCATTTGGGCTAATTTGACCTAACCCTTAGGTAGAGTTGACCTTGGTCAACATGACCATTTGGGTTGACCCCAATGGGTCCTTAGTGACCCATTGGCCTCCCCTAAGGTCTAGAAGGACTTGGGTCGGGTTGGTTGGACATCTAGAGGGCACCTGACCCTTAGCTAGGGAATTTTTACCCATTTAGGGCTTGGATTGACTTTAGTCAAATTGGCCTCTAGGGTTGACCCCAATGGGTCCTTGATGACCCATTGACCCCACTTTAGGTCTAGGGAGAACTAGGAAAGGTTGGTTGGACACATTAGGGGCACATTGGCCTTAATTAGGATACTTTGCCCAGTTTAGTCCTATAGTGGTCCTAAGCCAATTTTGCCACTATAGGGTTGACTCCAATGGGCCCTTGGGCTATAATGGACCCTCCAATGGGTTAGTGGTGTTGTGGTAGGGTCTTGGGGCCATGGTGAAGCCCTGGGACCATCCCAAATTATGTTTAGGGCTTTTACTATTTGCAGCCCATGGCGACCCCTCTTACATCCCTAGGCACACCTGGGATTCTAGGGCTTCTAGGGCTTCCTAGGGTTTTTTCATGACCTGGTCATGGACAAAACCACTCTTAGGGGTCTAGTTGGAAATGGGATGTTATAAATCCCAATAAACAAAACAAAAATTTCGTCCCCGAAATCAAGTTTAAGCCTACAGCAATTTCTATCAAAGAAAAAGAAACTTATAACATCCCATAAGAAGTGGAAGATTACGTCACGATGCCAAGTTTGCTAAGTGAAGTTTAAAGGGAAACCTAAATCTATGACTAATTCGCCCAATTGGCAAAGCTAAAACCCCAATAAACAAAAGATTAGCCTCTACCATTCCTTGGGCAGTCCTACTAGTTTAAAACAAGAAAGTAAATTGAACATCGTGAGAGGTTATGAGGTATACCTGACTTAACAGCTCTGGATACTTTTGTCGCATCTGGTCCTGCGGTTCCCAGGTATGCTCCTCCTGGCCGTGGTTCCTCCACAAGACTTTGACTAACGGAACCTTCTTGCGATGCAAGATTCATACTCCTCTGTCATCGATCCGAACCGGCTCCAAGTGAACTGACCGGTCTGAAGCTATCGACGCATCTGTGGTCAAAATCTACTGCTCCGGGCGTAGTAGAGCCCTCCTAAGTTAAGAAATATGGAACACGTCGTGTAAACCTGCCAGTTCCGGTGGCAACTCCATCCTGTAAGCTAGGGGCCCAATCCGCTATAGGATCCTGTAAGGGCCCATATACCTAGTGATGAGCTTCTTCTTCCGACCACGCACCCATGAAACTCTTTGCATGGGCCGGATCTTCAAGAAAACCCGGTCTCCTACCTGAAACTCTACCTGATGGTGTCGGGCGTCGTAATACTTAGCATGTCGGCTCTACGCTTCCAGCATTCTGTCTCGTATCAGTCTCACCTGAGCCTCGGTGTCTTCCGATCCCAATACCTTCAGATCCTCGTCCCGAATCCATGAAAGCGGAGTCCTACATCTCCTTCCGTATAAGGCTTCATAAGGAGCCATCCCTATGCTGGACTGGTAGCTGTTGTTTTTGGAGAACTCGACCAGTGGTAAAAGCTTCTCCCAAGGTTCGTTTCGATCCAAAATGCATAGCCTTAGGAGGTCCTCCAATCTTTAGTTGGTGCGTTCCGTCTGCCCATCCATCTGGGGATGAAATGCTGTGCTGAAGGTCAGCCGCGTTCCTAAGTAAGTCTGCATGGATTGATGACTACTTTTAGTCATCCTTTTTTATTTTGTTTAGCTTAATAAAGTCCTAAGTTATTTATAGTTTTATGCATTTTTATGCATATTATGTTTTATTTCTTAATTAAAGTCTTTTCATGTTGAGATTTAATAATCTATAGTTTTGTTATATGTCATGTTATGTTTAATGTCTTGTTATGTTTTATTTATGTATTTTGTTCTTAATATTTTTTATGTTTTATGTTTTATGTTTAGTCATGTTTTGATATTAAACTAATGTTCTATTGTTTTTCTATTTGTAGGTTCAAGACCATGGAGCAGCCCTTCACTATCATGCAACAATGATGCAGCCCTCCAACATGTGCAAACCCGAGCCCCACTATATTGCAGCCCACTTCTTCACAATGGATCAGCCCGGCCACCTACCAAGCAACCCGAGCCCAATGCAAGCAGCCCTCATGTCCATACCCGAGCCCACATGGAGCATCCCCTATAGCCCTACCCGAGCCCTCTTAAAGCCCAAAAAATAACCCATTTACCCATGCATAGGGCTGGCCACGCTCCACATTCATCCCCTCTCTTTGCCCCTTCTACACACTTCCATTCATCCCCCTTGATATTTTAATATTCCTATTAAATTGCATACAATGAACCTTCTCTCTCTCACCATCATTAAATGCAATTCATGCACCTTTCCCACACATGCATGGCCGGCCACACTCATGCCCCCCTTCATATATCCTTCTATTTCCTAGAATCTTCCCTCCTCATCTATAAAAGGAACTTCTCCCCTCCTTTTTAGGGACACACTTTTTGTAAGCAATTTTATGTTAAGAGTTTAGAGAAAGTTGGAGTTGGAGAGAAGTGAGGTGTTTCTTCTATGAGTTGTTTTATTTTCAATATTGTTGTATAGTTTTAATTATTATAATCCCTTTTTCCTCTTTAATACAAGTTTAGTTTTTTTTTTATTGTGTACTCTTTTTTTTATCAAGCAATGAAAATGTTTTTCTCTTATCTTATTTTGTCTTCTCTTTTTATTATGAGTAACTAATTTTACTTGGCATTCGATCATGAGGATCCATGAAGTGAGATGAGGGTTTATTTTATTTCTTAGTTTTATTCTAGTTATTTCATGCTCGATCCTTCTGTGATTTATTTGTGCCGACTCCGTATTTCCAGTATACGGTAGTAGACCTTTGATCTCATTTCATAATAGTCGAGAGACTCGTTGATTTGAAAGATCACTCAATGAAGGAAGGAGTTGCATGCAACCCTAGAGATAGGATGACGTAAATCCTCCAGATTGGAGTCAAATCTAATAGTGCGGATCACCTCGATAATGCAACTTTAGGCTTCTTCGATTTTTAAAGAGATTTCGATCAAAGCGTCTATAAGTTAGGAGACCTAATGCTCTAGCGAGATTTTGTCTTATTTTCGGATCCGTCATGGTCGAGTTTGATTTGTAAAGATAAAACTATGCTCTTTTCGTCTTATCTCATTTCATGGTGATTCACTGATCGGGTGCTAGCTTTTTATTATAAGTTTTTCGTGTAAAAAATTATCTTTAGTTTTACATTAAAAATTCTCAAAAACCATCAATCTTTCGGTAGGATAATAGTTAAAGCGTGAGTAGCAGTACTTGACAACCCCGTGTTTAAATACGACCTTGGTACTACAATTCGATAGGTACGCTTGCCTTTTCGAGTTGAAAGTAATTTTCACTCCACAGATCTCCACTCCCTGGATGTGAACCGACCATCCCGATCCGACACGATCGTCCTGGGCACCCCGTGGTAATGAATGAATTGCTCTACGAATCTCCGCACCAGTACCCCAACAGAGTAATCTTTTTTGTTCGGAATGAATCTTGCCACCTTCGTCAGTCGAACGATGATGACCCAAATCGAATCGTTTCCCATTCGTGATCGGGGGAGTCCATGAATGAAATACATCGCGATGTCCTCAAATTTCCACTCTGGCACCGAAAGTGGCTGTAGCAATCCTGCAGGGTTCCTGCACTCCGCCTTCACCAGCTGGAATGCCTCGCAATGAGTCACGAAGTATGTAATGTACTTCTTCATCCCTGGCCAAAACATCATCTTCTTCAAGTCTGCCGTCATCTTGGTGATCCCCGGGTGTATAGAATATCTGCTACAATGCACTTCCGCCATGATGTCCTCCCGAATTTGGCCTCCTACGGGTATATATACTCTACCTCTGAAATATAGCAATCCATCTCTCAGTGAATAATGTCCCGTCGAACCCTCCTCCACGGCTTGGAATATCGGCTCTGCCCATGCATCTGTCCTCTGTCCGTCTCGAATGCGGTCCCGAATATCATCTATGGCAACCATCGATGCAAGATACTCCATATATAGCTCTGGATCATTCTCGGACACTAGGGATATCTGCATATCTCAGAAAGAACTGACTAGCTCCATGTACATCAGTTGTGGTCCCTTACCTGAGGTATCTTCTCTCTGGCTCAGAGCATCTGCCACCACGTTCGCCTTCCCGGGATCGTAGTGCATGGTGTACTGGTAATCTGACAGGAACTCCACCCAACATCTCTGTCTGATGTTGAGTTCCTTCTGTGTGTCCACGTATTTCAAATTCTTATGATCTGAGAAGATGTCACAGTGAACCCCATAGAGGTAGTGTCGCCAAATCTTAAGAGCAAATATCACCGCACCCATCTCCAGATCATGCACTGGATAGTTCTTCTCATGTATCTTCAGCTGTCGGGAGGCGTAGGCTATTATGTTCCCGTTCTGCATCAGAACGACACCCATCCCCTAGTAGGAGGCGTCCGTGCACACCTAGAATCCCTCCCTTCCTGACGGAAGAGCGAGAATGGGAGCCAAGGTAAGCCGACGTTTCAACTCCATAAAGGCTGCCTCACACTGTGGCATCCAAACAAAAGGGGATTCCATCTCCATCAGGGAAGTAAGAGGGAGTGCAATCTGGGAGAATACTTTGACGAACTTCCGGTAATATACGGCAAGTCCCAGGAAACTCCGTACATCCGTGGCTGTCTTCAACGGTGGCCAATCCTGAACTGCCCGAATCTTGGCCGGGTCTACTTCCAACCTAGCACCCCTGATAATATGTCCTAAGAAGGACACCTCATTTAGCCAAAACTAGCATTTGCTGAATTTTGCATACAGTTGGTGCTCCCGTAGCCTCTCTAGAGTCAAAGTCAGGTGTCTTGTATGCTCCTCTTCGTCCTCAAATAGATGAGGATGTCATCTATGAATACGATGATGAACCAGTCGAGATATGGCTCGAACACCTGGTTCATCAAGCTTATGAAGGCTGATGGTGCATTCGTGAGATGAAGGGCATCATGGTAAACTCGTATAACCCGTACCTACTGCTGAAGGCTGTCTTTGTGATATCCTCCTCCTGGATGCGCAGCTGATTGTAGACCGACCGCAGATCCAACTTTGAGAACTAGTGCACTCCCTCCAACTGATCAAACAGCACGTCAATCCTTGGCAAAGGGTACGTATTCCGGACTGTCAGCCTATTCAAGGCCCGGTAGTCGATACATAGTCGGAGTGTCCTTTCTTTCTTTTTGACGAATAGCACTGGGGCTCCCTATGGGGAAGAGCTTGGCCGGAAAAGCCGGCTTCAACTAGCTCCTGTAGCTAGCTCTGAAACTCCACCAGCTCCTTTAGGGCCATCCAGTAAGGAGCCCTAGATGTCGGCTTAGCCCCTGGCACGAGCTATATGCGGAAGTCCTTCTCCCGATGCGGGGGTAGCCCTGACAGCTTCTCTGGAAATACATCGGCAAAATCCCGCACCGCTGTAATGTCTGAAATGGACTCCTTGGCCACGACCGCCTCAAAAAGAACCTGATAAATGTCCTCCACCTACAGGTGGGCCTTTACGGCCAGTATAGATGATAATAAAAGAGGGGTGGTAGATCTGATACCTTTAATGATGACATAGGATTCCCCATGTCTCAGAGTGATCCTCTTTGACAGGCAGTCGATCTGGGCATGGTTCCAGTGTAACAACATCATGCCCAGGATCAGATCGAAAGTCGGCATCCTTAGAATCGTTTTCGGAGCTTCGAACCCCTTTCCACCGATTTCCGCCTCCATGTTGCAGTGGTCAGAGGTGAATAGCTCTCATCCGTTGGGTAAGCGCACTCTCATGGTCAAACTCGTGAATTGCTCCACGCCTTCAAGTCCTTGTATGAAAGCCTCTGACACAAATGAGTGTGAGGTACCCGTGTCGAATAACGTATACGCGGGCTTGCCGCCGATGAAGACTATCCCTGGGGTGGTTAAATTATCTTAGTAATCAAGTTGAAGTTCTTTTCCTAGATCTAGCAATCTTTATATCAATAAATGTAGCTTTTTAGAAAAGAATGGAACTTAAATTACTTGCGTACCTATTATTACTTGTTTCGGGTTCCGAGGTTGCTCCAGATCCAAGGCATGTAATGGCCCTCTATCCTGTCTGCGGTCTCCACCCTTGAATCCACGACCCCGGCCGCGTCCTTGACCTCCAAACTGCTGAGCATACGGGGTAGCCTGTGGTGCTTGTAGAGGTGGCCCCCTCATGGGGCAGTTCCTCTGGATGTGCCCTATCTGATGGCAGTTGTAGCACTATAGCGGGCGAAATGCCATACCCCCGGGTCTCGGTGCCTCCCGCATCTGAAGAGGCTGAGGAGCCAGTACCACCGGATCCCTCAGCTCCTGTCTCACCTCTAGACGAGGTTGGTCTTCTGCCATTCTCCCTTCAGTAATACAGCCCTTTCGTTGATCATTCCTGGCCCCCCGACCCTGGTCTTCAATTGGCCTCTTCCGGCCTCTGGTCGTGTGCTAATCAGCCTCAATCCTCTTGGCCATTTCTAACATCTGATGTATAGGCCCGTAAGATATGAACAAAAGGGCCTCCCTCAACTCCTCCCATAGGCCCTTATAGAACCTTTTTGTGTATCCTGCCACATCCAGCTGGTAGGAGTCCGCAAACCGAGCTAAATTGTTGAACTCCCAGTGGTACTCCACCACTGTCTTGTTGCCTTGCTTCAACTGGAGGAACCTGCCTTCTAGCTAATCCCTAGCCGACTGTGGAACAAAGTGCTCCAGTAATGCGGCCCTAAACTCCTCCCAAGTTATTTCTGCAATCTCCATATCAGCAAAGGTCGTATCCAGCGACATATTCCACCATCTCTTGGCATGAGACTCCAAGCAAGAAACCACCAAAGGCACCCTCTCCTCCTAAGGGCACCGTATCCCAGTAAGCATCTTGTACATAATGTCTAGCAACTCCTCTGTCTGAACAGCTGACTCTGTCCCCAAGTAGGATGGGGGAATGAGTCCTCGGAAGTTGCTCAGCCAATTGGCCCCCAGGTTTGGCTGCGGAGCCGGAACCTGCTGGACTCCGCCCTGTGGTGTAGGCTGTGCATGAGGCTATACATCAAAAGCCATTTGTAAGCAATTGACTCAAGCCTAATTAGAAGTGGACAATTACATGTGATCCCCACATGGGCACACCACACTTCTGCTACTTAGTTTGTCCCCAAACTAAACCCGAGTGGGCGTGGCCATGGGTTACTGGACTGCTACTCTTTCGATCGAGGTCTCCTTTGATACCACTTGTAAGACCCCATTGTTTTTTTAAACACCGGGGTCTTAGGCCCAGAACCGCCGCTTTGCGGTGACACCTTCACGCCCTTAAGGGTCATCACCACAAAGCGCCGATTCTGCCAGCCAATTCGATCACAAACAAGTAGCATAATAAAGTATACGCAAGTCCACAGAAAATCATATATCAGAGTAATAATATCTCCACGAAGGGAAAGTCCACAAAAATAAATGTACTGAAAATAAGGGCTTAAGCCCGATACATCAAATCCTCACTACATAGTCACTAATCGCGGAAGCAAATCTAAAACACTACTAAGGTCAGGGACTCACAGTCCCAGTTGTCTGAACTCCTGAGCTAGACTGCCCCATCTCCAAGCGTGCCAACCTCCGGGGCTGCTCCTCTATGCTGGGCTCCACGGTCGCCTAAAATGATGTGATTCGTAAACAGTTAGTCTAAAAGACTAAGTCCTATCATCCCCCACTCCTTCCCCCATGGCTCCTAGGCACTGAGCAGAGTCGAAGAAAGGAAAGTACATGAAGGTGGAGAGTAATCATGAAATAGATGACAGCGGACCTATACCAGCAATTTTATAGTACATGTGGCAGTAAAGTAAAGTATGAAAAGTAACCTTAACTTATGTGCGGAAATGCATAAGTCAAGGGATCTTTTGCAGGGCTCCCATCGTATAAAAAGTCCCATACAAATTTATACGTTGGGGTGTCGGTTATTAATAGCAATATATATATAAAGAATTTGGCCTTAATTTATAAACTTGCCCACACAAGTTTATAGACCAAGGGGTCATTTTGCAAGTCCTATTGTATAAGCGTCCCATACCACTTATAATATGGGTGTCAGGGGTTATATGAAATTATTATGCTATGTCATGCACTATTATGTGTGGGTTCCTGTTTATGTTCATGCAGTGCAACTCACCAACCCGACTCTGTGTACACAGACCTTTAGTCCATCCTTTCTTGAGCCTCACCTCCCAGTATACCTCCATAGTGGCAGACGGAAGCGGTGGGTTGGTCCTCGCCCACCTTTAAACCAGTAAAGCACTACCGGTCAGACCTATCGTACGCCTAAACTCTTGGTGCACGAAGCGGACTCCTGCGTAGTCTTGCCGGCTGGCGCACCGGATTTCTGTTTCCGAAGTGTAAAACCACACTTGCCGAGCCAACGTGTTAGCATCGGTGCATCGACCACTAACACCGAGGACCCACCACCTTGTTTTATGCACATGTAATATTAATGTATCAGCAACCGAGCCAAAGCTCGCCAGACTATCCTGTCCGTCACAATATCTACCGAGACATCGGCTCACCGGGCCAACCTGCCCATTTCCACAACCACCGAGCCTACCGCCCGGATATCCTGGTCAACTAACTTCCCGAGGCACCGAGGTGAGTGAGAGTGAACCCCTAATTATGCTAGTTACTCTTGCAAGTTAGTTTATCTACAGTTTAAGTTAGCCCAGGACTGCCCCCGGCATACCCAGTGAAGGGTTCTCAAAGGGCACTAGAAACTATGATGGTAGCTGAAACCCACCATTCTCGTTCACAAGGCACTTATTGTTATTGGTTGATTCCCTTTACCCATTCCCTTTTTATATTGCGCAGGACGAAACCTAGTGAGATTTTGACTCTTCCTCTCTTCGGAAAGGCTATCTTTTGTCGATCCCGAACACCACCTAACACTAGCCATCACCTCACCTTAATCAACCTATCTTCCAAAGGTGACCCCAATTACTTATCCAAACCATCAGACTATAGAATCCCAAACCTTAGTCCTACACACCCACATCACCTATTTTCTGTCCTTATTCTAATCGCAGACCATACTTAGCAATACAATGCACATATTATGTAGCACTATTGATAATCATCCAAATGTCTCAAGATAATTAATGGGGTTCTCTCCTGACCTGAATAGACTAAACTCAGTAATTTACAATTTTCGTAATTAATCTGGCATTTATTTAATTTTCTTAAAAGTTCCAAGTGCTATCAATTTGAACATGAAGTATACAATAGATTCATGCAAGATGCTTAGTAAAATCATGATAAATTCTAGGCTATCCCAAAACTGTAAATCGAGAATATGAAGATTTTTCCAGAAATTGATGGACCATAAAATAATTTTGATAATATATCCCAATTTCCTTTGTTAATGAAGTAAGTGTAATAAATAATTATTCAAAAATTATGAATTAATTTTCTTGGGCAACTATTATCTTAACAACACCACTGACAAAATTTCATAATTTTTCAACTGATAATTAACTCTAAACAATTTAATGACCATAATAGCCACTTTTAAAATTTGTGAATAAAGTACAAAAATAAATCTACTAAAATTTATAATAAAAATCTTGGGCAACCATTTTTACCTATAATTTCTACTTCCAGAGTTTCATGGGATTTGTTTGAACATAGTGATCTTAATAAATCAAATATCACCTAGGTCTAAATCCTTCTTAACAAAGGAAGTGCTGAGAATATTACTCTTAAAAATCCAATAAATTTACTAAGGGTTCTACCTAACCTAAAACCCATGCTACCTAAGTTTCACACTCTTCAAGGAAGTTATAGTGGCTTACTTTATACAAAAATGATTCTACCCTAAAACTAGGGTTAAGGTTTTGGGGTACCTACTCATCTCTAAATCCTCTAAGACTCAAACCAGAGGGCTTAGACTACTCAATTATCATTTCCTCCAAGTTACAAAATCACACAAGGGCATTTTCCCCCATACCCTTCACAACCCTCAAAAGCCCCTCCCTAGGGTTGGAGTTTGGATCCAAGGGCAAAACAACACTAGGCCACCCAATAGTCCCTATGAGGGTGGTAATGACCATGCGAAGTCAGTGGTAAAATTATCAGCCCCTGTTGGGGTGATTTGACCACCCAAAGCCAGAGTGCACCTTTTTACTTAAAAACCCTTCATTAAGGTAGAACTAGGGTTAGATTATTACCTATCCAAAAAACCTCTAAATGAGGTGATATTTTATATAGAGCCATATCATAAGGCCAGGGACCACTCACCAAAATTTGGGAGGGTTTGGATGTCATTAGACCACTTAATTAAAATACTCTAGCATTAATAAAAAAAATAAAAACTTTAGGCAAAGTATCTCCAAAAAAATCCATTTTTGGAAAGACCCTAGGTATAGCTATGTTAGACCACCTGCCCAAATTTCATGTCATTTGGACAAGGGATGAAGGGTGGGCATCCATTTGAATCTCAGGACAGCCTTAGGTACAAGTCCCACCAAAATGGATGCCCTGGCCCAACCAGAGGTCCAAATTGGGCAAAAGCAATTTTGACACAAACTAGACTCTTAGGGCTACAATTTTCATTTTGATGACTTTTTCATCAGAGGGGCCTATGTATTTTTCCTATTTTTTCTAAGATGACTGTAAATACAAGGCAGAATAATATAATAAATTCATAAATTATTATTGATCTGCACGCATCTTGATGCAGAAACGGACGGCATCTCATCGTCTTCTACAGCGCGCCAACGGCTCAGATCCAGTCTTCTTGGAGCCATTTCCAAGCACAGCCGCCGGCCACCCGGCAATCTCCCCAGCCGGCCACCACCACCACGACCTCCGTCGAGGTGGTGGCTATCGCCAGGCGGCGGCACAGCCGCCGGAGGGGCCATTTTCGGCGATCCTGATAGGAAGAAATTTCTTGGAAAAACCATGAATTCGAAGCATGGATCGGGCTTAATTGAGCCCGAACCTTAAACCTAATTAGCCCTAAGATCTACCCATGAAGTAAGGAGAGGAGGAGGACCTTCTTGGTGGGCTGGAGACAGGTAGATCGGCGGGTTTCCATGGCCGGTGGTGGCATCGTCGGGTGCTCTACAACAACACAATGGGGAGGCTCGATTTCTTCAGGTGAGGTGTGGAAAATCCTCCCCGGAGTCTAGGGATGCTCTTAAGACACTCAGATCGGGATCGGAGGAGGTGTAACCCCCATGGCCATGAATGGCCATTAAGGCCAATTTCGGTTTCACCATTTGAATCGGCTGAGCCACCCCCCCCCCCCTGGTCGGGAAACTGTAGGAAACTCTCCCCCTTCCTCTGTGTAACTGATTCTAGCCATAATGGGTGGCTCTTGGCTGCCCTAAGCCATGAATGGCCTTCTCCCCTTTCTTTCTCTCTCCTCCATTAATGGAGTTTTCTCTCTCCTGCCCATCCTTATTGAAATTTTCTCCCTTTTTAGCCTATTAGCACCCCACTAATCATGATAATTACAAGGTTAGGTCAGCCAAAGTGGGGGAGGGTGGGCTTGGACTTCAGTTAGCCCATTTGGGCTAATTTGACCTAACCCTTAGGTAGAGTTGACCTTGGTCAACATGACCATTTGGGTTGACACCAATGGGGCCTTAGTGACCCATTGGCATCCCTTAAAGTCTAGAAGGACTTGGGTATGGTTGGTTGGCCATCTAGAGGGTCACCTGACCCTTAGCTTGGGAATTTTAACCCATTTAGGGCTTGGGTTGACTTTGGTCAACTTGGCCTCTAGGGTTGATCCCAATTGGTCCTTGATGACCCATTAACCCCACTTTAGATCTAGGGAGACCTAGGAAAGGTTGGTTGGACACATTAGGGGCACATTGGCCTTAATTAGGGCACTTTGCCCAGTTTAGGCTTATAGTGGTCCTAAGCCAATTTGGCCACTATAGGGTTGACTCCAATGGGCCCTTTGTCACAACCCGAATTCTCTCAATATTAAAAAATACATCAAGGTTAGAGAAAATACGCACCGTGATTCCATGTCGTGCAGGGGACAACTGCAGACGCCCAGGCAAACCAATCCTTTCGTTTACTTAAGAAAAGAGACGTGTAAATTAGTTTAAAAACATAATTTATATTTTAAGTTTTACTGACCGCGTCCCTTGTCTGGTGGATCAACTAGTCCACAAACAAAAGTATAGGTTTACGCAGCGGAAAATACTATGTTTGATTTATTTAATATCCTCTATGAATATGATGACTCAACAATCTATGCATATATGTGTGACTACAAATTTATATATAAGTAGAAAGGTAGTTTTGTAACGCTTTAAAATAATGTGATTTTTGATTGAAAGATATGCTATGTCTTTATATCACAATGCAGCTTTTTTATATTTTTAAGTAACTAACATGCACCCTAGCATAAAACCTTCCCAGAGAGAAAGTGTATAAATAGCACTAAGTAACAACAGAAACTAGCAAATACCAAAATAATGGAAACAAGCACTAAGGGGGCCAACAAACTGCCACAACTCATAGGAAAACAAGTTTAAACAGACTGAAAAACAACTACCTCAAGATAAGAGGAGATGAAACAAGATGTTGCTACAACTCGCAGCATTGAAACACATGACTCTATTCATCCAACCTGCTACTACTCTGAACCTGAGGCATTCAAAAAAAAGAACACCTCAGAAACAAGTTACAAGTGGTGCGGAAAGAAAATAGAAGCAACAACAAACCTTTCGTTAGAAGGGTGCCAGGTGAAACAGCTACCAACAAAACAGTCAATAAAAACAACAGAAGAGGCATATAACACTAACTATGCCGCACAATGTAACCAGGCACACAACGGGGAGTAAGGCAATGCATATATATATATATATTCTTTCATTTTATAGCTTTTAAGTTTAATTTAAGCGAGACTGATCCACTCCAAATGGCATCAAAACACCGGGCAAAGCCTGGGTGTGAGACCCACAAACAACAAGAAACTGAGGTGGCGGTCCTTTATCCACTGCCTACCAACAGTCCATAAAACAAACCATCAAATGTAAGGCACTTAGGTGGCGGTCCTTTATCCACTACCTACAAACAGTCCATCAAATATCATATATTTTATTATATATTTAAGTATGCTTATATATGTATCAACCAAAAAGAACTCTGATTAACAAGCTGACCAAGAATAAACCTTTTTCTTGCAAATACCCGGCTAAGCGCACATGGCACCGTTAATAGCATATGATCGGCACAAAGACACAAATTTGCCTAGCAGAACTCCAAGGCCTTAACCACAATATTTTCTAAGTCAAACAACAATAAGGCACGAAGCCGGGGAAGACCTCGACGCGCACAACCCACAGTTCAAACACAACAGCAACATTTCTCAAGACCCAAGGCATACACCGATGATTTGACGATGTTAACGACAAAATATCCGATCATAACAGGATACATGATCAAATCAACATAGTGATCTAAATGACACCACAAACAAACCAAACGGCGGAAAGAGACAAGGATTCCGACAAAACTATACTTCAATGGAAGGCAACAAGGATTTCATCATAATGACAATATCAAAGGAAGCGGCAAGGCTTCCTAAAACGCGATTCATCAAGGGAAGACGACAAGGCTCCCGACAAGTTGTAATCCAGCGGTACATATGACACTAGTAATGAACGAAGCAATTAACTTGGTCAAGACAACGCGACGATCTAAATGTTGCAAAGACAACAACACGATAGAAGAGAACAAGACTTCTGACGTACTAAACTTCCAATGGAAAGCAACAAGACTTACATTGAATATTTTACAATAACGAAGTAATTCACTGAGTCAAAAGACATGACAACGCAAAAGGGCACGACAAGACTATGAGACTTTCACAACGAAGTTTTTCCCAAGTCCACAACATACCCTAAAACGATTAACAAAGCTCACGACGAAACATCAACTTACCTCGTCATTCGATGAGTCAATCCATACATTACGAAAAAAATTAGAGATAAACTCACATATTACACGACGGGAGGCAACGAGGATTCCGGCTACGGAACTCCGTCGGAAAGCGACAAGGTTTTTGATACCCATACTTTTTACAAGTTTTATACAAGATATAGTACACTAACATTTCCAAGGGTAACTACACAAGATCCTACGCACTTATACCATCAAGATCAAATGAAAAGAGCATAGAGGGGGAAGAGCAAGGGGAAGAACACCACTTGCCTTAAAATCGCCCAAAAACGTCAACCAAAAAGATCCACGCTGCGGATCGGTCCACGAGAAGGAATGAGGAAACGAAATCTACAAGAAAATAGACTAAACAGAGGTTAGGGCCGAAAAACCCTAACGCTAAACATCGACGAAAGGCGAGATACTCACCACATATGCGAAGCCCTCGTCGAGAGCATTCCGGATCTATGTTTTGTTTGCGATTTCGACCACCGAAGCTCCCGAAATCGTTGTCAGAAGGTCCTCGAAGGAAGGGCGGCGTCGCTCTTGCGATTCTCTGGTTCGGCCGGAATGAACAGGAAAAAGGGGGAGTGCTCGGTTCTTTTCACTTTGTGCAGGGAAGAAGAAGTATATTATTATATACATAATAATAATACTAATAATAATAATATTATAAGTATTATATTTATTATAATAAGATTGAATAAAAAGGGGGGCTGCATGCTGCTCGGCGAGTAAGGTAAGTAATACTCACCGATTTTTTTTATTCTCTTTATATATATATATATATATATATATATATAATAATTATATTAGTAATAATAATAATAATAATAATGATGTTATAATATTATATCGTTACGGAGGGCCAAATGCACATCGATTCAAACGGAATTCGCACCGTAGTTAAATACCGACGCTACGAATCCAACGGCGAAGTTAGAATTGACATCCGACGAACAAAACTTAGGGTAACACCACCCGAAGCCAAAACACAAACATTCCCCAAGAGGCCTCACCGAGTCATCAAAACAAACCCGGTTTGCTAGGGAATCTTGCCAACAGGCTACAAACCAGCCACACAAGACAACGCAAGAGCTAATACCATGCTCTAGAAATGGAACACGCAAAACACGCGTCAAAGTAATGCCAAACAACGATTAAACAAATCGCAGAAAAAACGGGGGCATTACAGTCACTCCCCCTAAAAGATAGTTTCGTCCCGAAACTTAAAACGCACATCAAAACAAGAAGGCAAGGGGTAGAAAAGCTAAATCTCACTAAATGGAATACTAACCAAGAAGATTAAGATAACAGTTGAGGATAAGATCCACACCCAGCACTTCACCTTGCGCCCAGAATACGGGCGAACTACTCGATCTACGAGGGATTAGGCTGCCATCGGTGCACCGATTCAAGGATAAAACAACACCAGGAACGCACCATCACAACTGGCTCACGTGAAACACATCGTGATCAACAGGAAAAAAAACAGGCTATTCTAGCCTACAAGCAGGCACATCGATGCACTAACATGAACTGACCTGGGCTAACCCAACCGGGCGCACCCAAGACGCCACTATAGAAAAACTCTTCCTTTCAAGCCTGAATAACATTCTCTTTGGCCTACGACCGGTCTGCAGATTAACGGATAAACCCCTAAGGTCAAAACCTCAAACCTCTTGCAACTCAGCCAGAATGCGACATAAACTTACAGATTTGCCTCGACACAAAACTCCAAGGTTTACTAAGAAATCTCACGACCTCATCCCAATATGGTTCTATTATTTTCTCCATCGAGTAACCAATCAATCAAAATTAAATAATATAGGCAAATTTTATCCATCTATTCACGGTAGCTCACACTGAATTTGTGCTTTCGGGGGAACCTCAACGAACAACCAATCCAACTCATAACATCAAATAATTTATTTCAATTATCTATACATTCAAGTAAAATCTAAGTGGTAACGAACATCAATGTCAAAGTTCTCAATATATTTTATCCATTCTCTGTGGCACAGATTCAATTCCTTTTGAGTGAAGATATACTCCAAGCTCTTATGGTTCAGAAAAAAAAAATTTACGCACTACGCCAAACCAAATAGTCTCCAAAACATCGAGGTATAGAACATCTTTGAAATTTCCAAGTTATACGCATGATGGTTCTCTTCATATAACCTCAATTACCTTAAATCGCATGCGACCATATTTTTTTATTTTGTATCATGACATACCTAGGCTCAACGTACAGCTCATCCTCAACTAAATATCAAATTTTTCTACATAAACCTGATCAGGGAAGCAAATAATCATTTCACGAGCCTTGTATATCATTGTTTCAATACTACTAAAATTCCTCATTTCCTTAGACATAATAAATCTCTTCTAGCTCAATCACTACAACAATCTTCATAAAGTCCGTCAAAAATCCCATCCCTATTAATGTTGGGACCCAAAAGGAAATTACGACAGCCAAATATTTCAACTGCTTATCTTGGACAACAGAACCATACTCTCTTAACCTAGGCTATACAAATCTCAGAATACTCAACACGCTCCTCTGCACTCTTAGAGTATATCAGAACATTTTCCAAAGAAGACGGCCACAAGGTGGTCAAGAAATCCTCTTAACATTATATTCATCAAATCTATGAAGGCAGAGAGGGCATTCTCTAAATCAGAAGTCATCATTAAGATCTCAAATTAAAGCCCAAAATGGAGACGAAAGGCAGTCCGCGGAATATTTGACTCTCGGATCCTTCACAGATAAAAGCCCAGACGAAGGCGAAACCTTGAATATACGAAACTATCTCGCAACTGATTTAACAAATGATCTAATCGATGGGGTAGACATTTATCTCGATAGTCACCTCATTCGGCTCTTTATAATTCGTTCGTAATCTTCTAGGGCATAGAATTTTGCCCAACAAAGTCACAGTATAATAATTTATTTATCTAAATGTGAAACTCTTCCAGCTCATATAGGGACATACAGTAAGGTGCTCTCACAAAAGAAAAGTATCTGGCTCAAGATCTAAAACAATTTTTTTACCTCTCTCCCAAGAGGGGAGACCGGGAAGACTAACCGGGGAAACACATGGAAACTCCCACGCCACACAACACGCGGCTCACCAAGAGCGGTTTCCAGAATAGACACGAGAAAAGATTCGCAATGAGAATCTAAAAATCTACGAGCACACACCATGAAATAACCGGATAATCTTGATGTGGATTTCCAAACACAATCAAGGGTTGGTCAATAACAACCAATAAAACTAGATGCACAACCTCGCATCGGTCCACAATGTCAAACTAGGCCTCCAATCCATGTCCAAAATCGCTCTGGAATCTTCCAAATCTTGCACTTTCCATCGACACACTTCAGAAATCAAATCCAAGGGACGAGATAACTCTGGATACCTTAGTTTGACACCACCAATTCATCTGAGAGAATACTTTGCACGACACGAACAACTAACTCGATCGGGAGTCAAGCGATAACAATCTAGAAGAACCCTAACTACGTACAAGAGGATAACACCAGAATCAAAGAACGTGTGCTTATCGGTTATTTATCTTAACCTTCCCTATAAATTGCACACATAAATAGCTGAATAGACATCAAAATATCGAGGAAGCTACTAACTAGATTGGGCTCTAACCTGAGATCACGCAAGAAATTTTATACTTAGCACTCCTCAGCAATATCGACTCAGGAGAGAAACTAATCGATTTACCGATCTCACACTCGTACTCAACCATCACGAGAAACTACACAGCGGGATTCTATCACAAGATGGCAGCAAGTAATGTCTGCAACTGTGCCTGCATTATGTGCAACTTCCCTGACAGATTTTCAATGCTCTGATGCAGTTCACCTAACATCGATTCAATACGAGGACTTAGAGACTCACCATGAAACTTGAAAATCAACCCCATAACAAAATGCTTCGGGGTCACCTCCTACCAATACGAACAACGGACTCATCAAGGACCTAGATTAAGACACTTAAGCTAGCAAACTCGAATATACTGACTCGAATCAGATCTGGAACAAACAGACTCAAATCAGATCGGAAACGAACAGATACTTGCTCTGGGAAATCAGGAAATGATGTTATGCTTCTAACTTGTGCCTACAATATGAATGCATGATGGCTTAAATTTATATTTCAAATCATGTGTGTACATATGTCATCCTGTAGATCTTTAACTTGGCACATGTGCTTATGCAATGATATGATATGTATGCAGTGTTATGCATTCTAAAAAAAGACCTTAATGTATGTTATAAGCGGTGTACACATACAATGTTATGCATCCCATACTACATAACATTGTATGTAACGAAAAATAAAACGTCCTAATGGGCATCCATGTGATGATGGTTATGCATCCCATACTACATAACCGTCACATGTCACCTCCTAGGGTGGATCCATATACAAACACATATTTATGCATCCCATACTACATAATATGTCCCATATACTTCTTTTTTGTGCTATGAGTGTAGTGTTCATGCTTCCATCAAGATCTACTGATGACATATCAGTGTGTGTATGCAATGAAATGATCGCTCGAGGTTCTACTTAGGGTAGCAGTCGTTCGGCTCACTCGCCAAACCACCTAACTACCTTTTTCACAGAACCTCCCTCGGATACCAACTGTCACAACCCGCATTTTCTCCGTATTAAATAATGCATCAGAGTTAGAGAAAATACGCGCTGTGATGCCACGCCGTGCAGGGGACAACTGCAGACGCCCAGGCAAACCAATCATTTCGTTTACTTAAGAAAGAGACGTGTAAATTAGTTTAAAAACATAATTTATATTTTAAGTTTTACTGACCGTGTCCCTCGGTCTAGTGGATCCACTAGTCCACAAACAAATGTATAGGTCTACGCAGCGGAAAATACTAAGTTTGATTTATTTAATATCCTATATTAATATGAAGACTCAGCAATCTATGCATATATATGTGACTACTAATTTATATATAAGTAAAAAGGTAGTTTTGCAACGCTTTAAAATAATGTGATTTTTGATTGAAAGATATGCTATGTCTTTATATCACAATGCAGCTTTTTTATATTTTAAAGTAACTAACATGCACCCTAGCATAAAACCTTCCCAGAGAGAAAGTGTATAAATAGCACTAAGTAACAGCAGAAACTAGCAAATACCAAAATAATTGAAACAAGCACTAAGGGGGCCAACAAACTGCCACAACTCATAGGAAAAGAAGTTTAAACAGACTGTAAAACAACTACCTCAAGATAAGAGGAGATGAAGCAAGATGCTGCTACAACTCGCAGCATTGAAACACAGGACTCTATTCATCAAACCTGCTACTGCTCTGAACCAGAGGCATTCAAAAAAAAGAACACCTCAGAAATAAGTTACAAGTGGTGCGGGAAAAAAATAGAAGCAACAACAAACCTTTAGGCAGAAGGGTGCCAGGCGAAATAGCTACCAACAAAATAATCTGTAAAAACAATAGAAGAGGCATATAACCTTAACTATGCGACACAATATAACCAGGCACACAACGGGGAGTAAGGCAATGCATATATATATATATTCTTTCATTTTATAGCTTTTAAGTTTAATTTAAGCGAGACTGATCCGCTCCAAATGGCATCAAAACAACGGGCAAAGCCTGGGTGTGAGACCCACAAACAACAAGAAACTGAGGTGGCGGTCCTTTATCCACTGCCTACCAACAGTCCATAAAACAAACCATCAAATGTAAGGCACTGAGGTGGCGGTCCTTTATTCACTACCTACAAACAGTCCATCAAATATCATATATTTTGTTATATATTTAAGTATGCTTATATATATATCAACCAAAAAGAACTCTGATTAACAAGCTGACCAAGAATAAACCTTTTTCTTGCAATGACCCGGCTAAGCGCACATGGCACCGTTAATAGCATATGATCGACACAAAGACACAAATTTGCCTAGCAGAACTCCAAGGCCTTAACCACAATATTTTCTAAGTCAAACAACAATAAGGCATGAAGCAGGGGAAGACCTCGACGCGCACAGCCCACAGTTCAAACACAACAGCAACATTTCTCAAGACCCAAGGCATACACCGATGATTTGACGATGTTAACGACAAAATATCCGATCATAATAGGATACATGATCAAATCAACATAGTGATCTAAACGACACCACAAACAAACCAAACGGCGAAAAGCGACAAGGATTCCGACAAAACTATACTTCAATGGAAGGCAACAAGGATTTCATCATAATGACAATATCAAAGGAAGCGGTAAGGCTTCCTAAAATGCGATTCATCAACGGAAGACGACAAGGATCCCGACAAGTTGTAATGCAGCGGTACATATGACACGAGTAATCAACGAAGCAATTAACTTGGTCAAGACAACGCGACGATCTAAACGTTGCAAAGACAACAACACGATTGAAGAGAACAAGACTTCTGATGTACTAAACTTCCAATGGAAAGAAACAAGACTTTCATAGAATATTTTACAATAACAAAGTAATTCACTGAGTCAAACGACGTGACAACGCAAAAGGGCGCGATTAGACTCCGATACTTTCACAATGAAGTTTTCCCAAGTCCACAACATACCCTAAAATGATTAACAAAGCTCACGACGAAACATCAACTTACCTCATCATTCGATGAGTCAATCCATACATTACGAAAAAAGTTAGAGATAAAAGCACATATTACACGATGGGAGGCAACGAGGTTTCCGGCTACGGAACTCCGTCGGAAAGCGACAATGTTTTTGATACCCATACTTTTGACAAGTTTTCTACAAGCTATAGTACACTAATATTTCCAAGGGTAACCACACAAGATCCTACGCACTTATAGCATCAAGATCAAATGAAAAGAGCATAAAGGGGGAAGGGCAAGGGGAAGAAAACCACTTGCCTTAAAATCGCCCAAAAACGTCCACCAAAAAGCTCCACGATGCGGATCGGTCCAAGAGAAGGAACGAGGAAACGAAATCTACAAGAAAATAGACTAAACGGAGGTTAGGGCCGAAAAACCCTAACGCTAAACATCGACGAAAGGTAAGATACTCACCACGTATGCGAAGCCCTTGTCGAGAGCATTCCAGATCTATGTCTGGTTTGCGATTTCGACCACCGAAGCTCCCGAAATTGCTGTCGAAAGGTCCTCGAAGGAAGGGAGTCGTCGCTCTTGCGATTCTCTGGTTTGGCCGAAATGAACAGGAAAAAGGGGGAGGGCTCGGCTCTTTTAAGTTTGTACAGGGAAGAAGAAGTATATTATTATATACATAATAATAATACTAATAATAATATAAGTATTATAATTATTATAATAGGATTGAATAAAAGGGGGGGCTACATGCTGCTCGGCGAGTAAGGTAAGTAATACTCACCGATTTTTTTTATTCTCTTTATATATATATATTTATAATAATAATTATATTAGTAATAATAATAATATTGTTATAATATTATATCATTACAGAGGGCCAAATGCACATCGATTCAAACGAAATTCGCATCGTAGTTAAATACCGATGCTATGAATCCAACGACGAAGTTAGAATTGACATCCGACGAACAAAACTCAGGCTAACACCACCCGAAGCCAAAACACAAATATTCCTCGAGAGGCCTCACCGAGTCATCAAAACAAACCCGGTTTGCTAGGGAATCTTGCCAACATGCTACAAACCAGCCACACAAGACAATGCAAGAGCTAATACCATGCTCTAGAAATAGTACACGCCAAACACACATCAAAGCAACGCCAAACAACGATTAAACAAATCGCAGAAAAACTGGGGGCGTTACACCCTTGGGCTCTAATGGACCCTCCAATGGGTTAGTGGTGTTGTGGTAGGGTCTTGGGGCCATGATGAAGCCCTGGTCCCATCCCAAATTATGTTTAGGGCTTTTACTATTTGCATCCCATTGTGACCCCTCTTACATCCCTAGGCACACCTGGGCTTTTAGGGCTTCCTAGGGTTTGTCATTACCTGGTCATGGCCGAAACCACTCTTAGGGGTCTAGTTGGAAATGGGATGTTACAATGGCCTTCTCTGTTAAACATGAACATTCAATTCCCAAGAATGTTCAAAAGAGAAGATACAATATCATTGAGTGTTGGTGATGTGGTAAAGTGGGTCAATTTGCTATTGATTGTTGGCACAATCCATCTCTGCCTCAGACAAAGTAGAGCTTTCCTGCCAAAGCTTCTCTAAGGATAAAATTTGTTTTAAACTCTGACAATAATCAAATACCCAAGGTCAATTGGGCTCCTAAGGTAAGAAGAACTTTTTCTTCCAGGTTAGTTCATGTACCAATCTGAAGCAAATATGGTACTTGGACAGTGGTTATTCTAGACACATAACTAAGACAAGGAGTCTTCTTAACGATCACACTATTGTAAAGATTGGACCTAAAGAAATATTTGGATGATCTGACAGGAGAGTAACCAAAGTCTATGGTATGATCTCCAATGACATAGTCACACTTATAAGGGTTTCTTATGTGGAGGGGTTGTAACACAATCTTGTAAGCATAAGCCAACTTTGTGATCTAGGTTATGTCATTAAGTTCTACAAGGATTAGTGTCTGATACAAAAGTCAGCTTACTTAGAGACAATTCCTTTAGGCACTAGGAGTGAGAATGTTTATTATTTAGATTTTATATGTTCAGATTCTTCAACTCCTGTGTATCTTGTGGCTAATGAGAATGAATCTCTTTATGTATAATGACATAAGAGATTAGCTCATATTGACTACAAGACACTAAGCAAGTTATTATCTGAGAATTTAGTTAGGGATGTTCCTTACTTAAAATGTGTTAAAAATGGTCCATATCATGCATGCCAAATGGGCAAGCAAACTGGGGCTACTTTTAAGAGCATTATTTCCCAAAACTCTATTAGATGTATATATATTTAATGCATATAGATCTTTTTGGTCCTTTGCCCATTCCGAGTTTTGGAGGGAAGTTTTATACATTTGTGATTGTAGATGTAAGATCCCCCCTCAGGGTAATTAAGCACGGATGAGAGAAGATTTTATGCCCAGAATCACTGTCTTGCTGTGATACCAACATTCGGGTTACTCACCACCATAAGACGCCGATTTTGTTGGCTAGTATGGCCATATACTATTGCCAACTAGAAAAGAAGTAAAAGATTAAACTTTCCATAAATGACAACATATCATATATATCAAAAGATAGCCCACAATGAGAAAATAGATGAATAATAATAAAGGGCTTAAGCCCAGTACAAGTCCAAAAGTAAAATTACACTCTCTCACTCAAAAATAATAAGCATGTTGAAGCTAATAAAAAATCTCTCGACCTGATGTCTAGTAGTAGAAGTGCACGACAACAACACAACAAGTATTGCCTCCTCATATTGTTGGTCCTCCAGGTCGTATTGTCGTTGCGTCACCATGTGCTCCTAAACTTATAGGTCCACCGACCGTTATCATCCTTGCCTCTCCCTCGCGTCTCCTAAGCACCGCACGAGAGGTAGAAAGTGGAGGAAAATAAAGTAGAATGGAAAAATAGGTAACATGACACTATCTAACTGTTTATATATTATGTAGTAAACTACAGAAGTAGTAACAATGGAAGCAATAAATAAATAATTGTAAGCAGTTAGAAAAGTAAACCAGAATAACTATATTACCATCACAGAAGCATACCTAAACTTATATGAATGCCCATACAAAATTATGAGTTAAGATTTTCAATTAAAATAACCCATCTTAAAAAAGAGCCAAAACTAATTTATATGATGAAGATCTGCTTGGAATGAATGTATAGATATGCATTGCAATGCTTATGATTCATGAAAGTTCAACTCACATATGTTGATTCTGTGTGCACATACCTTTTGTTCCCACTCTTTATAGGTTGCTAAACTCTTAGGCACAACCGTGGTGGTCAAACGTTGGTTGGGGATTGGGCACCTCCACACACCTTGGCAGGTATGTACACTGCCAGGCCTAAGCCCTCTGTATGCCTCTAAACCCATCTCTGGTGTACTCTAGATCAGTCTCTGTGTACCCATTACTAGAATATACCAGTCTTAACGTCAAGTGATAAGTCTTTAGGAAAACAACAACCTCAAAACTTTGTTGACCCTCTAAACTTTATCAACTTGCCAAGTCCACGTACTACCGTCGGTGTGACGACTATGCTAGCACCGAGGACTTATACAACAAATACACAAGCAAAGTATCACTAATATCCATCTGAGTCTCTAGCTCACAGGACTAACACGTCCATGTATCACAACTATACTGAGCCTCCAGCTCGTATGACTAATGATTCCTTGCCTACTACATCCTATAACAAGGAACGAGGTTCATTGTATCTTTACTCTTCTACTTAAACTACTCTTGTATATTGTTAAATATACCTAGGGCTTATGGTAATTTTTGGACTTCTTGAGGTGTACCTGGTGAAGGGCTCGGTGTGGTACTAGGAATTATGATGAGCTGAATGTCACGACCCACATTTTCTCCATATTTAAGAAGTATCAGAGTATGAGAAAACACGCATCGTGATGCCACGTCGTGCAGGGGGTAACTGTCGACGCTCAGGCGAACACCATCTAACTAGACTATGAAAATTCATAAGTTTAATGATTAGAAAATCAGTTATATTTTAAAGGTCGTATCCCTCGGCTTAGTGGATCATCTAGTCCACAGTTTAGGAAAAAAACTATACTTCTACGCAGCGGAAAATACTTTATTCACATTTAACATCCTAAAAGAGTGCATAAGTGTCCTCAGAGGACAACATAAACTATGCAAGACCCTACACTTAATTTATACTATATATAATAAAATGATCTTTTTACGTTGTTTGGAAAGTAGTATATGAGTTTTATAAACATACTGATCATGAGATATACTTATAATAGTGTTTTTAGGTTTAAAAGTAACTAGCAACCTAGCATAAATCATCCCAAGAGTAAGAAGACTATCTCCAGAAAAGGTAGCAGCAAAAAGATAACATATCTAGTATCAAGGTAAAACTACCAGTGGGCGCCAATAAAGTGGCACAAACCCACTAACAAGTATGTATGTCTGTAAGAAAGAAGCACAAAACTACCTCATAAGTCCAAGGAACTGATATCCACAGAACGAGAGACCACCAGCAACAATACAGCACAACTAGCCACCTAATCGACTACTAACCAGAACCTAAGGCATTCAAATAAGAAAAGAATACCTCAGTAAGCAAAAACAAATAAGCTGTACGGAAATGTTAATGTAAATGATAAGCAAGAAGAGTAAGTAAACCATAACAAGCACAACTTCCCAAGGCAAGACAAAAAGGAAAAGCACTATGTGCGAGGAAACAACAACAACCCTGCACAAGAAAAATACTGCAGAGTTTACAAGGCTACCATGTGCCAAAAACGTTGCAATTTACAAAAGAAGAAACGACTAACATCCTAATTTGTGAGAGATGGCAGTAGCAAAAAAAATGTGGATCTGGGTTGGAGGAAAACTCCGTCCCCCAACCACCATTTCAAAGAAACAAAGCTCAAGGGTCTATATATGAAAGCATTAGGGACCTTCCACCACCTTGCCAAGCCCGTACCTGGAGCAAGATTAAAGTAAAGGGTGGCCACGGCTAAATTACACAACACCACCCCCATTAAGAGCTTCAAACCACCACTACTACCAAAACCCACCATTCGGCCTTTGGAAAAATATAGCCGACAAGGAACCTCAAAAAAAATCAAGGAATTCACTCGGGAGAGAAAATCAAGGTAAGGGAAAAGCGTTGAGAAGGCTAAACACAGCATGGCATTGAGTGAACACTACTCACTCAACGCCTAAACAGACGGTGGCGTTGAGTTAGTTCACCTCACTCAACGCCAAAATAGCTTCGGCATTGAGAGAGGTTAACTCACTCAACGCCTTCTACAACACTGGATGTGGCGTTGAGTGAGATAACCTCACTCAACGCCAAAACAGAGTGGTGTTGAGTGAGTTAACCTCACTCAACGCCAAAAAATTACGGCGTTGAGTGAGGTTCACTCACTCAACGCCTTCTACAACATTGGTTGTGGCGTTGAGTGAGCTAACCTCACTTAACGCCAAAACAGAGTGGCGTTGAGTGAGTTAACCTCACTCAATGCCAAAACAGTTACGGCATTGAGTGAGGTTCACTGACTCAACGCCTTTTGCAACACTGGCTGTGGCATTGAGTGAGCTAACCTCACTCAATGCCAAAATAGCCACGGCGTTGAGTGAGGTTCACTCACTCAACGCCTTAGCATAAAGCCTCCAAAACTAACTGTTGCGTTGAGTGAGTCTACCTCTCTCAACGCCAAAACAGTTTTGGCGTTGAGTGAGGTCGACTCACTCAACTCCAAAATACTTAGCCGTAAGGATGGGCTGCGGCGTTGAGTGAGTCCATCTCACTCAACGCCTAAACCTCTATGGCATTTAGTGAGGCCCACTCACTCAATGCCATCCGACAACGCGCGGATTGGAAATGGCATTGAGTGAGACTGCCTCACTCAATGCCTAGACAGCCATGGCATTGAGTGAGGTCGACTCACTCAACGCCACAATACTTAGCCGCAAAAGATCAAAACCTAAGTCTATGGCGTTGAGTGTGTGTACCACATTCAACACCAGGCCCTAACAGACTAGGCATTGAGTGTGTGCACCACTCTCAACACCAAGCCAGAACAGGCTAGGCGTTGAGTGTATGCTCCACACTCAGCGCCTGACCTTAGCTCTTCTCCAACACGATTCCAGCAAGCTTACTACTGTTTTTAAATAAATTATTGTGGTAACATTATTCTAATAGACTATCATCTAGTGTTAGGATTAGGACTTAGTAAAAATTTACCAAATTAAAACCTCTCATCCCTACCAGGCTACAACTACAGCATAGAAAAATTAACCCTAACCTTTACTTCATTTCTCAGCCCGAGAAGAAGACGATTTATTTGTAACGGTAAAAGGAAAACATAGTGCCCCGGCTGCTTTAGGTAAAAACCGTACAGGAAGGCTTACAGTAGGAAGTTTATACCCGATTTCAAGCAAAGAATTGGGTTTCTAACCTAGGGCTAACAGGGCTTTACTAACATAGCAAAAATCTAGAAAAAGCTTTCTACGGCCGCAAGAACAATGAGAGAAAAAATAAACAAAAGAAAAAAATTACATGGCAAGGGCAAGAATACCACTTGCCTCGATTTCCAGCGAAGCTTGGTCGGCCTCACTTACTCTCACTCGGCACCAGCAACAACAACACCTAAACCAGAAATCTAGATCTTTAATGGCGGAAACGGACAACCCAAGAAATTTCGAGACCCCTAGAAACACCACGAAAATTGAATTTCTTACCGTAGGAATGAAGGTCTAGGCGAGAGCAATCCAAATCCGCTTTCAGAATCGAATTCCATCCACAAACGCTCCCAGAATCGGCGCCCGAAGGGGAGCAGGTTTGGTGGTTTCTCTGTTTTCCGCGAACAAGCGCTGCGGGTTCGGTTTCTGGAAGATGAACATGAGCGGTTTACTCTTCTAAATCTAAACTATCCTATATATAGCACTCTCTTAATACTCACTTAACTATTATTTAAGTAATAATATAATAATATATATTTATATAGCTTACAACCGCCATGACCGCAACCTAATAGCCACAGGAATAAAATCACACAGCTTTTGACCGCCGGATTCTTTTAAACAGCTATAATATTACTTATTTACATTTATTATTAGCACACCCAAAACGACGCAAAAACCAAACTATCTCGGAATTCGACGAAATTTGCACCGTAGCTAAATACCCATGCTACGAATGCAACGGCGAAGTCGAAATTAACTTATGGCGTACATAACTCGAGTTATACCCACCCGAAGTCAAAACACAAGTATCCCCCGAGAGGCCAAACCGGGTCACCCAAAACGACCCGGCTTGCTAGAGAGATCTTGCCAATAAACTATAAAATATGCCACTCAGTTCTAAGGAGTTAAGACCACACTCCACAGATGGCACAAGCCAAGAGAACGCGTCGACGTAACGCCAAACGAGAATTAAATAATCGCTGAAAAATCGGGGGCGTTACACTTAATCCCAAATCTCCCTTTCTCAAGAAATTTAATTTTATTAGTGACTACCCTTTATCAAACCCACTCTCATTGTTACTCTTAACTACTCCCCTTTGCGTCCATGTAACTCTATTTCTCATCACCTCTTAGTGGCTACCTTAGGTCTCCAATCAGAAATATATCATGGTCCTAACCACACTCCAAATATATACAACTTTCAGATACTTAGCAAGTCTACTCAATTCTCCTTGGATTGCTATATACAGACCATATGCCCTATTTTGTGTAATAATGGAAACTTCAAAATATTTGTCCAATTGTGCTAAAATTATTTTCTTAAAGCTGGTTGTGGCCTATATATATATATATATATAAATATAAAAACATAAAGACAACTACAAAGTCAAATTTTCTTTGGAGAGGATAAATAAAAAGGCTTGGGTAAGGGGCATACCCCTTTCCCACACGAAACTAGATCTACAAGCCATATTGGCCACATAATCCGCCGCAGAGTTTGCTCGCCTTTCAATAAGCGCAATTACCAATCTTGGAAAAATCTTTCATTACCTCGGCTTGCTTGGCTTCAACCTCTCCATCATAGATACCCGTAAAAAGTTGATTAATCGAGGCACAAGCAAGAGCAGAGTATCCCTCCAACATGACTCCCAAAGATCCATTTAGGAACATCTTGGCAAGCGTGAGTCCATGCCAAACACTACTAAGTTCTGTTATGCAAACAGACCGACTGCGAATCCCGACCCCACCCGTATCCAACAACTCCCCGTTATCATTCCTGATAACACACCCGAGACCAGCACTGCTGCTCGAGTGAACTGGCCCATCAAAGTTAACTTTAATCCATCCTAATGGCGGGGGAAACCAAGTTGTTTCATGGTTTATTTGGGTCGCCTAGATACTATTGGAAGCATCCATAACAACATTAATTTCAATTTTGTCCGGTTGATGAAATGGCTCACCGTGGGATCTCTGATTCCTGGCTTTCCAGGTTCTGTAGATTATGGAGGATAGTACCTTTATGTTGATTTATTTCATTCTTATAGCCATCTCATCAATTAGAGCATTCAACAAGCACTTGTAACCTAGGTTGAAATGGAAATTCAATCTATTGAGTTCTGCCCTGATATGATTCATAAATGTACAATCTCCTAATAAATGATATATGTCATGACTGGGATTTAATTTTCCATATATCGTGACCAGAAAGCAAACAATGTGGATATTCAAGGTCGTAGATCACTGAAGTGTCCATGTTGTTTTCTCCGAATGCGCCCAAATAAACTTGTCTGGTCCCCCGACGTTGTCCCTTGGTAGGTGTAGGATGGCCTCGATTAAATCATTGCCAAAACCCGCAAGCCTATCGGTCATCCAATTAGAATTTTGATCCAGCAAATCAGCAACCATATTGGGCAAAGCATCAGTATTTATAAAGGGAGGCAAATTTTTTTAGAGGGACAGCGCCAACCCAAGCATCTTCCAGTGTTGAAATATCAACTCCATTACCCACCATCCATTAAGTTTTCCTTTCAACAATCTTGCTGCAGAGCGAAATGCACTTCAAGATATTTGATTGGTTGTGGATGGGCTAGAATCTGTATTGGCCCGAATACCTGCCACCAAAAGTACCTGCAAATAATGTCCCATCAGCTCTTACAATCCGAGCCGCAACCTTGGCCATTAAAACGCGCCTCCAAAGTTGCTGATTTTTGATGCCCAAACCACCATTGTCCTTAGGAAGGCAGATTTCCGACCATTTGGTAAAATGAATTGTAAGCTTACTTTGGGACCCACTCCAGAAGAATGTGATAGGGAAAGGGGGTCGCAGACAACTGCAACACCCACCGATCAATAGAGCCCAAGCAATAATAAGAAACAAAAACTAACAACACAAGTGAACACAAAGATATACGTGGAAAACCTTCACCACTTGAAGGTCAAAAACCATGGGGCACGACACAACAAAAATCCACTATAATAAATAAGGATTACAGAAATTTATCAAGGTTTGCCCAAACCTAGAAAGCCCTCTGGATTTGACACACAAATCCACTCCTCTCTACCACCAAAACAAACCACAACTTCTCTACAACAGGATAAAATCCTACTCTCTCTTCAAGCACAATAGCAAACGAAGACAAGAAAGGGTACACTTTAAACCGTAGACGAAGAAGCCCTTGAAACGGTAGAAAAATACTCCTTCTTCAGCACAGAGGAAACACCTCCTTCAAGCAACGAACTCCCGCCTACAACAGACGGCGTTGAGTGAGCTCCACCCAATCAACACCAAAAGACTGGCAAAAAAAAATCTCTGGACAGTGGCGTTGAGTGAGTGCTCCTCACTCAACGCCAAAATCGGACGGCATTGAGTGAGCTCCACTCACTCACCACCCTTTCTCTGTACAATGGCGTTGAATGAGTGCACCTCACTCAGCGCAAAAAATAGCCGGCGTTGAGTGAGCTCAACTCACTCAATGCCAAAAGACTTGGAAAAAACTATCTGGGCAATGGTGTTGAGTGAGTGCACCTCACTCAACGCCAAAGGCATACGTCATTGAGTGAGCTCCACCCACTCAACGCCAAAATACTTAGAATAAACTCTGGAAGGATGGCGTTTAGTGAGTGCAGCTCACTCAACGCCAAAGGCCAACGACGTTGAGTCAGCTCAACTCACTCAACGCTTTTGGACATGGCCTAAAGACCACTCAACACCTGGTAACCCGAGAGCTAAAATTTGGCTAAAAAAATTCTTTCTACCCCTTCTACCGGCTACAACTATCACCCGATCTAGGCTAAACTTAGGAACTAACCTGCTACCTCCAGCCACTACCTGGACACAAAACTCAGCAACAAAGAGAGAGAAACAAATTCATAATATTGGACAAGCTTTTGCTCAGGATAAAGCTAGCACCAGCACTTACTTCTACAGTGGATCTATTACACAACCAGCAATAAAAATATAAATTAAAGACAAGCTTAGCAAGGGCAAAGAGCAAAAAAAGTCCACATCCAAACACCCAGACCCATAAATTCTCAAGGGTACAATAGTGGCAGCCTAAAGGTCCAACACACCCACAAAACCAGCCCAAACCAGGGCAAAAATTGTACCAACACACCAACAAAACCAGCTCAAATCGGGGCCAAAATGGTGTCACCACGGCTCTACACCAAAACCACCCCTTATAGAGTCAACAAACAAACCACTTGCTATAATTCATGACTCGGCCTGTAAAATCAGCCGAAAAATATCAACAAATCGACATAAACCCATCCTAACCACACCTGGGAGAAAACATTAGCTTAAGGTAAAAGCGTCGAGTCCACTCGACACCTAACACTAAGGCAGGGAAGGCTTCGAGTCCACTCAATGCCCAAATGCTAAGCAAGAAATGGCGTCGAGTCCACTCGATGCCAAAAGACTTAGCCGCAAAAGATGATGGCATTGAGTGAGTTCAACCCACTCAACGCCAACAGATTTAGAGAAAAGTCTTCTGGCAAGATGGAGTTGAGTGAGTTCAGCTCACTCAACGCCAAAAGACTTAGAAAATATGACTGGATAATGGCGTTGAGAAGTGCACCTCACACAATGCCAAAAGCAGATGGCTTTGAGTGAGCTCCACCCACTCAACACCAAAAGACTTTGGAAAAAAAAAATCTCTGAACAGTGGCGTTGAGTGAGTGCTCCTAACTCAACGCCAAAAGCGGACGGCGTTGAGTGAGATCCACTCACTCAACACCCTTTATCTAGACAATGGTGTTGAGTGAGTGCACCTCACTCAGCGAGAAAAAACAGACGACGTTGAGTGAGCTCCACTCACTCACCGCAAAAAGACTTGGAAAAAAATTTCTGGGCAATGGCGTTGAGTGAGTGCACCTCACTCAACGCCAAAGGCATACGTCGTTGAAAGAGCTCTACCCACTCAACGCCAAACGACTTGAAATAAACTCTGGCAGGATGGCGTTGAGTGAGTGCAGCTCACTCAATGCCAAAGGCCAACGGCGTTGAGTGAGCTCCGCTCACTCAACGCTTTTGGACTTGGCCTACAGACCACTCAACGCCTGGTAACCCGAGAGCTAAAACTTGGCTAAAAAAATTCTTTCTACCCCTTCTACCGGCTACAGCTATCACCCATGCTAGGCAAAACTTTGGAACTAACCTGCTACCTCCAGTCACTACCTAGACAAAAAACTCAGCAACAAAGAGAGAGAAAAAATCATAATATTATGGAAGCTTTGGCTCGGGATAAAGCTAGCACCAGCACTAACTTCTACAGTGGATCTATTACATAACCAGCAATAAAAATATAAATTAAAGACAAGCCTGGCAATGGCAAAGAGCAAAAATAGTCCTCATCCAAACACCCAGACCCATAAATACTCAAGGGTACAATAGTGGCAGCCTAAAGGTCCAACACACCCACAAAACCAGCCCAAACCAGGGCCAAAATGGTACTAACACACCAACAAAACCAGCCAAAACCGAGGCAAAAATGGTGTCACCACGGCTCTACACCCAAACCACCCCTTACAGAGTAAACAAGAAAACCACTTGCTATAATTCACGACTCGGCCTGTAAAATCAGCCGAAAAATATCAACAAATCGACATAAACCCATCCTAACCTCACCCGGGATAAAACACCAGCTTAAGGTAAATGCGTCGATTCCACTCGACACCTAACACTAAGGAAGGGAAGGCGTCGAGTCCACTCGACGCCACAACGCTAAGCAAGAAATGGCGTCGAGTCCACTCGACGCCAAAAGACTTAGCCGCAAAAGATGATGGCGTTGAGTGAGTTCAGCTAACTCAACGCCAAAAGATTTAGAGAAAAGTCTTCTTGCTAGATGGCGTTGAGTGAGTTCAGCTCACTTAACACAAAAAGACTTAGAAAATCTGACTAGATAATGGAGTTGAGAGAGTGCATCTCACTCAAAGCCAAAAGAAGATGGCGTTGAGTGAGCTCCACCCACTCAACACCAAAAGACTTTGGCAAAAAAAAATCTCTGGAGAGTGTCGTTGAGTGAGTGCTCCTCACTCAAAGCCAAAAGAGGACGGCGTTGAGTGAGCTCCACCCACTAAACACCAAAAGACTTAGAATAAACTCTGGCAAGATGGCGTTGAGTGAGTGCAGCTCACTCAGCGCCAAAGGCCAACGACATTGAGTGAGCTCCACTCACTCAACGATTTTGGACTTGACCTACAGACCACTCAACGCCTGCTAACCCGAGAGCTAAAACTTGGCTAAAAAAAAATCTTTCTACCCCTTCTACCGGCTACAGCAATCACCCGAGCTAGGCTAAACTTAGGAACTAACCTGCTACCTCCAGCCACTACCTGGACACAAATTCAGCAACAAAGAGAGAGAAAAAATTCATAATATTGGGCAAGCTTTGGCTCGGGATAAAGCTAGCAGCACCCCTAACTTCTACAGTGGATCTATTACACAACCAGCAATAAAAATATAAATTAAAGACAAGCTTGGTAAGGGCAAAGAGCAAAAACAGTCCTCATCCAAACACCTAGACCCATGAATACTCAAGGGTACAATGGTGGCAGCCTAAAGGTCCAACACACCCACAAAACCAGCCCAAACCAGAGCCAAAATGGTACCAACACACCAACAAAACCAGCCAAAACCAGGGCCAAAATTGTGGGACCACGACTCTACACCCAAACCACCCCTTACAGAGTACACAGGCAAACCACTTGCTATAATTCACGACTCGGCCTGTAAAGTCAACCGAAAAATATTAACAAATATACATAAACCCATCCAAACCACACCCGGGATAAAACACTAGCTTAAGGTAAAAGCATCGAGTCCACTCGACACCTAACACTAAGGCAGGGAAGGCTTCGAGTCCACTCGATGCCCAAAAGCTAAGCAAGAAATGGCGTCGAGTGCACTCAACGCCAAAAGACAGCCACAAAAGATTATGGCATTGAGTGAGTTCAGCCCACTCAACGCCAAAAGATTTAGAGAAAAGTCTTCTGGCTAGATGTCGTTGAGTGAGTTCAGCTCACTCAACGCCAAGAGACTTAGAAAATCTGACTGGACAATGGCGTTGAGAGAGTGCACCTCACACAACGCCAAAAAGCATACGGCGTTGAGTGAGCTCCACCCACTCAACACCAAAAGACTTTGGCAAAAAAATCTCTGGACAATGGCATTGAGTGAGTGCACCTCACTCATTGTCAAAAGCGGATGACATTGAGTGAGCTCAAATCACTCAACGCCCTTTCTCTGGACAATGGCGTTGAGTTAGTGCACTTTACTCAATGCCAAAAAGCAGCCGACGTTGAGTGAGCTCCAATGACTGATGAGTTGTAAATATACCTATATTTTCGTATTTTATTAAAGTCATTTTTGTTTATTTTTTTGACTTTTCTAATTTGTTTTATTAATTAATATGTTTCTTTTTTTTGAAAATTATTCCAAACTTAACCTTTTCTGTTTTTCTAATTTTTTGCAGAAATTTTTTTTTTCTGACAAGACATGTCGTTCGACTATAGTCGACCATAATGCTGCCAAATATTCGGCCAACAAATAGTCGACCAGTCAATACAGCAAGATAGTCGACCGTTTCAAAATAGTCGACCAGATCGTCGACCACAATCAAACAGCAGATAGTCGACCAGCAGATCGTCGAAGTACTCGACGATAGTCGACCACTACCTTCATCAAACAAAGCATCGACCACACAAAGCGCCAGCCGATCCACGCCAGAATCCAGAGATCGACTATCGTCGAGCTCGACAATTCAGCCGTTCGACTATAGTCGAACCCGAAGGGATAAGATCAAATTTTGCCAGCTGACAAATACGTGGCCTTTCCCGTCCTTCCAGAATGAGGCCTGCTGGCGGATGACCGAAGATTGCAAAGTCAAACACGTTAATGTTAATTTTGTTTATAAATAAAAGCCTCCTGTAAGCTTTTTTTCCCGTTCACCTTTTTGAGCCATTTTTCTATCTTTTTGTGGGCTGCCCTTGGTGTTTCCAATCCAATGTAAGGAGAACTTTCTCTCTCCTCTTTTCTTATGTTTGTTTTAGCTTTCTCTTAGCTCTGTAATAGTTTGTAATAGTTTTTCTTCATAAATAAAATGTGTTTTTTTCCTTTCTCTCTCTTACATGGAATGAAAAACTCTTAAGGGTTGGCTCACTCTCTTTCTCCCTTTTTTTCTTACGTTCTTCCCTGTTCTTCATAATTATGCAAAAAATGCTATGTTACTAGTTTTAATTTTGTCGTTAGCTTTTATTTCAAATTATGAAATGTTGTATTGTTAAAATTTTCTCCATTTTTTTTGGTCTTTTAAAAATCATTATAATTTCATTCTTATGAGTTTTATGAAGGAGGTTTTAAAGTGTTTTTGATTTTTTTTACTTAGCTTTATTTTAGGATTGTAAAACCTTTCGTTCTTTTATTTTTATCTCAACTTTTTCATCACTTCTGTAAAACCCTAAGAATAAAAATATAATTATTTCGATTTTCTAGCAACTTTGTTTTAACTTTAGTTTTCAAACTTTTTTGCTTCTTTAATTTTTATTTCATCTTTTTATTTGTTTTTGGCAAATTATAATGGTAGAAAAGTTTTAATTTTTAGGTAACTTTTATTTTGTGTTCTTCAATTATGTAGAGTGCGTGCGTGTATGAGGTTAATTTACCCCCGCCCACTCGCTTGAGCTGGGAATCGCATTTACTGCTTTCTTCAGTCCTACTCGTTTGGGTAGGACTTGCAATTTTCAGCTTTCTTACTGCTTTCATTTATCGCTTTCTTCAATTATGTAGAGTGCGTGCATGTGTGCATTTATTTCTGCCTACTCGTTAAGAGTCAATGGCGTGCTTTCATTTACCGCCTACTCAGTTTTGAGTAGGACTTGTACTTGCATTTATTTCCGCCTACTCGTTACGAGTCAATGGCGTGCTTTTATTTACCACCTACTCAATTTTGAGTAGGACTTGCACTTGCATTTATTTCCCGCCTACTCATTCGAGTAGGACTCGCTTTATTTACTTTCTTTATGGTTTTGAAGTGTGCATGAGTGCCTGCATCAATTTGCTTTCTTTCTTCAATTTATCTAAACGTCTTGTTTTTCTATGTTTCCTCTTATAACTGTTTAGTTCTTAATTTCAAACTCACGCTCAACAAAAAACCATAAAGCCGTCCCCATACCGATGAGTGGCTAATCTCTTTTAGCCTTCGTCATCGAGGAGCTTTGGGACATATAAAATTATTTGAAATAATTAAAGAACTTTATTTTTATTTTAATTTAAGGACTTAAAGTTTGCCCCGGGTTAACGACGTATAGGACCACATAATCGATGTGTGGGCTCTATTTCCGTTATCCATACGCAATGCCGAGAGGCCGCACGTATGGACTGATCCCCCTTGGGTAAATAGAATTGCGTACATACCCTCGAAAGAGGACGAGCGTAGTTCTACCGGATTGGGTTCCCCACCCAATAGCGGGGTTCTTAGCATAAAGCGGGCATTAAGAGGAATCCTTCGTCGGTCTAACGATCGGTGGAATAGTCTTAATGTTCAGGTGAGCAATATTCCTAGAGATAAGTGCGCTCATATTTCTGGAACCTCCACGGTGAAGTGCCTTTTATTAATTTAAAAACTAAGTTCAATAATTATTAAGAATTATTTTAGTCTTAATTCGATTCGATGCCGAACGTTAACCCGTCATCGAGCTAGCTTAGAAAATTTCCTGCTTTCTTTCCCTTTTTTTATATAAAAAAACCACCTTACTGATAGTAAAATAATAGTGTTCCTTGAAGAGTAGATATAATCAACGCATACCCGAGAACAATACGACCTCGGTATTCTCTCGAATACCGAGTACCTCGGTATTCTCCCGAATACGACCTCGGTATCCTCACCAAGTTTTTGGCGCCGTTGCCGGGGAACGACGTTGTTATATTGAATCCGGGACTCTATTAATTTTACTTTATTTTCAAATAAAAAATTTTTATAAACAAAAAAATCCTCCCCCCCCCCCCCTTCGTTGTTTTTTTAGGGTGTATGACCCGTGGACAACCTTCAGGTTCTGAAAATCTTGAATTTGACCCCGAGATCGACCGCTCTCTTGCGCGTATCCGATATCTACGTCGAATTCCATTTTTAGACCCCGCAGAATCCATCAGAGAACCCTCTTCTTCTTATATGGCCGACCCAAATAATGCCCAACCAGCCGAGCACACTATGTCTTACTACGCTCGACCCAACTTGGATGATACGGGATCGAGTATTGTTCGGCCAGCTGTGGCCAACAATACTTTTGAAATTAAGTCAAGTGTGATTCAAATGATCCAAAACGCCGTGCAGTTCGATGGACTGCCGGATGAGGACCCAAATACACACTTGTCTAATTTTCTTGAGATCTGCGATACTTTTAAAATTAATGGCTTCACTGATGACGTCATTCGTTTGCGCCTTTTTCCCTTCTCTCTTAAGTCCAAGGCTAAGGCGTGGTTACTCTCCCTCCCGCGGGGATCCATCATGACCTGGGCGGAGTTGGCAGAGAAATTCCTTACGAAGTATTTTCTGCCTGCAAAAACTGCAAGATTGCGGGCGGACATATCTTCGTTCGTCCAAAACGACTCCGAGTCTCTTTACGAGACTTGGGAATGCTTTAAGGAGTTTCTCCGCCGGTGCCCGCACCACGCTCTGCCAACGTGGTTGCAGGTACAAATTTTTTACAATGGATTGAATAGTCAGACGCGTCAAATGATTGACGCGGCTGTCGGGGGCACTCTGAACAATAAGACCCCCGAGGCTGCCCAGGCCCTTTTCGAGGAAATGGCAATGAACGCCTACCAGTGGAATGTCCCGCGGGCGCGCCCTAAGTAGGCGGGCATTTTTGAAGTGGATGCCACTGCTCAGCTAGCCCTCTAAGTGGAAAGGTTAACTAAGCAGGTGGCGGAGATGTCTGTTGCCTCCCCCACTCCGCCTTATTTTCTCCCCCTTCTGCCTGCGTGGTCGACGAATTCGTGGACTATATGGGAAATTCGGTGCGTCCCTCCTTTCAAAACAACCCCTATAGTACCCACTATAATCCGGGTTGGAGGAACCATCCGAACTTCTCTTGGAGCAACCCGAATAACGCGCAGCGCCCTCCTCCCCCTCCTTTTGCGCTCTCTCTTCCGTCTCCTCCTCCGAAGCTTCTTCCGGTGGAGGAAAATTTTAATCGTTATGTTGCGTCTAACGAGTCCAATATCCGGAACATCACCAGATCGCTAAAGAATTTCAGGTTGGACAGTTGGCGCAACTTTTGTCAGAACGCGCCCTGGGGGCACTGCCGGGGAACACGGAGCCTAATCCAAGGGAAAATGCCAACGCTATAACCCTCGTAGCGGTAAGGAGGTGGTCAATCCAAAACGGATCGATCCTCAGGTACAAATTTCACCTCCTACCCCTCTTCCCTCTTCTTCGTCTACGCAGCCCTTACCATTTTTAAATGAAAAAACTATTTTAAACAAGGCGTTGCCCTACCCGCATATATTAGATAAAGAGCGAGTTAATGCACAATACGAAAAATTTATTTTATTACTTAAACAAATTCATATTAATGTTCCTTTTTGCGAGGCTATCTCGCAAATGCCTAAGTATGCAAAATTTTTAAAAGAGCTTCTTTCTAAAAAACGAAAACTAGAAGAAATTTCGCATATTTCTCTTAACGCTGTCTACTCGGCGGCTCTTACTAATAAGTTGCCCTCGAAACAAAACGACCCGGGACGGTTTTCCATCCCGTGCCTTTTTGGCAATGTATTAGTAAAATACGCTTTGGCAGACTTAGGCGCGAGCATTAATTTGATGCCGTTCTCGCTCTTCCTTCGTCTAGGTTTGGGTACTCCTACTCCTACCAATATGCGCATCCAACTAGCGGATCGCTCGGTTAGGTTCCCCATCGGGGTAGTCGAGGATGTCCTTGTCCGAGTAGACAAGTTCACCTTCCCGGTGGATTTCGTCATCTTAGACATCGAGGAAGACGCCGAGGTACCAATAATACTCGGTCGCCCCTTCCTCGCAACCTTGCGTGCGCTAATCAATGTTAGTAACGATCAACTTCTCCTTCGGGTAGGAGACGACCAAGTTGCTTTTTCTATTAACCCCTCTATGGAATAATTGTTGCCGAGCGACGATTTCTGCTACTCTTTAGATTCCTTTTTTGGAGATTGTTCTTCTCCGGTTTTCGAATCCGAGTTTTTAAGCGAAAATATTTTTTCACTCGAAAATTTTTATTGCGATGAGGATGCGTCTTTAGATATGCCTTTTGAATCAATTGGTTCAAAAGACATTAGATCTAAAACCTCTCTAAAAGAACCGCCCACCCTAGATCTCAAATCATTACCTGAATCCCTTAAATACGCCTTTTTGGGGAAAAATGATACACTCCCGGTTATCATTTCTTCGTATTTAAGCGATTCTGAGACCTCCGATTTATTGGAGGTTTTGCTTAAACATCGCCACGCGATTGCATGGCAAATTTCTGACCTAAAGGGGATTAACCCTTCCTTCTGCACTCACAAAATTTTCTTAAACGATAATTGCCGCAAAACCATTCAGCCGCAGCGGCGTCTTAACCCAAACATGAAAGACGTCGTGAAAGCTGAGATAATTAAATTATTAGATGCGGGGATTATTTATCCTATTTCTGATAGTGCATGGGTTAGTCCCATTCATGTCGTGCCCCAGAAGGGCGGTCTAACCGTAGTGGCGAATGAGCACAACGAGCTCGTCCCAACTCGTACTGTTACGGGTTGGCGTATGGTCATCGATTATCGCAAACTTAATGATGCCACCCGCAAAGACCATTTCCCACTACCGTTCCTTGACCAAATTCTCGAGCGTCTTTCCGGTCATCCTTTTTATTGTTTTCTCGACGGTTTATCGGGGTTTTTCCAAATCCCCATTTCCCCCGAAGACCAAGAGAAAACAACTTTTACTTGCCCCTTTGGCACCTTCGCCTATCGAAGAATGCCATTTGGCCTCTACAATGCGCCGGCTACATTTCAAAGATGTATGCTAGCAATTTTTGGCGAGCTAGTAGAAGATATTATGGAAATATTTATGGATGACTTTTCTGTATTCGGATGCTCATTCCCGGATTGTTTTCGTAATCTAGATCGTATCCTCCAGCGATGCAAGGACACGCATCTTGTTTTAAATTGGGAAAAGTGTAACTTTATGGTTCGAGGAGGTTTGGTCCTCGGCCATAAGATTTCGATTAAGGGAATAGAGGTCGATAAGGACAAAGTAGAAATCATTGAAAAACTTCCTCAGCTGACTAACATAAAATCTATAAGGAGTTTCTTAGGCCACGCGGGCTTTTACCGGCGCTTCATTCAAGATTTTTCAAAAATAACAAAGCCGCTTACTCACTTCTTGGAAAAGGAATCACCTTTTGTCTTTAGTAGCGATTGCGAGTCTGCATTTAATTTTATAAAACAAAAACTTATCAATTCTGCAATTCTAGTGGCCCCTAATTGGTCCCTTCCGTTCGAAATCATGTGCGACGCTAGTGATATTGCCTTAGGCGCCGTTCTTGGCCAACGCGTAGAAAAACATTTCATCCTATTTATTAAGCTAGCAAGACGCTCACTTTCGCACAAGTGAATTACACAACGACGGAAAAGGAACTCTTAGCCGTCATTTTCGCTTTCGATAAGTTTCGCTCGTACCTTACGCTATCTAAAGTTATCGTTTTCACCGATCACTCCACCCTTAAGTATTTACTAGCAAAAACCGATGCGAAACCCCGCCTTCTTCGATGGGTCCTCCTCCTTCAAGAGTTTGATTTGGAGATCCGAGATAAGAAGGGCGCGAAGAATCTTGCGGCAGACCACCTCTCCCGTTTAGATAATTCTAGTGCGGAAGCGCTCATCGAATCTGAAATAAATGACAGATTCCCCGAGGAACGCCTTCTCGCCCTTCGTTTGTCTTCGTCATCTTCTCCTTGGTTCGCAGATTTTGCGAACTACTAAGTCGCGCGGGTTCTTCCAAAAGGATTTTCCAGTCATCAAAAGAAGAAATTCTTTTCCGACTTGAAAATTTTTTTTTGGGATGACCCGTTTCTTTTTCGTATCTGCGCGGACCAAGCGGTTCGAAGATGCGTCGCGGGAGTGGAGTGCACACAAATATTGCGGCACTGCCACGAGGGTCCAGCCGGGGGGCACTATCAAGCCAACCGGACCGCTAGGAAGGCGCTGGAGGCGGGCTACTTTTGGCCCACTCTCTTCAAAGACGCGCACAATTTTGTGCGCGCATGCGATAGCTGTCAGCAGTCGAGTAACATCTCTCGTCGAGACGAGATGCCCCAAAATATGTTTTTAGAATGCGAAGTCTTCGATTTATGGGGCATAGATTTTGTAGGCCCCCTACCTCCTTTATATAAAAATTTGTATATTTTAGTGGCGGTCGACTACATATCAAGGTGGGCGGAAGCGCAAGCTCTCCCCACCAACAATGCGCGAGTCGTCGTTACATTTCTTAAAAAATTATTTTCTCGCTTCGGCACTCATCGCGCTATTGTTAGTGATAGGGGTACGCATTTCTGTAACGCTCTCATGGCTAAGACGTTAGCTAAGTACGGAGTCACACACAAACTTGCCACCCCTACCACCCGCAGACAAGTGGCCAAGTTGAGGTAGTAAATCGAGAAATAAAACGAATTTTAGAAAAAACCATTTCACTTAATAGGAAAGATTAGTCCGTTAAGCTAGACGACGCGTTATGGGCGTACCGTACGGCGTACAAAACCGCTACCGGTTGTACTCCGTTTCGATTAGTCAATGGCAAGGCGTGCCATTTACCCATAGAACTTGAGCACCACGCACTTTGGGCATTAAAACTCTTAAACCTCGACTCTAACTTAGCCGCTCGGAATAGAAAACTATAACTAAACGAGCTCGATGAATGGCGTGCGAACACTTATGAGAGCAATAAGTTCTATAAGGAGCGTTCTAAGTTATATCACGATCGAAAAATTAAAACCCCCAAAATTTTTTCTCCAGGCGATCTTGTCCTTCTTTATAATTCCCGTCTTAAGCTTTTTCCTGGAAAACTAAAATCTCGATGGTCCGGTCCCTTCATAGTTGAAGAAATCTTTCCATATGGGACCGTACTCGTCTCCCACCCGGAAAAAGGCTCATTTAAGGTGAACGGTCATCGGTTAAAGTCTTATATTGCGGGCGCCCCTGTGATCGAACGTTGCGAAACCATAACCCTCCTCGACCTATAACCCCGCCAATATAGTCAAGCTACGCGACTATAAACAAAGCGCTCCTGGGAGGCACCCCACGCTTATCTTTTTTACGTCTTTATTTATCATGTTTTCTATTTTTCTAATAAATGCAGGGCTTCTAAAGGGCATCCCCGAGCGCGGACCAGGGGCGTTTTTTGCCCCCCTCTTTCTCCTTTTTGTACATATAGCTATTATATTGTTCCTCATGCTTAGCATACAACATTGGGGACAATGTTGGAACTAAGTATGGGGGTGTTTTCGTATTTTCGCACTTTCCTTTTCACTTACAAAAAAAAACAAAAAAAAAATTTATTATATATATAAAACCAACAAAAAATTTTAAAACACAAAAATCAAAAAATAATAATAAAAAAATCTTTTAAATATTTTTGTAAGTATTTTTGTAAATATCCTTTTTCCATCTCATCTTTGAATGAAAATTTTCTTAAAAATACAAACAAAAAATAAATTTCACAAAACTTAAAAATACAAAATTTTTTTTTGCAAAACTTTAAAATCCAAAAAAAATTTATTTTCGCATTTTCCTTTCTTTAGTATGTTAGAAAATAATGACTATAGAATTCAATTATGCTTACTTTTAGCTTTCTGAAAAATGGAACGTACAATTTATAAAGGTTGCTCTCAAAAATTTTTTAATTAAAAATCTAGTTCTCTTTTCTCCCCTTACTTATCATAACCTACTTGGTATGATAAAATAATTTTCCCCCTTAAAAGATCTTATGTCAATGGGGATAAGATTTCGTCCCGTAAACATAGGCATCCAATAAATTAAAAGATTATATGCTACGGAGTAAGAGAATAAAATTCATTACTCCAACATATACATTGGGTTAATTTTTATTATGAAGAAAGAAAAAAAAATTCATGTTAAGGAAAATAAGAATTCATTTTCCTTTAACTTCCAAATCAAAAAAAAAATGGAGGTTTGAGAAAAAATTTCCTCGCCTCATTATCCAAGCATCTTCATAAACCAACATCAACCCCCCTTAGCCAATTTCGTGACTCTAGAATTAATTCAAAAATCTTTTTAAGAGCATAATTCGTAAATTGCATTATTTCCGGTAAAACTCCTATAAGCTAAGGTTCGTATAACTCCAAGCTATTTTTGTTTATCTAACCAATACAATTATTGCTTTCTATTTGATTACATCAAGAAGTCTTTTGGCCAAAACTTTTGCCCTGTTTAAATCATCTACATAATTTTAGGACTTAACTCTTATACCCCATATATTTATTTAGATCTCTCTTGTAATTAATTTAGCGGTAGCAAAACTTAGAGTTTTTATTATTCCTTATAAGTTCACCTCAAACTTTTGCTCTGGAATAGCAAAATCTTAAGTATGGGGGTATTTGATGAGTTGTAAATATACCTATATTTTCGTATTTTATTAAAGTCATTTTTGTTTATTTTTTTGACTTTTCTAATTTGTTTTATTAATTAATAAGTTTCTTTTTTTTTTAAAATTATTCCTAACTTAACCTTTTTTGTTTTTCTAATTTTTTGCAGAAAAAATTTGTTTTGTGACAAGACATGTCGTTCGACTATAGTCGACCATAATGCTGCCAAATAGTCGGCCAACAAATAGTCGACCAGTCAATACAGCAAGATAGTCGACCGTTTCAAAATAGTCGACCAGATCGTCGACCACAATCAAACAGCAGATAGTCGACCAGCAGATCGTCGAACTACTCGATGATAGTCGACCACTACCTTCATCAAACAAAGCGTCGACCACACAAAGCGCCAGCCGATCCACGCCAGAATCCAGAGATCGACTATCGTCGAGCTCGATAATTCAGCCGTTCGACTATAGTCGAACCCGAAGGGATAAGATCAAATTTTGCCAGCTGACAAATACGTGGCCTTTCCCGTCCTTCCAGAATGAGGCCTGCCGCCGGATGACCGAAGATTGCAAAGTCAAACACGTTAATGTTAATTTTGTTTATAAATAAAAGCCTCCTGTAAGTTTTTTTTCCCGTTCACCTTTTTGAGCCATTTTTCTGTCTTTTTGTGGGCTGCCCTTGGTGTTTCCAATCCAATGTAAGGAGAACTTTCTCTCTCCTCTTTTCTTATTTTGTTTTAGCTTTCTCTTAGCTCTGTAATAGTTTGTAATAGTTTTTCTTCATAAATAAAATGTGTTTTTTTTCCTTTCTCTCTCTTACATGGAATGAAAAACTCTTACGGGTTGGCTCACTCTCTTTCTCCCTTTTTTTTCTTACGTTCTTCCCTGTTCTTCATAATTATGCAAAAAAATGCTATGTTACTAGTTTTAATTTTGCCGTTAGCTTTTATTTCAAATTATGAAATATTGTATTGTTAAAATTTTCTCCCTTTTTTTGGTCTTTTAAAAATCATTATAATTTCATTCTTATGAGTTTTACGAAGGAGGTTTTAAAGTGTTTTTGATTTTTTTTACTTAGCTTTATTTTAGGATTGTAAAACCCTTTGTTCTTTTATTTTTATCTCAACTTTTCATCACTTTTGTAAAACCCTAAGAATGAAAATATAATTATTTCGATTTTCTAGCAACTTTGTTTTAACTTTAGTTTTCAAACTTTTTTGCTTCTTTAATTTTTATTTCATCTTTTTATTTGTTTTTGGCAAATTATAATGGTAGAAATGTTTTAATTTTTAGGTAACTTTCATTTTGTGTTCTTCAATTATGTAGAGTGCGTGCGTGTATGAGGTTAATTTACCCCCGCCCACTCGCTTGAGCCGGGATTCGCATTTACTGCTTTCTTCAGTCCTACTCGTTTGGGTAGGACTTGCAATTTTCAGCTTTCTTACTGCTTTCTTTTATCGCTTTCTTCAATTATGTAAAGTGCGTGCGTGTGTGCATTTATTTCCGCCTACTCGTTAAGAGTCAATGGCGTGCTTTCATTTACCGCCTACTCAGTTTTGAGTAGGACTTGTACTTGCATTTATTTCTGCCTACTCGTTAAGAGTCAATGGCGTGCTTTCATTTACCGCCTACTCAGTTTTGAGTAGGACTTGCACTTGCATTTATTTCCCGCCTACTCATTCGAGTAGGACTCGCTTTATTTACTTTCTTTATGGTTTTGAAGTGTGCGTGAGTGCCTGCATCAATTTGCTTTCTTTCTTCAATTTATCTAAACGTCTTATTTTTTTATGTTTCCTCTTATAACTGTTTAGTTCTTAATTTCAAACTAACGCTCAACTAAAAACCATAAAGCCGTTCCCATACCGATGAGTGGCTAATCTCTTTTAGCCTTTGGGATCGAAGAGCTTTGGGACATATAAAATGATATGAAATAATTAAAGAACTTTATTTTTATTTTAATTTAAGGACTTAAGGTTTGCCCCGGGTTAACAACGCATAGGACCACATAATCGATGTGTGGGCTCTATTTCCGTTATCCATACGCAACGCCGAGAGGCCGCACGTATGGACTGATCCCCCTTGGGTAAATAAAATTACGTACATACCCTCGAAAGAGGACGAGCGTAGTTCTACCAGATTGGGTTCCCCACCCAATAGCGGGGTTCTTAGCATAAAGTGGCATTAAGAGGAATCCTTCGTAGGTCTAACGATCGGTCGAATATTCTTAATGTTCAGGTGAGCAATATTCCTAGAGATAAGTGCGCTCATATTTCTGGAACCTCCACGGTCAAGTACATTTTATTAATTTAAAAACTAAGTTCAATAATTATTAAGAATTATTTTAGTCTTAATTCGATTCGATGCCGAACATTAACCCGTCATCGAACTAGCTTAGAAAATTTCCTGCTTTCTTTCCCTTTTTTTATAAAAAAACCACCTTACTGATAGTAAAATAATAGTGTTCCTGGAAGAGTAGATATAATCAACGCGTACCCGAGAACAATACGACCTCGGTATTCTCCTAAATACCGAGTACTACGCGATAGGTTCACTTGCCTCCTCTCGTTAAAAAACTCGATCTTCTAACTCGGCCCGCGGAATCAGACCATCATCGAACCACCCACAGTCGGTCTCTCTTCTACGGTCCTCACCAATGACTCAATGCCCTTTCTATGGACAATGGCGTTGAGTGAGGTGCCCTCACTCAACGCCAAAAAGCAGACGATGTTGAGTGAGCTCCACACACTCAACGCCCTATCTCTGGATAAGGGCGTTGAGTGAGTGCACCTCACTCAATGCCAAAAAGCAGACGGCGTTGAGTGATCTCCACTCACTCAATGCCAAAAGACTTTGAAAAAACTTTCTTATCAATGGCGTTGAGTGAGTGCACCTCACTCAACGCCAAAGGCAGACGACGTTGAGTGAGCTCCACCCACTCACGCCAAAAGACTTCGAATAAACTTTGGCAAGATGGCGTTGAGTTAGTGCAGCTCACTCAATGCCAAAGACCGACGACATTGAGTTAGCTCCACTCACTCAATGCTTTTGGACTTGGCCTACAGACCACTCAACGCCTGCTAACCCGAGAGCTAAAACTTGGCTAAAAAAATTTATTTCTACCCCTTCTAACAGCTACAGCTATCACCTGAGCTAGGCTAAACTTAGGAACTAACCTGCTACCTCCAGCCACTACCTGGACACAAAACTCAGCAACAAAGAAAGAGAGAAAAAATTCATAAAATTGGGCAAGCTTTGGCTCGGGATAAAGCTAGCAGCAGCCCTAACTTCTACAGTGGATCTATTACACAACCAGCAATAAAAATATAAATTAAAGACAAGCTTGGTAAGGGCAAAGAGATAAAACAGTCCTCATCCAAACACCCAGACCCATGAATACTCAAGGGTACAACGGTGGCAGCCTAAAGGTCGTACACACCCACAAAACCAGCCCAAACCAGAGCCAAAATGGTACCAACACACCAACAAAACAAGCCAAAACCAGGGCCAAAATGGTGGGACCACGACTCTACACCCAAACCACCCCTTACAGAGTCAACAGGCCAACCACTTGCTATAATTCACGACTCGGCCTGTAAAGTTAGTCGAAAAATATCAACAAATCGACATAAACCCGTCCTAACCACACCCAGGAGAAAACACCAGCTTAAGGTAAAATCGTCGAGTCCACTCGACACCTATCACTAAGGCAGGGAAGGCTTCGAGTCCAATCGACGCCCAAATGCTAAGCAAGAAATGGCGTCGAGTCCACTCGACGCAAAAGACTTAGCCGCAAAAGATGATGGTGTTTAGTGAGTTCCGCCCACTCAACGCCAAAAGATTTAGAGAAAAGTCTTCTAGCTAGATGGCGTTGAGTGAGTTCAGCTCACTCAACGCCAAGAGACTTAGAAAATCTGATTGGACAATGGCATTGAGAGAGTGCACCTCACACAATGCCAAAAGCAGATGGCGTTGAGTGAGCTCCAATCACTCAACACCAAAATACTTTGGCAAAAAAAAGATCTCTGGACAGTGGCGTTGAGTGAGTGCTCCTCACTCAATGCTAAAAGCGGACGTCGTTGAGTGAGCTCCACTCACTCACCGCCCTTTCTCTTGACAATGGCGTTGAGTGATTGCACCTCACTCAGCGCCAAAAAGCAGACGGCGTTGAGTGAGCTCCACTCACTCAATGCCAAAAGACTTGGAAAAAACTTTCTGGGCAATGGCGTTGAGTGAGTGCACCACACTCAACGCCAAAGGCATACGTCGTTGAGTGAGATCCACCCACTCAACGCCAAAAGACTTAGAATACACTCTGGCAGGATGGCGTAGAGTGAGTGCAGTTTACTCAACGCCAAAGGCCAACGGCGTTGAGTGAGCTCAACTCACTCAACGCTTTTGGACTTAGCCTACAGAGCACTCAACGCCTGGTAACCCGAGAGCTAAAACTTGGCTAAAAAAAATTCTTTCTACCCCTTCTACCGGCTACAACTATCACCCGAGCTAGGCTAAACTTAGGAACTAACCTGCTACCTCCAACCACTACCTGGACACAAAACTCCGCAACAAAGAGTGAGAAACAAATTCATAATATTTGGCAAGCTTTGGCTCGGGATAAAGCTAGCACCAGCACTAACTTCTATAGTGGATCTATTACACAACCAGCAATAAAAATATAAATTAAAGACAAGCTTAGCAAGGGCAAAGAGCAAAAACAGTCCTCATCCAAACACCCAGACCCGTAAATTCTCAAGGGCACAACAGTGGCAGCCTAAAGGTCCAACACACCCACAAAACCTGCCCAAACCAGGGCCAAAATTGTACCAACACACCAAAAAAACCAGCCCAAACCAGGGCCAAAATGGTGTCACCACGACTCTACACCCAAACCACCCTTTACAGAGTCAACAAGCAAACCACATGCTATAATTCACAACTCGGCCTGTAAAATCAGCCAAAAAATATCAACAAATCGACATAAACCCATCCTAACCACACCCGGGAGAAAACACCAGCTTAAGGTAAAAGCGTCGAGTCCACTCGACACCTAACACTAAGGCAGGGAAGTCGTCGAGTCCACTGACGCCGAAACGCTAAGCAAGAAATGGCGTCGAGTCCACTCGACGCCAAAAGACTTAGCCGCAAAAGATGATTGAATTGAGTGAGTTCAGCTCACTCAATGCCAAAAGATTTAGAGAAAAGTCTTCTGGCTAAATGGCGTTGAGTGAGTTCAGCTCACTCAATACCAAAAGACTGAGAAAATCTGACTAGACAATGGCATTGAGAGAGTGCACCTCACTGAACGCCAAAAGAAGACGGTGTTGAGTGAGCTCCACCAACTAAACACCAAAAGACTTTGGCAAAAAAAAAATATCTGGATAGTGGCGTTGAGTGAGTGCTCCTCACTCAACGCCAAAAGCGGACGGCGTTGAGTGAGCTCCACTCACTCAACGCCCTTTCTCTGGAAAATGGCGTTGAGTGAGTGCACCTCACTCAACGCCAAAAAGAAGACGGCGTTGAGTGAGCTCCACTCACTCAACGCCCTTTCTCTGGATAATGGCATTAAGTGAGTGCACCTCACTCAATGCCAAAAAGTAGACGGTGTTGAGTGAGCTCCACACACTCAATGCCCTTTCTCTGGACAATTGCATTAAGTGAGTGCACCTCACTAAATGCCAAAAAGAAAACAGCGTTGAGTGAGCTCCACTCACTCAACGCCAAAAGACTTGGAAAAAACTTTCTTGTAATTGGCGTTGACTGAGTGCACCTAACTCAACGCCAAAGGTAGATGGCGTTGAGTAAGCTCCACCCACTCAACGCCAACAGACTTAGAATAAACTCTGGCAAGATAGCGTTGAGTGAGTGCAGCTCACTCAACACCAAAGGCCAACGGTGTTGAGTGAGCTCCACTCACTCAACGTTTTTGACTTGGCCTACAGACCACTCAACGCCTGCTAACCCGAGAGCTAAAACTTGGCTAAAAAAAATTCTTTCTACCCCTTCTACCGGCTACAGCTATCACCCGAGCTAGGCTAAACTTAGGAACTAACCTGCAACCTCCAGCCACTACCTGGACAAAAAACTCAGCAACAAAGAGAGAGAAAAAATTCATAATATTGGGAAAGCTTTTGCTCGGGATAAAGCTAGCAGCAACCCTAACTTCTATAGTGTATCTATTACACAACCAGCAATAAAAATATAAATTAAAGACAACCTTGGCAAGGGCAAAGAGCAAAAACAGTCCTCATCCAAACACCCAGACCCATGAATACTCAAGGGTACAACGGTGGAAGCCTAAAGGTCCAACACACCTATAAAACCAGCCCAAACCAGAGCCAAAATTGTACCAACATACCAACAAAACCAGCCAAAACATGGGACAAAATGGTGGGATCACGACTCTACACCCAAACAACCCCTTACAGTGTCAACAGGCAAACCACTTGTAAAGTCATCCGAAAAATATCAACAAATCGACATAAACCCATCCTAACCACACCCGGGAGAAAACACCAGCTTAAGGTAAAAGCGTTGAGTCCACTTGACACCTAAGACTAAGGTAGGGAAGGCTTCGAGTCCACTCGAAGACCAAAGGCTAAGCAAGAAATGGCGTCGAGTCTACTCGACGCCAAAAGACTTAGCCGCAAAAGATGATGGCGTTGAGTGAGTTCAGCCCACTCAACGCCAAAAGATTTAGAGAAAAGTATTCTGGCTAGATAGCATTGAGTGAGTTCAGCTAACTCAATGCCAAGAGACATTGAAAATCTGACTGGAAAATAGCGTTGAGAGAGTGCACCTCAAACAACGCCAAAAGCATACGGCGTTGAGTGAGCTCCACCCACTCAACACCAAAAGACTTTGGCAAAAAATATCTCTGGACAATGGCGTTGAGTGAGTGCACCTCACTCAATGCCAAAAGCAGACGGCGTTGAGTGAGCTCCACTCACTAAACGCCCTTTCTCTGGACAATGGCATTGACTGAGTGCACCTAACTCAACGCCAAAAAGCGGTCGGCATTGAGTGAGCTCCACTGACTCAACACCCTTTCTATGGATAAGGGAATTGAGTGAGTGCACCTCACTCAACGCCAAAAAGCAGACGACGTTGAGTGAGCTCCACACACTCAACGCCCTTTCTCTTGACAATGGCGTTGAGTGAGTTCACCTCACTCAATGCCAAAAAGCAGACGGCGTTGAGTGAGCTCCACTCACTCAACGCCAAAAGAAAACTTTCTGGGCAATGGCGTCTAGTGAGTGCACCTCACTCAACGCCAAAGGCAGACGGCGTTGAGTGTGATCCACCCACTCAGCGCCAAAAGACTTCGAATAAACTTTGGCAAGATGGCATTGAGTGAGGGCAGCTCACTCAACACCAAAGGCTGATGACGTTGAGTGAGCTCCACTCACTCAATGCTTTTGGACTTGGCCTATAGACCACTCAACGCTTGCTAACCCGAGAGCTAAAACTTGGATGTAAAAAATTTCTTTCTACCCCTTCTACCGGCTGCAGCTATCACCCGAGCAAGGCAAAACTTAGGAACTAACCTGCTACCTCCAGCCACTACCTAGACACAAAACTCAGCAACAAACATAGAGAAAAATTCATAATATGGGGCAAGCTTTGGCTCGGGATAAAGCTAGCAGCAGCCCTAACTTCTACAGTGGACCTATTACATAACCAGCAATAAAAATATAAATTAAAGACAAGCTTGGCAAGGGAAAAGAGCAAAAATAGTCCTCATCCAAACACCCAGACCCGTGAATACTCAAGGGAACAACGGTGGCAGCCTAAAGGTCCAACACACCCACAAAACTAGCCCAAACCAGAGCCAAAAAGGTACCAACACACCAACAAAACCAGCCAAAACCAGGGCCAAAATGGTGGGACTACGACTCTACACCCCAACCACCCCTTACAGAGTAAACAGGCAAACCACTTGCTATAATTCACGGCACGGCCTGTAAAGTCAGCCGAAAGATATCAACAAATCGACATAAACCCATCCTAACCACACCCGGGAGAAAATACCAGCTTAAGGTAAAAGCGTCGAGTCCACTCGACACCTAACACTGAGGCAGGGAAGGCTTCGAGTCCACTCGGCGCCCAAAAGCTAAGCAAGAAATGGCGTCGAGTCCACTCGATGCCAAAAGACTTAGCCGCAAAAGATGATGGCGTTGAGTGAGTTCAGCTAATTCAACGAAAAAAGATTTAGAGAAAAGTCTTTTGGCTAGATTGCGTTGAGTGTGTTCAGCTTGCCAAGAGACTTAGAATGTCTGACTAGACAATGGCTTTGAGAGAGTGCACCTTACACAACACCAAAAGCAAACGGCGTTGACTGAACTCCACCCACTCAACACCAAAAGACTTTGGCAAAAAAAATCTCTGGACAGTGGCGTTGAGTGAGTGCTCCTCACTCAACGCCAAAAGCGGATGGCGTTGAGTGAGCTCCACTCACTCAATGCCCTTTCTCTTGATAAAGGCGCTAAGTGAGTGCACCTCACTCAGTGCCAAAAAGCAGACAACGTTGAGTGAGCTCCACTCACTCATCGCCAAAAGACTTGGAAAAAACTTTCTGGGAAATGGCGTTGAGTGAGTGCACCTCACTCAACGCCAAAGGCATACGTCGTTGAGTGAGCTCCACCCACTCAACGCAAAAAGACTTAGAATAAACTCTCATAGGATGGCGTTGAGTGAGTGCAGCTCACTCAACGCCAAAGGCCGACGGCGTTTAGTGAGCTCCACTCACTCAACGCTTTTGGACTTGGCCTACAGACCTCTCAACGCCTGGTAACCCGAGAGCTAAAACTTGGCTAAAAAAATTCTTTCTACCCCTTCTACCGGCTACAGCTATCACCCGAGCTAGGCTAAACTTAGGAACTAACCTGCTACCTCCAGCCACTACCTGGACACAAAACTCAGCAACAAAGAGAGAGAGAGAAAAAATTCATAATATTGGGCAAGCTTTGGCTCGGGATAAAGCTAGCACCAGCACTAACTTCTATAGTGGATCTATTACACAACCAGCAATAAAAATATAAATTAAAGACAAGCTTGGCAAGGGCAAAGAGTAAAAACAGTCATCATCTAAACACCCAGACCCATAAATACTCAAGGGTACAACAGTGGCAGCCTAAAGGTCCAATACACCGACAAAACCAGCCCAAACCAGGGCCAAAATGGTACCAACACACCAATAAAACCAGCCCAAACCGGGGCCAAAATGGTGTCACCACACCTCTACTCCCAAACCACCCTTTACAGAGTCAACAAGAAAACCACTTGCTATAATTCACGATTCGGCCTGTAAAATCACCCAAAAAATATCAACAAATCGACATAAATCCATCCTAACCACACCCGGGAGAAAACACCAGCTTAAGGTAAAAGCGTGGAGTCCACTCGACACGTAACACTAAGGCAGGGAAGGCGTCGAGTCCACTTGACGCCGAAACGCTAAGAAATAAATGGCGTCGAGTCCACTCGACGCCAAAAGACTTAGCCGCAAAAGATGATGGCGTTGAGTGAGTTCAGCTCACTCAACGCCAAAAGAGTTAGAGAAAAGTCTTCTGGCTAGAAGGCTTTGAGTTGAGCTAACTCAACGCAAAAAGAAGACGGCGTTGAGTGAGCTCCACCCACTCAACACCAAAAGACTTTGGCAAAAAAAAATCTCTGGACAGTGGCGTTGAGTTAGTGCTCCTCACTCAATGCCAAGAGCGTACGGCGTTGAGTTAGCTCCACTCATTCAACGCCCTTTCTCTGGACAATGGCATTGAGTGAGTGCACCTCACTCAGTGCCAAAAAGCAGACAACGTTGAGTGAGCTCTACTCACTCAATGCCCTTCCTCTGGACAATAGCGTTGAGTGAGTGCACCTAACTCAACGCCAAAAAGCAGACGGTGTTGAGTGAGCTCCACACACTCAACTCCCTTTCTCTTGACAATGGCGTTGAGTGAGTGCACCTCACTCAATGCCATAAAGCATACGTCGTTGAGTGAGCTCCACTCACTCAACGCCAAAAGACTTGGAAAAAACTTTCTGGGCATTGGCGTTGAGTGAGTGCACCTTACTCAATGCCAAAGGCAGACAGCGTTGAGTGAGCTCCACCCACTCAACGCCAAAAGACTTAGAATAAACTCTGGCAAGATGGCGTTGAGTGAGTGCAGCTCACTCAGCGCCAAAGGCCGACGGCGTTGAGTGAGATCCACTCACTCAACGCTTTTGGACTTAGCCTACAGACCACTCAACGCCTGCTAACCCGAGAGCTAAAACTTGGCTAGAAAAATTTCATTCTACCCCTTCTACCGGCTACAACTATCACCCGAGCTAGGCTAAACTTAGGAACTAACCTGCTACCTCCAGCCACTACCTGGACACAAAACTCATCAACAAAGAGAGAAAAAATTCATAATATTGGGCAAGATTTGGCTCGGGATAAAGCTAGCATCAGCCCTAACTTCTACAGTGGATCTATTACACAACTAGCAATAAAAATATAAATTAGAGACAAGCTTGGCAAGGGTAACGAGCAAAAACAGTCCTCATCTAAACACCCAGACCCTTGAATACTCAAGGGTAAAACGGTGGCAGCCTAAAGGTCCAACACACCCACAAAACCAGCCCAAACCAGAGTCAAAATGGTACCAACACACCAACAAAACCAGCCAAAACCAGGACCAAATTGGGTTGACCACGACTCTACACCCAAACCACCCCTTACAGAGTCAACAAGCAAACCACTTGCTATAATTCACGACTCGGCCTGTAAAGTAAGACGAAAAATATCAACAAATCGACATAAACCCATCCTAACCACACCCGGGAGAAAACACCAGCTTAAGGTAAAAGCGTCGAGTCCACTCGACACCTAACACTAAGGCAGGGAAGGCTTCGAGTCCACTCGACGCCAAACGCTAAGCAAGAAATGGCGTCGAGTCCACTCGACGCCAAAAGATTTAGCCGCAAAAGATGATGGCGTTGAGTGAGTTCAGCCCACTCAATGCCAAAAGATTTAGAGAAAAGTCTTCTGGCTAGATGGCGTTGAGTGAGTTCAGCTCACTCAATGCCAAGAGACTTAGAAAATCTGACTGGACAATAGTGTTGAGAGAGTGCACCTCACACAACGCCAAAAGCAGATGGCGTTGAGTGAGCTCCACCCACTCAACACCAAAAGACTTTGACAAAAAAAATCTCTAGACAATGGCGTTGAGTGAGTGCACCTCACTCAATGCCAAAAGCGGACGGCGTTGAGTGAGCTCCACTCACTCAACGCCCTTTCTCTGGACAATGGCGTTGAGTGAGTGCACCTCACTCAATGCCAAAAAGCATCCGGCATTGAGTGAGCTTCACTGACTCAACGCCCTTTCTATAGACAATGGCGTGTAGTGAGTGCACATCACTCAACGCCAAAAAGCAGACGACGTTGAGTGAGCTCCACACACTCAACGCCCTTTCTCTAAACAATGGAGTTGAGTGAGTGCACCTCACTCAATGCCAAAAAGCAGACGGCGTTGAGTGAGCTCCACTCACTCAATGCCAAAAGACTTGGTAAAAACTTTCTGGGCAATGGTGTTGAGTGAGTGCACCTCACTCAAAGCCAAAGGCAGACGGCGTTGAGTGAGCTCCACCCACTCAACGCCAAAAGACTTCGAATAAACTCTGGCAATATGGCGTTGAGTGAGTGTAGCTCACTCAACGCTAACGGCCGACGACGTTGAGTGAGCTCCACTCACTCAACGCTTTTGGACTTGGCCTACAGACCACTCAACGCCTGCTAACTCGAGAGCTAAAACTTGGCTAAAAAAAATTTTCTTTCTACCCCTTCTACCGGCTACAGCTATCACCCGAGCTAGGCTAAACTTAGGAACTAACCTGCTACCTCGAGCCACTACCTGGACATAAAACTCAGCAACAAAGAGAGAAAAAATTTCATAATATTTGGCAAGCTTTGGCTCGGGATAAAGCTAGCAGCAGCCCTAACTTCTACAGTGGATCTATTACACAACCAACAATAAAAATATAAATTAAAGACAAGCTTCGAAAGGGCAAAGAGCAAAAACAGTCCTCATCAAAACACCCAGACCCATGAATACTCAAGGGTACAACAGTGGCAGCCTAAAGGTCCAACACACCCACAAAACCAGCCCAAACCAGAGCAAAAATGGTACAAACACACCAACAAAATCAGCCACGACTCTACACCCAAACCACCCCTTACAGAGTCAACAGGAAAACCACTTGCTATAATTCACGACTCGGCAAGTAAAGTCAGCCGAAAAATATCAACAAATCGACATAAACCCATCCTAACCACAACCGGTAGAAAACACCAGCTTAAGGTAAAAGCGTCGAGTCCACTCGACACCTAACACTAAGGAAGGGAAGGCTTCGAGTCCACTCGATGCCCAAACGCTAAGCAAGAAATGGCGTCGAGTACACTCGATGCCAAAAGACTTAGCCGCAAAAGAGGATGTCGTTGAATGAGTTCAGCCCATTCAACCCCAAAAGATTTAAAGAAAAGTCTTCTGGCTAGATGACGTTGAGTGAGTTCAGCTCACTCAATGCCAAGAGACTTAGAAAATCTGACTGGACAATGGCGTTGAGAGAGTGCACCTTACACAATGCCAAAAACAAACGGCATTGAGTGAGCTCCACCCACTCAACACCAAAAGACTTTGGCAAAAAAAATCTCTGGATAGTGGCGTTGAGTGAGTGCTCCTCACTCAACGCCAAAAGCGGATGGCGTTTAGTTTGCTCCACTCACTCATTGCCCTTTCTTTGGACAATGGAGTTGAGTGAGTGCAGCTCACTCAATGCCAAAAAGCAGATGGCGTTGAGTGAGCTCCACTCACTCAACGCCAAAAGACTTGGAAAAAACTTTCTGGGCAATGGCATTGAGTGAGTGCACCGCACTCAACTCCAAAGGCATACGTCGTTGAGAGAGCTCCACCCACTCAATGCCAAAAGACTTAGAATAAACTCTTGCAGGAAGGCGTTGAGTGAGTGCAGCTCACTCAATGCCAAAGGCCGACGGCGTTGAATGAGCTCCACTCACTCAACGCTTTTGGACTTGGCCTACAGACCACTCAACGCCTGGTAACCCGAGAGCAAAAACTTGGCTAAAAAAAATTCTTTCTACCCCTTCTACCGGCTACAGCTATCACCCGAGCTAGGCTAAACTTAGGAACAAACCTGCTACCTCCAGCCACTACCTGGACACAAAACTCAGCAATAAAGAGATAGAAAAAAATTCATAATATTGGGCAAGCTTTGGCTCGGTGTAAAGCTAGCACAAGCTGTAACACCCCAGAAATCTCAAAAGCCCGAGTGGGATTCAGGTTGGCTGATACGGCCTGAGATACGGGCATGTCTCAGGGCGTGTCAGTTGTACACGGCCTGGGACACGGGCGTGTCCCAGGGGCGTCCCTATACTCGACAAGTACTCGAGAACTGATCGTCGAGTGTGGAACACGGCCAGTGACACGAGTGTGTCATATTGGCATGTTTTGCACACGGCTAGGGACACGGGTGTGTACCTTAGCCGTGTCCTGCTCGGGTAATTTTGGAGATCGTGTTACAGGGGTGACACGACCAGGTACACGGCCGTGTACTGTGTGACACGGGCGTGTCAGGCTTGACACGGGCGTGTCAATGCCCGTGTTCTGGTTTATTTTCGGTCGGTTGTGCACCGCTTCAGGAACACGGCCAATGACACGGGCGTGTCACAACCCGTGTTCGGCCCAAGAAATCAAATTCAGGGCTAATCTGAGCCTTCTAGTTCCTTTGACCAACATCCAATGGCCTAGGCTATTCCCTGGGTTGATAAGGCTTGGATTTGAGTGTAGAAAGCTCATTTGAGTTTGGTATTCTCTTTCCACAAAGAAGAGAGAGGGGAGAGCAAGGTGAGGAAGAAGAAGGGGAATCAGGCCACCGGTGGTGCTACGTGGTCCAAATTGCGAGCCGAGTTCTGATTTGCGAAGGCAAGGCTGCTGTGAAGACTTTCATTCGTTTACTTTTCTCTCCATGGATCTAAAGCGAGTTTCTAGAGTAACGATTTCCGTCTTGGACATGTGAAGTCCTACTTTCCTGCATTTGCATAGGGAAGACCCTTCCCCACGATTGTGCGGTGGATTGCGGTTTCCCTTGGGGTAGATATGTGAAGTCCCCCTTGTTAGAGTCCAGAATTGGAGTACGGATCTAGGCATGCTGTGTGAAGCCCATCTGGACATGCTGGTCTGGATTGGTGATGGTTGTTTGCACATCGGAGAAGACTCCATGATTATTGCTTATATGTATGAAGTCCATGGTGGATACCTGTCGCTTGGTGCAGCAGGAAGTACTGGAGGAAGTCCAGGAAATTATAAGAGTTGGGTTCAATCTTTTGGCCGTGAGTTGCCACTTTGTGTGAGGTTGGGCCATTGGGCTGCAACTGTATAGATAGGGCTTCGTGCCAAACCGGCAAGGTGAAGCTATACCCGCGTCAGTCCAGTCTTTAGTCTGACGATTTTGAGCAACGAGAAAGGTGGATCTGTACCCGCGTTATGGTTGTCTAACCTTGGGTGCTTAAGGCCCTGTTAGGATCACATAACGAGAGTCGACGGCTTGCGTGCCGATCAAGACTAGAATGCTCATTGGTGGGATCCGGTGTTTCCGGTACACCCAAATGTGCCCTGCGTGCACGGAGCGTCGGGCCGTCGTGCCGGTGTTTGTGATATGTATTGATTGTGCAGTCGTGCCAGTCTAGTGTGGTTTGTTATACATCTTGTTGGAAAAATGCTTTGCAGGGATGGAATTCCACTGCCCCGTGCCAGGGGCAGGGTCATTATAATTGGTCAGGTGAATGCTGACCGTTGCCCTGTTTACCACTGCTTGGTGGATTGGTTCTTGTAGGTGCAGGAGGTGCTGGTCCGAGCGGGACTTAGCGGGCTGAAGCCAAGGCTGCGTTGCTGCTGTTGCGCGCTAGGGTTCGAAGAAATAAACGCAACCGAACTAGCAACCCGATGAGGCAAGTATACCTATCGAATTGTAGCAAGGGGACACAAGTGTCGTATTAAGATCCGGGAACTGTTGGCTAAGCTTACTCACACGAACGCTATTATCTTATCGACGGAAAAACTAGGGTTTTAGAAAATCTAAGTGCAGGGGAGAAAGTAAAGCTATTCTAGAAAAAGAAACACTGCAATTAAGAGGGCTATTAAGTAAACAACTAAGCTAGAAAGGAAACTACTGCAGTTAATAAAAGAGCACAATATATGAGATTACTACAGAAGGTAGAACAATATGAAATGGAAATGCACCCGATCGAGATTCACCTCGGCTAAAGACGATTAAGAAAATGCGATAAAAATCTAAACTTAATAGGATAAGGGTCCTTGACCGTGGAGGTTCCTAAAGCTTGAACACGCTTCTCTCGAAGTCGTGCCAACTGAGTTTAGGAAGGTCCGACCGACTCTCGTCTAAATCGGAGGCCTAAAACTCGCTTTACGCGGAACCCCACCACACATTGGATTTTACTCCAATCCGGGAGATTTGGACGTCTGCCTCTCTCGAGGGGTGCGTACAACTCCCTTTACTCTTGAATGCTCACTTCATTCTTTCGGCCTCTCGGCTAGCCCAGAATGAAAGCAAAGGCGGAGAGTATATATCGAAAATATACCTCCGACCCGTGATAAATCAAGAGTAATTCAAGGCCCTAACCTAAAAAGAAAAGATTAATTAAAACATCATAACATAATCGCTCTAATCTCGGATCATCAAGATCGAGTACAAGGAGGATTAGTTAATCATAATGGAGTGGAGGGGGAAGATGAGTAGAAAAGCATAAGAAGAACACAAACTAAAAAAAAACACTTTTATTAATAAAAGGGCAAGTTACACTATTGAAAATTAAAGTTACAAGTGCATGAAAATTAAACCCTATTCTAGCCCTACATTAAGCACTAAGCAAGAAGAAAATTACATTAAAAGCTAGCACAAACTATGATTAAACTAGGGTTAACCAAAAAGTACAAAGAGAGGGGAGAGAGAGAGAGAGAAAGCATGAAAAAGGATCAAGAACTAAAGGGGCAGCACCTCCCCCACTCAACCAAAGCTTGCTGAAATGGGGAGGAGGGGGGCTCAATTTATAGATTTTTTCTCGGGTCGGTCACGCCCTCCGACACGCCCTAGGGGGGGCGTGTCAGGGGGGCGTGACAGTACTATGTTGACCTCGGGCTCTGGATTCTGGCGGGAGGATGATTGCTTCGGTACGTAAGTGGTCACGCCCTAGGTCACGCCCGTGACAGGGGGGCGTGACAGGCATGTCATGTCCAAATCATTGGTCGGAAATCCGTCAGTCACCGAAAAAGGAGGGTCACGCCCATGTCACGGGCGTGACATGGGGCGTGACAGTACTATTTGCGTGCTGAGACGGAACGGCATTTAATGCGGCGGCAGGCTTTGCGGCAGAGGGCGACACGCCCATGTCACGACCGGTGACACGCCCAGGGAGGCGTGACAGGGGGGCGTGACAGCAGTTTTGACCGTTATCTGTCCCTTCCAGCAGGTGTCCTCGGGATCGGGTGACACGCCCAAGGTCACGCCCAGGGAGGGGGGCGGACAGGGGGGCGTGACAGGCCATTTTGGCAATTTTTTCTGAAAACCTGCAAAAAGACAGGAAAAAGTTAGTGGCAATAAAATTTACATAAAAAGGATAAAAATAAACTAATAATAGACAAAATTTGTACAATATAAAATATAAAATACGATAATAGTTTAGGCTACAAAACGTATTATCAAATTCCCCCAAGCTTAAGCTTTGCTTGTCCCCAAGCAAAAATATAAAAACTAGATATTTATAAAAAGGACTAATCAAAAAGTTCTAATTATGCCTACACAAGTACTATGCGAAATTCTTAGTAGGGAAAAGGTGAAATGTAAGTCTAAAACAATTATTTAGGTATGGTAAAACTTTTTAAAACTTTACTTAATAAAAACAAATCATCCAAAATTTTAACGAGATTTTTTTTAAATGGACTTAAGTAAAGCAACGAAAATGAAAAACACGCATTGAGTTGTTACTAGATCCAAGCAACGCATTATAATTATATCAATTAATTATCAAAAATCTAGGTTTAAATCCAAAACTAAAACTGATTTACTGTTTTTCTTTTCTTAGTTGTTAAATAAAAAACAAAAAGCGTGAATCAAAAGGGCTTAAATAGGACAGAAACGTTTGGTTTAGGAAAATGATTAGGAGTGGAATTCAAAGATAAACGTGAAGGTTTAAAATCACACTAAACCAAAACAAAGAGTTTCAAAAACTTTCATAAAAATATGTACACATTTTTTTTTCTTTTTCTTTTTCTTTTTCATTTTTCTTTTTCATTTTTTTTTTTTTTTCAAAACAAAGGCCATAAATATTTTTATTTTCCTTTTTGAGTTGGCCAAACAAAAATAAACATCACTTTTGAACATACTTCCTTTTTTTTTTGAAAACCTTTCTCCACAAAAATCACAAAATACCCTATCAAAAATCGTCAAAATAATTTATGAAACTCAAAAAGGCTAGTGCGATTCGATAGGTTGGAAATTTTGGCTTTGGTGAAACTGAAATGAAGAGAGGAGCTATCAAATGAAATCGGAAAAAGGCTCAAAAACGGCTAACTAGTGGTAAAAGTTTTTAGGTTGGCAGGAAAGCTCAAACGAAAACAAAAACGACCTAAATCATTTTCACGCTTTTGAATTTATTTAAAACAAAGGTTTGAAAATTTTTCAAAAAGCGAGTCCTAGATAATAAAAGAAGATTGATGAAATTATCTTGAAAATAGAAATAATAGGTGACTTGGATCGTTCACATCTACTACGTTATTCAAAGTTGACTTTACAAAAGTTATTCAAAAACGAGAAAGAAAATAGTGGATGATGAATTTTTGAGAAAGTAAAGGAAATAAAAAAAACAAAAAAACCATAATAGAAATGCGAGTTTTAGAAAAATATTTCACCTTAACATGCTACCGCGAATTAGAAACACAGCATGGCCAACATTTTACTTGTGAAACATAATTAAAAAGGACGATTAGAAATATTATAATTAACTAAGTTGTTTATAGGAGATTTTGAGTAAAAACAAACTAAAAACTAGGGGTACTATTGAAATACCAAAATGTCTAAACTATTCAAAAACACACATATTTTTTTTTTATTTTGAGGAATATTCTCTTTTTTTGGATTTTGGAAAAATTTTTCTCTTTTTGGAATTTTAAGATATTCATTTTTTTTTTAATTTATGGAACTATTTACAAAAAAGGAAATTATTTACACTAAGCAAAAAAGAAGGAGGAAATCCTCCCCAAGCTTAAAACAGACATTGTCCTCAATGGCTAAAGAAGGGGATTGGAGAAGGAGAGAAAAATAAATTGCAGAATTGAAAGACAGAATTGAAATACAGGTACTTCCCCGGATTTATTTGCTGCGAAAGCTGAGTGATGCCGCTCCCCGAATGTCTTCTTTGGACTTCGTGATGGATTCAGCAATGTTGGAGCAGGCGATCGCAGAAGCTTCAGCTTGTCGGAGCCGTCCGAGGCAAAAATTGTAAAATAAAGAAAACAGAAAAAGATAACTTGGGTTGCCTCCCAAGAGCGCCCTTTGGTTAAGCGTCGTTGAGCTCGACGCATCAAAAATAATATTGTCCAAAAATATTGTTGCCCCGAAATAAAATTGTTTTTAGCAAAAAAAAAATAAAAAATTCAAGATTAAAGTTCGTGAAGCAGAAACTTAATAGTGTTTGGACTGACATCATCATCACCAGAAAAATACAGTTTAAGACGCTGACCATTCACTTTGAAATTACCCTTATCAGGGTGAGAAATTAAAACAGTTCCATAAGGAAATACTTCTAAAACAGAAAACGGGCCAGACCAGCGAGATTTTAATTTGCCCGGAAATAAACGTAAACGAGAGATTATATAAAGGACTTGGTCCGCCGGCTTAAAGTTTTTAGGGTGTCTTAAGTGTTTATCGTGTAAACGCTTCGTCCGCTCTTTATAAAGTTTATTATTTTCATAAGCATAAGAGCGCCACTCATCGAGTTCATTTAGTTGAAATTTTTCGAAGGTCACCGACTGAGTGGGGATCGAAGTTTAAAAATTTTAAGGCCCAAAAGGCGCGGTGTTCTAACTCCATGGGCAGATGGCACGATTTTCCATAGACCAGCCGATACGGCGTACATCCGAGGGCGGTTTTGTACGCTGTTCGGTAGGCCCATAGAGCATCGTCAAGTTTGGTTGACCAGTCTTTTCTAGAAGTTGAAACAGTCTTTTCTAATATTCTTTTTATTTCTCTATTACTACTTCGACTTGACCGTTAGTTTGGGGGTGGTAGGCAGTGGACAGTTTATGCGTAACGCCGTATTTAGTAAGGATTTTTGAAAATTGCGCGTTACAGAAATGGGAACCCCTATCGCTAATGATTGCGCGTGGCGTACCGAATCTAGAAAATAATTTTTTAAAAACGTGACTACAACTCGGGAGTCGTTCGTAGGAAGAGCTTGGCCTCAGCCCATCGTGAAACATAATCAACAGCAACTAAAATATATTTGTTTTCCGAAGCTAGAAGGAAGGGGGCCAACAAAATCAATTCCCCAGAGGTCGAAAATTTCGCACTCTAAGAAATTAATTTTGCGGCATTTCATTTTATTAGAAATATTACCCGACCGTTGGCAACTATCACACCTGCTCACAAAGGCTTTGCGCGTCTTTAAACAGGCTAGGCCAGTAAAAACCCCGCGCAAAGCACCTTATGAGCGGTGCGAGCAGCTTGATAGTGCCCACCTGTCGGACCTTCATGCAAATGTTTTAGAATATCAATTCCTTCATCAAAAGAAACACATCTCCTTATCACTTGATCCGCACAAATTTTGAAAAGATGCGGGTCTTCCCAAAAGTAGTTCTTCAGCTCAGAAAAGAATTTCTTCTTCTGCTGAGAGGAGAACTCTTTTGGGAGCATTCGGGCCACTAGATAGTTGGCGATGTGCGCGAACCAAGGAGAAGTAGATGTATTAACTAAAAGCAGCTTCTCATCAGGAAAATAGTCATTAAAAGATTTTTCATTTAATTGTTCTATAAAGGGGTTATCTAATCTTGATAAATGGTCGGCGGCCAAGTTCTCGCTCCTCGCTTATCACCGATCTCTAAGTCAAACTCCTGGAGGAGTAAGACCCAGCGAATCAAGCGAGGCTTGGCATCCGTTTTGGCAAGAAGGTACTTGAGGGCCGAGTGGTCCGTAAAAACCATGATTTTTGAAAGTGTAATGTAAGGGCGGAAATTTATCAAACGCAAATACTACGGCTAAGAGCTCCTTCTCGGTTGTGGTGTAATTTTCTTGTGCAGATGTGAGGGTTTTACTAGCGTAATAGATGGGGTGGAAGTTCTTAGATATGTGTTGACCTAATACGGCTCCCACCGCAAAACTACTCGCATCGCACATAATCTCGAAAGGAAGGTCCCACACCGGAGCTATCATAATCGGCGCGTTAATTAACTTTTCTTTAATTAATTCAAAGCAGAAATACAAGAGTCATCAAAAATGAATGGAGCGACTTTTTCCTAAGAGATGGTGAGGGGCTTAGTGATCTTGGAGAAGTCCTTTATAAAACGACGATAAAAAACCAGCGTGGCCTAGGAAACTTCTTATAGCTTTTATGTTTGTAGGTGGCGGCAACTTCTCAATAACTTCTATCTTGGCAACGTCTACCTCAATACCTTTAGCAGAAATTTTATGACCCAAAACTAACCCTTCCCTCAGCATAAAATGGCATTTTTCCCAATTTAGGGCAAGGTTAGTTTCCTTCGCATCGTTCTAAGACTTTTCGAGGTTTTCTAATCATCTATCGAAGGTATCGCCGAACACGGAGAAATCGTACATGAATACCTCCATAATGCTTTCTACGTACTTGTCAAATATTGCGAGCATACATCGTTGGAATGTAGCCGGCGCATTGCATAATCCAAACGGCATTCTTAGGTACGCGAAGGTGCCGAAGGGACAAGTAAACGTAGTTTTCTCTTGGTCCTCGGGAGAGATGGGTATTTGAAAGTACCCCGAGAGGCCATCGAGAAAACAAAAAAAGCTATGGCCGGAGAGACGTTCTAAACTCTGGTCGATAAACGGTAGAGGAAAGTGGTCCTTACGGGTGGCGTCATTTAACTTACGGTAATCTATGCACATACGCCAACCCGTCACCGTCCGTGTTGGGATTAATTCATTATTCTCATTACTAACTACGGTTATCCCTCCCTTTTTTGGAACTACCTGAACGGGGCTAACCCACTTACTGTCTGATATAGGGTAGAAATTCCTGCGTCTAATAGTTTCATAACCTCGCCCTTAACTACTTCTTTCATATTCGGGTTTATACGGCGCTGAGGTTGGATAGAGTTACGCGAATTATCTTCCATTAAAATTTTATGTGTACAGAATGATGGGCTTATGCCCTTGATATCAGAAATTTGCCAAGCAATAGCCCGCGATGCTTACGTAGAACTAGAAGAAGTTTATCGTTCTGCGTATCTGTGAGGTAGGCCGAAACGATAACTGGTAACTTGGAGTCTTTTTCTAAGAAAGCATACTTAAGGTGTTCGGGAAGTTCTTTAAGTTCTAGGGTAGGGGGTTCTTCATAAGAGGATTTTGAGATTCTTTCTTTTTCAAAAATAATATCTTCATAAACTTTTTTATAAGGAACGTAATAAGGGTGGGGCTAGCAGCCAAGACGGCTTCTTGTACAGATTCAGTGGTAAGAAAAGAGGAAGAACAAAAATCAGAAAACTCTTTTTCAAAGTCGGAAAGACAATAAGAAGATTCATCACTTCCTTGCAGTGATTCTGTTGTAAGAGAAGAGGAGCAAAAAGTAGAAATTCTTTTTTCAAAGTCGGATGAGGCAGTAGGAAGAATCATCACTCACTCACGGCGTCTATGAAAAAACATGAGTCATCGTTCGCTAAGGTTCTTCATCGAAGGGGTGATCAAATGTCTAATCATTGAATAGTAGACTTTCGCATATATGAATTTGGAACACTTACATCAAATATATGCTTAGTATATTATTGAACTTATGACCTTCTTCAAATCAGAAATTATAGTCAATGGACCCAACAATCTTCCTCTATTTGAAGATGTCGAACCCTAGTCAATATATACATTGTACTCAACAAAAATAATGATTTCACAGAATAA